>JARHVA010001456.1:1885000-3085000 GCA_037957365.1 Torreya grandis
ACATGATCAAGAATATTTTCTTGAACTTTATTCTATGGAAGATGTGGACTTTTTAGAATTCTTTTTTATTTCTTTATGCAAGTCACCTTTATGTATTCACCATTTGAAGCAATTGAAAATATATCACAACATCCTTCTTTAATTTACCAGATAGGATAAGGTCATCCTTAATCTCAACTAATTTCAATTGCATGGTCTTAACATCAGATAATTTATCTCTCCTCATGATGAAATGGACCTCTAGGTATAGGGAAACAATAAATAACTAAAGTTGGTTGTTCAACATGAAGAATTAATCTCAGCAGCTTATTGAAGTGTATCAAAAATTCTCTCATCCCTTCCTCTTATTTATTTTTTACTTGAAAAATTTTGAACATCAATACATGCACATCCACATTATAACCAAGCTCTCCCAATAGACAATACAACCATACTTAAAATGCTAAAACCAGTAATAAATATGTCCAATGAGTGTTTCAAATAAAATTATCATATAGACATCTTCTTTTCTAACTTGAGGGATACCATAGGCCATAGTGAAAGTTAGGATATGGTCATTGGTATCTTAATAACAAATCTCCAAAAAATATCAAGAAGTTATTTCTTGAACCTGAAGGTAAGGTAGAGTATTGAGCCAAAGCAAAAGACCAAATCATATTTTCCATGGAATGGGGAGAACAATAGGGTTGGAAAAACCCAAGGCCATTACTTGAATCGCACATATGAAGGCATAAGGTACCTCCATTCCACAAAAATTACCAGCCTCAATTATAGGAGATGTTCCTTAAAATTTATAAAAATTTAATACACAAGAAACTTCAATCCCCAACAAAGTTGCCAAAATGTTTTGGCCAGATTTTATGTCATTATGGTTCCTTTATTTATTTCAATAACATAACAAATGGATAATGGCATGAACTTACAACATTAGATAAATCACAATGAAACTAATGATTTTATTATGCATTTGAGAGGGGTAACTCCCTTGTATGGTAATTTTTGGGGGTTTATGGTACTTTTAACAAGAATTACAAAGGAAAAAATGAAAAAAAGGAGAATATAATGAAGGTTGAGAAACTCACAATAAAATAAAAGCAACAAATTGTTTAGATAACTCAAAATTAATAAATGGAGTAGGAAATTCTTCTTTTCAAATGAAACCTATAATGTGGGAAACAATTGTATGAAGAAAAAAAGGTTTCCTAGAAGCACAAAGTCTTTACTAAAATCATATTACATGCATATGGTACAAAGTCCACTCACGAAGATTCACAACACAAAGTTTTCAACATCAAGGCTTTACATAAAATGAAGAAATATTGGAATTTAATGGGTTTCTCTAACTATGGACAACAAAGCACATTCCATAAATAAATAATGTTAATACATGTGAAAGAACACACTCATTTCATTTTCTCATATTTCTCTATTCATTTATATAAAATTATATACACACACAATGTTTTATCAATCCCTCTCCTAGGGATAAGAGAAAGAAGAACCATTTTACAATAGATTTCAAGTCATTTATACTAACTTACACTTCCAATCTCATTGTGTAACTAACTTTAACTCAGCTATACTTGAGCCTCTTTTCATATTTTACATTTTTAGGCACTTTAATTAAAATAAAAGCACATGACTTGACATATTAAATTTTTTATAACTTTTGCACCTTAAATATAATAGTTAATTCCAAAAAGAATTAAGTTGACTTATTATTGTGCAATAGTTTTTTATTTATTGATGTGAATGGTAAAAATGTAAAGGATACACTTTCATTTTAAAAATAAAGCATGAAATGGGCCTACCAAGATTTATCCATTGGGTTATATTAATAAAATATTATGAAAACTTATTCAAAACCTTGTCATATATATGCCACACATCTATATTTGAAATTGGGTCCCACAAAAGGGCATTTAACTATGTTGAAAGCTGGGAAATGAACCTAGATCAAAAAGGTTTTTAAGGATAAAATAATTCACATCATTACATTACTCATTCAAATAAAATTTTAATGCTTTGAAAAAGAGTGAAATGGAGTCTGAATGTGAAAGATGTGAAAAAACAAAAGAATCGCATCTATCACACTTGAGATGCAAATCTCACATGCCATGTTTTTCAAGTGGGAATTGTAGTTGATTTCTCCACTCAAAGTATATACAAAATATGTCAAGCTTTGAACCTTCAAAATTTATAAAAAATTGAACCTTGAGATGAGATCTACATGTGGAAGCCAAATTTTTGTATTTATAGTCTATCAAAATAATCATGCCTATCGTGCATTAAGGTGAGAATCACACCTCATTTCTTCATTTGGATTTTACACCAAAAATTCAAGTTTTGGTCTTTCAAACTTTATATCATTTTATCATTCATTTAAATAGCTTTATAATGATTTAAACAGGTGAAAAAATGGAGTTTAGATGTGAAATATATGACAAAATGAAAGAATCACTCTTGCCACACACTTGAGGTGCAAATGGAACCTACCAAATCCTTTGAGTGTGAATGGCAAATGACATGACCTTGAGGTGAAAATTACACTTGATTTCTCTATTTGTATATTACACAAAATATTTAAAGTTTTTTATCTTGAAAATTTATACAAAAGTGATCCTTGGGGCGAGATCTACACATAAGATTCAAAAATTTCCCTTTGTGGTTTGTCGAAAGAATCATGCATGTCATGCACTTGAGTTTATAATCAAACATGATTTATCCATTTGTAATTTACATGAAATATATTAGGTTTTGTTCCTTGAAATTTTATGTCATTAGATCATTACTTGAAGAGTTTTCCAAACCTTCAAACATGAGTTGATACAAAATCTAGACGTGAAAGATGTGACAAAATGAAATAATTACATTTTCATGCACTTGAGGTGCAAATGGCACATGTTCCCTTGGGGTGCGAATCACACATGATTTATCCTTTTGTATTTTACATAAAAAATTTCAAGTTTTGGACCTTAAAACTTTAGACAAAAGTGTTCCTTGGGATGACTTACACATATAGGAATCAAAATTTTGGGATTACAAAAATGTTTATTAGAAGACTTATAACTTCTACATATTTTAGGTTGTTCTATAACTAATACAAGTGCATGATTTCTCTAATTTATTGAATTTTTTTGCAAATATGAAACTTAAAATGTTTTTTACATGTAAGATCAAAATTTTGGGATTGAAAAAATATGGAATAGAAGAATCTTACATGTTGCCTAATTTAGGTGTGAATCACACCTATTATGCCCTTAAAGTGAAAACTATACCCAATTTTTCATTTGGATTTTACACAAAAAAAATTGAAGTTTTAGACTTTGAAACTTTATACAAAAGTTATCCTTGAGAAGCATTATACATATGGGAGCCAAATTTTTGAAAATTTTGTGAATTGAAATTTTAGGTACAACAGTTGGCTTTGGCTCCAAATATGGACTATAAGGGATATAATATGAACTCCAAAATATTTGTCTTAGACTAGTGATAATCCATTTGTAAATAGAGTCATGATGAAATATTTATTATCATGTAATGAATGATTTATTTATTTTGAACTCCAATTTTTCACTAAGTATGTATGCGCATAAGAATAATAGAGAGAGAATGCACACAAGAGGTGAATTATGTTAGAACACATAGGAGTTAAGATAGGCATGCACACAAAGAGGGAAACCCTAAGTTTTGACTAAGTTTAGAATCATATAATCACACTTAAAATGGGAGGCACACATGGGATGAAATTTTTGAGAGCTAAACTACATAGATCAATTCATGAAGTAACCCAAAATATGGAAAATGAAAATTGAGAAGATATGGCACAAACTATGGAGTGATAGAGTTTAGAAGAGAGTTACACAAACTATAGAGTGTAAAAATTATAAAGATAGTTGGATAAACTATAGGGCACATAAGGCAAAGATCATGGCCAACCAACAAGAACAAATCAACCATAAATGTAATGACCAAACTGACTGTGAGAAAATAATGTGTGATGGTGAAAATCCAACATTGTGTATAGGTCAACCATAAACTATTTTTTAATAGCAGATTCTAATTATAGTCAAATATTTTCATCATGAATAAGCACTTAATAATTATTTTTAATTATAAAGGGATGGTATGAGCATGTATAAATACCCCCTTCATTAGATAAAAAAGGTTTTTGCTATGGTGTTTTCTACTACTATTGTTGTCATTTTTTTTATTGTTTTTGTTTTTGTTATTGTTTATAATATTCTTATTAATGTTACCACTTAGTTGAGATAATTTTGCTGATAATAATGTCATGTTGTTAGTATGACCCTAGACTTTTATTTATGTTTACATGATATATGAGTACATTAATGAAGATGTTAAAATTTATGTTGTATTATGTATTTATCTTGCATCAACTTCTAAATCATTTTACATTTATTTACTTATGTGTTTTAGTAAATATTACATAGTCAAATAGAATTATGCATAAGTTCATAGTTTAACTAGCATGAAAGACCTAGGGTTCACCCCATTTCCAACTAGCCTGACAGAGGTGTAGTAAACTCTATATGTGCCTTGGGTGAGTGCATAAGGCTTACCTTACGTGATATGTCAGTATAACAAAGCTTAATGTCTATAGTTTGAATGCATGTGGTAAAGGATTATGGCACATGAAAATGTTAGGTTGTAGTGGAACAAAAAAAGGAAACACCCAAAAATTTATGTTACTATGTTTATTAAACACAGACACACACACAAAATGAAAAAAATGAAAGGAAATACATAATAAAAACAAAGGAAACTTATGTATAAAGGGGAAAGTAGTGGGAGAAGAGTATTGTACAAAGCCATTGAATTGTTTAGAGAAGTATGATCTTGAATGAGATAACTTGGCATAAGCAGACAAGACAAGGGCTTCGACAAGACTCAAGGTGAAATAAAATTTTGAAATTTTTTTAATTTTTTACTATGAATGCTTTGAAACACTCTCTCTGATAACACAAGGATGGAAAATAACATTCACATGACATGAAGGTAAATAAATAAAAACTCATCTGACCTCTTTTCTTTCGAAACTAGAAATGTGATTGGGGTTTGTAAAAAAACTAAAAGGGTTGGCATAAAAAATTCTTCAAGATGAAAATTTTTGAAGGTAAGATCATCTCTAATATTTTCTTGTCAAGCTCCTTCATCTTTACCTTCTTTAGGAATGTTGAAAATATCATATTTTAGTTGAATGCATGTCAATAGAGGAAGCTCTTTTGGTTCATCTTTGTGCCCTTTGAATAGCCAATGGTATATTTATTGAATCTAAAAATTGGAATCAAGTTGATCACCTTCCTTCATTCATGTGTATAGTTAGTATATTTTATTATCAGTGAATTCTCTCATCTACTATATTTTGTATCAAAGCCCAAGGTGAAATTTTATATTCCTAGGAAAGAAATAAAATAAGAGTTTTTAATTTATAAAAAATCACCCTCAAAGTCCTCTATAAAATGTTGTATTTCTAGGGGAGAAAGTGATGTTAGAAGAGCACCAAGTTTGTTTCCTTCCTCCTAAGATATGTTTATAGAAGATTCTCCAACTTTTGTGGGTGAATAAATGAGGTAAACTATCAAATCTTCAAGCTCAGTACAATAAGTATTATTACTTTTATAGGGAGATAAAAATTATTCTTAAATTCTTCACAAAGATGTATTTTTATTCATCATCACTTCCCTCATATTGCATGTGATATATTCTCATAACTTATACTTATTATAGTTTAATCATTGCTCCCTTAGACAATTATTGTTCACTCATGACAGTAATATTGAAATGATTGAGATAAGTTCACAACTTTTTTATTTATTTATTATTATAAATATATTCTACATGATTAGGAGTGTTTTATTGAACTTTATTTTATGGAGGGTGTGTATTTTTTATAATGAATTTTTATTTATTCATGGAAGTCCCCATCATGTGTTCACAATTTGAAGTGCTTGAAAAATATTTCATGGTATCCTTATTTAATTTTCTAGATAGGATCATGATATCCTCAATCTCAATTGTTTACTATTATGCGGTCTCAACATCAAAAACTTTATCTCTCCTCAAGATGAAATAAATGTCTAGGTTTAAGGAAATAATAAATATGTAAAACTAATTGTTAGTGTTTGTTTGTTCAACATGAGAAATAAATCTTAGAAGCTTATTTAATCATACCACAAATTATCTTTTATATACCTCTTCTTGATTCTAAACTAGGAAAAAAGTGAACATGAATGTGTGCACATCCATAAAAGACTTGAATACATTAAAGAACTTGATTTTCATGATGTCCCAATATATAATACAACATTATTTAAATGTTCAAACCAATCAACAACAAGGCCAATGAGGGTTTCAACACAAAAACTCATAGAGACATCTTTTTCTCTAACTCCCAAGATACGGCAAGCCATAATGAAAGCTAAGATATGATTATCAACATATTTAAATCTATCTATCAAAAAATTCTAAAAGTTATTTCTTGAAATTGAAAGGCAAGATAGTGTATTATGCTGAATCCAAAGGCCCAAATAAATTTTCCTATGTATGAGAAGGATAATGGAGTTAGGTAGAACCAACACTATTACTTGAATCAAAAATATGAAGGCACCAAATACCTTTCTTCAGAAAATTCACCAACCTCCATCCTCAGGGATGGTCCTTGAAATGTTTATAAATTTAATTCACAAATAGCTTTGATCCCTAGAAAAGTCACCAAAACTTGTATACATTATTTTATGTTACTGTGGATTCTTCATTTTTCATTGGCTTACTTAAGGTATAATGGCATAATCTTGAAACATTGGAGAAATCACCATGGAATGAATGATTTTGCTCTACATTTGAGAAGGGTAGCTCCCTCTTATGAAATGGTTTTTTGGGTTTTTGATAATTTTTTCTAGAAATAATAATGGAAACAAAGATGGAAAAGGAATGAAAAAAAAATAAAAAATAAGAAATGGATAAGGATGAGAAACCCATAACAAAATAAAATCATATAATTGTTTGGATAACTCATAATCAATAAAAGGAGTGGGAAATCCTTCCTCTCGAATAAAAATAATATGGGTAACAAATTTTCCAATAAAAAATGTTACCTAGAAGCATAAAGTCTTTCCTAAAATCATATTGCATACATATGGCACAAATTTCCATTCATAAAGATTCACAACACAAAGTTTGTAATATCAAGGTTTCACATACAATGAAGAAATATTTGAATTTAATGGGTTTCTATAATTATAAATAACAAAACACATTAAATAAATAAATAATATTAAAAATCATAAATAAACACATTCATCTCATTTTCTCATATTCATTATTCATTTCTATAAAATTATAAATACACACACAAAGCTACAGTAAGGCTCTCCCAGGGTTGGGAAAAATAAGAACCCTCTCACAATTAATCTTTAATATTAGTTTACACTTCTAAGATAGTCATGTACCTTTAACTCAATGTGACTTGAGCCACTTTTTCATCTTTTACATATTTTCCCATTTTAATTAAAATACAAATACATGAGTTGACATGTTACATTATTTCATATCTCTTGAAACTTAAATATAATAATTAATTCAAAAAATGATTAACTTGACTCACTATTATGCAAAAATCATTTATTTCTTGGCATGGACCCACCAAAATATAAAGGACACACTTTCAGTTTATAAATAAAGCACCAAGGGGGCCTACCAATCTTTGTCTATTGGGTGATAGGGTCTCAAAATATTATGAATGCTTATTCAAAGTCCTACCATATATATGCCATACATTTGCATTTTCAAGTGGGTTTCATAAAGGGACATTTGACTATGCTAAAATTTTAAAAGTGAACCCATTTGTAAATGTCTCTCGTGATCAAATAATGATCATTATATCACTCATTGAAACAATGTTTTATCACTTTGAATGTGAGTAGAATCTAGATGTGAAAGATATGATAAAATAGAAGAATTATTCATGTTAAACACTTGTGGTGGGAATGCACCTATTGCACCCTTGATATGGGAATCACACTTGATTTATCCATTTAGATATTTATGTCAAGTTTTAGACCTTGAAACTTTACACAAAAGTGATATTGGAGATGATATCTATATGTGGGAGCCAAAATTTTGCCTTTGTGTTCTATGGGAAAATCATTCCTATAAAACACTTGAGGTGAGAATAAAACTTTATTTCTCTATTTGGGTTATACATAACATCTATCAAGTTTTTTACTTTCAAATGTCATCATTGGATCATTTATTGAAATATGTTTCTAATTTTTTTAACAAGAGTTGAAATAGAGTCCATATGTAAAAGATATGATTAATAGAATAATCATGCATGTTGTATGCTTGATGTGAGAATGACATATGTAGGTGTGAATCCCACTTGATTTATCCATTTGTATTTTACACAAAAAAAATCTAGTCTTGGACCTTGGAACTTGATATAAAAGTGATCCTTGAGATGAGATCTACACATAGGAGCCAAAGTTTTACCTTTGTAGTCTATCAAAATAATTGTGCCTATAATGTAATTGAGTTTCAAATCACACTAGTTTTCTCCATTTGGATTTTAAATAAAATATATCAAGTTTTGGACCTTGAAACTTTGCATCATTGTATCATCATTGAGAGATATTTTCAATGCACTGAATGGTAATCAAAATGAAATTTGGATGTGAAATATATGAGTTGTGAATTGTACCTAATTTATTTGTTTTGATTTTACACAAAATATGTCAATTTTTGGACCTTGAAACGCTAGAAAAAATAGACCCTTTTGACTATTTTCACATGTAGGAATCAAAATTTATGGGATTAAAAAAATGTGGAGTAGAAGAATCACACCTTCCACATATTTAAGTTAGTTTTAGAACCACTCCAAGTGTGAAATTTATATAATTAGGTTTCATATAAAATTTGTTAATTTTGGACTTGAAACTTTGGAAAAATATGATCCTTGTGATGATTTATACATGTAAGAATTGTTTTTATAGGATTTAAAAAATATGGATCAAAATAATCATGTTTTTTGTGCACTTGATGTGGAAATCACACATGTCATACCCTTGATGTGAAAATCGCACATAATTTCTCTATTTAGATTTTTTTTTAAATATGTTTATGTTATATATTATGAAACTTTAGAAAAAATTGATCCTTGAGATGATTTCTACATGTGGGAGCCAAAATTTTACAAATTTTGGGTACAACAGTTGGCCCTAGTTGAGGACATGGATTGTAAGGCACATAGGATGAACTCAAAAAAAAATAGCATATACTAGGTATCCACCACGAAATATAGTCATGATCAAAGTGATGAAATCAAATCACTATGGATTTATTTATCTACTATTTATATTGGAAACACACATACACAATGGAAATCACAAAAGGAAAGACAATATAAAAAGTGAAGGAAATTTATGTACAAAGGGGAAAGGGTGTGGAAGATTACTACACAAACCAATTGATAGGTTCAGGTAATTATGAACTTGAACAAGATAACGTAGAAAAAGAAGACAAGATAACAGTTTTGACATTACTCAAGGTGAAAAACAATATTGAACACATTTTAAATGTCTTATTATGATCACATGGAAAAAATATCTCTAGGAGAAGAAGGATGGAAAATAATATGGCCAAGACTTGAAAGTAATGGAGAAAAACTCAATAGACCTCTTCCCACTTGGAATGGGAGATGTGATTTGGATTTATAATGAAACTCTATGGGTTGTCACAATAAAGTTTGAAAATGACTATTTTTGAAGATAAGATCATCTCCAACATTTTTATGTCGATCTCCTTCATCTTCACCTTCTTCAAAAACCTTGAAAATGTCATATTTTGGTTGTGTGCATGTCAGTAGAGGAAGTTTGTTTGGTTCATCTCCATACCCTTCATCAAGATAAAGGTATATTTCTTGAATCTAACGATTGACTTCAATTTGACCATCCTCCTTAATTTATGTTATGTTTTTTAAATGAGTCTTCTCATGCACATAGTCATTACATATGCTTATTAGTGATTTATTTTAGTTTGGCGTGTTCTCTATTTAACCCCAAGGTGAAATTTTATGTTTTTTGGAGAGAACATAAATAAAAGCATTCAAGTTCTTGAAATCACCTTATAAACATTTTTATTAATTACTATACTTATAAGGAATAAAGTGATGTTGTAGGAGCACCAAGTTTGTTTTGTCTCTCATGAGAAATGTTACCAAAAGGTTCTCTAAATATTATGGATGAATATGTGAGGCATAACAGGGTCAAAGTAATCAGTTGTGTCCTATTAAGTGGATAAAAATAATTTTTGTAAATGATTAATAAATATATCCTAAAAATACTTTAAAAATTTTATAAAATTTATAAAAATATGACACTTTGTGTCTTTGCATATAAGCTAATAAAAATATGTGTCTATTCATTTTAGACATCTAAATTCAAAAAAAAATGGTGCCTAGACATTTTATTTGTATGAAAAATTCCAAAAATTCAAGATGGGATAAATATGACCACTAGATATTTAGATTTGGTAATAGGGATAATTACTTTTACAGGGAGGTGAAAAAGTTTTATTCACTCTTTCACAGAGAAAGATTTCTAAATCATACTAGGATAGAAATCATACTCATTGTCCTCATAATGCATGTAATATATTCAATAAACTTCTCCTTCTTGTGGTTTAATTATTTGTCCATTTGAAAATTCTTGTTCACTATTATAAATAAATTTGAAGGAGATGTGTAAGATTGAAAATATTTATAGGAGTGGGTAACATTTTTATTTTCTTACTTTTAATAAATTTGTTTTGCATGACTATGAATATTTTCTTGAACTTTATTTTATGGAGGATGTGAACTTTTTACAATTATTTTTTGTTTCTTCATGATATGCCCCATCCTTTATTCACCATTTAAGGCACTTGAAAAATATTTCATGGAATCCTTATTCAATTTTATAGACATGATTAGTCAGTCCTCTCAACATTAGAAAAATTATCTCTCCTCATATTGAATTATAAATCTAGGTGCAATGTATAAATAATGAATCAAAGTTGGTTGTTCGTGTTTGCTTGTTCAACACAAGGAATATATCTTAGTAGCTTATTGAGTTGTGCCATAAAATCTCTCATTTTTTTTATCTTATTTACTCTCAACTTATGAAAACTAGAACAATAAAGAATGCACATCCACAATAGACTTGAATATATTTAAGAACTTGGGTTTTAAGTTGTTATAATATAAAATGTATCCATTTTTAAATGTTGACACCAATTAGCAACAATGCCAATGATGGTTTCAACAAAAAGTATCACAAATACATCTTCTTCTCTAACTCTCAAGATACCACAAACCATAATGAAAGCTAATATATGATCATCAACATCTTGAGAGATATCCCCCATAAACTTTTTGAAGCTATTTCTTAAACATATTGACCCAAATCCAAAGGCCCAAAGTAGTTTTCCCATGGGACTAGGAGAATAATGGGGTTGGGAAAAATCAATGCCATTACTTGAATAACAAATATGAAGGCACCATGTACATTGATTTATAAGATTTACCAACCTCTATCCTATGGAAGTTTTCTTAAAATGACTAAAAATTGAATGCACAAGGTACTTTGATCCCTGGTAGAGTCGTCAAAAACTATTATAAAGCTTTTATGTTATTGTAGTTTCTTTTTCTATTTCACTAATTTACCCCAAAAATATTTGCATAATCTTGAAACATTAGAGAAATCACCATAAAATGGGTGATTTTCCTCTACATTTAGAGGGTAACTCCCTCGTATGATATGGGTTTTTATGGTCTTTAATAATTTTCACTAGAAATTACAAAGACAAAAAAGGGAAATGGAATGAAAAGGAAAGGAAAAAGGAGAAAATAGAGAAGGGTGAGAAACTTAAAACATAATAAAACTAGAGAATTGTTTGGATAACTCATAATTAATAAATGGTGTGGGAAATCCTTCCATACATATGAAAATAATAGCATGGGAAATAAATGTATGAATAAAAAAGGTTGGATAGAAGTATAAACTCATTCTAAAATTAAATTGCATACATATGGCACAAAGTCCATTCACATAGATTCACAACATAAATTTTTCAATATTAGGGCTTCACATACAATGAAGAAATATTGGAATTTATTAGATTTATTTAACTATGAATATAAAATCTTATTACATAAATAATTAATATAAAAACCCACAAATTAACACATTCATCCCATTTGCTCATATTTCATTATTTGTTTGTAGAAAAGCATATACACACACAAAGTTGTAGCAATCCCTCTCTTAGGGTTGGGAGAAAAAAGAGCCTTTTTAAAATTTATTTTAAGTATTTTATAATAACCTACACTTTAAATATGGTTATGTAACTAAATTTAACTCAACTTGAATTGAGTCACTTTTTCATCTTTTACATATTTGGGCACTTTAATTAAAATGTAAATACATGACTTGACATATTACATTGTTTTATAACTATTACACCTTAAATATAATAATTAATTATAAAAATAATAGCATGACCTGTTATTGCACAAAAATTATTTATTTCTTGTCATGGACCCACCAAAATATAAAAGACACATTTACCTTTTAAAAATAAAGCACCGAATGGGCCAACCAATATTTATCCATTATGTAGTAGAGTTTAAAAATATTATGAACACCTATTTAAAATCTTGCCATGTATATGCCACACATTAAAATTTTAAATTGGATTCCATAAAGGGGTATTTAACCATGTTGAAATCTGAGAAGTGAAACCATTTAGAAATGTCTCTAAGGATCAAGTACTTCACATCCTTGGATCTCTTTTTGAATTAGAATTTTAATGCTTCAAATTATATCTAAAACAAAGTTTTGATGTGAAATATATGATAAAATGGAATGTTTGTGATTTTCATGCACTTCAAGTGCAAATCAAAACTATTGCAACCTTGATGTGAGAATCGGACTTGATTTCTCCAATTAGATTTTATACAAAATGTATCAAGTTTTGGACCTTGAGACTTTAGAAAAATTTGATCCTTGAGATGAGATATACACATGGAAGCTATTTTTTTTATTTTTGGTCGATTTAAATAATTTCACCTATTGTGCACTTGAGGTGTGACTCATACATAATTTTTGAATTTTGATTGTACAAAAAAATTGTCAAGTTTTGGTCTTTAAAACCTTATATCATTGGATCAGTCATTGAAATAAATTTCCAATGCTTTGAATGGGTTTTAAATTGATTCTATATGTGAAATATATGATAAAACAAAATAATCACACATACTATGTACTTGAGGTGCAAATTGTACTTGATTTCTCCATTTAAATTTTACACAAAATCCATCACATTTTTTACCTTGAAACTTTAGACAAAAGTGTTTCTTGACATGAGTTATACATGTGTGATCCATTTTTTTGGCTTTGTGGTTTTTTTTATGAATCTTGCATGTCATTCAATTGAGTTATAAATCAACATAATTTATCCATTTGGATTTTACACAGAATATTTCAAGTTTTAGACCTTGAAAATTTACATCTTTGATCACTCATTGAAAGATATTTCCAATGCTTTGAATGGGAGTCAAAACTAAGTCTAGATGTGAAAGATATGATAATAATGTAATAATTACATCTATCATTCACTTGAGGTGTGAATGGAATATAACCACCTTTGAGGTTTGAATCAAAATTGATTTCTTCATTTGGATTTTACATAAAATCTGTCAAAGCTTTAGACCTTCAAACTTTAGATAAAATTGATCCTTGGGATGAGTTTCACATGTATAAATCAAAATTTTGGGATTAAAAAAATGTGGACTGTAAGAATCGTGCCTTATGTGTGCTTGAGGTAGTTATGGGACTACTCCAAGTGTATTATTTATATGATTTATCTAATCAGTTTTCACTCAAAATCTATGAATTTTTGTACTTTGAAATTTTTGGGAAAGATGATCCTTGGGATGAGTTCTACATGTAGAATCAATTTTTTTGGATTGTAAAATGTGGAGTGGAAGAATTGTGCATGCTACACACTTGGGGTACAACCTTCACCTATTTTTCCATTGAGGTTTTGTAGTTAACGTAAAATCTATCAAGTTTTGGACATAAAAATTTTAAACAAAAGTGATCATTGAGATGATGTCTATAGGTGGGAGCCAAAATTTACAAATTAAGTGAATTCAAATTTTGGGTATAACACCATGGACATCCAAGTAATATATTATATGATCATGTATCCAATACTACATAAAACCAAATTATAATAGTCTTAAGAGTGACTCTAACTAATATTATAATACCACAAAGTGGTGTACATGAAATTCCATCGTAACTATGAAGTATCATAGTCATTCCAAGTAGATATCATTCAAAATAGCTTTGTCTAGATAAAAATGACATCGTAATTATATTTTTACAAGAACCATTTTCAATCATAATTCCATGCGTGCTTGATGGATAATGGTCAATAAAACTATGAATGTATAAAAGACCATTATTTGAGTCAGTTTTTATTATCTTATGGTCAGAGATGTGATTAAGTGTGTTTCAACATGTTGTTTATGCTTATTAGGGGATTTAACATTATAAAATGTATTCTGATAAGATGTAATAAATGATGAGACATGAGGATTGAAATATTTTTATTTCAAATAAAAATCCTTATTACAAGTATTAAGTTTTTTGTAATGCTTTTAGAATAGTATTTATTCAAATATAGTCTCCTTGAAATGGCTAAGATCAAGTTTAGATTTATTAGGAACTAGGATTACTAGCTCTTTAGGAATTTGTTCATTTTTCCCAAATTTATTATCTTTGCATCCCTTTGGTTAATGTATCTAAATCCAGTTTGATTGGTGGGGGAACACTAGCTTACGTTGCTTGATTAGTATTGAAACAAGTATTTGCCATAGTTTTTCTACCTTATCCATGGAAGGAAATGTTTTGTTAAGCATGAAATATGAGATAGGTTTCCCAAAATCTTAGGGATTACAATGCAATTGGTTGATACAAAATGTATTCATGTCTTCATGATACTCTCTAGGACCACATGGTGTAAATTTGATTTTTGATAAATGTTCATCTATGTCATGAGGTTTGTAATCATCTTATTCTTCATCATCCTATTAATGACTAACCTTATTTGTCTTACTTGTTTTTCCCACACTTTATTTATGCATATATTCCATGGGAATTGGTTGTTGAGGTGTGATGGTCTCTGGATGAGGTATGTTAGGGTGTGGAATAATAAATTATATGGGTTCTATAATTTTTTAGTATTCAAAGTGGATATTGTGCACATGACAAGGATAAATTTAGCCCTCATAAAAAAATTTAAACATCTATATAATTTAGAGGATATGAAATTAAAAACATGAATCTATGGTCTACCAAGTAAAATATTATAGTTAATTTCATTAGATATTAGTTGACATTTTGTATCTAGTGTTTTAGGCCCAACATCTATGGTTTATATAAGTGTTCCCAAGAGACTTCGTGGTTGATTTTCAAATCCTCTAATAACTATGTCCAAAGGTGTAATATTATTTTTATTGATTCTTAGTTAATTAATAAATTCTTCACTACATATATTTAACCTTTAAAACTTATCTACAAGGACCCTCTTGACAATCAAAAGATTGATTTTAGTTTGAATATATAATTAAAGGTTTTGGTCAATGTATTTAGATAGTAAATCCTATAATTCCAATGAAATGAGGTGTTCATTATTTTTTAAATATTAACAAAATAGGAAAATAGGTTGGTTCAGTATTGGTTGGTAGAGTAGCATCACACAATATGTCTTTAGAAATAGTTCATTGTTTAAGTAATTCTAGGGCAAAAATCTTTGATTTTGTGATTTTTCAATTAGTATACTAGATCATAAGGCTTGGGTGCTTCAATTTGAGTTATAGAATGATGAGGTATATTAGGGTATTGAGGAGGACTATTTTGGTTAACCTCACATTAAGAACTAGTGGGAGAGACAAGGAAATTTCATACCTTACATCTTGATATTGTTATAACATCTACCTCACAATAAATCATCATACAATTTCCAATAATAAATCCATCACTAAGAGGAGAGAAATAAAAGGTATCAACTCTAGGTTATTATCACATAAAACATTTAAAACAACATTATCATCTCTCAATCCATTAGCCACTATTCTATGATAACTACTAGGAAAGAAACTTGCAAGCCATGATAAACATTTGTATAACAACCATATAAGCAATATTATGAACATGTAAATTTAAAATACCATCATGTCTTTCCAAAAATTAATAGATAATATATAATAAAACCCTAAAAAAAGTATAAATAAACAAATTATAACTAAATGAAATTTGAAATTATGAGAATGTGAAGTCACTATTCACAATCACTATTCATGGCCACTATTCATGATGATGTGGTCTATTGATGATGTAGATGGTTAGTGATGTGGCTTGTGATTGATGTGACTAATTGGTGATGTGGTAGGGGCATATGGAGGGTATCCCATGACTAATCAAGTTGAAGTGATGGGAGTGGGCATAGTACTCCACCAAGACACATGGGTGTTGTCACATGGTGAAAAAGATAAAAGGGTTGGTGTGGGGTGCATTTCTATATGTGTATAACATTTATATGTGTGTGGAAAGTCCAAAGATGATTTCAAGCATCTTTTGGACTCATGTGGTCACATGGAGAATGAATACAATAAGGCTACTATAGTAGATTGTCCTCACATGTGTGAGTGGGAGATAATAGTTTTAGAGCCACATGGAGGTGGCACATATTCTTTTATAAAGAGAAAATGCCTTGAAGAATTTTTCACATGAATACAACACAACCACTATGGAGATCACATGACACACTAAGTGTGGCACATTTTTGGCCACTATTGTATTCTCTCTCCCCTCTCTCTCTATGTTGTAAATGCATAAATGTGTATGAGTTCTTTATTGTAACTCAATCTATTAAAGGATCCATGTAAGATTGTGTTTGCATTCTTGGAGATTAGATATTGGAGGCATTGTTATGCTTGGATCACAACTTGAATGCTTTAGGTGTAAGTATAGAATGTTTATTTGTTAGCATTGAAGGAGTTGTTAGAGGAGATATTTTAGAAGAGAGTTGATGTTTAATATGAAGTCTGGAGTGATGAGTCCATAAAATGGCTCATTATATCTATAAAATAACATCCTTTTTTTTGCATAAGAAGTAGATCTAAATGTAATTTCTAAACTTATTGTCTATTTAGAATAAAATAGTAAGTATATATAAAGGTTATGTATTTAGAATTCATTGTTATTTATTGGTTAACTATTAATAATGATTATTGAGAAAAATATGTCAATAAGTGCATATATAGTTCATACTAAGCTAATAATGATTTAAAGTATGAAGAGTAACCATTCAAGAATAATGTTGGAGTAGTTTCAAAGTCTTCTACAACCAAGATCTACTATTCTAATCAAGAATGGAATCCTATGGGCTTGCTACAGAATTTCACAGTAGCTTTGTATTATAATAAGCTTGCTATAAACGCTACTGATTATAACAAGTTTGTTATAGACAAGCTATAGAGTACATCAGACCACCTATAGACTAGCTATAGATTATATCAGACTAGCTATGGATTACATCAGCTAGCTACATATTTCTCTAAGTTTTTTATGGACTTTAGCAAGCTTGCTATGAATTTCACCACGCTGCTATGGATTTCAATAGAATTGTTCTAGACTTCGATAAAATTGTTACAGACTTGTTTGGGAAGTATTTCGAAGAGTATTTCAATAGTTTAACTATCAAGAAGAATGTTTTCCATTTAGATTTTTTCTATTTATAAATTTTTCATAATAGATTGTATTCGAATATATGCAATTTTATTCCAATAAATATCTCTCTCCATATTTGGTGGGGATCGAGATTATGTTGTAATATATTTTATTATTAGAATAAATATCTCTCTCCATATTTTGTGGAGATTGAGATAGGATAGAGTATCTCAGTTGTTACTCCTAAATAAGGTGTTGATTGGAAGCATGAATTATAAATGTAACCTTTCACACCTAAATGAATTAATCAATCAATCAATATACTTTTTCTTTCCATTATTCTGAGCAGCTCATTCTAAAATTGATGTTTCGAGTAAATCTTCTTTCGAGAAATAAGCTGGCCACTCATTCCAAGGAAGATGGATCCATGTATTTTTATTTTATTTATTTATTATGTAATTATCATTTTTTATGTAAATTATTATTATATTTCTTTGTTGTTGTATACATTTTTTTCTATATAGTTTTTTGTAAACATGTAGGTGTTTTATTTGTTTGTCATTTACTTTCAATTCAGTAATTTACTTTCTACAAGTGTGCTTTAATTTCATGCAAGAGTGTTTTAATTTATGTAAGTGTGATTTACTTTCTACAAATGTGCTTTGATTTATAAAAGTGTGATTTTCAATTCCAACAAGTGTGATTTTTAATTCTTGCAAAGTGTGGAGTGTGATAGAAGGAACCATTTACCATAGGTATCTTTTTCCTATTGCATACAACCTTCAGACACCAACCCTGGATTGATAATATTAAATGAAGGGTATTGACTACATCCATCATTTTTAACACCATTGTCAGGGAACCATGGTGTTATTAAGAGATTCAGATCTACTAAAGAGATTCCTAGTGAGAGAGAATGTTTCTTTACAAATTCTGTGATAGGAGATACTTAGTTAATGGTTTCTTTAAAATTTAATTTTTGAAACGTAGATTAGAATTTATTTTTCTGTAATTAAAAAATTTAGATTTAAAAATAAAAAAATAAAACCCCCAATACTAATATTTTTGTGTGGAAAATAACAACTACTAACATCATGAAGGAAGATCTAATTGTTAATGTAGGATGGAAATGAAATTTTGAGATAGCTATAAGATGAAGAAAATAGTTTGATTTTTGTAGTTGTTCACAATCAAGAAATCTGAAATAGATACTTTTGTATCTAACATGCATATTTAGGAAATGATTTGCATTTAAAATTAGTTAGATTGACTATATATGGTTATGTGAAACCTATACAAATATAGTTGCACCTTTTTCCAGAACCACCTATAATAGATCACATATATTTTTGGATAATTATGGAAAAATTGCATGTTAATAAATAGATGAAAATCACTGCTAAATTAGTCTTTGACTATTTAAATCATCTCATACCTACATACCTACAATAAAAATATTTTATTGTTTTTTATTTGGTTGAAAAATACAAATAGTTTTTAGCAAGATAAGATTGCATGTCAGATTTTGATTGAAGACAACACTTAGATATGGTTGACGAAGGATGGCTAAAATTTATGAAAAGATGGATGAAGTATACAAAGAGAGGACATTGCAGGTAAAGATAATTATGTTGATGATCTCTGCTAAAATAAAATGGTCTATAATCCAGTTTATGTAGTTATTAAAGTAAGACTCCTGACCCAGAATTATATGGGTAGTCAAGTTTGTCGGTAAGCACACTTCATTTCCATTTGATTAAAATAGAAATAATTGATCGATATGATATGTTAAAAATAAACTACCACTTCAACCAAAATCTTTGTGATTTTATCCGGTAAAATATCATGTGTAGAATGGATTTCATTTTGATCTAGTATGGTTAAATAAAATTGTTATGCATGATAAATGATTTTAAATACTTTTATGCTATAGCCATTTCATGATTAAAATGGACTTTAGAAAAATTCATGCAAATATTAAACAAAATACACAAATTGTGCCTCCAGACTATTACATGCAAGATAACCATGCATAAACTTCATTTTGAATGAATCATGATGGAAGTTATTTTGGATAAGTCACGTGGGTCAAACAGATTTCATAAGTCAAAAACATAAAAAGATGCATGCAAAGTAGATCATAGTGGAATTAGTCATGCAACAAATTTGGCTTCATCAAGAAATCGCTCTAGATTTTGTGTGAATAGCCACATTATAGGTAAGTCTTACATAATCATTGATTTTTACAATTTTTTAACATATACAGTTTGTTGTTCTTAAATTGGGTGTTCTAACTATTTCAATTTCTATTTTCTCCTAGAATCTCTAAAGTTTATATTAAATTTTTTTTTAATTCTTTTTAAATTGTAGCCATAATTTTTGAAAGAAAATATAAATTGAAATACTCAAAAATTACTCTAGTCTCAATACTAAATGTGTATTCTATTTTTTATGTTTGTTGTTGAGTCTATATGGATGATAAAGTTTGTCATTATTATTAAAAAAATTCAAACTTCCCTTCCACCCTAGATTAACATGTAACATAAAATATTGAATTTACATATAGTTGCATAAGACTAAGTTCTTAACAATTGTTGAGTGTTGTAGATACTAAAAATCATAGAAATTATGTGCTTTCATCAAGTTGTCTAAAAATAGCATGAAATCATCAAAATATCTTCAATGCTAAGCAAATTTGTGGTTACAAAAGTGGTAAATTAGGCTTGGCTTCGAGGGGATATGACCCTCAACCCTTCCCTATATCATGGTAAGGAGCATGCAAGGGGCACTGCCCCTTGACCCCATTGGGGACTATCACCCCCAAACCCACTTTTGACTTCCCATCCAAAGAATAAGATAGTGACAAGCTTGCTCAGCATGATGCAAATCCATACCAGGTTGTAGATGAAGAACACAAAATTTTTAGTAGCAAGAAAAGGCATACAAAATCTATTTGTAACAAGGACTCTAAAGACCTCCAAAATTCAATTATCATGTATGTTTTTTAGTTTTTAGTTTCCATCAAATAATTTAGCAATGCAATTTTATCTTCCCTGTATAAAATAATAGTTAGTATTTTTTGCATAGTTCATAATTAAAAAAATTATGACATTTCATTTCACTTATTTTCATCCATATTCAAGAATTAGCTAAACCCGTATCTATTTTCATAATAATAGAACTTCTCTGAGGAAGTTATTATTCTCCGTAATAAAATCTCATTATGAATAATGTTAATTCTTGAACCATCAATCATTCCTACATAAGTTGAATTGTATTCTTCCAAATACATTCAAATTTTCATCTTAACATTCTATTGTTGGAATTTATACTTCTTTGACATTGTTACTATTATGTTTCTCTGAAAAGGATTTGTTTTTTTTGGTTTTTACAAGATAATTTCATTACAAGGAGTCATTCTAGAAATGAAAATGTTTACCCATGAATTTAGGAAGTAGTTAACAGATTATCTTGAGTTATCTTTGAAAAATATAATGTAGCAAAATCAGTAAGACCAATGTTGAATAAATGTCAACATACAAAAAATTTCATGCTACATTTGCAAGCAATATGAAGACGCATAGAGTCTATCGCTAACATTTTTTTTGTCATCAATTTTTTTAAAATAAAAATAAAATAGGAAAAAAATTAAAAAAAATAATAATGAAAACCTTTGGGTGTTAATGATAGCCTTGGTTTGAAAATCAACTTGTTGGCAGACCAAGTGCTGAAATAAAGAGTCTTGATTAGAAACCAGTTTTCTAGCTAGTCAAGGGAAAAAACATAAAAAATAAATAGAATATAATTTATCCAATGTAATAGTTGATGTTTTTTTTTACATGGTTGCTTACTACTATGCTCTTATTTTCATCACAGCAAGAGTATACTTTTCTTAATGTTTTTCACTATAGCTATCAGGGAAGTAGCACATAGTAGGACTATACTTTTCCTAATATTTTTCACTTTAGCTATCTTGGAAGACTGAAAGTATGCCATGGTATTTTGATTTACTATTTTACATTTAAATTTACTTGTAATTTTTGTTATTACATAAATATCCACTCTTACAAATAGTTTATTCTGAGGAAATAAACAAACTTCCATATGATCTTGTGTAATCTCATCCTACTTCATTCATTTAGCATGCATGAGGACATACACGAGCTTAGATGTGGGGGAGGAAAATATCTTTGAAGATATAATAATTGGGCTTATCCAAACAAATAAAAATAGTTTGATCTTGATTATGGTACATAGTTTTGAAAGGAATAAGATTTTTTTATGTCAAAAGTTATTTTCATGTCAAGAACTACTTTGTGGTCAAAATAAATATGTGTAGACGTAATAGAATATTCTCAACGCAAGAACTTGATCTCAGCTCATTGAGAGAGAGAGAGAGAGAGAGAGAGAGAGAGAGAGAGAGAGAGAGAGAGAGAGAGAGAGAGAGAGAGAGAGAGAGAGAGAGAGAGAGAGAGAGAGAAGAAAATATAAAGAAAGCAGCATGAGAAAGCAAGAAGAAAAGATAAAGAGAGAAGCATGAGAATTCCACACAAAAACCTATGTCCAAAGGATTAAAAAGAATCTAAGGATAGTAGGAAAAACCTCCACACAAGAACCTATCCTTAAATGTCTATTTTCATTAGCCACTTTTGTTTGAGATTTTAAAAGATAAATTTCATTATACTTATATCAATGAAATCAATTTGGGAAGCACATTTGAAGAATGAAACTAAGTCTAACCCATGCATATATACTATGATGTTTTAAATAGTGGCATGCATGAGGACATGCATGAGATTAGGTTTGGGGGAGATGATGAGTCCATAAAATAGCTCATTATATCACCAAAATAACATCTTTTTTATTGCATAAGAAGTGGATTTGAATGTAGTTTATGAACTTATGATCTATTTAGAATAAAATAGTAAGTATATATCAAGGTTATGTCTTTAGAATTCCTTTTTATCTTGTTGTCCCCCAAAAATATCACTCATTTTTGGGGCAACATTTGAACTATTTTGGTCCTACAGACCAAAACTATCTCTTCCCTTTTCAAAATTTGTCCTGGGCATTTAAATTCCTCATTTTTCAAGCTTCTCAAAAATCTACAGACTCTACAGGCTAGAATCTACGGACTCAGTAGGAAGAGAAATCTACGGATTCTACAGGCCAAGTTCAATGGGCTTCATATGTTGATTTCTACTGACTCTTTCAAGGTTAGAGAAAACTACAGACTTGGTTTCTATGGACTCTACAAGTAGGTTCATTTCTATAGGTTCAAAGGCTTCTGTAGGCGGGTTCAATCAAAAGAATCAGTTTCTAACACTTGGTCATTTTTGGGATTGGTTTAGTGCTTTGGTTCAAACAAAAATCTCCATCAACAAGCATCAGTAGTAGGTTCAATGCATTTGGCTTAATGGTTGGTTTAACATCAAATGGTTTAAAGGCAAGTTCAATCAAGTGATTCAACTCTTTGTTTCACTCAGTTGGTTCATCTGCTTTGTTTCAACACTTTGGTTCACCCTTTGGTTCAATCAAATGGTTCATCAATTGGTTCAAAGGCTTCATTTGAACCGTTGAACCAAAGCTTGGTTCAACAGTTGGTTCAATGCTTCAGTTCATTCATTTGAACCATCAGCTTGAACCATTTTGGTTCAAATCTTGGTTCAACAGATTGGTTCAACAAAGTGGTTCAACAGAGCAGTTCATCGACTTGGTTTAACCAAGCGGTTCAACGGAGTGGTTCAATGGATTGGTTCAATGTTTGGTTCAATCAAAAGGCTTAATGGCTTGGTTTAACTAAGTGGTTCACTCAGACGGTTCAAAGAAGTGATTCAATGTAAAATTTCAAAGAGCCTCTCGAAGGATAAGTGCCCTTGCAGAGGGCACTTAGTCGACAAAAACACCCTTTGAAAGGGTCATTTTCAAAGAAGGCCACAAAGGTAATTCTTTCAAAAAAAATTTAAAGAATTCAAAAAAGACTAAGGCAGACAAAGGCATAATTCCTTCAGACTTTTTGTCTGAAGGAATTCCTTCAGACAAAAAAGTCTGAAGGAATTTGGGAAAGCAGTTGCAGGCGAAAAGCTCAAAGAAATTTCCAAGGAGACAAATCAATTCTGCAAACTTTTTATCCACGGGAAGCAATTCTATAGACTTTTTGTCTGTGGGAAGCAATTATGCAGACTTTTTGTCTGCGAGAAGTAATTCCATAGACTTTTTGCCTGTAAAAAATTTTGTGGACTTTTTTCCTGCAGGAAACTCCACAAATTTTTTATCCGCAAAAAATTGTCTGCAGACTTTTTGTCTGCAGGAAATTGCCCATGGAGAAAGCCCGAGAAAGAGTCTACTAAGGAAAAGGCCATGAGATACTTCTAAGGTGAAGGCCACCGAAGGACCCTGAAGGGCATGTTCCCTTGTGGGGGACTCTTGGTTGCCAAATTGAAGGGTCACCTTCCCTTTAGGAAGATGTAAAATAAGAAGCCCGAAGGCCATTCGAAGACCACCCGAAGGGTAGATACCTTTGTGGGGGGCTCTTCTCGACCCACAGTGGATCATTTCTTAAGGCTTGAAAGGGCATGTTCTTTTCAGGAAAGTGCCAAACAAAAAATCTAAAGAAGGACCAAGGGGTGACGCGCCCGAAGACATCAAATTCAAGACAGTGAACTAGCCATTGAAAACATAGTGACGGGCATGCGAACATCAATTTTAAAGCTCATAAAATAGCCATTGATCCTTTGAATCTATAGACCTAAATGCATTCACAAGCTTTAAGGCCAAAGCCAGTAGAAAATGACTAAAGGATAGAATAGCAAATTGAATCTAGGACCTGATTTAATTAACTAGAAAAGGAGGAATGATGAAGGAAGGATCAGATCACCAAGTGGACATTGAAAATTGCAAACTCTCAATAGCGTGACTTGTTTCTCTACATTTAGAAAAACAAATGGGTAGATGCCCCCAATTTCCAGCCTATCTTCCTAATAGTTTTCAATGCAACATGATGTGTTACTGTTATCGAGTCCTTCTTGAAGTGGCTATATAAGGGACTCTCTTTTATTGTAAATCCATCTCTTTTTGACAATCAGAATGAAACTCTGCACAAATTGAAAGGCATTACTAAGACTTTGAGCTCAATTTGTTGATCATATTTTGTTATTAGAATAAGAAAGCAAGGGACTTTTCAGACTTTGTGTTGTGATATCTTTGTTGTTGAGGAAACTGTTCTTATTTCTTTTTATTTAATATATTTTTTGTTCCTTTAATTCAACAAGCAGGATTAGTGAAATTAGTTAGGAAGGTGTCCTAAAGAGTCAATTATGGAGAGACTTTATGCCCCCATAATTGCCTTTAGTGTGTTTTTGTTTCATTTTTATGTAAAGGACTTTGGGATGACTTTGTGCCCTCATTGTCCTTCGTATCTTACTCTTGAGAAATTCAGGTGGAGACTTTGTGCTGCATCTCGATTTGCTAGTTACTACGTCCTTTGCTACATTTTGCATTTACTACTAGAAGTATTCTTGTGGTATGCTAAATAGTACTTCTGAAAGAAGAGGAGTGATGTCTGTCATTTCCCTTGAGTTTTTCCTTTGATTTTCCTGCATCATCTCTGAAGAAAGAGAGATGGATGGTTTATCGTACCCTTGAGTATTATTTTCTATTTATATATATAGCATACCTATAGGGAACCTCCCCTTGATGAGAGGAGAGATCAGTCTCCTTCTGTTGTGGTAAACCTACACATTTGGATGACTAATCTTCCTACTTTGGCTGATCAGACCTATTTTGTTTATCAGTACGCTGATCAACAAAATATTCAACCAACATATCTATTGGTTAGCTATTACTAATGATTATTATTAAAAATATGTCAATGAGTGAATATACAGTTCATACTAAGCTAAGAATGATTCAAAATATGAAGATTAACCATTCAAGAATAATGTTGGAGTAGTGTCAAAGTCTTCTAAAACTAAGATTCAATATTTTGGTCAAGATTGGAATCCTAAAAGCTTGCTACAGACTTTCACAATAGCTCTAGATTACAAAAGGCTTGTTATAGCAACTATAGATTATAATAGAGTTACTATGGAGAAGCTACAGAGTACATCAAACCATCTATAGACTAGTTATAAATTACATTAGACCAGTTACAGATTACATCATCTAGCTATGGATTTTACTAGGTTTGCTACAGATTTTACCAGGCTTGCTATGGATTTCACCAAGCTTGATATGGATTTCAGCATGTTTGCTATAGATTTCACCAAGTTGCTATAGATTTCAATAGAATTGCTTTCAACTTCAATAAAACTGCTATAGACTTGTTTGGGAAGTATGTCTAAGAGTATTTCAATATTTTATCTATCATGAAGAATGTTTTCCATTTAGATTCTTTATATATATATATATATATATATATATATGTATAAATTTTTCATAATAGATTATATTCGAATATATGTAGTTTTATTCCAATAAATATCTCTCTCCATATTTGATAGAGATCGAGATTATGTTGTAATATATTTTATTATTGGAATAAATATTTCTCTTCATATTTTATGAAGATTGAGATAAGATAATCTCAGTTGTTACTCCCAAATAAGATATTGGTTGGAAGCATGAATTATAAATGCAACCTTTCACACCCAAATTAATTAATCAATCAATCAATATACTTTTTCCTTCTTATTATTCTAAGTAGTCTATTCTAAAATTTATGTTATGAGTAAATCTTCTTCTGAGGAATGAGCTAGCCACTCATTCCAAGGAAGATGGATCCATGTATTTTTATTTTATTTTTTATTATATAATTATTTTTTTTGCTATAAATTACTATTTTATTTATTTGTTGTATACATTTTTATTTTGTATAATTTGTTATAAACATGTAGGTTTTTTATGTGTTTGTCATTTACTTTCAATTCAGTAATTTACTTTTTGCAAGTGTGTTTTAATTTCATGCAAGAGTGTTTTAATTTTTGCAAGTGTGCTTTGATTTCTACAAGTATGATTTTTTATTTCAGCAAGGGTGATTTTTAATTCCTACAAAAGGTGGAGTTTGATAGAAAGAACTATGTTTTAAAGGCCTCTTTTTCCTATTGCATATAGCCTTTGAACATCAACCCTGGATTGACAATATTAAATGAAAGGTATTGACGACACCCATCATGGAGCTATCATTTTGCCCATTGTTTTTCCTTACACATTATAAGGTTTTCATGTAAACTTTTATGTAATGTGTTCTCTTTCTTGTCTATATTTTTGTAGTTTATTTTTTGCATTATTTACTTACACACATAGGATGTTTATTTCCTAACAATTAGTATCAGATCTTTGGTTGTGAATCTTTTATTTATAATATTTGGTATCAAAGCCATGGTGAAAAACTCTATGTATATGATTTTTTTTAGTTAGTTATTTTGTGCAAGTGAAAGCTACTATGATAGGAGGAGAGACCAAGTTGAATATTTAAGAAGAAGAAAAAAATGGTAGCTATATTTTTGTGGAGTAAGGTGGAGGATCTCTTGGTGAAGATCATGTTCTCTTCATGTTGTTGAGGAGAAACCTACATGAGAGTTGTGAAGAAGTTGAAAAATCTTTGCTAGATAAGTCAGCAGCCTACACAATGTTCCTGCTAAAGATGTAGTAACTATACAGCTTGAGGAGCAAGATAATCTCCATAGGTGGAGGTCAAAGATAAGGTATGACCTTATTTTGGTTCTTGAAAATAAAGAAAAAGGGGTGTATGCTGTGGTATCCTAATGACCATGTGTTTTTAGTCGAGATGCTAAATAATCCATCTAAAAAGAGGTACAGAGAAACCTAAAGCTTTACCTATTTTGAAGTAGTTGAGGATGAATAAGATGAATATGCAGATGAATAATTGAGACCTAGTGTTCCTAGAAGGACAAGGCCATGTGTTTGGACATGTAGTAGAGCAATGATGCATTTTGGATTATCTTTTTAAGCTCAAAAACTTGGTAGGTGCATTGGTGCATTGAGTAGTACAATAACTTCCTCAGAGTTGTGATTGGTCCACTTATGTCATGTTTGTCATCATTAGTAGATGAAGGCTACATGTAGAATAATAATTGAGATCTGGTTTTCTTAGAAGGAGAAGTTTAATGTTAACCATATAACTTAGGGTGCTAGAGTGTTGTGTATATGATTATGGCATTGGCTAGGTAGAAAGATGCATCGAGTAACACTGGAGGCATATGAGTTGGTCTTTTGGAAATATTTGCTAGATCAAGATGCATTTTGGATGTAGGGTCAAAAACTTGGTAGGTGTAGTGATGTATTGAATAGTGTGATGACTTCCTAGGAGCTGTGATTGGTCTAGTGAACTTATGCAATGTTGATAATTTGATGGCTATGTGGAGAAGTCTAGTTTTGACTTCTATGATATCTTCTCTCCTTACTACTATCAAGAGTACTACATGTACTTTTTTTATTCAAGGAGTTGGAGCAGCATGATTCCTACATGGTGATCTCTTTTATGGAGAGAAAGATAAATGGATGAGGTAAAAAAGTTGTTATTTTGTAAATTAAAATTATTATACAAGTTTATGTAGGCATAGTACATGTAGTAAAAGATATTCAATGCCTTCATGGAGAGCCAAAATGGTTAGCAGATGTTGTTATGTGTTGTTGACATGTTGGATGCAGGCCCTAACATGATCATTGTTGTGATGGCTAAGGTGACAAGGATGCAATAAAGGTGATATGAGAAGCAAACTAAGGATGGAGATGCACAAGGATAAGAAAGCAAGTAACCCACTTCTTATATTGTGATTTGTCTTCCCAAGAGTATATTATAATAGAAGATAAGACATTATTTTGTCCTATGTATTAGATTCATTAAGAGTAGGAAGCCTCGTGATACCCCGGTGAACACTAGAAAAAATACTTCCCAAGCAGTGGGAGTTGTGAGTAGTTCATGGCAAAATCATGATTGTATTATTGGTTTATATAGAAGTGAAGAGTCACTTCAATTGATGCAATATGCTATGGAGGAGAAGATGTTGACAAAGCTGATTAAGGAAGAGAAGTTTTAGTAGTGCAACAAAACTTCTATTGGGTTTGCATCAAGGTAGTAATGGTCATAGATGGACAGTTGGTTATGGTAAAACCCTATGTATATTTATTTTAAGTGGGAGTATGTTAGGATGTGAAGTCACTACTCATAGTCACTCTTCATAGGCACTATTCTTGTCCACTATTCATGATGATGTGGATGGTTAGTGATGTAACTTGTGAGTAATGTGATTGATTGGTGATGTGGTTGGTATCCCATGAGCAATCAGGTTGATGTGATGGGAGTGAGGCATAGCACTCCACCAAGGTACATGGGTTTGTCCTTGGTAATCACATGGGTGTTGTCACATGGTGAAAAATATAAAAGGGTTGATGTGGTGTTCATTTCTAGATGTTTCCAAGATTCTCATGTGTGGAGAAAGTCCAAATGTGATTACAAGCATCTTTTGGACTCATGTGGTCATATGGAGAATGAAGACAAGAAGGCTATTATGGAAAATTATCCTCATATGTGTGAGTGAGAGATAATGGTTTTGGAGCCACATGGAGGTGGTACATGTTATTGTCTAAAGAGAAGATGCCTTGAATACTTTTACACATGAAGACAACACGACCACTATGGAGATCGCATGACACACTAAGTGTGGTACATTTTTTGCCACTATTGCATTCTCTCTCCCCTCTCTCTCTATGTTTTAAATACATAAATATGCATGATATCTATATTTTAACTCATCCTATTAGAGGATCTATGCAAGGTTGTGTTGGCATGCTTAGAGGTTGGATCTTGGAGGTATTGTTATGCTTGGATCACACCCTGAATGCTTAAAGTATAAGTATTGAGTGTTTGTTTCTTAACACCAAAGGAGTTTTTGGAGGAGTTTTTGTAGAAGATATTTGATGTTATTTAATATGAAGTTTGGAGCTACCATTTTTCTAGTGGTTTTTCCTTACACATTGCAAGTTTTTCACGTAATCTCCTATGTAATGTGTCCTCTTTCTTGTGTATGTTTTTTATCTTATTTTTTGCATTATTTACTTGCACATGTAGGATGTTTATTTCCTAATAATTGGTATTATATATTTGGTTGTGATTCTTTAATTTATAATAAAAATAAAGAATCAAACCCTAAAAAACCTTGAAAGATATACTTGTTTAAATAATAAAGGTGTGTGCAATAATTTATTAACTATGGAGGTAATCTAAAAGTAAAAATAGGCAATAAAAAGATAAGGTTTGATCAAAACATGTAAAATAATATGTAAATATAAAATTATAAAAAATAAATCATGAAACCCTAAGGTAAAAACCATTGAAAGTGTAGGTGTTTTCAAAATGGAGGGGTTCACCAAGATGTTTTATCTTTTAAGTGCACTAGGATGGTATACCATTAACAACATGACAAACTAAGTGCCTAAAGAGATATAAGATAAATACGGTCTAACAATATTAATATGACCATCCTCAAGGCTAAAAATAGATAATAAGCATAAATAAAATAATTTGACAAGCATTAAACTAAAAAAATAACAAAATTAATGAAATAAACACACCTTGCATAATCTTGGGATTTTAAGAATGCAACAATGGTCTAAAAGTGATGATGTAGGTCTGTGTGAAATCTAAAACTCTAACTGTCAAATGATAAATCTGACATGTGTCAATTTCTTGTTGAATATGCCTTAGTTTATATTAAACCACCCAATATGGCATGCCTATGTTTACGTAAAATGTGTTCTACTGCATTGAATTTATACTATGCTCAGTTATAGATTTTTGATTTTTTTATGCAAGTGTTTTTTTTGATACCATACAGTCCTATGTCCTCAATTTTCTAAATTCATGGTCATGATGTTTGATTTGATATCTTATTCATCTTCTTGACCTAGCTTTGACAAAAACACTTAAATAAAGAACAACAAAAGGATTATGGGTTTTGAAACCTCAATGGAGTTATAACTTCATAGATCCCACATACTAGAATCAAACCCAATGTAGTTATTTTTGCCATGTTGATGGAATCTCAAGGGTTTCACTTCCTCTTCCATTTATGTGTATTGAAACTACATACCCATTCACCTAAACCATATTATGGTACAAGTTTATGATGTCACAAGACTTTATAGAATGTTGAAGTATCAATGTGGAAGACTCTATCACAAGTGTTATAATATATATGTAAATGCATGTTCCAATTTGAAGATAGGAGATAATTAATTATTTTCTTAACATTTGGATGATACTTGATTGATATTGTTTAAATTACTATAGAATACTTGGAACATATAAGGATCTATAGGACATGACGTGCTAAGGTCAATGATGGAAACATGTGATAAGCTAAAGTCATAACATGTGAAATAAATCCAAGGTAGAAGGACCCATAAAAAATATACATAACACATTTAGCAGGTTGTTGAAACTACCTTATGACATATTTGATGGACCGTTGAATTATTCCTCAGAGAAATAAAAGCCTAAAATGTGGAAAGTAACTTTAAAAAAGTATAATTTAGGCTCTAGGCTGAAAATAGATAAATATGGTGAATGTTGAAGACATCTAGAAGGATCAAAGACCAAATAAATACTGGTTTGGGGTAGGACTATCCTAAAAATAGACAAATATACATAAGTGGACCTAGTGTGACAAAATGGGTAAAATACACCATGGAAAAGAGTTTTGTGCCAAAATTAGGTGAGTTTAGTTAAATCCATTACATCCTCTTTTACAAATGGGCCTTGTCTATATCCACATATTACTTTGTGTAATGATGTGTTGTATGTATGTTGGATCTAGTATGGTGTTTATATTTTTCCTATTTTAGAGGATATTTATAGTGTTGACCATACTTATTGTACATACACCCCTCATGGACAACCTATAAGTAATATAATCATAATAATAATATTCCCCTTATGAAAAAAATATAACAAACAAACCACTAAGATATCATGCTCCAATTCAAGAAGTTAGCAATAGATTTATCAAAGTAAAGAACACACATGGACCTTTACCCCAATATATCCATGATATAAATCATGGAAACATAGGCAAGAAAACAAGGACAGCTACATGAAATGGATCATGACAAAATAAGAGAGATATGCATGATATATATCATGGCACTAATCTCATAGTAACATAAAGTAAAAAAATTAAGCAAGGAAGACACACGAAATACATAGTAATCATGCTACACACAAAGGGCACACAGAGTAAAAAATTTCATGTGTAGATCATATAGAGAAAATAAAGTAATCAGAGCATGTAGATAAAAAAAAAAGCATAAGAATGTAACACATATTATATAAGTGAAGCCAAAAACATACATCAATCATATGGAAAATAGGAGAGGCATGCCAAACATGCCAAACATGAATAAAATACATCATACACACTAGCTTCACTACATCACAAAACATCCATATAACTAAACACAAATCAACTCTAAAGTCATGACCAATACAATATAAATAAGAGCATATATAAAAGCACTATGTATGAAAAGGTATAGAATAATAAATACAAATAATATCACATGAAAAATAAATATGATAAAGGAGGTTAAAATATATATAACTTGAAGCACCATGAGGATATGCTTTAAAAATTCCCTTAGAAAAAGCATGAAAGGTGACCCTAGCTAACTATGAATCCATAATCATATGTATTTGTAAAGCCTACATATATCAAAACAATACCATCAATAACATGTGTGTAAGAAATATAACCTATATGAATGTGTGGATTATGATGGATACATATGTCCATGACACATACACACAAAGAGTACACACAAAATCACACAAGGTAATAAATTAAAGGCCAAAGGGGGACATAACAGGGACACGTTCAAATGTCACTCACATGAATAGAACATACAAATAAGGCTTAGAATTATAATAAAGCACATGTTCAAATGTCTAGAATCCAAACAAGGTGAATTCAAATAATACATGAAGCAAAGAAGAAAAACATGAAAAGCATGCATGAATAATTAAAGTTGATCTACATAAGTAACTTGTAACATTATGATGTTCAGTAACTCAGTATCTAGTTATACAGCAATGTGAAATTAATTGAGTAAATAATCATGTAATGTAATGTATTGAAGTAAGAATAATAGGGATAGTCATAAAATGATAAAACTTATGTAAAAGGAGTTCCCCATTGAGCTTGTTGTGATATAAACAAGAATGAGAATGCATGTGACTGGTTTGAATCTAGAAAATTAAAGCATACATTCAATGGGTCAAGTCCATTATAATCAAACAAGTGTGTAGTGCATAATTGTCTGGATTGGATTGATTTTATCTATGTAAATTTTTTGGGTCTAAGACAATGTCACCACCTAAAACTACATCTGAAAATGATAACCTGTATGTTCTGCACTCACTCATATACACCTTGTGAAGCATTTTTATATGAAACTAGATAAATATAAGTACTAAATAAATTGATCACAAATTGACTAATGTATACAAACTACACATATCATGCATATATCCTAATTTTTTAGTTTTATGATTTTTATTTTGTATTGTTTAATATATGAATCAAAATGATAATCTAAAGATCAAACAACACATCTAGGGGATGTGGATAATCAAATGGTGAATCTGGTGGAAGATTGTCAAATTTTGGATACTTAATCTTATCGAATTCCCATAGATAATCATCATTATGATCATCATGCCACTCATGATCTATAACTGTAGCCTTACCTTTTACATTTTTTTGAATCCAATGCATGCATATAACATGTTTTTCTATTTTTTAGGAAGCCTCATGTGTGATTTTGGGGTAAATTAACATTGAGGCTTGTTTATTATTTATGAATCTATGATTGTCATCAATACCATCTTGAAGAATACAAATTATGCTATCCTAAAATTTGAATGTAAGACATTTCTTTAATTTATCAAATATACCTTCCATTTTATGTAATCATTTTTAACCCAATATAACACTTATTTGATTGCCTATGTTTATAACAAATAATAATGTATCCACAACTTAGGAACCACATGTAATTGGTACAGTAATGTGTCATATTGAATCTTGGTAATATATCTAGCTTATTGTAATTCATCTTGATTATGACCTATGTGTTAAATAAATACAAGTTACATACATTTGGTTTTGTGTCCTCATCTATTTACACATGGTGTCTATTTTTTTTCTCAATAAAAACCTGAATAGTGATAGAATTCCTTCTTGAATGCTTATAATTTATATGTATTTGACCCTACTTTTGAGCCTTACAAGAAGGTATTATGGGTTGTATAATTTGAATAGTGACTCTATCCTTATATTTCTAAATTTTATATTGTAATGTTTCACAAGTATCAATAGTATGTCATGTTATTTTATGAACATGACAAAAGGGTTTTCCCTCTTGTCCTGATACCCTATTAGTGTATATATTCCTTACTATAGGTATAATTATTAATTCCATGTTAAGTAACATATGTATCATATCATGTGGTCTATCTTGTGCATTGTTAGCTTATATTCTGATAATTGGTTATTTATCTATGATCTAAATAGTATTGATTGAATCTATAAATGGTGCCATGTTTATACCTGTAATGCATAGGTTTATATATTATGCCTCATGTTCTCTATAAATGTTAAATCTGACAAAGATGTTAGTTTATGATACCCTAGATAAAGTATCAAATTTTTATAGTGTATTGCAACAAGTATCTTTACCTTTATTAATATCGATGATTTTATTTATTTACCTATGTTTTCTTGAATGATTGACTTTGAATCATCTCTATATTCCCCTAGACCAACTAGTGTAAAAATTCAAATCACATAAATAATTATCAACAACTTTTTGCATTGCATTTGTATCATCATCATAACTAGCAATAGAACCATCATTAACATCCTTTATAGATATGAAATTTGGATCTTTTGAATTTACTAATAGAGATAATTCATGTATATCCTTCTCTTACTCTACCATTTTAGGTGAATGTTGTCCTAAAACATCTATAGATTGTAATGTTTGACCATTGTTATTGGATTCACCAACCTCGTGTGTATACATTTTTTAATATGTATGATCCTTGGTGGTGGAATTATAGTATATCAAGATGCTCCTAAATGTGATTGACTCTTAGTAGTAAAATTTATAATCTTACAATATTTGAATGGTTGATTATCAGTAGTGCATGTATAAATTATCCATCATGTATAAATTTAACACATCAATGTAAAGTAGAAGGTACTAAGTGCATGGCATGTATCCATGGTTTATCCAAGAGTAAATTATAGTGAAAATTGTTAGGCATTACTTGAAACTATATAGATAATGTTTTATATCCTACTATGACATATAAAGTGATGGAACCCAAAGCTTGGTGAGGCACATCATCAAATCCTTTCATATTCTTACATGTATTTTGAAAATAAGTCATATTAATACCCATTGTTTGTAAGAATGTAAGGTTAAAAGTATTCAACCCTAAACCATTATGGATCAAAACCCTTTTTATTGATGTATGCTTGATTTGGACTTGTATAAACAAAGGAAGATTATGATCAATAGTATGGTTTTTAGGCATGTACTCATTTTTAAAAGACATAACATCCTCAATATCCTTTTAATTATTTACAATAGATGTAAAATAAAAATATTTATGTCACAAGGCATAGGTGTTTGATTCAATGATTGATATAAAATACCCTTATAAATAGTAGCTTTCTAAAGCAACTCTAACATGGAAATCTTAGTTGGCATATTCCTTAACCAATAAACAATATCATAGCCTTTAGATTGATTAATTAGTCCTACTAGATTAGGTTGGGGATAGGGAGGGATTACTTGATTTTGTTCTTATTATCTCTCCTAATGAGGCACCTAACCTCATCTAGTGACAACAAATCATACCACATGATCTACTATACTTTTGTGGTGAATAGTAGAGGTGGGATATGAGCTAAGATATTTATGAGGTCTAGGAGTAGGAGAAACAAAAAGAACCATCTGACCCTTTTGACATCTTATATTAACTAGTGGCAACTCAAATTGATTCATGAAATAATAATCATCAAATAATTGTTCATTATTAAGCTCTTGATTGATATAGAGTTTTATCTTTGATATTAATTTATGCTTTTGTGGATTTACATGCCTTTGAAAAAATTTACATATTAAAGGTAAGCAACATGCAAAGAAAACCTAAGAAATTTTCACCAAGAAGTGATAAATAAATTAAGTCATCATGATCATGATTGGAGTGTAAATCATAAATATGAAAGCCTAAAAGAAATGCAATAATTAAAATAAGGAAAACCCCAAGGGAAGGTATCATTTTTCAATGTTTTATCAATATATGGGTTCACCAATATGTTTTATCAAAATTGGGATAAATAGAAACTAACCTTAATTGTGATAAATTATTGAGTAAAACTAGATTGTCAGAAGTATGCAATAAATCACACAAATATATTTGAAACTTGAATTTTTTGGAAATATGTTAAAAGGGGAAATATTTAATAAGAATGACTTAGATAAAAAAAATAGGAATGCGGGCCTATGAGTTCAAGTATTTAATCTATATTGGAACTGTGTGAGCTCATGTCAATAAGGAATAGGGATTTACATCTTCCTAGGATAGGAACACACTAATTAGACAAAGGTGTGATGTGTTGGTGTTTGTAAATTACATCTACATATGTTAGGGTTTTAGTTATATATGATATTTTAGACATGTGTGCCTTTACCTATTTGCTTTCTTTGTGTGATCAAATTTGTGTTATTCATTATAGAAGTTGGTATGTGCCTTATTTTTCACTTATAACCCTAGATCAATATACAATTAGTAATAAATCAAATAAATGGAAAAAAGTGGTTAGAATTTGAATTTATGCTTGATTTTAATACCCCTTATATTGAGTGTTGCCTACATACTAATACTCCAAAGAGGGAACAAACTTCATGTAATTCTCCCATTTTATGGTGGTGTGTTTGAAATATTAGTGTAATATTATATGTTGGTGCAATCATGGTGTGATTATGTTTTTTGAAAATGAATTATGAGCTTGAAATGGTATATAGACTTGCTCAAGGCTCTATGGGCTATAAGAACTCAGAGTTAGGAAGAATAGGTTCCTTTTACTCAATGTGAAATTAGATATTATGATGTTTTTCAAGTATGAGTCTTTTATGTGTAAAATGTTTTAAAAATGTGGCTTTATAGAGATCATTTTGGAGTTCATTTGAATAGGGCTTTTTAAACATGTGTAATGACCCATTAGGTGAATTTGAATTTGATCAACTAGTCAATATTTGGTATGAGGATGCAACCAACAGATTTAGACACTACCAGTGGGTAAGATTATCCTAAAGAAGTGACATTGTTTGAGGAGAAAATACAACTAAGTTGGAAGTGTCGGTTAGTTCAAGGATGAGCTTATCCTATTTGGAATGAGAAATTGGAACATTTAGTAATTAGTTATTACTTCAAAATATGGATCATCTGCATAAAGTGAAGGAATGGCAGCCAAATACTGTAGAATTATGCATGAGGTAAGTGTGTATAAGGAGTGGTCAAAAGTGCATTGTTTTAGAAATAAATATTAATTTATGTGTCTACACATATAACACAGTCTTATCCCATTGTATACAAGAACTAGAGGCCAATCCATAAACTTAAAGGTAATCCATGGTGTTTTAAACCACCATTTCCTCTTCCAAAATAGTAAGGAAAGATTCATCTACAAAATGGGCATTAATAAGTTGGTCTTGAGGGAGATAATGGGTAGCATTCCCTGATGGATTGAAAAAAGACCAAAATTCTCAGACTAATGATCATTAATAGTGAGTAAAATAGAAGCATCTTGAAAGAAAGTCTAGACAGAGTGAACAAAAATAGGGCCAAAACCAAGTGCTTGTAACATGGTGATTATGAAGGGCCATTGCATCTTATCATAGTATTTTAAAATCAATTTTCATAAAACAAAACTTTATACTTGGATGTGTGAGCCCATTCTATCACTTCCTAAACAAGAACAATGTTGTCATATATATATATATATACATATATATTGAATGAATCTAGTTTGCTTAGTCCTGACCACCATGGGAAGGAGGTTCCTAAATCTTAGGCCCAGAGCCTTGGAAAAAATATTATAAGAAACATTAAGGAGCATTATGGTCATCTAATTGGTGATTAGTTTTAGGTCCTTAGACTTGGGAATAAATTTTAATTTTCTTTTTTGATGAGCTTTCCAATTTAATTTTTAGCCATAGCTTTTAATTATACTTTTTACAAATTAGGTCACACACAATATCACAAGGTTTGGTAAAACTCATAAGGAAAGCCATCAATAATAGGGGATTTTTCATTATCCATAGCAATCACTATATTATGAAGCTCCTCAATGGACAGGGGCCTATCACATGGCATTCTTTAGCTAATATTAATTTTACAAGCAACAACATTGAACCATTTCTTTTAAACATCATTCTTATCTTTAAATTGGGGTTGAGCTTAAAAAATGTACTTATAGTGTTAAAAAAAGGCTTGCATAATGTTTGGGAGATTAGTGAGATGGTCACCACATTCCTTTATAACATTTATTTGAATATGAAATAGATGAGCTCTTAGCTTGGTGTATATATGAGATATTTACAAATTTATATAGGAAATATGTTTCCTATACTCGAGATAGTGAGATCCCTACAATCTCTCACACACTAACCAACTGACTATATATGAAATATATTATTACTACAATATATTCATATAACTGAAAAACTATATCAAACTTCTCATATAATATTATTGTTATTCACAATAATAATATACCATAAGAGTATTTAGTGGACACTAGCCCAAATTTGGGCTCCACAGGCTTGATGAAACTTTATTGATTTAATTTTATCCTCAGCTCTACAGTTTCATTTTGTAGAGTCCCATTCAAGGGGAATTATTCAAGCTCTTAAGAAACCTATTTGAATATCTTTACTAATTCAGAATTGGCCCTTTTTTTAACATAGCTAACTATTTATCAGACACCTAGAGGAAAGTGGTAGTGTACACAATGGCCACTCCCCAAAAATTAATCTAACAAAAGACACCATTAGGTAGTGACACTTAATTCCAACCCTATTTAATGTGAGAAAGGGTTTGTTCATGCTAAAAATGTGAGGTGTTGAGGTAAAACTGGTTGTTGAAAATTTTCATCAATAGAGCAGACCATTCAATACAGAATTTGTGTTAGAACATTAATATTTGTGGGGTTATTTTAGTGTCCCACATTGTTCTGTAGAATAAATAATAAATGTTATATTTATTATTTAATTATAAAATTATATTTAAAACTTATGTTGTGTAAATAATAAAACTTATTTAATATTTATCATGATTAGTTGAAAAGGTGGATCGGTTGGTTACAATTGTTCACACCCCTTATAAAGGCGTTCTCACCTTTTTAAGAAATAAGATCATTATATTGTGAATTATTCACATGGAAGTGTCTCTAAACATTTTGTCAAGAAGTCTTGTAAAGAGGAAAAGTGAGGTGAAAATGAAGTTATTGGATGTAAATTATTTTTCTTATAATAGATTATGTTTTTCTATGGGTTTTTTACATGTATAGGTTTTCCCACATAAATCTTGTGTAATGTGTTGTGTAATGTATTTTTATCTATCTATTTATTATTTTTAATTATACATTCTTTCAATTCTCAAATTAATTTATTAAACCTATCATTAATATTAAACAATGTATTATCATTTTGTTGGCTCCTCTAACATGGCATCAGAGCCGTATTTTATTTTATCATGTTTATAGGTTATTGGGTGTTTATATATATATATATATATATATATATATATATATATAATCTCATTTTAAATGTATGATATAAATAGATGATATAATATCATTTAAATACATATAATTATAATAATAATCATCATCATCATTATATAAGTACCGATGAGATGGGGGTGCATTGCTAAAGTAACTTGGTTGTTATATGCACCATCTAGGTTCAAATATTGGAGGTATTGGAAGGTCGGTTGTGGTTGTTTCAATTGTATATGCCGGTTGTGGCTATATTGGTGGTAAAAAAATGCCAATTGTGGTGGGAAGGTAAAACATCAGTTGTGGCAAGAATATTGTGGCAAGGAATGTAAATGTCAGTTGTGGTGAGAATATTATGACAAGTAATGTAAAACTCTAGTTGTGGTAGGAATATTGGTATTTTTTGGTTGTGTCGGTAGTGTTGGTATCAGTCGGTTGTGGCCATTGATGTAACTGGTTAATTGCTCCGATCAAAAAACTTTGCATCTATCTAAAAATAATAATCATCATTATATAACATATAAATATATATAATATATATTTGTATATATATTATATAGAAAATAAAATATATTATATAATATATAAATTTTCATAATATATATATATATAATTAAAAATTGGGGTAGGTGAAAAGAAAACATAAAAGTGAAATATCCTAAGTACAAAGAATCACTTTAAATTGGATTCATTCCAATTAATCTAAAAATTTAAAAGTTTGGTAAATGTTCTTTTTATTGGCTACGGGTTTATATTGAGTTTTAAAAAAATGCAAAAACTTTTTTTTTTAATATTTTATAATTATGTTATATTGATGGGAAAAAAATTATAATTATTTTTACATTATGAATATATATATATATATAGATATAGCAATAAATTTAATTTTATGTGACCTCATAAGTGTCACTCAAAATTATGCTTATATAGTTCATATTTGTCAAACTCAATAAAGCCACAATTAAAGAGGTCCATCAAAGGTCACTTAACTTGGTTAAAATAGAGAAGGTAACTTATTTTTGCATTATAATCACCTTCCTTTCTTAGTAATTCAAATCATTTTTTTCTCTAACATAAAAATTAATGTGTATTTTATTGTATAGGCATAAACATATACATTGGCCAGTTCATCACTATCAACTAGACACAAAGGTGTGTAAAATTATATTTACATCTTTTATTTGAAAAAAAATTGTTAAGTGTTATTTGAAGTCATAATAAAATGGCCTCTCAAATATTTAGTGTGGATTGATCACAAAATTTAAATGAAACTAACTATAGCATTTGGAAGATCCATATCAAGGCTGAATTCATAAATAGAAAATTATGGAGTATTATTAATGGGACTGAGAAACCTCTATCTAAGAGACATGTGATAACTAAAAATATAAATGTTTATTAACAAAAATCTTTAAAATCTATAGCGATCATCCTATGGAGTGTTAAGGATTAATTCCTACTCCATATTGGTAATCAAGAATCTCATTGTGGAGTTTGAAAACTCCTTGAATCAATGCATGAAGACACTTGACTTTTTAATATTATAAAACTTATTATTGAACTCATGCCAACTCCTATTAAAGGTGATGAAAAATTTATTGATTTTATTGTTAAAATTAAAAATCTCAAATCACAGTTAGATGGATGTAGTTGTAATTTAATTCAAGATCAACTTCTCTATTTCATTATCCAATTAAATATCTATGAGAAGTTTTAAAATTTTATTTCCATTCTTAATTCTAAATATCAAAGTGAACAAGACATCCCTAACCTCTCTACCCTTTTGAATCTTCTCATTTAAGAAGAAAAAGTGATTTCAAATTTCAACTCTAAATTTAATGTTACTCGGGCATTTCTCACTCAAAATAACATTTCCAAAAATAATGTAAACCAAAACTTTGAATCAAAATCCATCAATTCCAATAATAAGGATGGGAACAAGAAAATTGTAAATAATAACTATAAAGTAAAATTTAACAAGAATTATAATCTTTGTGATAAGTTTGGTCATAAAAAAGAAGATTGTTATAAAAAAAAGGGACCAAATTATAAAAACCTTAAAAATAACAAAGGAAAGAAATTTTTTAATCAAAATCAGCATAAAAATCAAAACCAAAATCAAAATAGCAATCAAGATCAGAATTATAATTCTATTACTCTTTTTGTTCCTTTGTTTGCTTCTAATGATAACGAATGGCTTTTAGATAGTGATGATTTGCATCACATGACATTCTTGTCTAATATTTTATTTGATAATATATATATATATATATATATATATATATATATATATATATATATATATATAGGTGATAATTCATTTTTAGAAGCAACTAAATAATGTAAAGTAAAATTTATAAATTGATTCTTCAATGATGATTTAGTTGCTTCTAAACATGAATTATATATATATAGGTGATCATTCATTTTTAGAAGCAACTAAATAACGTAAAGTAAAATTTAAAATTGATTCTTCAATGATGTTTTTTATGTTCCTAAACTTAAGAAAAAATTATCGTATTTTAAGCTTATGCATGATAATTTTATTATAAAACTTATTAAGGATAAGTGGTGCATTAAAGATCAATTTCATTCTCTAATTCATGAAGGTATTCAAAAGAATAGTCTTTATATTTTCTCTAATTTCACTTATGCAAATTGTCTTTCCTTTAAAATTAGAAATGAATCTCAATTATGTCATAAAAGGCTTCGACATGTTAATTTTACAAGGATTTATGATATGTCTCATCATAATCTCACGATTTTACTTCCTAATATCTTTCCTCATCATAAAACTTGTGAAGGTTTCTTATGCGGTAAACAACATACTCAGCTTTTTCATAAACATCATTATGAAAAATCCTCTCATCCTTTAGAGCTTATTCATAGTGATGTAAAAAGACCTTTGGAATTTATCTCTTAATGTATCTTTATTTTCTATTAATTTTATTGATGATCACACTAAAATGATTTGGAGTTATTTTATAAATAATAAATCTAAAGTGTTGTATGAATTTAAATAATTTAAATCTTTTGTTGGAAATTATTCTAACCTAAAAATTAAGAAATTAAGAACTAATAATGACAATGAATACATTAGTAAATAATTTGATTTATTTTGCATTTCATATGGTATTCAAAGAGAGTTAACAACTCCCTATTCTCCACATCAAAATGGAATTACTAAGATGAAAAACTAAACTATCCTAGAAATGGCTAGAACTATGTTACATTCAACAAGTATTCCTAATTTTATTTAGGTTAAATCCATGAACACTATTGTACATATTCTTAATAGATTTCATACAAAATCCTTCTATCTTTCTACTCCTCTATAAAATTTGTCTAATAAAAAACTAAATGTTTTTAACCTTAGGATATTTGGAAGTCTTGCTTCTATTTTTATTCTTAAAGTCAAAACAAAGAAACTTGATCCTACTTCTTACTTTTGAATTTTCTTATGTTATATAGGAAGAACTAAAATATTAAAGGTGTATGATCCATATAAACAACAAATCATTGAAAAAATTAATGTTCAAATTCTTGAAAAAAAAATCTATGAGCCTTTTGTAAAACCCTCTCAAGTTTTCTCTCACAAATAACCAAACAATTATGTTCCTCCTTATGAATAAATAGATGCCTTAGAAGAAGATGATCCAAATTTGGATAATTTTGAGTTTTAAGGGGAACCTTCTTCATTTTATATTAAATCTAAAATACCTAAATGGCTAAATCCTTGATTCAATCTTCTAATCTTAAAAAAAATTATAAAATTACTAGAAGTCAACACACTTGTCATGATTCAATGACTCTTTATGAATGTGAACCTCAATCTTTTGAGGAATTCATTCAACATCATAGATGGAAAGATGATATGCAATCTAAATATAGAGTCTTAATTAAAAATCTAGCTTTGGAACTTGTCCCTCCTTATTCTAAAAGAAATATTGTTGGTTCTAGATGGCTTTTAAAAATTAAATATAATTCAATTAAAAAAATTAACAAATTTAAAGCTAGGTTAGTTGCTTGAGGATTTACTCAAAAACATGGAATTGATTATGCTAAAACCTTTGATCCTATGGTAAAAATGAGTATATATAAATTACTTATTGTTCTTACAACTCAAAATGGTTGGGAAATAAGAAGAAATCTATATAACTTGACCTAAAGGTTTTGAAAAACCTAACAAACTATAATATATATGCAAGTTAAAGAAATATTTGTATGGTCTAAAACAAGATCATCAATTTTGGTACTCTAAAATCACAAGTTACTTTAAAGAAATAGGTTTTTTAATTGTTATTTTGACAATGACCTCTTTTTAAAAATTGAAAATGTTCATATTATCTTAATTATCTTGTATGTAGAAGATATTCTAGTTACTAGCAGTAAAAATAATTTAATTATTAAATATAAATCTAAAATAAATCAATATTTTAAGTTGATTGATCTAAGCATGCTTTATCATTTTATAGGCATGGTTGTATTTCAGAATAAAAACTCCATTTTAATATCTCAATATTATTATGCACATAACCTTATTATTAAATTTAATGTGATTGATTGTAAGCCTATATTGACACCTATTGAAGTTGGTGTTAATATTGATCCAAAACCTACATGTGACAAATCCAATCCTACTTTAAATAGGCAATCAATTGGAAGTTTGATTTATCTAACTATTACTAGACCATATATTTCATATGTTTTAGGTGTTACTTCTAGATTCATGCAAGATCCATATCTAGATCATTGTAAATTAGAAAAAAGAATACTTAGGTATATCAAATGAATATTTAATTGGTTTCTATTATTCTTCATTGATAAAGTTAATTTATATGATTATTGTGATGTTGATCCTATTGGTGATGTTATAGATCACAAATCTACTTATGGATATGTGCTTAAGTTTGGTGTAGGTGATATTACTTAAAGCAATAAAAATCAATGTATCATTTATATATATTTCACACAAGTAGAGTATAGAAATATTATATAGTCTAATAAATAAGCAATGTAGTTTTGAAGGTTGTTAAAAGAACTCTATATGGGTGTCTCTCATAGTACAACTCTTCTTTGTAATAGTTAAAGTTGTATAGCACTAGCGAAATATCTATTTCAACAACAAAGAACAAAGAATATTGAAGTTCATGTGTATTTTATTAGAGAAAAAAATCTCAATGGTGATATTAATCTACATTATTATCCCACAAATGATCAAGTAGAAGATATTTTCACAAAACCACTATGTATTGCAAAGTTTTACAAGTTCAAAATAATGTTGGACCTCTTGGAATCACCATTGAAGGGGAGTGTGCATGATAATGTCATATCCTAATGGCCATGTGTTCCTTTTTTTCTCTATACTCCTCTATGTAAAATCTTTGTATAAAGTCACCCTATGTTATTTTTTGTAAACTTCACTCTATGTGAGTTTATATTAGTAATAAAGTATTATTTTTAATAGAGGTCATTATGTTATAAAGGGATCCAAATGCTTCTAAGCTTATCCATGAGAAATGGTGGGATGTACTCCCGCTATCATGTTTTCCTAAATCACCCTATGTGGTTTATGGATTAATATACCATTTGTATAAAAAGGTGACTATGACATGTATCCCCACTAAACATTAAGGGGGAGTGTTGGAAAATTAATATTTGTGAGGTTACTTTAGTGATCCACATTGTTTCATAATATAAATAATAAATATTATATTTATTATTTAATTAGAACAAAGTATTTAAAACTTATGTTGAACAAATAATAAAACTTATATTTATTATTTACCATGATTAGTTGAAAAGGTGGATTGGTTAGTTACAACTATTCACACCCTTTATAAAGGTATTTTCACCTTTGTAAGAAACAAGATCATTCTATTATGAATTAATCACATGGAAGTGTCTCTAAGAAATTTGTGAAGGATTTATGTAAAGATGAGGAGTGAGGTGAAAAATAAGTTATTGGGTGTGAATTATTTCTTATATAATGGATTATGCTTTTTCATGGATTTTTTTACCTGTATAGGTCTTCCCACATAAATCTCATATAATGTTTTATGTAATGTATTTATTCTATATCTATTTATTATTTTTATTTATGCATTATTTCTTCTCTCGAATTAATTTAATAAACATATCATTCATATTAAATAATGCATTATCATTTCCCTGGCCCCTCTGACATATTGATGCATTGGTGGTTTGACAAAAGAAAATCTGAAATTAAACTGACTATCCTATCAAATCTTTGGGCAAAGGAGAAGATATCATGCTTAGAGAGAAGGGATATATTCAATCTCTCAATAACCCTATCATTTCCTTGGATAAAGTTGGACCAAGTGAACTAAGGGGTGGGGGGAGAGGTTATGTGATGATATTAGGTCAAATAATATTATTTTGTTATGCATGTAAAACCAAGTCTTTCATTCATAAATACACCACCTCATGAGTAGTTCCCCCTATCTATCCTTTATAGATTAAACCAACTTGTAATCTTCCTAGATTATCTAGTTGGCCTCTAGGAGTTGCTCTGCTAGCCACCACCAAATAGTCATTATTTCTACAAAAAAAATTGGAGGCACAGAGATTAACTAACCCAAGGGACTTCCCATCAAAATATAAAACCATCCAGAGTGCATGATGTTTTACCCTATGTTGGATTAATTTTATCTATTAACTCTTAATAGGATATAATTATGTAAATGAATTCAGGGTACAAAAATATATAGTAAATTAAAAATCTAAATGTAAAAGCTTCAAGTTGACTTAGCACTCTAGCTTGCTAAATATAAGAAGTATAACAAATGATAAGATACTTAGTTAATCCATGTAGTGTGCAAAACTAATATTGTAGGTCGGTGGTATAATAGGTGGAAGACTATACTATGGGATAGTTGGATCATGATATGGATCTTTGTGTATGCCTAGATAGTAACTCAACCTCGAGTCGATACCATCAATCATCATGTTCCAAATTGAATGGTTCTATCTCTATCAATTTTGCTTCATTATTTTGATACAGGTAGGTGCAATTACTTGTCTTTAATCTTTGTATGTGATCCTAGGGTCTGATGATGTGCACAACTCCAAAATATCTATTTCCTTCACTTGAAACCTTATGTCCATTTGTAATGATAAATTTAGGCTTTAAAAAGGGCAAGAAAGGTGGGTTGATATAATCCCAACCACTCCCCTTTGAATGGTTGAGTGATACTTACATATCCAATACTCAGAAGAGGGAAGTTAAAGTACATGTATTTTTCCCCATTAGGTGAATGTATGAAATAGTGACTATTTAATGTATGAAAAATATAATCTAGCCCTTAATAATTGGTAATTGGAAACTTTGGCTTAGCTCTTGAATGCTTCAGACTTGGATAAGACTTGATTGATTAATATATTAAGAAGAATAGGATAATACTCTCAAGTGTGTAATTGTTTGAGTATGTTTGGTAACTTATTTCTAGATGATTAATAGGCCTATACCTATTTTGTATTATTTTAAAAATCTTTGGGTACTTTATTCATACCATCAACCTATGAAATGTAGAGGTTGACCCATAGGAATGATTTGAATTTGAAATGTAATTGTTCCTTACAACAAAATAAACTATCAAACTTAGGTGGTATTGTCAGATGTTATGTTCCAAGTCTAAGGTTACTACCCAAAAGATAAGAACTTTAATATAATGATATGTAAGTGTCTGAGTAGGATAAATAATTAGTTTGACATAAATTATGTAAATTCATGTAGATGATTGATATCAACTTGGGAGGGTTATGCCCATGGAAGGAATGTGGATGTGAAATAATGGTGAATGAGATTCATGTATGTGCAAATAAGTCATGTAGGATTAAGTTAAATCAAAACTAACATTTATAAGTATTTACCATAGTTTAGTGTCTATAAATGCCCCTTTTTATTTTAGTATTGAATTTAATCACAAAGAGTAAAAGGATAAAGAGATATACTTGACAGTCTTTTGGAGATGCTCCAAACATGCAACGTAATCCAATAAACTTGTGATGAAAATGTAGTGGTAAATATCCATAAAATAAAATAAAAACATGTATAAATTGAAACTTGAAATTTAAGATCAAGGAAAAGAGTACACATGTACGTGGGTCGGTCATGTGTTGCCTTGTAACTTGTTAGAGATGATGATTCCTTGTTGAAGCATTAGAGAATGGTTCCTCTTGTTGAAACCATTGGAGAATCAGGGGTGAGCAATCCATAATATTTTGTTACTAATGTAAAGCCATGGATTAAAAAGGTAATTTTCCCAACCCTCATTGGGAAAATAAAGTGAGTAGTGCCAAGGATGTTGAGCATTGTAGAGACATCAACTACACTAACTAGTGTAACTAATCTTGCACTGATCTTGCAATAATTTATTAACCTCGATATGGAAGGTTGGATCCATGTATTAGAATCATGTAGTAATGTCAAGGTCATTGAGGCCTCTATATATCAACTACATTACTCATTTAGACATGAATCAATCACTACACATGAATTTATAGATTCAATGGAGCTCAATGTTAGGCACCATGGAATATTAGAAAATGAAAATTGATAATGTGTATATGCATGAACAAAATCCATGCCTCATAATTGATGCTAACATTGTAAATGTTGACAATGTGTGTGCATGAATTAACTTCATGACCCATGATTTTAATTGTTTGGTGCCAATATAATAGAATGACGTGCATCTATATGTTATTTATGTTTCATAAATACAAAATTTGACAACATATATTTCCTATAAAATGAGTGGATATGCCTTGCATATCCCCCAAATGTATTTTAATATATTCATATTTAAAAAACTTGTAACTCATAGCCAGTAAAATGAGTGTATATGCCCCAAATGTATCTAAAATATGTGAATATTTATCCTACTCAGATATATAAATTACTCTAACATCTTTATAATTGTATAGTACATTCCAAAACTTGTATTATCTATCCATGGAGGTTTGAGTCTCTATTACAAACCCATTAATATGCCCCCATTTTTAGGTGAGGGATGTATATTTTGAGTCACTCATCTCAAAATAAAGAGTTAATTGTATCATGTTATGTATAAATATGTAATCATGTATAATCATGTCAACATATAAAGAATATGCCATCATAGTAATGAATGTCATCAAATCATGTATGAAACATATGTAATGCAAGGCATATAAGTGTCATGTCAAGACATATATAAAAATTAGATATGCAGTAATAATGATCACTAATAAATGTAATCAATAGGACTATGCAAGAAAGGTGCATGATATGAATCGTGGCACCACACACAAGGGGGAAATATGTGATATATATCAAAACACTTACAAACTTGGTAATTATAACAAGTTCAACAAGAAATGTCATGTCTATGACACACACAATAAAATCACATGCAATAGTGCACAATGTTACATATAAGGACAAGGGGCCACATACAAGGGACAATAAATGTTGCACACATGAGACTAAGGATCTGCAAAGAAGGGACATTAAATTTCAAACAAACAAGGCTAAGGAGCTGCAAATAAGGGATAATAAAATTTCAAAAATAAGGATAAGGAGTAACAAATAAAGGGAAATAAATGATTCACACATAAGCCTAAGGATCCAAAAAGAATAGATAAGAAATTAGTAGCCTATTATAAAATGAAACAACATCAAAGAAGTATAGAACATAAAAGATAGTTTACACCCTCCAAGTATGTCTATGTCACAACATATTAAATTAATATATCCATGTAACATTATGTAAATTATGATAAATAGCAAGGCATGTGTAATAAATCAAGGTAGCTCAACATGGTAAATTTAAAGGTCATAGAAAGATATAATATATAATAGTGTAACATGTGGAATAAGATTCTTCCATCGTTGGCATGGCCCCTAGATATAAAAATGGTTAAAATTAATGTATCCTAGTACAATGTGTATTTGTATGCCCTTGACATCACTCATGTATGTCTTTAAATGTAGGTATATATAAAAATTATATGTAATCTACAAAACATGTTATAAATAACATGTATGAAAAATTAACTAGCCATCATGTCATGCTTAGATCCTAATTTTGGATTTTTTAGAATATTTAAATGTTTTTGGATTTTATAAAGACACACACATACTATTTGTATTTTTGAAATATTTGAAAAAAAACTCATATGTCATCATAGTCATCAAATGTGCGTCTGTCACTTAGCTTACCCTTTACTCAAAACATAACTTTTTTACCAATTATTGACTCTATATTATGCTCAAAGATCACTTTGTAGGAGGTTCCTCTTGGTCATCATTGTTATTATAAAGTGTATTTATAACCTTATATCATTGATATGAGAAGGTGATGATCCAATTAAATTTATCCACTGAATATTTCATTTGTTATAGCCATTATTTTTTGAGTTTTAACTGATTAGCGGGGTGTATTATCCATATGCATGCATCAACAACCATAGTTCCATGAGAGATTGGCAAGGTGATGCATCCAACTGATCCCAAACAAGGTAAATCATGTTTTAATTGATTGATATTATACCCTATATCTTATAATAATACTAGATTACATGTGTTTGGATGTTCACTCTCATTAATTTGTATGTGATTACAATATACCCTTCAGATAAATAATGTAGTAATCAGTATCTTTTGTTGTAAATACCTATAATTTTTATTTGTGACTTGATATATATAATTTAGTTTGGACCCTTGTGATGATTTTCCTTGTAGTGGTTGAATAAATTTAATAATTCCTTCAACCTTGTATTTTTATTTTATTGTTATAGTATAATGCAACTGTTTGTGCTATGGCTAATTATTCTATGATAATCACAATATAAATTTCCTTCTTGATGTGATATATGTCTCATATCTCTATGTTAGTAGTTGGTAATTTAATTTATTTATTTTTAAGTAACATTCGTAAGATAATACATTATTTTTTTTTAATACTTGCCATGTGTATTGTGATAACATGTGGTGTCCCTAAAAATTCCATGTTATTCACTAAATTATGCCAAAAAACTTTGTTATATTTCAAAATGTATAGATTACCTTGTTCCCAAGTCATACCTAACTTTAAAAATGCTTTCATTATTAGTGCTTATATCATATGAGATTCATGATGTATAATAACATGAAAACTACTATTGGAATTTGGATTATACTGATAATTTGTCATTGATGCCTTTCATTTGCACCTTGTGGATTGTGGTTGAGTAGGAACCTTTGAATTATCAATGTTATTTGTATATGAATTGTCTCAATAATTTTTAGGACTAATAGATGTAAACATATTATGAGATAAGTACTCATATGGATCAATAGGGTTTAAATTTAGCTTACACAAACAATCATCTATTATATCTTCCATATCATTATCATTGTCACTATTATACCAACATATGACTATGAAATAGGATCTTCAGAATTGACCAAAATAGGGAGATATGGAATTATTTATTTTGGCTCTATGGTAAGTTGTGGTGTGTTATTTGTGTTGGAGTAGTGTGTTCACACTTAGTCTATTTAGTCTAGCTAGCTTATTTGAGAGCGTTCACACCTAGATTGTAATCCCACATAAGGAGTTTATAGGCTAATCAATATTTAGATATAATTTTTTTACTCATAACTATAATGTGCATGTAGTTTGTTGTGTGCATGAATATAGGCAACAATAATATTCCTTATCTCTTTTTTTAGTTATTTCACAACCATAGTTTATTTTAGAAATAAAATATCTCACATGTATATTTGTAACTCTTGTAGACTTGGTATGGTAGAATGAGAGATTCATGGGGATGATAGAGGTATGAGAATAGGGAGATTATATTTGCATTTGTTGAAGCAATAATCATTTTCCTTTGTGTGTTTTCCATTTTTTAGTGTAATTTGTGTTTATGCAGTATATTTTTGTGTGGTTTTATTTTCCAGATTAATCCTACTGATCAGATGTGCCTCCTAGAACTTCTAATGCTTTATATCTTCATCAATGTGTATATTTGGTTCCTTATCATTTAATTGACTCGATTCACCCATCCCATATGTGTATATCTATTTTAATGGGATGTATTATGATAGTGATAATATATATTAATCCCCAAAATGTGATTGACTATGATTATTAGTTTGTGTCACTTTACAATATCATAAAGGATCATCATCTATATAAAATGCATACAAATAGCCATCAAGTATGAATTTCACATGTTAATGAAATATAGATGGAATTACCTCCATAGTATGTATCCAAGCTCAGCCCAAAATTAAATTATAAGGCATAACCTAAAATAAAACAAGGATTATTTTGTGTCCTAATCTCACTTCTAATGAGATTGACCCAAGTACCTGACATGGTGTGCTATCAAATCCTTGTAAGCTTTGATCTCATTTTTTAATAGCATTCATATTGATACACAATTATTTTAATAAATGTATGTGCTATATATTCATACTTGGGCCATTATCTATCAACACACGCTTGACTGATTTGGTTTGATCTTGAACTTGAATAAATAATGGGAGATTTTACTCTATTATTTATCATGGAGGTAAGTCTTCCTTGTCAAAGGAAATAACTTTGTATATATTTTTTAATGTATTCAGGATAAAATTAAAGTATGTTGGTTTTGTATTACTAATAAGAGTGGTCTCACGTAATATTGCATATAAGATGTCCTTGTACATCAGATTGAAAATTATAACAATGTGAATTAAGAATAAGAAAAGATCGAGATTGTTTATTAGTTATTTTAGCCTTATTACTGTACATAATTGAATCCATGAAATTACATGTTTATTATATATTTTACATATCAAAGGGAAGCAACATGTAATAATTACAATCATACCTTAAATAAAGAAATAGAAACTATGTACATCCATTATAGCCATCTGTAATTTATGAATAAATGAAAATCAAATATTCAAACTAAAATAATATTTATATATAATAATCTAAAACCATAGAAAGAAGGATGAAACCCTAAGGATAACCTACATTTTGTTGTATTTGATACAATATTTGGGTTCACCAATATATTTTACCCCATTTTAGATTAATGTGGTCTACTAATCCTTAATAAGATAGGACTTTGTAAATGAATTCAGATGATAAAGATATATAGTAAATTAAAAATACAAATGTAAAAGAATATAATTGTTAGGCCTAGTATTAATATAATGAAAATTAATAATATTTGGTGCAAACCAGAATTGTATTCATATTCAATTTGAAAAGAAGAAATATTAAAATATATAAAACCAATGAATGGATCTTCATTTCACCTTTTAAGGTGACACTTCCTATTCATATAGATGACTATGCATATATCACAAAAATACAAAATCCTTCCTACAAGAAACCTAGGATTAATAACATATATTATACAATAATGTTACATCCCACCCTTAATCTACAAGGGTCATTGTGAGACCAAGAATTCCTCTTTAAATTTTCAAAATTTTCTCATCCTAGTGCTTTTGTTAGGATTTTTTTGGTTTCTCTATTGTAGGACAATGTAGTAACTTTACATTGCCCTCTTTCATAATAATGTTGAATCAAATGAAATTTGGTGTTGATGTGCTTGGTTCGATCATGAAAGACTGGATTATTTTCCATTTCAAATATGGAAGTGTTGTTAACCAATAGAGATTTTGATGAAACCTATTGTTTCTACAAATCTAAAATAACCTTTTTAAGCCATTAAATCTCTCTGGTTACCTATGAAGTTGCCATGTATTTTCCTTATGTTGAATAAATTATTGACATTGGTTTCTTCTTTGACTTCCAACTGACAGCTATTGATCCCATATTTATTAGAAAACCAAGATTATATTTTCAAAATATTAAAATCACCATTATTGTATGAATCTAAGTATCTGACAAGTTTTGAATCCATGTATTTTGCTTATGTTGAAGAAATTATTGACATTGGTTTCTTCTTTGACTTCCAACTGACAGCTATTGTTCGCATATTTATTAGAAAAACAAGAGTATATTTTCAAATTTTAAAATCACCATTATTGTCTGAATCTAAGAATTTGACCAGTTTTGAATCCCCTATCATTTAGTATTTGAGCCTAAATTTATGTGTTCCTTTAAGATAACAAAGAAATATTTTTATTATTACCCAATGACTTTCTCTATGTTATTGCATCAATCAATAAAGAACACCAACAAAGAAATAAATATTTGTTATATTTTTGGTCACATAGATCATAGTTTCAAAGAGACTTCTACATTTAGTGGCATCTATAAAATCTACGGTATCTTCAGTGGTAAATTTCAATTTTTTTCTATGGGTGTACTAAGAGGCTTATAATTTGCCATTTCAAACTTGCTCAAAATGTCACTAGTGTAATTTTATTGAGTGATGAAGATGTACATTAGTTTTTGAATTAATTAAATACCCAAATAGTAATAAGCTAACTCATATCCATCATTTCAAATATTTTCATTGACTCTAATTTGAATTTTATAGTGTATCTTTAATTATTCCATGTGATGAGCATATCATCAACATACACAACTATAAATACAACCAAAGAGTTGCATCTTCAAATTCAAAATTTTTGAAGTTCATGTTCAAGAGGTGTTCATCAATTTTGTCATACCATGCTCGTGGAGCTTGTTTCAAACCATACAATGACTTTTCTAGTTTTCACACTTTGTGCTCTTAGCTATTTACCACAAAACCTTTGAGATGTGTCACATATATTGTTTACTTGATATTACCATTCAAAAATATAATACATCCCTTTGGTAAATTTTCCATCCATTTTGAGCTATCAAAGCCAACATGGTTAGAATGGTTGTTCATTTTTATATAGGTGAAAAAATTTCATTGTATTCGATTCCTTATTTTTGTGTAAATCTCTTTATGACAAACCTTGCTTTGTGCTTGTCAAGTGAACCATCTAGTTTGTACTTATTATGAAAGACCCACTTGCAGCCAAATGGGTTTTATCCAATTAGAGGATCAATCAATTTCTAGGTTTTTTTCTTGACTATTGCATCATACTCACTTCTTATAGCATTTTTCCATGCCTCAAGATTTTCAGTGTGTTTGAAAGAAGTGGGTTCACAGTCAAATGCAACATTGAATTTTTTAGGAAGGTTTTTTAAAGCAAGATTTACAATCTTATCTTTAATTTCATCAAAGAAAATTTATTATTTTGTACATTTATTCATGCACTTATTGTGCATGTTTACTTGACCTCATTAGGTCTAATATCTTTCAATATATGTTCAACCCATTTTGGAATCATTTTCTATGTAGCTAGCTAAATCACAAGTGCCTTAGTTAATGAATTTTAAGCTCCATTTTTTTCCATTAGACCATAATCTAATGAGGTTTCATTATATTTTATAAGGGGATTATCATTTTCAGCTATATGAATAAATAAATATTCAAGTGTTTCCCAGTTACAGATCCCCCATTCACTGTTTCAAACTTCCATATCAACCTCCTTGAACACATCAAATTTACCATATTTTTCTAGTTGATTTAATTGTCAATTTATGATAGAGTTATCCTTCACATTTTCATTAAATATGACATCCCTTGTGGTGTCTTGGTGTTCTCATCATATAGCCAATATGTTTTTATAGTCTATGAGTATCTCAAAATTATGAATTTACAACTCTTGTATTCTAATTTGTTCCTTTTATCCTTTGGAGCCAATGCACAACATGTTGATCTAAAATTTTAAAGATGTCATACTGATGAGAGATGACCACACCAAACTTAATATTGATCCTTCATCTATAGGTATATTGATGGTGACATGTTACAGAGGTATACTACTATTTAAGTTGCTTATACCCAGAAGTGAAGATTTACCCCTTTGAAAAACAACATAGCTCAAACCATATTCATGATAATTTGGTTCATTCACTCAACTAATCAATTATATTATGGAGTGTAAGGGACTATGATATTATGCTTAATTATGTTCTAATTGAGATAGGTCTCAAACACATGTGATGTAAACTCACCACCATTATTAGTCATGAGTGTGCCAATTTTGGATTGGGCTTCATTTTCAACCATGGTTCAAAAATTTTGAAGGCTTCTAATTCCTTCTTTAGAAAATATATCCATGTCATCTTATTTTAGTGATAAATGAATAACTTGAAGTATTTATGACCACTAGTGGAGAGGATTATGAGATAACACAAATCAAAGTGAACTAGTTGCTACTTCATGTTTGCTTTCCTTTATAAATTTTGAAATGGTTCTCTTTAGTGTTTTGAAAAAATGTAGGCTTAATACTTTTCAATGTTTTAAGGTAAAGTCAATGAGCCTAAAACACCATTTTTTTCATAGTGTTGATGTTTTCATAGTGTGTGTGACAAAATATAGCATGCCAAACAAGATTAGTTGGTATTCCTTCTTCTATGAGATGAGAAAAAATCCATGGCACTGATTGTGTACCCCTTAGTTTCGATAATTTTCTTCCTCGTATCTAGTTAAAATGACTATGGTGTCACATTTATTTTTGAATTTCACCTCTCCATCATCAAGCATTATGGAGTTATTTCTGAATTAGCACAAAAGATTTCAAGATTTTTTTAAACTCAAGAAGGTATGGTGCATTACAAAGAAAAAATATGGATGTCATAATGACTTGAGTCAGATTGTGCCCTTACCTTAAGGTCATAGACTTGTTTTATTTTCAATATATATTGGATCATAACATTATTCATGAAAATCCTCAAAGAAGTCCCTTCAGAAAGTCATGTGTAATGTGGTGCTAGTGTTGAAAATCTAAGCAATGTCTTAGGTTGAACTCTATATGGCATTATTCACTTCATCAAATTTGAAAAGCACATAATAACAAGAGAATTAAGCTAAATCAAATTATAGGTTTTTATTCTCCTCCTTTTATACTTTTTATTTTTTCTAGGCTTCAATTTTATCCCATGGTGTCTTGCATTCATGGGTTTCATGACTTACTTTTCTATCACAACTTTTGTAATTTAAGTGTTGTTCATCATTTGAATTTTCTTGATTATTTTTAATTGATTTTTTGTCTTTCGATTTGTTCTTCTATTTTCCCTTTAAATTTATTGTATTCTTGGAATAATCACCCTTTTTATTTTCATAACAAATGCTTTCCCTAGTAGACTTTGTTTCTTCCAAATGATTTTTCTCTTTTGGCCATTTTCTCAACCAACTGGTCTTTAACAGATTATTTGATTGCAATGACTCAAAGTATGTTAACTATGTAGGAAGAAGAGTCTTTATGAATTTATCCATATAGACATAAATTTTTATGCTATTAGGATCAACATCATTCTTGATTGCATACATTTTAGAATCCAAACTGATGGCATCCCCATTTTTCAACTCTAGATTGAATAGTTTTAATTGCAGTTGTATGAACTCCAATTTTGACTGTGAATCATGCAATTTTTTCAATTTGTGAAAATATTCCCATGAATTGTAGTACCCCTAAATGTTTTGAAACACCTCTTCATCAAATGAGGCCTTCATCAATGCTAATGCTTTAGAGTTATTTTATTTCCATGACATAATATCCCTGCATCTTTTGGTTCAATGAGTTGATCATTATCATCACAAATGTTGAACCACAAGTCATTGAAGAATTATGTGTTCTCCACATGTCTAGACCCTTCTAACCATGTTTATTTCTTGGTTAGGTTTGTGCCAATAATTATTTTAATTAAATTCATGTTTTCTATGTTGTACGATAGAAAGTCTACTTATCACTCCTAAAAGGTCCCATTTTCAATATACCACCTGACCGATATACCAAACATATTTAGATACTTATCAATACATGGAATAATCTCATTCTTTCTATATACCCAAAGGTATGTAAAAAAAGGTGTTAAAGTATGTGAGAAAAAAATGGTATGTGGTACTTAGACAATACTTGAAAATGATTTTCTTTATCTAAGACACCTACTTAAAGAGAAGTCCTTTTACTTGGGTGTGATAACCCTATATATTTGGATTTCTCTTCTAAATTTTGAGATTTATGTCTAGCGATAGTTGTAAATGGGTAATAGGAGGATTGGGAAAATGATTTTTTCTTTATTTCTCTTGGGCAGTTTATAGGGACGAAGCCACATATGTCATTATTGTAGTTATGTTATGCTACAAGTGTAGTAGTTTGATCTTGATGATTTTACTTATAAACACAAACTAGAGGTGATTTTGATGCCAAATGTTATGTTTTTATTGTGTTTACACAATTTGATTTGTTTGTAAATTTTTCTTATATTTTTGAAAAATGAAATTGATTTGGTTTGACCTATTTTACTTTGATAAGTCAAAAAATGAATTAAAAAATACTATTTATTCCCATGTGGGAATTTCTCCATTTAAAATTTGGCTTTTAATGAAATTAAAGGTAAAAATGTTAATGAAAATTAGACCTATCTCTTTCTTGACACCACCTAAATGAGAAACAAAGTGGTTGAACTACCATGTTGGAGGTTTTCCATGCATTCATTTGATCAAAAAACACAATCAAAAGATGACTAATATGGCTATATTAGAGTATACAACCACCAAAACTCCTTTTTTAACAAATTTAACCAATGAACAATTAAAAAAAAAATGTATGGTGCCACATAGGGATGAAGATAGGTCCAACATGTGCCATGAATAGCCCAAAATAGTTGGATTTGCCATTAAAGGTAAAAATGCTTTGGTATTAGAATTTATCCAAAAAACACAGTTAGATAAAACATTATTTAGTCATACAACAAAAAATAGATAGAAATATGATTCCACATAGTCCAATATTAGGCAGTACGTAGCTCCATACATTTCTAAGAATCAAAATGTCTTCCTTTAAAGTTTATGTAATCCAAAAATAGGTCTAAGATGTCAAAATATAGATTAACAACATCCTAAAATAAAATATTATCAAAAATGCCATATAAAACTTGAAATACCTTGGAAAAGTCAAAAAAAAGATAAATTTTGACTAAGATTAGCCAATGCATCCTTTTACAGCCACTACATAGTCCTAGGAATAAAAGACTAGATTTTGGAAGAAATTTGATTAGATTATAACAATAGAAGAAACAATGGAGATAAATATTAATTAGTGAGGAAGCTTGACCTCTAATACCAATGTTAGGCCAAGTATTAATGGAGTGACAATTAACAATATTTGGTGCAAGCCAAAATTATATTCATGTTAAATTTGAAAAGAATAAATATTATAATATATAAATCCAATGAATGGTTGTTCATTTAATATTATAAGGTGACTCTTTATATTCCTATGGATGACTATTCATCTATCACAAAAATAAAATCCTTCCTATAAAACACCTAAGATTAATAACATAGATTGTATAATAATGTTATAAAGACTAACTTGGAACTCTAGCTTGCTAAAACATATAAATTACAACAAAAGATAATATACTTATAAATTCCATGTAATGTACATGACTAAGAATGTAGGTAAGCATTAGGAAATGCATAAGATTGGAGTATGGGATACTTAGATTAATATCTAGATCTTTATGTGCACCTAGATAGTATCATCAACCTCGGGTCGATACCATCAATTGATGTGTTCTATATTGAATGGTTATATATCTATAGGTTTGGCCTCTCTATTTTTATACAAGTAGTTTCACCTACTTGTATTTTAACTCTATGTAAAATCTTGAAGTTTGATGATGTGTGAAACTCCTCAAAATCCATCTCCTTCACTTTAAACTCGAGGTTCACTTACGATGATAAATTTGAACCTAAAAAAAGGGAAGAAAAGTGGGTGGAGTTGGCCCCAACCACTCCACATTAAATGGTTGAGTTTTATCTACATATCCAATACTCTGAAAAGAGAAGTCAAATGGCATAAGGTTCTTCATGTTAGGTGAATGTGTAAAATAGTGTTTGTTTAATACAACTTGTAATCTAGTCATCGATAATTGGAACTTTATAACTTTGGCTTTGCTCATGAGTGCTTTAGAATTAGATAAAACATGTTCCTAGTGACTAATTATAAACTTGGAAAGAACAAGGCAGTCCTCTTTAATGTGCAAGTGTATGAATATGCTTGCTAAGTCCTTGATAGATGAGTAATAGGTATATACCTATTTTGTATTTATATAGGACTCTTTGGGTACTTTATCATGTTAGATACATGCAAAATGTATGGGATAACCCATATGAATTATTTAAGTTTTAAATGTGATCATTATTTAGCATGAGAAAAAATCATCAGACTCACATGGTACAACTAGACAAAAAGTTTTGAGTTTGATGTTACTACTAAGAAGATATGGACATTGATCTGATGATCTAGAGATGTTTGAGTAGGATAAATAATTGGTTTAGCACAAACTATGTGGAATTCCTGTAAGTGATTGATAGTAACTTAGAAGTATTATACACGTAGAAGGCATGTGGATGTGATAAAATTTTGAATGATATTCATGTATGAATGCACAAGTCATGCAGGATAAAGGTAAGTCAAAACTGATAAAGCCAAGTATTAATTACCAGGCTTAATTTTTATAGATGGTTAGATGGATTCCCTCTCCAATCCATTTAAAACAAGGTAAAAAGTGGTTATATCATAGATATTACTCTACCATGTCCCATGTCATGGCTAAAAATGTGACATGTAGCATCAAGAAAATTGATTTTAGTTTCCATTTGGAAAATAAAACCATTAATCTTCACTTCATGTAGATAGAGAATGTATGCAAATCTAATATGTTTTGACAATTGGCCGAAACCATGTACATTATATACATAGTAAAATCTGGTATTTTGTACTTGACAATGATAAGTTTGAGACATATTTACCACACACAACTTGAGCACTCAAACATGCTCCTAATTCATCATTCGCTCACACTTGCTTATTATCTTATGAGACAACCCTTCCATTATATAGTAATACACCTACACTAATCCCATTATATATTTAAAACCTCTAAAGACTCTTAGTTTAGTCTACCTATATACATGTTAGTTTTGCTAAATTCAATCAATACTATCAGTCAATATTAGCCTGATTTCATCAATATCGACCTAATCCTAACAATAACTATTTTATAAAATCAAACACATCCTTAGGGTCATTTCATTAGCCTAGCATGTCATTGTCATGAGATATTATTCAATGGGATCCATATACAAATAAATCAAGGTCTCATATCTAATATTCATCTATACACTATTACACATTTTTAAAATTTGCCCTATTATTCCCAAATTATAATCTTATCACTAGGAGTAGTCACACTCCAAGTTTTAATCACTCTAAATCCAAATCAAATAAAACATTTTCAAGTATCCAAGCTCAATCATTAATTGCATACATATAGTGAAGGAACATAATTGCACAATCACACTAGGTGGGAGAACTATGTGTGGCTTGATTTACCTCATTGGAGTATTGGATATGTTGACAACACTCAATCATTAGATGGGGGTGATTGGGGTTAGTTTAACCCATTAAACTTCCCCTATTTTACAATTTTATATCCCTCATAAGAACACCTAAGGTTTCAAGAAAATGAGAGTGATTTTTTGAGTTGTGTGCATCATCAAGGTTTGATATCATAAATATAGAGTAAACAAAGATAAATGCATGTGATTGTATAATCAGTATTCCCTACTTCCATATAGGTTAGAACCAACTAGCAGGTTAGTATCAATTGATGATATTGACCAAGATCTACACAACTGACCCAACACATGCTCTGAATCAGTTCCAAAATTGAAGGAACCCCATCCCTGCTTTTTCCTAATTTTCACTTCAAAAATACATACATAGTCAAATAGTCAACCATAAAATATAAATATCTTGATCTCCTTAGTACTTTATATATTCATTATATGCCACTTTTCAAATCAAAATAATCAATCATAGTCATTTACATTCAAATTTATACTTGAATGCCATATCTTAAAATATAAATTACATTTCAAAGTTTTATATTAATTATATTAATCCTACCCATTAATCCAAATTAGGCTAAAACATATAGGTGAATCCATAAACATATAAAACAATGTAAAAACCCTAGTTTTCCCTTAGGTTTCATCCTTCTAGGGTTTTAGGTTTCAATATTAAGGTTTTATTTTTAGGCCTAATTATTTATGAGTCCCTAAAAATACACATTAATCATGACCATGTTGAATGAACATTATTGATTAACATAGGTAACGAAGGTAGTCTTTTGATATTATTCTACATTATATAGTATATAATTTTTGGATCAATTATGTAAGAATATTGGTAGCATAAACAAAATATAAATTCACTAATAGGGTTAAAGTTACCAATTAACAATCTCAAACCTTCCTCTAATCCTATTGTTGTAACATCTAATCTAAGAACCCTATTGTTACTATTAGAAACCAATAGGCATGCATGACTCCCTTATTTCTTCCTATTAAGAATTGTATAACATATCATATCCACCCTATTGATGGACTTATCATGAATATTGAAACTAATGGTGAAATTTTAATTGGATATATTGACATGAATCTACATCATATTGATAAAATGTTATATATAATAAGAGATGAGCATAAAAAGTTATTACAAGCTTACACATTGTATATTTCATGTGCCCTCAAGGATTTTCATTTAGAAAATGGATCCATGTATTTTTTTCCATGTGCATAACCTAGACAAATGCCATCTTTGAAAGAGACTTATGGAAAACCAATAATCATGTGATGCATAATGAGTTCCTACACTGAGAAATAGTTGAGGTGATCAAAAAGTTCATGCCAAAGTTTACTCAAGTCATTAGCATGTGCAATCATGACTTATTAAGTTTGAGTGAGCATAAACTTTTCAAATTTGTAAAATTATGTTGGATGATCAACCTTGCTAGTTACTGGGATAGTGGATTGGTCTTTGATATTTTCTATGATAACATCAGTAGGTGTAAAATCAATGATTTTTATTTCACCTAAATTTATGATTTGATAAATAAAGATAAAAATCATAGACAAGTCTATAAAGTGGAAAACTTTATTGAATATGACATTCTCCATCTCAATTTTCCCTTTAATCTCAACAACTAGAGGACTAGAGTTTCCCACAAAATTTTCAAATGTGTGACATTGGTTAAAATCCTTAAAGAGTGATCCATCATGCACCATATGGTGAGAGGCTCCTGAATCCAGAATTCATTTAGACATAGGTGATCTTGTTGTTGGAAAAAGTGTTGCTCCTATCTTGGGAGGGGGAAACCTCATTTTTTCATCTCTGCTTCTAAGTATGTTATTTTTTTAAAAACATTAATCTTATGTATGACCTAGTTTCTTACACCAATTACAACATTCTTCGTTGATGTAGGTATTTACTTTCCCTTGTCCTTTATTTTTACTTGGGTAAGGATTATGTCGAGGTAATTGATTCCCCTTAGGCTTAGGGTTTACATTCCCTTTTTTTTTGGTAGGGCCCTTTCCTTTTCTAGATTTAGGTTCTGATGTTGCATTAATATCATTGACCACTATTGCATGTTTCTTAATACCTTTAGATCAAATTTCTCCAAAAAAATCAATTTTTTATGCTATATCTAAAGTTATTCATATGCATATCTCATAGAGTCTTGATGTGTGTAATAATTTTAAATAAAAACTAAGTAAAGATGACCCAGTTCAGACAAAATAGTCATGATGAGTTTTTCATCAGTCTTGGTTTCACTAGTCTAGATAAATAAAACATCAAGCATTTGACTTGAGCGATGAAGTCCTCAATACAAGGATAGTTGTCTAGATAAAGAGAAATGAAATCATTTTCTAGTTGGCATGCCCTCAACTTACCATGCTTTCCAAAAATTTCTTTCAAGATAGTCCAAATTTTTTAAGGATCCATGACAACCTAAAATGAAACTTCAATTTAAGGGTTACTAACTGACCAAGGATGCCTCTAGCTTTATCTGAAGGATTTTTCCATTTTTGTCACTTGACAAGATCTAAAGGTTGTATCTTTTTCATTCATTGCAATGTAGTAGAGATCCTTTCTAAGGAGCACATCAATGATGTATCCTTTCTAGTTGAAGTAGTTTGAACTTGAAAGGGTTGTCTTTTTCTCTGCCATTTTTAGCATAAAAAATTGAGTGAAAATAGTCAAAAATGTTTTTATATGCCAAAAATTATGAAAAAAGTGTTTCTAAAAATACACATTAAAATGATTGTCTTGATGAGAAAATCACAAAAATGCAATCAATCTATATGGGTAATGTTTTTCAAAAAGTGTTTTTGAGACTATGTGAAAAAAATTATATGTAATTTTTTTTCAAAAAATTGAAATACTAGTTTAAATGATCATCTTGATGAGAAAATCACAATGGTTTAATCACCCTATGACCCATAATTTTTTATTTAATTCACATAAAACATTGGTATGTGGACTTCGCACATGTATTAAAAATATGAAAAACCCTTTCTACTAAAAAAAATCCCTTTGTTTTACCCTTTCATAATTTTTTTTAAAAAAACAAAACCCTAAATAGGGATATTGCAATTGAGTTCATATAGTGAGTATTGCAATTGAGTTCATATAGGGAGTATTGCAATTAAAGTTGAATAAATAATAACATAATAGTATAGATCTACCAAATGTAACTAGAGTTAGTTTTTGAAATACTAAGTTGGGGTGCATTTGATTTGTAGGCTCTCTTATATATGAATCCACAGTCGTAAATAGTGAATAGGCCTAAAAGGGCACTGAGTAAGGAAGTTTCCACTATCTTGTAACCATAATATCCCATCTCTATGGTATGTAGAGATTAACATATTGGGGCTAACCATTTACCAGTGCATCATAAAATCAAATTGTTGAGAGGCTTCCTTGGTAAAAAATAAAAATCTTAGGCACTTATTATATACTTTGGGGTATGTAAAAGCTAAGATCTATATACAGTATTGTTTGATGGCTTGAAGTTTGGGGTAGTACCTCTCACACCATGGATCAATTAAAATTGATTACCACATTGCCTAGAATGGAAACTATTGTGAGCTTTACAACTTCCATAACATAATTTTAACCCAAGGGAGTTATAAGAAATAAATTCACTTCAATCCTTGGTACCCCATTACGTTCAACAATTTTTTATCAACAAAAATCTTGTGAAAGTGAGGTGAGAGAATAATATTAGTTATTTGTAGTAAGCCACTAAATATGGGCTTGAAATCTAAAATGTAAAAAATTAAAAATAAACTACATATCTAAAAATTGAAAAAAATTGTTGAATATGTAGACAATAGAATGAAAAACTATAGATCCAATCTTTAAACCTTCATGTCAAACAAGGTAAGGCTTCTATAGCTCTGATACCAAATTAAATTATTAGATAGGGTCCACAATCTTGTTAGATATCATAAGAAAAACACCACAATACCTACATAATAAATCTTTGAAACTTAAGAAACAAAGTAACATAAATTCATCCAAGTAACATAGCTACCTCTTTTGATTAAGAGCACTAACCTCATTCTGTCAGTTTAATAGTAACTCTCATTCACAATATGCCTCACCCACTAGCCCTCTATGTTCTTATATAGATAAGAGAGGAGGCTAAGGTTAGGGTTAGGAGTTTGGAGAGTAGTTACAAAATGAGTAAGATAAAAATGTTATTTACATAAATCAATTAAATATCTACTTAACTGATAATCTTTTATAATAATATGTTGTGGATAAGTATGCACTTAGTTTCTATCTAAGAATTACAGGTACATTTTGTAACCATATAATAGTGTAGGGATAATTAAATACACTAACATCCACAAAGAGGTAGTTTTTACAATTACCATCACCTCCTCGTGTGTTACTAAAAAAATTGCTTGAGTGTAACCTATTATACTCATTCCTCCACAAGAGTTAGATCCAAGTAGACTTAGACCAAGGAAATATGATGAAAATGCATATCTGTGATTATCGTCAAATTGTTTGGCATTCAATGAACATATGTTTCAATCCAATACATAAAATACAAGATTGTATAGGTGACAAAATTATCAATCTGGGCAATCCGACAAAATAATCTAGACCGAAACACAATGGAAATAAAAAATTAAATATCTTTAGTTATATTTTTCCTAAACATGGAACATAAACTAAATACACTTTAGAGGTGCATTATACATGCAACATGCATCTTCCATTGATGACAAATGATTATCCAATATATACTATTATTGGTACATTTAATGATATTACACCTCAGTGTCCCATGATCATATTAAATAACAACGAGTAGTTAATGATGATTTAAATTTTCATGCAATGTTCATATGAGTTTACATCTATGAGCGACATGTATACATTTTTATTTTTGGTAACCCTATTATACTCCCAACACTTTTCAAGAATTAAATAGTTATCTCATATGAAGATAAAGTCACAGTAAGGTATCTTGATTTAAAGCTTGCCAATTTTGATTAAACTAGCGAACTGAACCAAAAACAAGAGTCACGATTATCACTCTAGGTGCCATTTATTGGTTTACACCCTTTGTGCACTACTTATCTACCCTTTCAAGTTTTTAAATAATTAGTGTACTATCCTACTACCCTCATGAGTTTTCAATAGACTATCCTAACTAGGTGGTTACCCTTTAAAGGTTTTCAATAGACTATCCTAACTAGGTGGTCGCCCTTTATGGGTTTTCAAACATCCTGGCCATGTTCTTAATGCTTAAGGCCATCCTAAAAAATTATGAAAAAACTTGTGTAAACTAAAAAAATTAAATTTTATAATACCTATTTATTATGTGGTATCATACTCTTAGTTGGCTACATAGAAGGTTGTTGTGATGATGGTTATGCTTGAGTTGCAGACGAAGCACTTATAGAATCTGATGGTGGAGGCTATGTTGGGTATTGGATTACTAGTTGAAAGCTTATAGTAGTATTATTATACTATATCACCTATTATATTTATTATGGAGGGATGAATTAAGGCTTATAAACAAGTTGTGCAATGGAGGGATCAAGCTGGGACAAATATTGCTTAAACATTTTCTAGTCAGTATGCACTTCTTACACCATAGTGAGTAATGTGTGCAGCGATAATTGAATCACTATTAGATTATGAATATCCTCATATTTTGTAATGGTGATGAGTGCCCTATAATTTTACAATTAACCTAGATGTCCTAAGACATCTCCTCCAACTGATCTTTCTACCTCTATGTTTGAATGTCAGTAAATGAACTACATAAAATCTCATTTTGCTAGGTCTACAATTTTTGCATGACATTATATCATGAATATAAAATATCTTTTAAAGTGTTGTATATTTATTTAGAGGTAGTTGAATTATCTTCCATCACAACTTTGGCTTTGTATGTCTTATTAAACTCTCGCTTAGTTATGGACAATGAATTGGTGAGTTGTTGCTTCCAATTCAACAAGCCATATGTGATATGTTTGGCTTAGAGTGTAGTTGTATCTAGAACTTATTCATATTCTTCAAATAACTCATTGATTGCCTCCATTTTTTATTTTTAGTTTTTCCCTTGAACTTGAAGTGATTTCAACTTGTGCATAGTTAGTCATTCGTTTGTGAGCTGTGATAATAGGGCAGAGAACTACTTTTTTCAAACATGACTTGATCACCTAATATTTGGGTGACCAGTGTAGGGTAGTTATTATGAATTATTTGGAATGAATTGGTGAGCTAAAGATTCAAATTTTCACTCTCCTCTCATAGTTTCAATATTTACTACTCTAATGCCAATGCCTTTTGTGTTATTGATTCATGAAAAGTAGTTGCACCTTCAATCTATTTAGCGAGTGGTAGTTGGGAAACATCCAAATATGTTATCATATCCAAAGCCATAGATGATGTCATAATCTCTAAAGAGGCCTTTGTGATCTATGCCAAAAGAAGAGAAAAGGATAGGTGTCAGGTCGATGATGTGGGAACATCCCATAGCCATTGGTTAGTTATTTGAGGTCTTAGTTGAGAGGCCTCTTCTTATGCAACTCCCAGAGTATTTTTTGAGCCTAAAGTTATGGTCGATGTTTCCTATTCAACCAATTGTTGTGTCTCAAGTTCTTATTGCACTTTGCACTCTGATTTTTCTTTAGATTTTTATTTTGCATCAGTTCTAGCTTAAGCTTTTACTTCATCCTTAGCCTTAACTTATGCCTTAACTATAGATTTAGCTATCATTTTAGCTTTAATCTCAGATTTTACCTCAACCTTAACTTTGGAATCCATGTTATACTTAACCTATCCATCTACCTTGGCTTTTGGCTTCCTTCTCCTCATCCTCTTGCTTAGCTTTCACCTCTTGTGTGTACATAGCTTCTCTGGCCTTTTGCTCTTACTGAGCTTTTGCAAGTGTCATTGCCTCATCTTCTTTTTATTGCACAACTTGTGTTTATTATTTTTTCCTTACTACTTATTCTTATTCTTTATTCTTTCCCTCCACTTATTTCACTCTTTTCTTTTTATCCTTTACTTGACTTTTTACTTGCATTCCTCCTCTATGACTTGTTTATCTTGATCCTCTTCCTTGGTAGCCTTGAGCTTTGCCTCCTTTTTCTTTTTCTTCTTCTCTTATTTCTCCTTCATCTCAACCTTAATTGATGCCTTTGTTGGATATTTTTGTTCCTACATAACTTATTGTTTTGGTTCAAGTTATGGCAAACTTCTCTCTTCAAGATCCTCTATGTGAATCGGTGAGTCTATTATTGTAACTGATTATAAATATTATGAAAAGAATGATTCCATAGCAATACCTCTTTGTGAAACTATATTATTTCTAGAATTTGGTGGGGGAACAAGGTGTTTCTTTGGCCTATTCATAGGTTGGACCTAAGGATATTGATGGGATTCTTGTGTTTGTTTTATTCCACTCTCTTTTATTAGGTCTGTAAAATATGTCATCTTATATTTTATTATTGGGGATTATCTAGCTATAGCATGGGTCCTTGGTCTACATGCCAAGGTTTAAGGTGTACTTTCTTGTATCAATGGGTATACATATGTAGCAAAATATCCTATAGTTGGATCTATCTAAAAAAATTCTGCCTAAAACCATTAGCGATTTATTTCTTGACCCACATTGTCACCTATAATGGAAGGAGGGGGTTGGGTGATATCAACCCATAAATCCTATATCACCTGATTCTATACCTGATAGGTGCACACTTCTTTCTAAAAAATAACTCTTTTTCTTCTTGTTTTTTGTAAACATCATTGCCAAGTCTACAAGCATGGTCTACAAAAATTCATGTTCTTCAACTTCTAAATCTGTCAAGTTACACTCAACCACTATCTTTAGAATGTGTTTATTATCTAGCTAAGACTTTGTATTATGTGTCCTCTTCTTAGGTGGTGGTGATGAATCTCATAACACTAGTGCCTTCCTCTTACATTTGTCAGCCTATGATGGAGTTATTATTTTTTATGGTGGTTCTTATGGTTATGCTTGTGTTTATGGTTAAGCTTGTGACCTAGAGGTATGAAATGTAGAGGTTGTACCAACCTAGTAACTAGGGTTTTTATCATATAACTTTTGCATATGCATCCAACATAGTGATGAAAAATGGTATCATATTTGTGGTTATTTTGGGTAACTTAGGCACTTTAATCTGAATGACATTATGCAACTCTGTGATTGAAGCATGTTGTCCAAGATATTGCATCATTCCCTAACATACCCTGGGGTGTGAAATATTCATGGATTATATCTCCATCCACCATAAATTTAATCTCCCCAATTATTCATAATATTGCCTCATCTTAGTCCAAGCAATGTTGGCAAATACAATAGCAGGCCAAAAATCTCTAATTAGGTTAACTAGTCTCTTTGGGGACTCTTATGAGTAAAATAAAGGAGTATATTAGAAATTGATATTGAAATGCCTACAATGTGCCAATGAGAACCTTCCCAATAATGTTTTTTTATTTTTTAGGCTAGAAAATTAGGCTAATTAAAATATTCATGCAAGTGTATCATGTGATACGCAATGTCCAAAATACCTTTGGTTGCCTATTTTACATGTTTAGTTGTCTACCAAAACTACTTGATGATGCATTCAAAAATAATGTGCACCAAACCATCTTCCATATAATTGATGGGGATTCCCCTTTCTACCCTTGTATACTTTTCTCTAGTATCTGAGTGGATAGGTGGAGCTATATATTTATAAGTCAAAAGGGATTTACCCTAAACTGGAAGCCCCGTTGCTCTTTCCATGTGTATGCACCTAAATTTTCTCGCTTCATTTATCATCACTAATATTATTATTCATTTACACTAATTCTACTTATCTCATTTTTTCCCTACAATTTTTTCCTAATATCACCCCTTCTAATCATTTATCTAATATCCTCTTCATTATTCTTCATCCATTAATGTTATTTCTACCCCACCAATCAATTAATTCTCCTAAATCCCAGTTATCTTATCATAATCCCACTTATTAATTATTTAGGAATTTAAAATTCCCATGACCCACCTACCCACCTACTAAGCCTACTCTAAGGCTCTCTTACACCCCTAGTTCCTAATCACCTATCTAATCACCCATCCTAACACCCTACCTAATCATAATTAGTCCCTAACAAGATTCTAGAATCCGCCAATTCTATAATCCTCTCTAATTTGGCCCCTTCTCTATAGAAGCCTCTATTCTAGAGGCTTCTAAGAAATTATTAATTCCTTGAATAATCCTCCACCATAGATCTCAACAACCCAACTTTGAAATCTAGCCATTGATTATTCCCTCTATGTTCTATATAAACAAACCACTCCCCATTCATTTCAAAAAGAAATCAACCAAGTCCATGAGATCTCCATGCCAAATCAATGATCAATTAGTCCATAAATCCTTAACCACAAACATCAATCAAGTTATCATCATGTTAGAATTATGAGTCTAAGGTAATCTCAATCCAGGTCATTTTGTCTCTTTATTGTTCAATCTTGGTTTGGAGAAATTAGCTTTAAGATTAGAATGTTGTTTTGAATGTTCATTCATGTATTTACATTTTATCCTAATGGCTATAAATCTTAATTAGTGGATTGAAATTTTGGGTGTTTTTTATGTAAGTGTACAATCAAATCCATATAGCTCAAAATTTCATCTACATTTTGGCGACCATGGTGAGAGCTACCCTTCTAATTTAACTTATTTACATCCTAGATGTGTTTTGGTAGCTTGTAGGGCAAATTGGACAAGATGAAATTCTAGATTTTGATCGAATTTACATGCCTAGGTGAATTGTGATACTACCCTACAAGTCATGACATTACAGTAGTGGTTTTGTCCCAAGAGTCATGATTTTGTGCTAACCTTCATCACTAACAGCTTATGATTTTTGGTAGTTTTAGGCATCTTGTAAAATTGCTACTCAATAATCATAGTTTTGCCATGAAATTAGTGATTTTGATAATTGAATTATGGTTTTAAATTTAACCATTTGACCTAACTACTAATATTTTTTATGACCTTGATAGGTTTATAGCATTTTACAAAATTATAACTTCACAAGTGGTGGTATTATCGAGAAAGTCATAGTTTTGTCTAGATTTAAGTGATATTGCCTTTAACTATCAATTTAACCACTAACGATTTGTCCTATTGGTAGGTTGTTACTCTTTAGCAATATCATTGCTTTTAAAAATCATGATATTACACTAAAATCTATGATATTATCTTATGATTCATGATTTTACACTTGGCAATTTTATACCCAAATACCAATCTTGTTCACTTTTTGTCATTGTCTGCAAGTTTATACTAACTCTATTTACTTATAGGTGGATGTCGCTATTACTCAAGTCACATAAAACACACCTAAAATCACCTTTTACAAGATATGATTTTGTGTTTAGGACTACTATTTTGCCTATCTAACATTTTGGTTTGTTTGTCCACAGGAGAGAGGAGAAGCTTTGTATCGGATCATCTAAAAATATAAAGCCCTACTTTAACAATGTACTGCAAAACCAAAATAATGATATCATAATTCTACTAAAATAGTAATTGCATCAATAAATTAGTCATAGTTTCTATCATTTTTTGATACATGTTTTTATCCTAAATTTTTATCATTTTAACCATCCTATAAATAATTATCTTAATACAAGTGTTCTTTTTCCAACTTCTGCAAAATCGCTTATTATGAATCACAATATTAATAGTATTGTAATAATTTTTCCTAGCTATCTGCATTTTTGTTTGACCCCCATAGTGACTCCTATGGTTTATTAGAATTTTGCAAAACCATAGATCATAAAATTGTGGTTTTACTCTAAAAGTCACAACATCATCTTAACTCTCACAATTTTGTAGAAAACTACATGATAACCACTAGCAGTTAGCCACTTTCTACAAATTCATGACTTTACAATCATGATATTACAAAAAAATCATGATATTATACTTTCTAGTTATTGTATTTCATTGGTATAGTTGTGCATCTACAATTTAATAGTCTATAGTTGTGATTTTGTTCTTTATTTTTGCCTTTAAAATTGTCTTTTTTTAGTTCATTTTTAGGATCATTTTCAATGAATTTTGAGTCATTTTGAGCCTCCTGCAAGGACCAATTTGGAGTGTGCCTAGGGCATTACCCCTAGACCCCACAAGGGAATCTTCCCTTTAACCTCTTAAGGGGTGTTAAAACTTAACCCCATAAGGGGCACTACCCCTTAACCCCTACATCGTGCCCCCCATCACCCAAAGAAGTTATAGACCCAAATCATAATTTTTTAGTGATTTTTATTAAGACTTGTAGGACTCATATTTTTCTTCTTTCAGGGATGAATCTAATGGTGATTTTAACTTGCTAACATCTAATTTTTTTGGTTATTTTTTTATCTAATGTATTATCTTACAAGTTGCCCCTTAAGAGTGACAATCAAACTACTAATCATTTTCTTGCAGGCTACCTGTCAAAGGCATTTTGACATCATAAAAATCATTTTGTTTAAGACTATTAATCATTTTAATCACTTTACTTAAATCATGTTGTATATTCTTGCATCTTGTATATATCTCACATCTAATTAATTGGTTAATTAATTTCTTTTTGGCATTTTTGTTTATCACCCAAGGGCTATGGTAGAATATGCTCTCCTCACATTTTTGTGATGATTCTTGGAGGATCAAAAACCACCCACAAACCATCCTATTTTTATTTTATATGTGAAACATGACATGGAATTGACACCCATGCATTTTTTTAAGGTCTTAGGTGGATAGTGACCATGGATTTCACCATCATGCACTAATCCACACTTTGTGTTCTGGTAGAGTTTAAATATTATGGATAGTTATCATTAGACTAAGGGTTGACTCCATACAGGTCATCCATGAAGAGGAAGAGTTAAATATTTAAACCAAGCATTAGATAACACCCTACATGGACTTGGGCCCCATCTTACCTAGCATATATCGATGATTCCCCTATAGACCTTGTTCAACCTAGCATAGGACCTCTCAGCCATAACAAGTGATCTGCTACTAGAGTCAGTGCCATCTCCCAAGTGACTATCATTTACATATAGGGTTAAAAGGGTTCGATCAATACTATAACTGGTCACTAGCCTACAGCCTCACCTGTGAAGTTATTATATGGTGCAGTTAGCAGGTTACATACCCATCAGTTTACTAATCTTATAATTTCGGTCTTTTTGCTTGGGTGTGTATTGTGTTAGACCCATGTTATTTGTGAGCCAAGTCAACCTTTCATCTAAAATATATACACGGTTATCTAGGCTCTCTATATCATCATCATGTATATCTTTAGTATCTATCTTGTACATTCATAGTCTTCTTATACATCCTCATCTCCTTTATAAGTCATCATATCTTGTTTATCTTGTGCATCTTTTCACCTTATCTTGTATATACTTATCTTATCATCCCCATCTAATATAACCCCATCCTATCTTATACCATAACACATCTAGTTGGCTCTTTAGGTCATCCTCTTGTCCAAACCATACTCACCGTCATTACATCACCACCCTCATTTTCAATCTAAAATTCCATCATCCTTGATCCCTCTATTTATCCTTCATCACATAATCTTATCGCATCCCACCTTAAATCAAATTAGTATAAGGCTTGAGCTAGTCCTTTTGTCCTTTCATATCATCCTAGTCCCCTATTATCTTATTAGATTTCATACTTAGTTGATACCTTGTTAATAACCTATCACCTTGTCAATTTTTATCTCACATCCAATCATCATCAATCTAGTCGTTCATAATCTAATCATTTTGAATATTCAAAACTATCACCCATCTAATCATCATCTTTCTAGTTTGAATTCAAGCACCAATAAATCCCAATCCTCTTACTAGCTTGAAAACTATGCATCATCGATAGATCATTAACACATATTGTACTATCAATTTAAAATCTGATCCTAGTTATACATCATCTCAATCAATCTAACATGTCACTTGTCATACTAAATTAATCATTTAGCCTTGATTTGACTATGCACCTATATAATTCCTAAATCTACCTTTACATAATCTATTCCCCTTTCATCATCTATCCCCATGGATTTGGACCCTATCCTCATGGACCAATACCTATTTTCCAACAAGGATGAGATCCTTTTATAAGCCCTAGAGATGGGTGCCCACCTACCTTCAAACCTCGATCCCATCAAGACTAAACTAATATCCCATGTCCTTCATCATCAACAAATCCCATATGTTAGCCCATCAAGGTCAACCTTGTCATTCATTTATCATAACCATAGTCCTCACATCCCTCAATAAACAAGTGATAAATTTTCCCTATTTAATGAGTACATATTTGCCAATAGGGACAAGTTCCTTTTACAACTATTAGATATGTGTGCTTGTCTTCCTAATGATTTTGAGCCCCTAATCCTAAGGTCACCTCCAAACTAAGTCCCTCATCAACCCTCATTCCTATCACATTTCAGTCCATCATCCACTAGTCCTAGTTCTAGTCCTAGTCATGACCTTTTTAATCCAAGATTTTCCTTGTTTAATAAGTATATCACTAAAAAAGGGGACAATCCCAAAGACCTTGACTCCATTTAATTAACCTTACCTTTAATTCACACCCATCCATAGTCAAATCCTCTATCTACTAGTCATAATCCATCACTAATCCCCTATCCTACTAGCAAAGGGGAGCCTAGTTTGACAATCTCATCATACCCCAATGTATTGACATCACCATCACATTCCTCCACTTCTAAATCCAACACTTCCACATTCATCCTTATTGACAAGCTGTATACCCCTCTCATCATCTCTATGGAATCCCCATTTTGGAAATTGAGGTCCATAGGCATGATTGTCCACCCTCAAACATGACCTCTAGATTTCTCTAAGCTTGTGCCCTCATGGTATCAACCAAAATGATTTCATAGATACAATAAAGTCCCCAGGCATTATATTAATATATGTCACCCTTTTTAAGATTATATCCTAAAATTAATTGATAATGGTGATATTGAAATAGAAGGAGAATCCAATACATCCACGCTTATGAGTGTGCAAAAAGGGGTGTGCTAAGAATTGTTTCCTAAACATGATCAATATTATTCCCTCAACCATGATCATGATTCCAATATTATCCCTCCCACAACCATCCTTGGTCAATCCATCCCTATGACCCATTCACATCACATCCCCCATCTTCATAAATCCATTAAGCCTAAATCATCCCTTCATAAACCCAAGGTGAAAGAGGTACTTACAGACAATCATATAGTTCTTACCAAAAAATCATCTATGAGATACATCACCTCCTCAACATCTATGTCAAAATCTACATAAGAATGGTCAGGATCATGTTTGATAACAACATCTGAATCATAAACCATGTCAAAATCATCATCCCTTGTAGATTATGAAGGTCATGATGACACCTATCTTTTTGAAGATGTCTTTATTATCGACCAGCTAGAAGGCATGGATTTTAATCCATCCCAAGATGATGAAATTATAGCACAATCTTTGAATGCTCTATCAATCGATGATCATCAAGTTGGATATGAATCAGCTTTAGATGTTAATTCCCTTAAGAATAATAGCGATCCTTTTGATATTCTTGAGGACACTTTCTTCGACATTGAGGCTATGGATCCTAGTGACCTTTATGAAGACTATGCTACCCATTATCCCCTTAATACACCTCATAGCATTAATCATACACCTCTCCTCCATAATCCCTACATTCTACTCCATAAATAAGAAGAATAGGAACATGCATCATGGGATTCCCCTCTGCATGTAATATTGTGTGTTAAATATACAAGGATCCAAGCCCCTAATCTATTACTTCCATCAAATAATCAAGCCCGCTATGATCCAAATCTATTTATTCAAAGTCAAGATTAGTCTTATAATCAGCCAAGTCACAAAGAATCATCCCCTAGGACCAATATCCATGAAATTTTAGGGGTCTATCCACATCAAAATCATTTATCCAGACAAAAGTCACTTCCCTCTAGTAAATCCCATAGTTAGAAACTAGTAGGCAAATAAAGTCAAAATAAAAATAAAAAATTAGCATATCAAAATAATGTCAAAATTAATAATCATATGGCTGACCATCGTCTTAATGTTTGGATCAAAGAATTAGAAAGTCAAAAAGTTTTGGATCCCTTAATCCCATGACACCAATATAAATAATCCCCACCACCATATCCAATAGTGTATTCAACTATCAAACCCCATTTCTACTCCCCATCCATCATATCATCCATCCTAACCATATCCCTCATTTATATCCTATATCTCATCATCATAATCATGACATACTCCATTCCATAAAATATCTCAAATCTCTGGGCAACATTGTCACTCATAGGGTTTACAAAGACACCTAATTAAGATGTTTGAAGGATGTTAAATCAAGAGCCAACAAAGGTAAACAATAAATCTAGCATCCATCTCATGGTCCTAACATCACCTATCTCTAGATCAGGGGTTGGCTAAAAATTTAGCTAGTGTGAGCATTCTTGCATCTCACACACATATCTAATAAATAGAGATGATCAAAGGTCAAAAAAAAAGTCAAAAAAATAAATAATTCAAAAATAAAAATAAAAATTCAATAAAAAAATCATTCATCCAATGGTGAAAACCAATCTTTTGGTGGGTAAGTACCATGATGAAAACTAGTCCCCAACATCATGTTAAAATAATCTATTATCTACATTATACCTCAACACTTGGGGGGAAATCAATCCATATCTCTCTATCCATTATTCCTGCCCATCATCCACCATCCTATCTTGAATCTCATTATGTCAATAACTCCTTCACGCCTTGATCTTCATACGAGATAGGAAGATGCCTTGAAAAATGTTTTAAAATTATCTTAACATATCCTCCATTGAACACTCAAGTCAATAGATATATGGTTCCTATATGATGATGTCATCTACCCCTTTTCAACATAATCCTCATCCTTTTTATCATCCCATCCATTATTCAATCCATTCATCCTTATCCTGGTTGTTAGGCTTGGTATTCCCTTTGCTAGTAACCCCGTTTGTATAGTGTACATACATATTCCAAAAAGCCCTAAAAAGTGAAATATTCAAAAATTCCTAATAATCATAAAATTTGTGCAAAAAAGGCCAAAAATAGTCCATGTTGTCTTATCTTATGCCTTTTCCCCTAGTCGCATCCATATCCATGCCCTTCATCTTTCACAATCACGTCATCCATCTTTCTATTCTAAACCAAGGGAAAATCTTGTCTATACCAAGTTAGCATTGACCTAGTCTCACTTTCTCCTAATCAGTCATATGTCTCTCATATAAATCTCCAAATCCTTAACCTAATCCTAATCCAAGTCCACACATCCAAATCATCATCCAAGTTCCTCGCCTAGTTCAAAATCCATATCCACATTTATACCATTACCTAAGTCCTAATCTTAATCATCATTGTTAGCCTATTCCAAATCCAAGTCTATCCTAGGTCCACAATCACATCATGATCATCCTATTCTATCACATCACCCACTCACTCATCTTATCATTAGATAAGACATTATGATATTGCATGTAAATACTTGTGTGTATTACTTGTCTACTTTTAATTGTTTGGCCTATTTTTATGTCCTTTGTCATGTATATGATTATCTTATGTTTTGATTGTTTGTCTATAGTATTACATCATCTCTTTTTGTCTATTAATGTCTATTAAGAAATTAATTAGGATTTTATGAGGTTACCAAAGCTAAAATAATTCTTATAAGTGTCCTTAATGATGCAGAGTTTTCTATTTACCCATGCACTTTGGCACAATGTCCTTTTCGTCATACTTATATCATCGGCCTATTGTCAGGTGCCATATCTATCAGATTGCTTAGAATATGATGAGCCTTATTATAGAAATGATGGTTTTATCATTTCTCCTAATCATCTAATCATCTTTATTCCATCATAAATTCCATCATCCCAACCTAGTCATCTAATATCAAATCAAGCCTTTATCTCTCACCTCTCCAGTCATCAACATCTAACATCTCATATCCAAAATCATTTATCTTCATCTATGTTACATTCTATATCTAACCACTAACATTTCTAACATCCATCATCATCATCATCATCCTCTTTTCTCTCTCATCATTTATGTCTCTCTCATCATTTATCATTTAATCCAAACTACATGGGCTTGAGTTCTTATCAGACTATGTAGGTAGTGCTTAATCACCTAATGTACCTAAGTTTAACTTGGCTACTCCCTACTCTTTCCTAATCATTTGTCATCACATCTCTCTTTCTCCATTAGTTATCTTGTCATTCTCTAGTCTTGTATCAATATCCTTGAGCTATAAAATCAATCATTAATCTATCACTCTAATGATCCATCACCCTAATAATCTCATTCATCTTTGCATCCATCACCCACACTTATCAATTAGGATTGACAACTCACAACATCCATATTTTCTCCCATAAATTAATCATTTAAATTTTTACAGTTCCCTCCCTAGATTGGGGCATGACCAGAACCATAACTTTATTATCATCTCTTCTCCCTTGCATGTGTCCTTGCTAGGGGCATCATTGCTACTAATCATATTGTGTCTCATTGATTTGATGCAATCCACTTCTTCTCCTTCATCTTTCAGTCACTCAATCATATCACTTATTCTCTCTCATTGTCTTCATCTTATCACTCAACTTTAGTTTTGAGCTATGCTCATCATTAAATTAGTCTTATTGTAGCCTATAACTCTCCCTTACATGCATTATTTCTTGGGATACGTCTAAAGATTTTGGCCTTTTAATCTCATCATAATCATGTTACAATTGATTCCCCTTTGGTATGTGTCAACACCTATGACACAGTCATTTCCCCTTCTTGTGCATAAGTCATTACCAAGGGCATCATCACTTTGTATCTCATGGCTTGAGTCAAATTCATCTTCTTCATCATCAATCCCACATCACGTATCCCATCCCCTTATCTATTCATTACATCTTAGTCCTTGTTTCCTCTTTCAATAAGCCATCTATTTCATTCTTCCATGCATGTCCCCTCGAGGGGGCATCATATCTACTAACAATAATCTATGATGAGGTTTTTCTTTGAAAGATCATTACTCCTTCCACTTTTTCCACTTGCAATTCCCTTTCAAAGAGGGGGAAAATATATCCACCTAAATTTTCTCACTTTATTTATTGTCACTAATATTATTATTAGTCCACACTAATTTTGCTTATCTCATTTATTCTCTCTAATTTTATCCTAATATCACCCCTTCTAATCATTTATCTAACATCCCCCTTCATTATTATTCATTCACTAACCTTATTTATTACCCACCAATCAATTAATTCTCCTAAATCACCATTATCTTATCATAATCCTATTTGTTCATTATTTGGGAATTTAAAATTTACATAGCCCACCTACCCACCTACTAAGCCTATTGCTAGGCTCTCCTACACCCCTATCCCTAATCACCTATACTAATCACCTACCTAATCCTAATTAGTCCCTAAGAAGATTCTAGAATCCTCAAATTCTAGAATCCTCTCTAACTTGGCCCCTTCTCTCTAGAATCCTCTATTCTAGAGGCTTCCAAGGAATTTTTAATTCCTTGGATAATCCTCCACCATAGATCTCAATAACCCAACTTTGAAATCTATCCATTGATTCTTTCTTCCGTATTCTATATAAACAAACCATTCCTCCATTGAAACCAACTATAAATCTACCAAGTCCATGAGATATCCATGCCAAATCCATGGTTAACTAGTCTATAAATCCTTAATCACAAACATCAATCAAGCTATCATCATGTTGGAATTATGAGTCTAGGGTAATCTCAATCCAAGTGATTTTGTCTCTTTATTATTCAATCTTGGTTTGGAGCAATTATATTTAGGATTAGACTATTGCTTTGAACGTTCATTCATTTATTTGCATTTTATCCTAATGTCTCTAGATCTAATTTAGTGGATTGATGTTTTGGGTGTTTTTGATGTAAATGTATAATCAAATCCATATAACTCAAAATTTAATCTACACCATGGTCATAGGGAAGATCAATATTGTAACATCTTGAGGAATATGAATGTCACCCTCATTATATATAATCAACAAAGTAAGCATTACCTCATCTGATTGCTCAAAAGTAGGTATATTGATCAGTCGTTCATCATCAGAACTGCATACAAGATGTTGAGTGTTAACATTCCTATTTGTGTTGCTTCTTGTTAGTTAGGACTAAACATAGTATCTTATGTTTCATCAATAAAATCAAAAATATATGGATCATAATATATAATTTTCTTGAGTTTAAGTCTAATCCCCATTTCCTCCTTTTGTGCATATATGAGTGGAACCAACAAATATGTCCTATCCATGTTTATTATTATGGATTGTATTAAATAATTACTTATATTGATCTGGTGTTGGTGAGAAATATGTGAATAAATAGTTGATTTAGATGAAAATTTCATAGTTTTTTGTGATCAAAAGTGTGTAATGTCTTTGTGTTGTTAATACTCTTTGTTATATAGTGTTTTCTACCCAAGTCCATCTGGTCAACGAGTTTAAATGCACTGAGTTGATTATGAATGAGTTTACCTCTAGAATTTATGTCAATCGGTTGTTGTTTGATATGATAGTTATGATTATACATCTAAAAACTTTGATCCATCTGATGATAAGTATCTAATGTGATGGAACATTTTTTCATCTATCAAGTTTCTTTTATGGCACATCCTATCATTATATCACTTGATCTACTTTGGAAAAGATGAAATATTTCAAGTGCATCATCATTAACAGCTTGGAATTACCATTGACCATCCTTTCTATGTACCTATCTTATCAATACTTCATTAATAGACTTAAATGATAAACCTAATGTACCTATTTCTAGCTATAATTCCTTCAAGTTGAATCTATATAAAGATCACACTCTATGATTTATACTGACCAAGCTTTTTTTTTGATGTGCTACAAATCCTAGATCGCACTATATAAACACATTAACCCTAAAAATAAAAACATTAAACAAAACAAAATTAAACAAAAATCCTAACTACATGGTACTACTCAACACCCTCTTTCTTTATCAATGAGGAATGATAGAGATTAATGATGGTAAAACTTAAGCCTACAACCATTTACTCATCTTAGTAGAATGGTTCCTTTAAATATTTTAAAACAAGTGTTCCCTATGGTGAAACATCATGAATGACATAGGGACACTTCAATCTAATGTGCAACTTTCCCAAAAATGTTTTAAATCTATTATCATATAGTAATACAGTTTGCTCTGGATAAAATTCCTTAGTTCATAAGTTACGATCATGCCACACTTTTTGAATTAACTTGTTAATTTTTTGTGTTCATTACACTTTTTGCCTATATTATTCCATCTTGGTTAAGTTCATTAAACTGACTTTCAATGATTTTTGATATCCTAGCCTCATAATTCATAGACTAAGAATAATATATTCCATAGGCATAACTGCCTCAAGACCATAAACCACCCAAAAAGGAGTGAAACATGTCACACATTTATTATTTGTTTAATATGCCCAAAGAATCATAGTAATTTAATTCTCCCAATCATCCCTTTGAACATTACATATCTTTGTGATCATCTTACCCAGTATTTTGTTTGAAGCCTAGGCTTGCATTTTGTGATCATCTTACCCAGTATTTTGTTTGAAGCCTAGGCTTGCATGTTTGCCTATGTATGATAGGTCATGCTTTTATGGTGTGATATCATGAACTCTTCAATAATTGTCTTGATAATGTTCTTGAGCAAGTGAGTTCCTCTATCACTAAAAAATTTAATCAAATAATTAAACCTTTTAATAATATTCTCATACAAAAACTTAGTGACATCTTTTACACTACAACTTGGTGTCACAATAGCTTTCACCCATTTTGTAAAATAGTTTGTCTCAGTAATGACATATCTTGCATGACTACATTTACTTAGAGGAATTATAGGGCTTACAAAATCAATGCCCCATTATTCAAAAGGTTGCTTTGATAGCATTGGAACCAAGGGCATCTCATCTTAGTGATTTAGTTTTCCCATTTTTTGGCAAACATTATAGTGTTTTGCCACCCTATGAGCATCATGAAACAAATTTGGCCACCAAAGACCAATCTATAATATCTTTATCTTAATGGCTTATCCTTTGAAATGGCCTCGTGTGACTCCTTGATGTGCTTCTTGAAGGATCTACGATTGGTCATGGTCTAAGTCTACTTTGCATAGTACATCATATTTCTTGATCTTATACAAAAATATATTAATGAGGCTATAAGTAATTACTTGTATAACCATTTGCCTCTTTTATTTCAACATAATATGTAGGAAAAGTTCCTTGTTCTATAAAGCTCACAATATCCTCCATATTTTCAAGGATCGTAGATGATTTGAACAAATGTGCATCTAAGGATTCATCCTGCATCTCTTTTGGTTCTTCTCCATTCCATAACCTACTCAAATGATTAGGTCCCACATTCTTTCTTCCTGACTTCACATTGTTTTTGAATTAAAATTCTTGAAATAATATCAACCACCTAGAGATCCTTCCACCCAACATAGGGTTGTTAACCAAGTATGATAAGGCCTGGTGATCTATAAAAATCTAAAATGGTGTGGCTAAAAGGTAATGCCTAAATTTATGTAGAGCAAACACCATTGCTAGGGCTTATCTCTATGTGGTCATGTAATTTTTCTCTACGATCAATAGTTTCCTAATTATGAAGTGTATAAGATGATCTATCCCACCATCCTCCAGCTGTGCTAAGATAGCTCCTACTTTGATATTTGAACCATCTACATGTACATGGAATGGCTTCTTCCAATCTAAAAAACTAAGATAGGAGATGTTACTAACCTTTATTCGAGTTCAATAAATTTTGTTTGACATTCCTATATCTATTCAAACTTTGTATCTTTGTGTAATAATTTGTTCAATGGTGTAGATATGGTTGTGTATCCCTTGATGAACTTCTTATAATATCTTATGTGACCCAAAAAGGTTTGCACCTCTATAAAACTAGTTGGAGGTGGTATCCCCACTATAACTACAATCTTAGCCTAATCAACCAAAATTCCATTATTGTATATGATGTGACCTAAAAAAATACCTACAGGTTTGAAAAATAAGCATTTATTTAGATTCAACATAATTCATAAGGCTTGACAACATTCTAGTATTAGACACAATTTAGACAAATATTCTTTGAACAAAGAGAAGATAACCCAATCATCCAAAGAGACCTCCATAAAATCACGAATAAAATATTTAAATCTAGTTGCCATAGCCCTAGAGAAAAATGTTGGTGAAATATTAATACCAAATGGTATTACTTTATATGCAAATAAACTACATTCTATTATGAAATTTGATTTAACTTGGTCTTTTGTTGCAATAGAAATTTGATGATATCCAATGAATCCATTCATGAATGAATATGCCTCATGGCATACAACTAATTCAAGAACCTCATATATGAAGGGTATGACAAATGGACCATTAATACAATCATTATTTATTACACAATAGTCCCCACATACTTGAATCTCGCCATACTTCTCTAGTTGCACTACCATGGGACTAACCCAATATACCTTTTATATTAGATAGATGATTCCTACATCCTACATGTGATCTATCTTAACCTTCACTTTCAAATTCATGTTAGGATTTAATATATATGAGAACTTTTTGATTGATTTAGAACACTCTTTAAATTCAGTGTCATCTCCCCCAATGATGGATCTACACCTTTAACTTCAATGAACTTAGTCAAAAAGACATCCTGATAATCTCTTAATAGTTACAATGCCTCCAAAGTCTTATTCTAACTCTAGTAATCTCCCATAGTCATAAATTTGGGAACAAACTTTGTTCTAATATTTTCCTTAATCTTATTTAATGGTTCTTTATATACTCTATTAGATCCACTAGGTAGTGACTCTCACAGAGTTCATTATCTTTATTGTTCTAGAATGTTTACATTGCACAGTCTTTCTTCCTCATCTTTTTCTATGCTTTATAATTTTGTTGGATCTATTTCTTACTCTAGTTTGAATGAGCCTTATAGATCTAGATCCACATCACTATCACTAGATTTTGTCAACTTATTTGTAGTTCCATCACATGGTTTAAGAAGAAATTGCTCGTGTTTAATAGCTTTTTATTTATAAATCACTAGCTTCAAATCTCAAGTTACTTTTTACTATGATGATGAGTATGTTGTAGTTCTTAAATATTCTACTCGACCATAACATTAAAGAGTTTTCACTTTTTGAAACACATTGTTCACTACTATATTATCATCTTCAAAAATAAAATTTTGGATAAAATCTTATTGTACATGTGCCCAATGTTAATTTTACCTCTTGTGCTCCTTATGCATATACCATGATGTTCAAAGTGGTTCTAGAGTGTCGTTGAAAATATGCACCCAGTATCTTGGATCAACACCTTATGTAGACCATGTATCTATGATTTATGAATATGTAGTTCTAGACATTGGCCTTCTTGGAAGAATGGTCAATATGTTATAATAGTGAGTGGTAGCTAAAATTGTGCTCACATAAATTTGCACACTTCATCCCATTGTAACTATGGTTCTCTATGAACTACCCACTATGTTGCAATAGTTTCCTTTAAATCATAACTGAGTGTAATGACTCTATGATCTATATATGGTACATGGTGCTCCAACATAAAGATAAATTAATTGAGATCTTCTATCATGAAATATTGTATAAATTGGTGTTTTGTGGAGAATACCATCTACAAAGTGCATACCTCATGATCTCCCTGAACCCAATTCAACATATGTGTGTCTGAGTCACCACTGATAAAAGATGTTGCATCCCAAGGTAAAACACCTTCTTGAGTATGCTTTGTGTAATTCATGGTTGCTCCACTTGTATTGTATAATAAATATACTTCTTACTTAGTTGGAGATTGCACCAACAGAGAGTTACATCCTTGAATTTGAACTTGATGATCTAGAGACTTTGTTAGCAATGGTTTATAGACTGGTTACTCTATTTTTTGTGATTGTATGTGTTTCTCAGGTTATGGTTTAAATAACTAATATTTCAAATATCACAAAGAATTTGTATTTGTATCTACACTAATTTTGAACCAATTATTATCACCATATACATAATGTGACTCTCATTCTTTTATAATAACATAAGGCTTATGCTCTAATTTATTCAGTGGTATAACAACTATCTTATCCCCTCAATGTGATTCTAATTGATTCTACATTGTATTGATAGTAATTTAGCCATTATAATCCCCTTTATTACCAATAAATGTTGATGACCTCAAAATTTCTTTGCAGTCTCAGCTCAATAACTTTAATCTACACTTCTTCCAAATGACCAATTGGCTCTACTCTCCCATATTATACAAGACTAAGAGTAACAAGATTGTATCTCAATGCTAGCCTACGAATAACCTCCCAAGTAGATCTAGGAATCATGTTGATAGTACTTCCAAAACTAAATACTACATTATAAATCTCATATCTAGTAAGTTCAATGTCCATGCATGACTTAACATCCCAGGATTTCTTTGTTTTAACATACTAAATGACCTTGTTTATATGATTGTGTCTTCATTGTGTGCACTCTATAATATTATGAAAGAGATTGGTAATGTTTTGCAAGATTTATTTATTGTACATAGTAATGAATAGTTTCAACAAATCTATCAAAGCACTCACAACACCTTCCTGCCTCATAATTTACACAATCTGCCCTTACATTTGTCCATCAATAGTTATGGCATCTCCTTTTGGAGTAGTCTATTATTGTATATCCTAAAGAACCTATGTATAATAATACATCAAGATTTTTTATATATTAGGATCATGGTATTTATCCCATTTCACTTTCATGATTCCATGATCTTGCACATTTCTAATGGAGGCAACCCTTGCTTTGCATGTTATTGTCTTGTAACTGCTTACATGTTCCCTAGGTTGTGAATTTATCATATTTACATTGGTCATAGGCTTTTCTTTAATCTAATTTTATAATAATGATGTTGTCCTTCAACTCTATAATAAACATAGTACATTTGTCTTTGAGGATTAGTGGGGCGATTTCATGTGAAATGATTATACTCAACACACATAACATTGAATAGGCTAGTGAGCTTTCTACAACCTCCCTAATATCTACCATGATACCCTAATTTATATTCTCCTCTATTTATTTTAAGCCCCAACCTTGTGACTTTTACCTAAAAAATCTTCTTTGTTGTGTTTTTTGCACATTATATCCACCATGTTGTCATTAAGGTGATGTTGAAGTCTAATTTGATTATTGATGTTGAGGACCTACATTGTTCCACAAGGACTGATATTGATACTATAGATATGATGGTCTCTATCCATCTATACCCTAAGGTTGATATTGAGGTGACAAGGCATCCACCTAAGACCACCTTGTGTCGTACTAGTCATTTCCACCTTTGGGCCTGGAATTATTGCTTCATAGTAGGTAATTTTGCATTGCAACTACGAAGACATTCTTGGTGATATCTTCCTTCTATTTGTGTAGAGCTCAACAATTCTTCTCATCATGATTGGTTAATTTACAAAAATTACAATATAAATTCTAGATTTTTAAATGTACTATTGTAATAGATGACATTTTGATGTTACATGTCCTACTACTCTACATATTTCACAGAACTCTATTTTGGGTTTAGGGAAATCATTCCTATAATGCCCTTCTTGACCATACTCTATAAACCATAAGCCTAATTTAGGTCTGTCACTTCTATGCATCTCATCCATTTTCTTTATAAAAGCATATATTTTGCTTCAATTTTGGATCTAGCTATTAGAGCATCTCCATAGTGCTCAATTTTTTCAACTCACAGGGTAGTTGCTTAAGCAGCAGCCTTAGTCAAGAATTGGGATTGCAAAATGGAAAATCTAATATTGGATCATATCCCTTCAACAAACCAAGTAACCTTGTCCTTTTCCTCCATGATAAAATTAATCTTGTTCATCACATCTAAAAATCTATTATCATAATCCCATGTTGATTCGTTACTTCACTGTCAAATCTCCTTTAGAGCTTGAATGGTCTAAATCGAGTACCACTTCATCTTAAATTTTTCAATTACTTACTCTTTAAATTGTTGAAAATTTAAGGCATTGACATCCATTTTAAAAATTAATTACAAGGCTCAACTTGTTAATGCTCCTATGATTTCACACTTCTTTACATCTTTAGAGGTTACTCCCTTGACCTTTTATTTCATGTAACAGGTTAACAAATACTATTTAGGGTCTATTAGCCCATCATATTGCATTAGAGTAATAAACATGTCTACATTAAATGCAATATTTGGCACACTTATAATTATTACTACTAGATTATGTGCATTAATAATTATGCATGTAGGTTACTGCACACTAGTAACTATGACTACAAGCTTTTGCACACTAGTAACCACTACTACAAGATTCTACACACTAGTTTTCACAGGTGTCTTAAAACTAGTATCAAAAGTGATTCTAACTTCCTCTTATCTATTGTTTTATTAGTATCTACACTAAGTTTACCAAATTTATCCATAAAATATTCAAACTAGCTTTTAATTTTCCCTTCCTCTACACTTTGATTTATTTCATCTAATAATAAATTGGGTTGGGGGATGCGTACTCAAGAAATTAATGATCTTTGTCTTCAAATTCTTTTGTCTGTGATCTTGAACCTATGATACTTTTGTGATTATGTATAATTTCATCTAGAGAATATTCCTTCCCTGGTCTAAATACTATCTATCCTCTTAATTGTGATCTACTCATATCCTCTAACTTCTCTACTATTATCTTACTTTCCTCTTCCTCTTCACTCTACTCCATATCCTCACTATCCTCATTTTTTTCTTCCTCCTTATCACACCCTTCTCTTCCCTGTTTTGCATACTCTCCAAATTTTCCTCTTACATCATCTTGTGTAGCCTCTATTTGCGCTCCTCTCTATTTAGCATCCTCTACTTTATTCCTACTCCTATTCATAATTAAATTTGGATCATTCAATTTATTCCATCTTCTTTGTTGTCACAGTTTTCTTTCCAATCCTAGAATTTTCTTCTCACTGTGGCTCTCTGCATTTTAAATATTTTGGGTTTATATTCAAGTTCCTCTACTCATATATACATTATTCATTCCTATATTTCATGCATCCCCATAATGCTCGAGGTGACTACTCCATGTTAGTAAGGGTAGGCACCATGGCCTTTTCCACAACCAACATCGTAATCAAAGTAGGTTGTCATTGAAAGAACTTTTCATGGATTATTTTGATAAATAGGTATTGCACAACTTCAAAATCTAAACATCTTGTTACAATAATTTTTTTGATGTAACTGTTGATGGTAGTCTTATCCCAATAGTCTAATGCACAAGTCAACTCAATATCTATATTTTTTAGGCTATCTAACTTTTCTTCTAACCAAGCTATAAATTTCATCCTTCTTGGCTAAAAATAGTAATATGTCAATCTTGATAATGACACAGCAAATAACCTAGGTAATTCACACTAGATTATTTCATAAATTTATTTGTAGATATGATCTTTAATCACTTCTTTCATATCCTTCCTGATTCTTTTCACTTCTTCTACAAAATTATGGATTCTTTCATCTAGCCATATTTTTATATCTTTTTGCTCTGGTAGCCCTAGTAGTTATGATTGACATCAGTTCAAGTGATAATGTTTTCATGATTTTACTTCTTCCATCCCTTCTATATGCATGAGAATATTTATAAGACAAATCAAATGCAGTTAAAGGATTTTATGAAAAGAAACATAATACATTATGATGCATAGTATTACCTCTTTGGGTGGGCTCAACCATATTATCCACACCATTCATGGTTTTACAGAGTAATGGGGTCTCTTCATGTTGTTAGGACACCCTTGGATGTAGAGACTTTGTATAGTTCCCCATGAAATGCACTTATGACTAAAGTAAATACACCACAACATAATAGTCAAGGTTCTAGGTGTATGGTATGAGGATCCTCTATAATTAGTGATATCAACTCCTCCATACTCACCACCACTATAATTGGTTGGTACACATATTCAAGATCATTTTTAGAAATGGTTATTATAAATATTAAAGATCATTATCTTGAAAGGGATGATACACATATCTAGGATGAGCATATAAAGTCAATTATTACACATTTACAAGATCTATCTAAACAACTAGCTATTCAACATCAATCACATCAGAGACTTATTCATAGAACATAGAGGCCACCATCTCATATAGCTCTTACTCAGTTATCACCATGGACATGTCAACATGTTTCATGGTGAACACAAGTAGTGAAACACCCTCCTGTTATAAAATGAACACCACAAAGTCCTTGGCCATCTAGAGTTACCCATCATACTATGAGTTTTATGAACAACAATCATGATAGATATATTATACCACATGACTCATTATCATATCCTAACACACCTATAATTGGTATTTTTGATCCATGACTAAGGAACCCTCTACCATATAATATAGGATCTCTCCATGATCTTTCATTAATAAGATCATTAGTTAGTTTTTTCAAATTCCAAAAATACAAATAAATTAGAGAAAAAAACATTCAAATATTTAAAAAATATACAATCAAGACCTGAGTGTGACATGATTGCTAGATTACACTATTTACATATATTATTTATCATATGTTTGGTATATGAGATATTCTATGTGTACACACATGAATTTCAAGGTATATGAACATTATGTAGGACATACAGGTTACACATGGACATATAAAAGTTGGTCTTTCCTTTACCCAATGTTCATGCCAATACCAAGGGAATCTTGTTCCAAAAGTTTCACCATTACAGGTTATATATTTCTATCATCTTTGTACCATGTTGAACTACTTATATTGATTACACATGCTTTCTAGTTACTTGTTTATTACACATTGATACATGATACACCATTAAATTGTGATGTGACATTGATATACATAGATGGTGTAGACTAGTTCCTTATTGTATGTTCCATTGATGTTGTTATTCCTTTGAATGATAAAATACATTATGTTGGACTATTATGTGTGGCCTTGGGTCTTGCCTAATGTGGCATATTTGATGGATTTATATGTCCCCTTGCCTTTGGCCCTTGGCCTTGTTTGTTATGACATTGTATGTCCCTTGTATGTGGCCTTTAGCCTTATGTGTGACACTAACACTTGACCTTGTCTAGTTTGTTGACATTGAGTAGTGTCATGATCTATATCATGCACTATTGCTATGTGGTCTTATTTAGTTATACTTAGACTGCATGATTCATTGATACATTTATTCAAACATGACACTTGCATGCCATGCATTACATATGCTAACGTACATGCCTTAATGGATATATACACTACTTTGATAACATATCATTGATGTATTCAATGTTATTAAATAATATTATCTTTATACATGACATGATAAAATTAAATTTTATTTTGAGATGAGTGACTTACATGATACATCCCTCATCTCAAAAGGAGGGAATTATAGTGGGCTTGTCCTAAAGACATTAGCCTCTACGAGTAGAAAATTAGATTAAGGTATAGATTTTAGAGATTTAAAATGGTTTAGATAAATGATAGATATTGGCACATTGATATAGATTATAGGGGCATCTATCATGCACATACACTAAATTTACATACACTTGAGCACATATTCATACACACTTACGTGAATATGCACACAATTTATAGAAACAAAAATTACAGGTCTCTATATGCACATACATTTGAGATACAAGTTTTCAAATTCAACATATAGGTGCATAACATTATATATCAATTGACACAAATTTGAGGGGGGGAGAGGCGGGGGGCACGTAATATTTGTTAATGCACATATATAACAACATGGATTATAGTTGAATGACAAATGGTTGTTATTCCACTTCACACCTATAAGATCTATGGTTATGACAGGGGCATGGACATTGTCCATTATTTTATGATCATTCATTCTATTCTACATCAATCAAAACTACATAATCAAACTTGTGTTTGTAATGGGGACATGAATAATGTTCATACCCTTTTGATCATTCTTTTTTTTGCATGGAGTGAAATTGAGATAACTTGAGAGAAACATTACAATTGAATCTATAAACCATCTGTAGTAGTTGACTCACCTTTATTTGAGTGAACTTAGCCTGATGGTTCTCTCCTTTACCTATATGGTTATTTGGGTTAGTAAATTACATAGTTTTCCCCATATTCATGAGGGTTGGGGCATGTTTCCTTCCCAACCCAAGATCCTACACAAGTTTGGGGTATGATCACCCTAACGCTCAATGTGCTTTGATAAGAAAGCACAAGTTTATCCAATGATTCAATAAGGAAGCATTATCTCCAATAAGTTGAAAGGGAAACATGATTTTCACCAACACATAGGTGTACTCTAACCCTCATTCTTTAAAAATGTTAAAAAATTAGTTTTAGATTTAGAATAACCAATTTATGGATATTGAATACAAATGTTTACAAGTTTTGCCATTGAGTGGCCTACATAATTACAAATTCAAACCAAAGATAAAGTGTGTTGTACACACTCAAGTACATTTTATCCTTTAACTCTATTAATTCTATTACTAGAATAAAATGGGGGTATTTTTAGATACTAAAATTCCTTCTTTGTAATTAATAATGACAAGATTGACACATATTTACCACACGTGACTTGAGCACTTAAACAAAGTTCTAATCGACCACTCTCTCACACTTTCATTTTATCTTATGGGTCAACTTTTTCATTTTATTTTTATACACATACATGATTCTCACCATCTAATTCAAAGTTGATAAATATCTATTAACTTTCTAAGTCACCCCCAGATCAACGTAGGGTATCCTAAGACTTACAAAGAGAGAAAACACCTGCAAAGGCCCAAGCACCCCAAGCATAAAGTGTGTAGGTGTTTCTTACTTGGCTTGAGCTTAAGATAGAAGCACAAGTATACACAGTAGTATAGTGATGACTTTCACCAGCATAAATATTTCAATACGTGTCCACACGTAGGATTTTATGGCATATAGGTCAAAATTCACACAAGTTTAAGGATGTAAGGCCTAGGGTTTCAAAAGGCCAAAGTAGAGGAAGCACACGAGGAGTGGTTACAGATAGTGAAGGATACACCAAAGACTTTTAGCCTTCATGTACAATCTTGGTCAAGGATCTCCCCATGCCTATCTAATGTAATCCCATGCTCGTACATAGGATCCTATATCTTCACCTTCTTATTACATAGGACACAACCCTTCTTCTGTCATTTCCACATGGTGGCTTGGTGCTCATTTTACATAAAGAAATTATTGGTTCACCCAGGATAAGTGCTAACCTTGCATGTGTCACAGCCACACTACCTCCATCTAAAATTTCCAAAAGACTCCTTTGAGATCTTATCAAAGTGACATGTGGCATTATTGTAGTGCCACATTCAGGATCAATCAAAAAGTGACACATGTTGAGTAGTGGCCAAATATAATGAAGGTTATTGGAGGTAGTTGAGTAGAGGTTGAGGCACTTTCAAAGTGATTAAATTCATAATCAATTATTAGTCATCAATATGTGGATTCACACCACCCTCTAACCTTGTCAAAAATATCTTCCATTACCTTATGCACGTGTATCCCAAGAGGACCTTGCCACCATCTCCAGATCCAATCAACCTACCAAAATTCATGAATTAGCAACGCAGTACTACAAGAAAATTAAAATAATACATATACCACCCAAGTGGTGCATTTATTGTTAAATAAGCTTAATTCACTATAAAATCTTGATTCTTCATTGTAAAAAGGGTTGATGAATTTTATCAACCTCACGCTGTTGAATTTTCCCTCCATGAGCACTTGTATTGGCAAAATCTTATTGATTAATGAGAATTAAGTTCACCTCCTTTTGTTATTCCAATGTTCTATGTGTTATTTGTGTTGGTTAATCCTTGGATATGGGTAAACTCCACCCCTCTCATCATCGTCTATTCTCAACACCTCTTCATTAAACTCAAAGTTCAATTATAAATCATATCCTATGTGCACCAGGGTCTGTGTAGGCTTTGTTTGTGGATAACCTTCATCCCTCTCAACATTGTGTTATATTTTCATACCTCTAAATGAAATACTTATACACTTGGAGCATCCCTAGTAGAATTTGTGTGATATTATCTTATTCTCAGAGGTATGCACTATGTTTATGGTAGTAGGAGTGCTCACTCTATTCTAGGCACATCTCCCCTTTTATGTTTTAGAATCTCTTACCTTTTCCTTTCACTTTTCCCTCAAGATTCTAAGTTTAGACTAGTAGTAGATTTACCTTTTTGCTCTTTAGGCCTGTGCATTGGTCTTAAACTAGCTACATTTGGAATAGAAGGAATTTGACCTACTATAGAGGCTCATCCTAAGGAGCACAAGGGTCCCATGCCTTGGGGATGTTCCCATCATTGTGATGAGACAGTTGATGTTCCCATGCACAACTGAGTAATAATACTTATGTGTCTAGTAATTTAAACTCTTGTTCCCCCTTAAAGCTCAATACCCCATACAAAAACACTCCTACACTATAGATCATCTATAAGTGCATATTTTAATGACAATAGTTTATAGCATGCTTGATGAGACCAATTTCAAAGAAAGAGCTAAGCATCAATGCTACCCTTAGTTATCAAGTGTTGAAGACATTCCATAGAGTACCTAGAGACTTCAAATGTCTAATCTACTGGTTTAATTAGTTTGAGCACTTAATAATATGTTTTTCCATCCTCTATATCATGAAAATGTTGTTGTCATGCCTTATAATTTCTCATACCAAGCTCATGTGATAGCTTGTAACCTTTCCCTAGTTCAATCCCTTTCGAAACCTACTTATGCTTTTAATCAGCCTTGTGCAAGCTACCTTACTCCTAATCAGCCTTACTATCCTCCTAATCCACCTCAACAAAGCATCAATGATATACATCTTGATTTTTAAAGATAGCTAAGGGAGATTGAGAGAGATCAGGGGTATGGTAGATAATAAGAGCTTACTCATCAATCTTACATTCAGTAGGAATAGAAGGTGATGAAGCAATGTAGATATGAAGAAGAGTGATTGGCTAGGTAGATCATAGCCAAGGAAGAGAAAATGTGTTAGTTGTTTGCACAGATTAAGAGAATTGAATCACAGCCAACCATCTCTATTCCTTCCTTTCTTAGCTTCAAGTAGGTTCCCCCTATACCCATAATCCAACCTATGGGACATAAATATTTCATGCCCAAAGTCCCTATATTTAAGTAGGATATCTCCATTGCACCTTCAAATAAATTCCCTACTTTCAAATTATCAAGCTTCAGAAAGCCTACACTTGTGCCAGCTCAAGAACCCATCATTCCTTAGGATCCTCAAGCACAGTAATGGCAGCCTTCTTAAACTAGGTATCCCAACTTCATAAAGGCCAACCTTGTAAATCCCCCTTCCTCTATGCTATTTGATAGCACTTTCCCTCCCACCATCTCCCTTTTCAAAGGAGGATGAGTTGTATGGAAGGCAAGCACAAACCATTTAGATGAGGAGGATACTTCAAGTGAGTATGATGAGGAGATCATCATTGGAAGTCCCCTTAGAGACACCACTCCATAAAAATCAACCCCATTGTAAGAAGATAAATGCAATTTGATAGAGTAATCATTTGATGAGATAATGAATGAAGTGGTGGTAGAAGGGGAGGACTTTAATGAGGAAGAACCAATCTGTGTCATTCTAGAGTGCATTCAAAGGCCTAAGCCTGACCTCTCTTGGGTGAAAGAGCTACCATTTGGTACTATGAAATAAGACCTTAAAAAAATCTAACCTTCAAGAGGAGTGCATGCTCAAAGAGAGTGATTGTGATCACCCTAAGGTGAGCCCATAGGCATAATCATAGGTGCAAGAGGAAGACTCTTTTTGGGATGAGCTAGAGGAATTCTATGCAAACTTTGAATATAATTTAGCATCCTCTTAGGAGCATTTCCATGACCAATTCTCTGCCAGTGGCCTTTTTTAACAAGGTGCACAAGCAAAAGATGTCATAACCATGTAGATGGTGGATACCCATAAGGATTTGGAGTTACACCTAGGTTCAGATGAGGGAGCAATGTTAGTCGATCGAGCTCAAGAAGCCACATGAAAATGTAGAAGTTATGGTGATAATCACTATCAATCCTTGTACACCTAGGCATATCATAGAATGGTTTCCAAGAGGCATATTAAACTTAGAGTGCTAGCTACTAGAAGTATGAAGGCAACCTACTCAATCCATGAGCTTCTCAAACACTGAACACATGCCTCCCATGATTTAAAGGCATTGATCTGAGCAAAGAGCATAGTTAGGTGTTGAGAGATCTAGGAAGGATTGGTTTGACTTTAAAGACATCAACCATCTAGGAGGAAATATTATGTGCAACATGGTAGAAACATTAATTGAAGGAGGGTCTAGACAAATGAGCATCCTTAAATTCCTCCTTCATAATAAATACATCTCATCATGCCTCCACCTATCACATATCAATAATAGGATGGCACACAAAATAGTACATATTATATTTCCCTAAGTTCCTGTGTGCACATTGTATAGCCTTAGTTTATATTTATTTTCCTCTAAGTCCATTTTGCACATCTATTTCTTATTATTCTCCCTTTTGTTTTTTTGAGGATAGAACTCAATTCAATCTATTTAGGCATAGGCCAAGCAAGTTGTAGCTTTAATGACTCCATGCCCAATAGATCATTTCAAAGGCCACTAGATTCCCACTTAGTAGGTAAGCATCCCGTAGAGGTTGACAAAAATGTTGAATTTCTAAGTAACCCCTCAATTGGTACAAGGCCTCCTAAGGATTACAAAGAGAGAATACACCTATGAAAGACCAAGCACTCCAAGCATAAACTGCATAGGTGTTTCTCACCTATGCCCAAGCCTAAGATAGAAGCACAAGTCTATGCAATAGTATAATGATGACTTGCACCTACATAAATATTTCAATACATGTATGCATGTAGGATTTTATGTTACATATGTCAAAAGGCACATAGGTTTAAGGACATAAGGCCTAAGGTTCCAAAGGGCCAAAGTAGATGAAGCATGTGAAGATCAATTATAAGTCACACAGGATGCATCAAAGACCTTCAAATTTCATGTATAATATTATTCAAGGATCTTCCCATGCCTATCTAATATAGTCCCACACCTATGCACAAGATCCTACATCTGTTTCCTCTTATTATGCATGATGTAACCTTTATTCCACCATTGCCATGTGGTGGCCCAATGCTCATTCTACATAAAAAAATCTCGATTTGCCTAGGATAAGCACTAGCCTTCCACATGTCACAACTATGTTGCCTCCATCTAAAAGATCCAAAAGACTCCTCTAAGATCCCATTGAAGTAACATGTGTCACTCTTGTAGTGCCACATTCAAGATCAATCAAAAAACACCATGTATCGAGTAGTGGTTGAATATAATGAAGGTTGTTGGAGGTAGTTGAGTAAAGTTCAAGGTGTTGTCAGAGTGATTAAATGCATAATCAGTTATTAGTCATTGAGATGTGGATTCACGATACCCTCTGACCTTGTCAGAAAGATCTTCCATTCCCTTATGCACATGTATCCCAAGAGGACCTTGTCACCATATCCAGATCCAATCAGCCTACCAAAATTCATGAATTAATGGTGTGGTGCCACAAGAGAATTAAATGTTACAGCTGCCACCCAAGTGGTGTATTTATTGTAAAATAGGCTTGATTCACTATAAAATCCTAGTTCTTTATTGTAAGAAGGGTTGACACATTTTAACAACCTCACACTACTAAAATTTGCCCTCCATGAGCACTTATATTGGCTAAATCTTGTAGATTAATGAGATTAAGTTCACCTTCTTCTGTTATTCTAATGTTTTGTGTGTTATTTATGTTTGTTGATCCTTGACTATGGGTAAACTCTACCCCTCTCATCATTGTCCATTCCTAGCACCTCTTCATTGAACTCAAAGCTCAATTATAGGTTGTATCATGTGCACACTAAGGTCTATGTAGGCTTTGTTTATGGATAACCTTCATCCCTCTCAATGTTGTGATATGTTCTCATGCCTCTATATGAACTACTTATGTACTTGGAGCATCCCTAGTAGAATCTATGTGATATTGTCTTATTTTTGAAGTTTTGCACTGTGTTTATGGTAGTAGGAGCACTCACTCTATTTTGGGTACATCACCCCTTTTATGTTTCATGTTTTAGCATCTCTTACCTTTTCCCTTCCCTTTTTCCTCAAGATATTAGGTTTAGAATAGTGGTATATTTACCTTTCTACTCTTTAGACCTGCGCACTAATCTTATACTAGTGCACTTAGAATATAAGGAATTTAGCCTACTCTAAAGGCCCATCCCAAGGAGCACAAGGGTCTTATGCCTTAGGGATGTTCCCATCATTACAACAAGATAGCCAATGTTCATGTGCATAGCTGAGCGATAATGATTTTAGGCCTAGCACTTTAGACTCTCGCACCCTACATGAGACCTTCATGCTCAGTCCCCCATAGCAAAACACTCCCATGTCACAGAGCATCCATAGGTGCATGTTTTGAATGATAACAATATCTTATATAAATATCTCAAGATTCTTAGTTTAGTCCACTTGTACAGATTTTGATTTTGATATATTTGATTATTATTACCAGTCAATAATGGCATGATCTAGTTGTTACCACTAACACACTCCCAATAATGGTTATTTTCCAAAATCAAACCCATCCTTAGGGTCAGCCCATTAACCTAAAATAGTAGTGGTGTGATAAATTATTCAATTAGATCTTGATATAAATAAATAAAGGTCTCATTCACAAATGACTTGACACTTATCTAATATACATCTATACACTATTGCACATTAAGTAAATTTGTCATACTCTTCCCATATTACAAACATGTCACTAGGAGCAGTTCGACAAGCCAAGTTTAAAACACTTTAAATCCAAGTCAAAGCAAACATTTTCAAGTATCCAACATGAATCATTAGATGCATTTTTTAAACCCTAAATTGAGATATGAGGGGATTTAAGACTATATAAGTAGTTCAAGTACAAAGGTGATAAATTAATCTATAGCAAGCCAATTAATTATAAACTCAAATAGATGAATATTTTGAACAATAATATTGAGATATGTTAAATATAGAAAGTATCAAATTAAAAATATGTTCAATTGATTTTAATACCAAATAGAAATGATACTTAATTGGTTTTTATTATGCACAAGTAGATCTAGACTAGAAACTTGTGTAAGGTATGCAAGGTCAATATTCTTGACCACTCATCAAATTCTAGAAATTATAATTATGTAGCCATAGACACTATTATCATATCTAGACACTACTGTCGACACTAGTGTCTAACTATAATGCAGGTTCTAGTATGGAATAATGACTGGATCTCAATGTAATCAACTTCATTGTTATTGGTTTTTTGTCTTCTTTCTATTGATATATTTAGATCTGAGATATAGGTTGTTGCTCTTTGTTAACTGATAAAACTCTAGATCTTTACCCTTATAATGAGTTTGTTAAAAAATGGGTTAGTGGGCTCAGGATGTGAGCTAACCTCAATGACTTGTCTATCACTAAGCAATGACTACATATACAATACTCTAAGGAGGTCCTCAAACTTATGTAGTTCTCCCTTATGTGTGGGATTGTGTGTACACAAGAATGTAATATATTATATGAATATACATGCAATGTTTTAAATTTTATATTAACAAATATCACTCATGGGTTGTTATTTGATTGCTTCATACATTTTGTATGACTACTCTTATGACTAATAAATAAATAGGGATGAATAGGTCATAATAACTTAGTTATGCAATTGATTGAATGAGACTTGGTAGGTTTTTTCTTAGTATTTGTTATATGAGTAATAAAAAGGCTTATACTTGTATTTACACCACACCTTTTGAAAATATCTGATGGCAGGGTTTAATAAGACAAATAGGCCAACCTATAGGTTTTAAAATATTTACAAGTTGGATGACTTTTGGCAACTAGACACTAGATAAGGATATAGACACTATCATCAGTGGTAGTGTCCCTCTATTGTCGGTAGTGTCCAGAGGGATAAAAAACATGTATGACTCTAAAACTAATAGTGGAGGATTATCATCATATTTTAAGATTTTTTTGTAGCATATGAGAACTAGCTCATCAAAATGATATGGATCATACTAAGAGATAAGCATTTAGGCATAGTGAGATGGTGAATGTGAGCCTTTTATCATTAGAGAGGTCTAGAATTGAAGAGTAGAACTTGAATTAATGTTTATCAAATATACAAGACTTAGATGCTATAAATATTCTAGTTTTAGTATTTACATTCCCCCCTTTTAATCTAGTAATGCATAAAGATGAAATTATTAGTTTAAAAGAAAGAAGTGTGTACCTAGGTGGGTACAATTCACCTTGCCTTTGCTTAAGCCTACTTTGAGTGATTTGTTGGTGTATGACTTGTAACCAAGAGCATGTTATAGAGTAAATTAGTGCATATAATTTGAAATTTTAAATAATTTAAATGATTGAAAAGAAAGAGAGCAGGGAAGGAGTACACCTGTGTGTTGATGTAATCATGTTGCCTCTCAATGCTTTGACTTGGTAAATATTCTTCCTTATGAAGCATTGGAATTGGAAAAGGTCTATTTTTTAACCTTAGAGAATTAAAGAGAGAGATTGGAAGGTATTATACCCCTGATCTAGTGTAAGGATGAGTTGTGACATGGCCATTAAGATCATTATAGCTCGATCACACAACTCAAGTGTGAATATGTAATTTGGTGAGGGTGAGTGATATAATCAACTCATCCTATAAATATGGTGATATTGGGTGATTTAATCACTCCAACCTATAAATTTGGTGAGGTTTAATGATTTAGTCCTTTAAACATATAAAATGAACTAACTACTGCAATAGAAAAGGCTTGGTAACAGTACATCCTAGTGTAATTAGTGCATCCTAGTAAATAACATAATTGGTAAATTTTTAATTTTTGGTGCAATGGCATATGCACCTCTAATATGTCTTAGTTGGATTATATGTGTCATAAATCTAAAGAAATATATTTCAAATCTATGAAATATTGGTGTAATATGTATTATTCTAATCCAAGTGTATATCTTAATCATGAAATTGAACTAGAGATTATGTAAGTGTGGATGTCATGTCTTTGTCATGCCCCCACTAAAATATGGAGATGCTAAGAAAGTGGGTAAGTATGAAAGTCATGTATTTTTTACATGCCCTAAATGATATATGGAAACTATGATAAATGTGGAAGTCATGCTTTTATGACATGCCCCCATTGATATTCCCTCCCTTTTGAGGTGAGGGAAATATAATTTGGGAGTTGCCTTACCTAAAAAAGATAAGGTAGCTATATAATTTTGTATGAAGTATGTAACATATAGTGATAACATGTCTAAGTAGATATATTGATAAAGCTCATAGTATGTGATCACATCAAGTCCTAATATGCATGATATGGATCATGTCAACATTTATAGAGTAACAATATAAACTCAACAAATAATTTAGCACACACACAAGAGCACTTAATGTGATGCAAAAGAATGGTCTAAAGAGACCTCATACAAGAGGCATGTTTAAATGTTGTATAATCAAAAGGAATGACATATTCAAATGTCCATTCAACATACAATGGCACAAGGACTAGAAAACAAGGAAAATGTTTAAATGTTCCACAAAAAACATAATAACAAGCAATTAAATTCACTCAAGGAAGTGAAAAATAGACGAAGCATAAGCAGCCAGCATAAACATATCATACGAGTCCTTATATATATGTGTTAGCAAAAAATGTTATGTAACATAGCATATCAAGTATATTATGAAACATATGAGAATGAATATAGACATTTGTAAACATTAGAATATAATATCAAACATGTTAATGTAGAAATTATCATAAAGGATATGTAACCTATATCAATCATGATCAAAAAAGCAGATGACCCTAATGTATTATATGATGTTGGCAGAGGAAAGGTCTAACATCTATAAGTGCATATATCATGTGTTGGGTATGCCTATTGTAGACACCTAAAACTGACCACTAATAACCTCCAACCAAGCTTTTGAACATTTTTTACCAAAGTGCACAATTTGGCCTAAAAACACTCAAACACATTAAATGAGTTGAAATTGACATATTCAAGTGTCAATTTTAGCCAGGGTATCCCTAAATGGGCAATGCAATTTATGGGTGAGCTAACTTTGATCAGATCATTTCAAGTCAAAATGCCAATTTTGCACTTGGGTGCCCTAGATTGCTCTTTTCTATCAAATCTCTTGCATGAGACATGTGCCTTTATTATTTGGTGTTGACAACATCCTAAAAGGGAATATGGAACCAACACATATGACATTTCATCCTAATTCCAATCTAGTCAAATTTTAGGCCAATAATAAGACATTCTGACTAATTTGAGTAATTTGTGCACAAAGAGCCAAGGTTTGCATCAAAGTGCTTAATCATGCTTAAGAGCTAATTAAACCAAATCATAAGCTTAATTAAGAATTCCATGAAACTTGTTGAATTATTTATTTTTGTAAATGAATATTAAATATCTGCATCATCAGGTAACATCATTTCTTGGGAAGACATCCTTAGGCCATAAATGCATAAAATATCAAGGTTAACCCCTCCCATGCCTCATTAAGACCCTCCATGCCTATTTATTGCCCCTCTATCCCAAATATTGATGAACCTATTTATGAATTTTAATTACAGAATTGTATTAATCCTTAGCCACACATCTTCATCTTGAGATGGATGGTTCAGTTTGACTCTAACTATTTTTGAAAATCTATAAATAAGAGGCCTTGCCTATTGAATTGGAAGCTCTTCTAAGCCAAATTTATCATGCACAAATGAGTCCAAAAAGCTTGGATAATTAGTGTTATAATTCCAAATTGTTGATCCAAGCCAAGCCAAAGCCAAAGGTGCCAAGAGGAGATGAAGGTAAACACACTCCATTGAAGAAGATCTCTTGAAGCACAAGTCGAGTAAGCCAAAAAAGGAGCCTTTTGGTGCAATCAAGAATTTGGTGAGAATTTTGTGTTTTGTGTTCATATTTCTCATTTATTTCCATTTCTAGTTGTGTTTTCAAATGGTTTTCCCTCACTAAACTCCCCCTAGTAACTAGTCCTAGAGATGTTAGATTAGTTAGGGTGTTTATTTCATTTTGATTTCATTTTGGAACTAACACAATACTAACCATCTTCTCTTAAGTCAAATTATTAGTTCACATAATGGCACACCCATTGGGACCCTAGCCCCACAAATTTTCTCACAAAGGCTCTTTCAATCAACCTACTAACCAATGTTATGCAAAATCTGGGAGTGAAGGAGTCAAAAGAGTGAATTTTTAAGCTAAAATTCCAATTTTTTTATAATTGCATTTTTGTTCTTGTTAACGTCATTTTTGTTCTCTATTGATATATCACTACTATCATAGAAGTAATTTTGTAAACAAAATTATTGTTTTCTAAAAATAAATTTCATAATCCTAGGCAGTGATATCATTTGTCAAAATAGTGATTTCATTTATCTTGGCAGCGATATTATTAATTTGGGTAGTGATTTTGTCAACAAAACAATGATTTTGTGTTTTCTATCTTTTCTATCTGGTAGCGATGATTTTGTCTCAAAACATCAATATTGTTAAGCCTATGTAGTGATTTCATATTTGAAATAGTGATTTTGTTGATTTAGCCAGTGATTTTGTCATCTAAATAGTGATATTATGTTTTTATTAGATCTAACCCATAATAGTGATATTGTTGTTTGTAATTATGATTTTGTAGGGAAACAATGATATTGACTATGTAATAGTGGGATTGCAATAGAGAGTTGAAATTTTAATGTTGTTTGCTCAAAATCTTAAGTGCTTCAAAGTAGGCCCTTATAATTGTGTTTTTCCAAGTTGAAGGAGTAGATTAGAAGTTGTTTTGATTGCATTTAACCCAACACACTTTATTTTAGTGCTTAATAGAAAATTTAGATGCTTAAGTAAATGTTTTGAAAAATAGTGCTTTCAAAGTTACAACTTAAGACCAAGGGGTCAAAAGAACACCACCTAATCTTTCATTTGGTGCTTAAAATTGAACTCGCTTATCAAATTTTGTCTTCAATAGTTCTTTAAACTTAGAATTTAATTAGCAAAAAAAGGGACATTATGTGTATGTTCTTCCATCCATCCCCTTTAGAGAACTTTTGGAATCAAAAGCATCATCCTTATTGCAAACATGCCTAGTCCAAGGCATAGAAAGAATGTCATCTAAAGCACTCCCCATAAACTTACTAAAGTTTAAGTGACCTTGAAATGACCCTAAAGTATTTCTATTAGTCATTTATTTTTATGTAAATTTGGCTTATGAGGGAGACTTCATTACTTCCTGCAAGTTTTATAGGGAAGCTTTGACTTGGGGTTTCATCTCCCGGTAATTATTTTAACCACTCACACTAGGATCAAAGGTTTGAGTGGCTAAACCACCTTTTAGTGTTGGAGTTACATACAAGATGTATCTATATTTTGGATATCACACTACATTGAGTAAGTGATGGATGTAGTGGTTACAAAAAGACAAGAACTTTTTGTAACAAGCCAAGTGTCATGGACACCCAATTACATGCATTTTTTTTGCATCATGTTGTGAAAGTAATTATGTAATTGATCCATCTAGAATGATTGAAAACCAATGAGTTTTAGTTAACCCCACATTGCCACACCTTTGTTAGGATTTGGACGATTATACTTAGTGTATTTTGGTCATTTTTGCATGTTATGTTTTGAGACTAAACCCTGATTGTTTATTTATAAACTATGTCAAAACTAATTTATTTATACGTCACTCTTTTGAGTAAAAAATCATTATGTTGGTCATTTTACAACACACTTGTGCCTTGAAATTTTTGTTAAACATGTTTATGTGTGTGTCATTTGAGTTGTTGAGAGTAGTGTTATGTTGCCCAAAACATGTCAAACCAATTTAAACCTTTGAGTCTTTGAAACATAACATTGATCACATCATTCGAGCATGCTTATGTCATTAGGCTACTCAATTTGTTTCAAGACTTGTTTACCATTGCACAAAAAATTATTTGATTTAACCATGTCATGTATACCATTTGGACCTTGTTTATGCACCATCATACTATCTAAACTTGTCTATATTATTTATTCAAAACCTAGTTTTCAACATTGAGTTTCTAATTAACCTTGTCAAAGTTTGGATTCAAACATTGATTGATTTTTATTTAGGTCTCAATTCATGGGGATAATACACAGATCTTTCTAAATTTGAAAACTATTGATGCTTTGTTTGTTCAATGCTTATCCTCATCATTATTTGTGCCTTTGTTTGGGAGAACATAGCCTTTCTTCAAGATGACTTTTACCTCATGGATTATGCCAACTAATCATGTTTATGTTTGATTCTATATGTTGGGTCTATGTCAAAGTTATTTCTAAACTTGTTAGATTAAATCAAATCACATCATCCTTAATTTCAATCCTAGATTTTGATGCCATTTATTCAAAAGTCCTAGCATAACCTATTTGAGCCTAGCTTTTAACTCTGCATTTGGACAAAAGACCTAGCGACTCTTTTCCCTTTCCTAGTTTAGACCTTCTTTGGAACACTTTGACCTAGAATTTTGACATGTCAATTTTTATTCAGATGCTTAAACTTTTTCATGTATGACATTTGACATTAGACATTTGACGTTAAACTATTTTATGCAAAGTTTTATCACAAACCATTTTGGAGATACAGCTTCACTTTCAAACCATTTTGGAGAAATAGCTCCATCCTTTTGACCAAGTTTGACCCATTTGGCCAAAGGACATAGTTTTTTAGAGTTTATGGAACTCTAAGCCTTTTATTTTGAAACTTTCATCATTTATGTGGATATGTATAGCTACACTTATGGCGGAGTCATGTACAATCCAACTTATGATAGAATGGTTGCACAAAATCTAACTAGAAACCCCTATAGAGACAAATTTTTTAAGGAGTTTTAGTATTCTCCATAAAATACTCCATATGGGGAATATAGTCAAAATTGATAAAATCCAAATCAAGTTACTGATTGGGATGATATGGTTTATAAGGAGGACTTGGATGCTTTGATTTATGTGAGTAATCAAGTTCCACCATGTTGTACCATTCTATTCTAGGACCGTAACATTACACCTTTTCCATACCAAGACGTTATCCTTTGGCTTGTAGGAGTAACCAAGCTCCACAATGACCTTTCATCATTCTAGGACCTATTCTTTTAGCTTGTGTGAACAACCAAGCTCCACACCACCCTACCATTACCATTTTAGGACTTTATCTTTTGGCTCATATGAGAAATCATGCTCCCTATTTCCCTACCATTATCTAACCATGAGCCATTCCTCATACAATACCAATCCAATCAAAACCTCAACCGATCCAATCATTTGAAGACCAAGTTGTCTTCAAAATTGGTATTTTTCAAATCATTAGAAACCAAGGCTAAGATAACTAATGAATCCAAGATGTTTTTGTTGAACCAACCATTTATGATAAGTCAACTTATGATGAATCACCTTTCAATCCTATACCAATTGTCAAGGAGTCTCACTTTAACGAGTTAGTCTTTGTTGAATCACTTCTTAATGATTATAACTATCTTTGGGAAAATAATTACCTCAACCATATACCTATTTTTCAAGAGCCTCATGTTGATAAGCTAGTCTCTAAGGAATTATCTCTTGACCTTTTTCTTATCATTAAGGAGTCTCACTTTGACAAACTAGTCTTGGTGGATCCCATCATGCCATCACAGGTTGTCACTTATCTAATACCAAGCATTCAACAAGACATCATTATAATAGAGCACCCATTAGATAAAGAATCAGAGTTAGAGTTAGGTTCTATTATTAAACCAGTATCAAATTTAGCATCAAAATCAGAATCAACATTAGTCTCAACATCAGATTTAAAGTCTATTGAATTGAAATCAGATTCAGATACAGAATGTGTTCACAACTATTACAACATTGGTTATGCATGTCGTACATATCAATTTGAATGCATTTGTGATCCTTCTATGGTTTTTGAGGATGAGTACATTAAATTTGACATAAATTATCCTAATATCTTCTATGAGGATTATGTAGCCACTCCCCATTCCATTACCATCCCATAGGCCATTACCATCAACCAAAATATCCATATTATTGACATTCCAATTCCCACAAGGGTCAATTTGGACTGACAGAATCACATTTTTTTTAACTGCATCCATGGTGACATAGCAATTGAAAAATTGCAAGGAGGCCAAGACCACATTCATGTAGCATAAAAACATTCTCTTAGTGAACCCTTTTTAAAGGCATTATGGGACACACAAAGTTCAAACTCAACATATTTTAGTGAAGCTAAAATAAAATCAAAGTCAAAAGCTAATGTTCATTAGTGAAACCTTCTCAGATTCACTATGGGACAATCAAGACAACTTCATTGGTAAAAACCTCATCAAAGAATTAATATCTAAGCACAAAAGTTCTTCATTGTTTGATGAAGACAAACTCAAAGAACAAATAAAAATAACTTCCAATCTATAGCCTTATCACATGGTCGCTACACTCAAGCCTAAATAATAGAAAAATTTGGTGGTCCTATCAAGAGAACAAGTCATTGACCCCATCACAACCAAAGTTATGTTGAATCTGGCATCAACAATTTTATGTATAACTGAAAATCCCAATCTTCATCTATTTTCCAACCCTTACACATTCTATTATCATCTACCATTCCATTTCACAAAAAAACCTACCATCCATTATTTTTCCTTATTTAACATGCTTGGTCATACTTTCCTTTGTAGAGGCTACAAAGATACCTTGTCTTGATGTTTGAAGGAATCAAAATCAATGACTAACGAAAGATCACAACAACATTATTTACATCCAAATCTGTAGTCAGTTCTTGATAGAGAAACTATTTAGATGAAGTGTAGGGTAGCAATTAACATGATCATGTATTCTATTTATATCATTTTCTAATTAGGATGTGTATCTCCACTTCAACAGGAACAATAAGAATCATATACAAAGAATCACCCAAGCCAAAAACATATACCATTCCATTTTCATTTGCCATTGTCGCATATCCTACCATTCACCCCACCACTTGGGGGAAACCCTCTTACCATTTTATACAATCTATCAAAACCCATCATTATCCTAGAGCAAGACCATACCATCCTATCATTTCATTCCTATCTAGACCACAACCTATTTTTAGTCATCCTACCAAATTTTGTTTTGATCTTAGTTCCTTTAGTTCTTCTCACACCTTTTGTGGAGGATTTCATCAAGTTTAAACAATCAATCCAATCTATGTTTATAATGATAGTCTATGAAATTAGTGTGATAGTTGATCTAGCAAGGTATATTTCATTTTCCATCCTATATCAAAGATGGTTTATGTGACCCTGATTATAACCGCCTATGGGAAAATTAGTGTTTCACTGGTCTTACTACTAATTATAACCGCCTATGGGAAAATTAGTATCATTGATGTATGTCTTTGTATCCTAGTTATAACCACTTATAGGCAAATGGGAGGAAACATTTTTTATCATGTATTGTCACATCACCTTACCATTATTGTTTTCATTTAACTAGTTATTTGTTGGATTTGAGAACTTGTTGTGACCTATTTGGGTTCTTTCTACCTTTTATGCAAATGGAATTACTATGACTTGAGGTCATTTTGAGACTACGTAGGCTATGCTCAACTCTTGTTGAGGTCACCTCAATCTCCCTTTACCGAATTCTCTCACCATTTTATGAGCAACTTAAGCAATGCTCTCATCATTTTATGAGCAACTTAAGCCATGCTCTCACCATTTTGCAAGCAACCTAAGCCAAACACTTTCACAATTTTGTGAGTAGGTATCTTGTCATTATTTAACGAGTTGAGATACATCAAATTTCCAAAAACATTCATAATTATTACAAAAATCTAAAAACATTTATCCTGTTTGAGCTTAGTTAGTTATCCTCGATCCACCCTAAGGGGACAAAGTCATTGCTAGGATGTTGTATTTTGATTTTGTTTTCAGAATTTTTGTTTGTTTGTTTATTTCAAGTTGTTTGTTTGTTTGTGTGCTTTCTATTTATTTATTTATTTTTTTGTTTTTGGTAATGTTGCCTTGACTCAGTCTATATGTGTTCATTGGGTGATTCCTTGCACACATTATTCTTGAGTCCATCCATATTCATACGACAACATTATCATCATGATTTTTATCATTAGTGCATTATTTTCAAGTTTTTATTAAATCAGGAGTCAGTCCTTATGCATATTTTGACCAAGTCTTCATGGTGTTCTATCATGATGCCTACCATCACATGCTACAACTAAACTCAGCTTCAAGAAGGTATAAAATCAATGGAGCTATAGAATTTTCTCCTTGGGACCTTGGCAAATTCTTCCATCCCACCCTTAATAAAATCCACCCATTGACCAATATATTTGTATCATTGCTAATAAGAATGAACATCTCTTCATTGGTAGGTACAACTGAATCTTTTCTAATGATCAAATCTTATTCTTCTATCCATCCCTTTCATCATCTTGTGCATCCTCATATGCATGGTTATTTGTAGCTTCTTTAGTCATCAGACTATTGCATCTATGTTTTCACCCACTCATCTTTAATCTATGTTCCAAATTATATCCTTGAGTTATGATTTTTAAGCAACCCTAACTAGGGCACCATCATTTTTATCTAATCCAGGGCATCTTAATGATTATAACTACCTATGGGCAAATCATTATTTTTTACTTTTATTCTTGATTGTAATCACCTTTGGAAAAATTAGTATCCTTTTTAAATCAATGCATGAAAGCATTTTATCATTTGGATTAATCTAACCCATAGGTTAATTCCACCTTTTTCTTATTTCTTCTTTTCAAGGGACCATCCATCCACATATGTGATGGCCACTCTCTCGAGGGGGCATCATCACAAGTTTTTCAAAAAACCATTTACAGCTTTGTTCTTCAATCATCATCTTATTTTTGGCATACAAGCCTTTACTCATTATTTGAGAAGATGTTACTATTATTATAGCTTACAAAATCTTCCCAAATAAGGGCAAACTATAGACACCTAAAACTAACCATCGATAACCTCCAACCAGGCTTTTGACCAAATTCTACCAAAGTGCACAATTTGGCCTTAAAACACTAAAACACATTAAATGAGTTAAAATTGACATATTCAAGTGTTGAGTTTGGCTAAGATATCCATAAATGGGGTAATGCAATTTATGGGCTAGTTAACTTTGATCAGATCATTTCAAGTTAAAATGCCAATTTTGCACCTAGGTGCCCTGGATTGCTCTTTTATGTCAAATATCTTGCATGAGACATGTGCCTTTGTTATTTGGTGTTGACAAAAATCCTAAAAGGGAATAAGTATCCAATCCATCTTACATCACATCCTAATTCTAATCAAGTCAAATTTTAGGCCAATAACAAGACGTTTTTACCAATTTGAGTAATTTGTGCACAAAGAGACAAGGTTTGCATCAAAGTGCTTAATCATGCTTAAGATATAATTAAACCAAATCATGAGCCTAATTAAGAATTACATGGAACTTGTTGAATAATTTATTTTTGTAAATGAATATTAAATATTTCCATCAAGTGACATCATTTCTTGGGAAGACATCCTAGGCCATAAATGGATAAAATATCAAGGTTAACCCCTCCCATGCCTCATTAAGACCCTCCATGCCTATTTCCTACCCCTTTATCCTAAATATCGATAAGACTATTTATTAATTTTAATTACACAATTGAATTAATCCTTATCCACACATCTTCATCTTGAGATGGATGGTTTAGTTTGATTCTAACCATTTTTTAAAATCAATAAATAGGAGACCTTGCCTATTGAATTGGAAGCTCTTCTAAGCCAAAGTTATCATGCAAAAATGAGTCCAAAAATCTTGGATAATTATTGTTATAATTCTAAATTGTTGAGCCAATCCAAGCCAAAGCCAAAGGTGCTAAGACGAGATGAAGGTAGCCACACTCCATTGAAGAAGATCTCTTGAAGCACAAGCTGAGCAAGCCAAAGAATGAGCCTTTTGGAGAAATCAAGGTTTTGGTGAGAAATTTATGTTTTATGTTCATATTTCTCATTTATTTCCATTTCTAATTGTGTTTTCAAATGGTTTTCCCTCACTAATCTCCCCCTAGTAACTAGGCCTAGAGATGTTATGTTAGGGTGTTTATTTCATTTTGATTTCATTTTGGAACTAACATAATACTAACCATCCTCTCTTGAGTTAAATTCCTAGTTCACACCTATATCAAACTCAAAATATGCATGAAACATGTGTGTGTGTGTGTGTGTGTGTGTGTGTGTGTGTGCGCGCGCGCGCGCCCGCATAAATAAAATGATATGTTATCTACTAACAAAAATAAAACAACATATATTTCAAGGAGCTAATTAAACATGAAAATGTTGAATATTTTTGCATTTTTGAATTTATTTTAATGTTTTTGTATTTCTAAAATATTTTAAATGATGGGCAAATAAGATATGTACAAGGAAAGGTGTTGCTAGAATCTAATAAACTCATCAAGGGGATGCCTCTATGAAGGCCCTATATCATATGTGTCTTATGCATATGCTACATAATCAATGTCATCATTTATCATACCAATCTTCTATGTTATTATGATCATAATCATCGATGTAATCATTAGTATAGGAAATATGTAGCTTTTTAGGTTGTTCTTAAACTTGTGATATATCATTTTGAGAATCTATGTGTGAAAAATTGACTGCACCATAGATTGGAGTTTCCTTCTTGAAAGTTGATTTTCTTGAGTATGTTTATCATTGTTAAAATGTTGCATCTCATTATGGGCTAGAGAAGAGTCTTGTATATTTGCTAAAACACTAGGACAAGATGTAATTTGTGCTTTGACTTCTTGATCTTTTTGTAACATATATTATTATAGTTTTGCCTTTTGATCCTTTCTTGCTCTTAATTTTTGCATTTTCAACTATTTTTGCTTTGAATTATCCTTTAGAACCCATATTTATTCTTTTTTAATTTATGCTTTAGGAAATTTACTCATAATTTGAGTGGTTTATTTGATTGATGCATAGATGATAGGATCATCACTATATTTGAGACTATGTATTTTATTCTTCAATGCAAAACAACAATCTGTATGATGTCCATGCATTTTATGATTTACATAATAATATTTGGATCTCCTTATAGGATGTAAAGTAGGTAGTTGAATCACTTTGTTTCGAAACATTTCTCTTACTATTTCACTTGGACTCTTAGTAGACTTTGGAAAATATTTGATTCACTTGTTTTAGATGTATTATGTTGTAGCTTTTCATTTGGACATAAAACCTTATTCGGGAGAATGTTGCTAGATGAAGATGCAAATACACAATTATCACTAGCATATTTTTGATTTTTTAGGTATGTAATATGATTTTCTAATAATTTGATCTTTGAAATGAAGTTATTTTTCAACTCTTTTATTAACTTGCTCATAAGGATGATTTGATCTTTGAGGGCTTCACAAGCACAAACCCTAGGTTATTTAGATTGATTATGCATACACACACCATTTAGAGGGGATGTGAGAGGTGGAAGGGTTTAATAAATGATATATTGATTATCTTCATTTTAAACCTTAAGATGGTCCACCTTATTCCTTGGAAAAGTGATATCCTGGACCTAGTTAGAGGGATGGTAGCTATCATCCTCTTTAGGCTGAGGAGGAGGAAGAGGCTCATTTTTATCCATTTGAAATGTTCTAAAGAATGAGATGAGAACATGATAAAAGAGACATAAAAATTCTAGGGAACAATCCAACATTATAGGAAAAATCAAAACTAAATAGTTACTACAATCTAAAACCCTAGAAGGATGAAAACCTTAGGGCAAGCTAGGTTTGCATAAGAAGATTGAGAAGTCAGGTTCACCAAATATTTTTACCATAAATTAAGATATGTGGGGAAGGGGTTAAAAATATAGAAGTAGTTCAAACAAAGGGTGATAAACTAATCTATAGCAATCCAATTAATTGTAAACTCAAATAAATAAATATTCTAAATTATAATATTGAGGTTTGCTAAATATAAAAAGTACCAAATTTGAAAGATGTTAAATTAATTTCAATACCAAAGAGAAATGATACTTAGCTAGGTTTTATTGTGCACAAGAAAATTTAGAATAAAAATAGGTGTACGGTATGTAGGATCAATATTAGGGATCATTTGTTAGATTCTAAAAAATTGTTCTTTTGTAGTCATGAACACTAGTATCATTGAATTTGGACACTACTGTTGAGGTTAGTGTCTGTCTATGACATAGGCATCTAGTACAAAATAATTACGAGATCTTGAGATGTGATAAACTTCATTGTTATAGGTTTTTTTTCACCTTTATATTGATATATTAAAATATGGGATACATCTTGTTGTTCTTTACTAATTGATCAAACCCTAGCTTTTCACCCTTCTTCACCCTCACAATGAGTTTGTTGAAAATGGGTTACTGAGATCACAATGTCGAGTTGAACTCAATGACCCATCTATCACTAAGTATTTTTTATATAACCAATACTCCAAGGAGGGCCTCAAACTTATGATACTCTCCCCTATTTATGGGATTGTGTGTGCACAAGGGTACAATATACTACATGAAGATGCATACAGTGATCTATCTTATAACTTGAAAAATATCACTCACAAATTGCTCTTTTAATGCTTTATACCTTTATTATAACTACTTTTATGACTGGTAAATAAATAGGTATGAATATGTCATAATAACTTAGTTGTACAACTGATTGATTGAGCCTTGGTAGATGTTTACTTGGTATTTACTAGATGATGAATGAGAACGATTAAACTTATATTTATACCATATCTTTGAAAATATCTCATGATAGGTTTAAATAATAAAAATATGTTGACCCATAGGTTTCAAAACATTTATAATTTAGATGACTTTTGGCAACTAAACACTAGATAAGGATCTAGCGATAGTGTCCATGTGTGGTCGATAGTGACCAGAGGGCTAGAAAACATGTATGAGTTTGAAACTAATAATGGAGGATTATCATTAAGTTTTATTATTTTTGTGTATTACAAGAGACTTGGGTCATCAAAATGATATGGATCAGGTGAAGAGATAAGAATCTAGGCATAATGAGATGGTAAATGCGAGTCTTTTGATAGTAGGGAGGTCTATAACAAAAGGGTGGAGCTTTGATTGATATTTTTCAAATGTAAAAGACTGAGATGATATAAATATTCAATTTTATTATCTACACATGTATATAGTGTGATCAAAAAAAATCCAAGAGGAGAGATTAATATCGTGTTAGTATGATTAAAATCAATAAAAAACACACTAATGAAACTTACATCTCTAGCCTATACACTTAAGGAGCTAGAGAACTATATAAGTAACTATTAAATGAAGAAAAAATAAATAATTTTACCCTTCATGAGATAAAGTGTTATATGTTGGCAATTAATTGATGTGCTTGGTTGTGTGATCAATAATTTTTTGGAAATAGAGCTTCTTGCACCACCTCTCCTTGTCACCTTGGTAATATTGGGCTTGGCTTAACAAATAGGCATGATAACACTATATCAAAAGAATTTTTCAAAGGTATTTTAGCATCATAACATTACATAGAGGAAGCTTTCTTGAGGGAATTCTTTCATAATAACATTAAATAGAAGATCTTGAAGGTATTTTTGCATAATAATATTACACAAAAAGAGCTCACTTGAAGGAATTACTACATAATAACATTAAACAAAAAATCTTGAAGGTGTTTTTTAATAATAACATTGCACAAAAAAATATTATTAAATAATGGGTGAGACCTTGTATTTATAGCCTTCCAAACTAACTCTAACACAAGTATGGTTAGGTTTAGTTTAATGATGGTTAGATTTGGGGAGGGACAAGAAATTAATATTTTCAATTAATAAGCATGCTCACAAATCTAGATATTTGTTTGATATTTTATGAGAGCTTGACAACTCACAAAAGATGATGTCATGATGGTGACATCATTTCATATATTTGTGTGATGTCATGATGATGTCATTAATTTGAATTCATGAATTTCTAAAAATATAAATTCAATAATTATAGCCATGGCCTTTTCACCTATACACTTAATTGGGTTTAACCAATTACTAAATCCTAGTCAAGTTAATATATATTTTTGAATTTCGATAAGTTATTCCTCACACATGGTCAAAAAGGTCAAATTTTTATGTCTTAACTTAACCATAGATGAATTATAGGAAAATGATGATTGCATATAGTGCATTTCCCTAGTTAGGGATACATTGATGTAGTTTGAAAGATGTACGTGATGTGTGATAATGATCCATAGCATTCCAATGATTTATAGGCTTAACTTACATTATTTTCAAGAAGTTACTTTAGTGTCTGTTTAGACATAGAAGTGGTGAAACAGGAGTGTCTACAATTTGCCCTTATTTGAGAAGGCATTATGAGACACATGAAAACTAACATCTTTTCAAATAATGAAAAAATTGTTAAGAAGAGAAAAAGGATAATGATTGAGGAATGATGCTCTAAACAAAGTTTGGGAAGCCTATGATTCCCCTTTGAGGGAGTGGTCGACACATACGATTGATGGACAGTCCTTCGAAAAGAAGAAAGAAGAAAATTTAAATTAACCCATGGGTGAGATTATCCAATCAAGATAATTCTTGCACTTATTGATTTAAAAGTACTAATTTTCCCAAAGGTAGTTATAATCAGTAATAGAGGTTGAGACACTGATTTGCCCAAAGGCAATTATAATAAATGGCATAGGTATGTACCCAAGCAAGGTAGATGGGTCAAATTAATGATTTTCCTAAAGAATCTAATAATCATTTTGATGACTTGGATTGAATAATGATTTTTCCCTAATAGGGTAGATTTTATCATGATAAATTAGTTGTGCCCTAGTAGGGTAGATTACCAAACATAACTCAAGGATATAACCCATAATACAAATTAAATATGATCAGGTGAAAACGTAGGCATGATGGTATAATGACTGAAGAAGCCACAAATAACTAGGGATACAAGGATGTGTAAAGTGATGAAATAGATGATTGGAAGAAGAAAGGTGGCCAACCTGATCTGAGATACGCCATGTACCCAAACATTACCTACATAGTCCAAATTGACCTCAGCCCAATATAGTTCACCCAAAAATGGGAGAAAATAGAATGAGGAATAGAATTGGAGAATAATAATTGATTGATGTGAATGATTTGGTTATACATTCCAATGTGGAGATGTTTTTCCTTATTAGCATTGATATAACCAGAATGATCAATGGGTTGATTTGATCAATAAGGGTGGGAAGATTTGACAAAGTGAACAAGGAGAAGTTTATGCAACACTATTGATTGTAAGATCCACCAAACTAATTTTTGTTGTAATACATGATAGTATGCATCATGATATAAAACACCATGATGACCTAGTCATAATGTGTGTAAGGACTGATTCTTGATCCAATAAACAATTAAAAATAATGCCCCAATGATTAAAACCATGATGACAATGTTGACATATAAATATGTATGGACTCAAGTTCAATGTGTAAGGAATAAACCAATGGATGTATATAGACTGATTTAAGGCACAACAATGAAAGCAAACAAATAGACAAATAAATAAATAAACAGCTTAATAAACAAACACGTGAAAAGCTTGAAAGTAAAAGCAATAGAAAACATCATGTTGTTAACCAAGTCAATACCTACATGTGAAGGCTCAATGAACTAAAAAATAGATGGTTTCCCAAAGCAAAGCTTCATGCTAGGGAACTACATGGGATAATATATCCCGGTATAAGTTACACACTTTGGTGTTACCCCAATAGGGCAAAAGCTATGAGCTTGGCCTAAAAAGTGTGAATTGGACAGTACCCATAAGCAAAGATACATGCAAAGGAAAGGTTACACCCCCAATGGTTGTGGAATGGATTGGAGCCAACAATGTATTTTCCCCAGTAGGAAAAATTGAGGATGATTGACTAGGTTTAGACAAGACCAATGTTTTTGAATTTTTGAGGCTTTATATCTCTCTAGGAGATTGTAAGTTGATTTTCTAATTTTTAGGATTTTGAAATGTTTTTGGAATTTTTTGAGGTGTCTTAATTCATTTATATATTGATAATATACCACTCTCAAAATGACAAGAGAGTTGGCTTAGATTGCTCATAAAATGATGAGAGCATTGAAAAAGGGGTGACCGAGCTGACCTTAATGTAAATTAAGCACTACCTACATAGTCCAAATAGACCTCAAGTCACAATAGTTAAAATGTATTGCAAGGTACGAAAGGATGGTAAGGTGAGGTAAAGGGAAGGGCAAGGCACATGGAAAGGTATGAAATAATGGCAAGGTGAGTAGCAAATGGAAAAGGCAAGGTAAATGAAAAGACAAGGTAAATGGCAAAGACAAGGTAAATTGTTCTATTGTACCTGTTGATGTGGAGATGCTCATCTTGATCAACATATGATACAACTATAATAGTAAATCATTTAAGTTGCTAGCCCATACCCCTTCTATATAGTTTCTCTATCAAGAACCTATTGTTGATTTAGACTCCAATAATCTTGTTATGATCTTCATTGGTCATTAATTTTATTTCATCCAAACTTTGAGACAAGATGTCTTCATAGCCTTTATAAAGGAAAATGCAAAAAAGGATGGTAAATATAAATAAATAGTGGATAAAAGGTCTGATTTAGAAATGGAGAGATGGATCATAATGGAATGTATAATGGTTTGGAAATAAATGAAGATCAAGATTTTTAGGCACACACAATGTTGTTGATTTCACATTTGACATAATTTTGGTTATGGTAGGGTCAAAGACTTTTGAATATGCTCTTGATAGGAACACCACTTTTTTTGGTTATTTGGGGCTAAGAGTACCTACCATCTAATTATGTTGTAGATTGGAAGTTGTACTAATGTTATCTTTAATAATGCCTTGATCAAGCATTGAAGAATTCTTGTGCTTAACTATTGGTGCCTCAAATAAGTTTTCACCAATAAAGTTGTCTTGATTGTCCCATAACACCTCCAAAAAATTTTCACTAAGGAATGTTGATTTTTTACTTTGATTGTCTTTTAGTACCTCAAACAAGGTTTCACTCGAAGATGCTAATTTTGGACTTTGATTTCCCTCTAGTGCCTCCAAAAATGTTTCACTAAGAGATCATTTTTCTTTTGCATGAATGTGGTCAGTCCCCCTAGTATTCTGCAACCAGTAATCATCATGAATGCAATTCAATAAGCTGTGATTATGTCAGTCCCAATTGACATTTATGGGAGATGGAATGTCAATATAATTGTTATGTTGGCTGGTGTTAATGGCAAATGTAATGGTAATGGAATGGGAAGAGGCAATACAATCCTCATAGAAAAGACTAGGAGAACTTGTGTCCATGTTAAAGTAATCATCCTCAAAAATTGTGGAAGGATCACAAATGTGTTAAAAATGATTTTTAAGGTATATGTAACCAATGTTGTAACAACCACAAATATATTTTGATTCTGAAGCTAAGTCTAACTTAAAAGACTTTGAATTCAATGTTGAAACTAACATTGATTTTATTTCTGATGTTAAATTTAATATCGGTTCAAGAATAGAACCTAACTTCAATGTTGATCTTCATCTGGTGTTATGATAAAGATTTTAATTTTAATTTTTGATATTGGATAAGTAATGGCTTGTGGTTGAACAATGGGCTCTTCATAAATAAGTTCAGCTAAGAAGGACTCCACAGAGACTAGTTTGTCAAAGTGAGGCTTCTCAACAAAAGAAATATGCTCAATAGGTAAATCCACAATGATAGGCTTGTAAAAGTGTGGTTCTTTAGAAATAGGGAAATGGTCAACATAATGATTTACCCAAAGGTAGTTTTAGTCATTAAGGTGTGACTCGATAAAGACTGATTTGTCAAAGTGAGACTCCTCAACCAAAGGGAGAGAGTCAACATGCAACTCCACAAAGACTAGCTCATCAAAGTGAGGATCCTTAAAAATAAGTAAATGATCAAAGGGTGATTCAACATAGGTTATCTCATCACAAATAGGTGTTTCAATAAAAACATCACAAATTGATTGGTTCTCTTGGCCTTGGATTACAATTGGTTATAAAATATCAGATCTTGACACATGTTGGTCTTTAAAAGATGACTCTTTAGGAGGTGATTATTGGCTTTGTTGTGGCTTGACAAACAAATTGAATTTTCTAAAGTGGGGGAAGGTTGGTAATGGTTGAAGGATGATCCATGGTTCAATAATGAGCTCTTTGTAAATAAACTCATCTAATATGGGCTCATCAAAGGTTGGTTATAAGTCTAGGATGGTAACTGTGACCTATCTAGTCACAATTATGCAACCTTATTGGGATAATGGCCTACCAAATTTGGAAGGGCCTATAATGGTAATGAAAGGGTGCCAGGAGCTTGGTTGCTAGTGTGGACCAAAGGAAGAGGGCCTGGAATGGTAATGAATGGGAATTACGAAGCTTGGTTGCTAACGTAATCCAAATGAGGAGGGCCTCAAATGGTAATGAATGGGTGTTTAGTTGTTAATTCAGGTTGAAATATGAGGGCCTAGAATGGTAATGAATCGGCATTATGAAGCTTGGTTGAAAGTGCAGGTTAATGGAGGAGGGCCTAGAATGGTAATCCTTGGGTGCTACAGAGCTTGGTTGCTTATGCAGGTTAATGAAGGATTACTGGCATAGGTAGGGGACTGGGTACCATTATCATTGAAAGGGAAAACTTGGTACTTTAAGTGGCCTAAAGAAGGGTGATCTTGACATATGATAACTGACATGGATGGGTTTGGCAATTAGCCCAAATAGGGTGGTCTTGGTCTATGAAAATGGTCTTGATCTAGGTTTAGGTTTGAAAGCAACATTGGTATAGGAATAGGTCTTGGTTTAAAACACAATGGAACTTAGAATAGGTACTCACTCTATTACTATAAATGGTTTAAACTTGGTCTAGAATGGAGCTCTTTCTCCAAAATCATCAATGGTAATCTTGGTCTCAAATATCTCCAAGGTCCACTGTCTTGCACACAGATGGTCAAGTGAAAGGTAAGTTTTGAATCTTGATTTTTGAAAAGTGTTTCAAACAAATCTAATCTAAGTTAAAAGACTACAAATGGTGCTAAGTCTTTATAAACAAGGCACAAAGCTAGGCTTGAAAACATTTAGGTTTGAAAACTGAAAGGCAAATGCTAGGTCTTTGGGAACAAGGCATAAAGCTAGACTTAAAAGGCATGAATGAAATATAAAAACTAAGGCAAATGTTAGGTCTTTGTAAATAAGTCATAAAGCTAGACTTAAAAACAACCAGGTCTAAAAACTAAAAGGGAAATGCTAGGTCTTTGGAAACAAGGTAGAAAGCTAGACTTCGAAATAACTAGGTCTAAAAAATGAAAGGTAAATGCTAGGTATTTGAAAACAAGGCATAAATCTAAACTTTAAAACAACTAGGTCTAAAAAATGAAAGATAAAGTACTAGGTCTTTGGAAACAAGGCACAATGCTTGACTTTAAAACAACTAGGTCTAAAAACTAAAAGGTAAAATGTTAGGTCTATGGAAATAAGGCACAAAGTTAGACTTGAAAACAAACTTGGTTGAGGTAAAACTTACAATAAAATTAATCTAACTATAAAAAAAATTGAAACACTAAAATTCAATCTAGGCACATTGATTCAAACACAAACTTGACCTTGGCACAAGACATTCTCCCTAGTCACACATATAAAACTAATTGGGAAATTCGATTTCAAGTAGGCAAAAATAAGCACGATGAGTAAAGCATTCAAGCCCAAGTGATAAGCAAGACTCAGATGTAAACTAACCATGCTTAAGGTTGTACTTTAAAAGAGAATTTTGACCTTAATTCAAGGCATTAAAATAAACACAAGACACACAAAAATGTCACTTCTTAAATCTAGGCAAAAAGATCTTCAAAGTAAGTAAGAAATTAGTCTAAGTTGTAAATTCAAGGGTAAGAGGTAAACATATAAGCCAAAATTAATCAAGGCATAAGTATAATCCACTCAATGTTTGAATCTAAACTTCTCAAGACAAATTTTGAATTTGGTTTAGAAGACTTGGGTTCTCGAATAAACAACATTTTAGACCCAAATGGACAACATAACAACACCAATTATAGACCAAAGGCATACATGGTTTTGAACTCGATTTGAAAAAAGGTAGTGGTTTTGAAACAATACGAGTAGTGTGATGATGCTACATCACTCAAAAAGTATGATAATGGTTTTTGTTTCAAAACTCTAAGGCAAAAACTTAGGACCAAAAAAATAGGATAATGATGCCTTGTTTAAACAAGTGTCATACACAAATGTTTTGAAAATGTCTAAGGAAAAGGTATGGTATCAAATGGATAGAACAACACCTCTTAGGCTAAAGTGGTGTACAAACATGTAAATGGTTTATGACTCATTTTTTTACTTGTGACAAAAATAATAATTTTAGTCTTTAAAACACACATGGAAATTAAAGAAAATAGAAACATCCTAAATGGCTCATCTTATTCCTATAACTGACATGGGTATGCATAGCTTCAGCCAAAGTTTCCACCAATATACCAATTCTCATAAGAAAATAAGTGTTAATCCAAAAAAACAAAGTACATGTGTGGGTAGAGTTTTTTATGTCCCCTTTGTCTCTCAAGCATTGATATGCAGCATGAACTTAGAGTGAGGATAACTCGGTATTCAGAATGAAATTACATGACAAGTGGGGCTTTATCTAAAATCTATGATTTTTGCATGCACTAGGTGGTCTCAAGTTTGGCTAAAATAACAGGTGCAATCACATTAATTAGGTTCATATTAGCTAACTTATGATGCAAGGGTCTATTCCTTTGCATAGTGAGTCTATTCATGTACTACTTAATAGAGTATGATATTTAGCCAAGACCTAACCCAAGTTTTTATTATGATCCAAGAGGCTAGCTAATTAGCTATTTATATACCCTACCATAGAGTAATGTTGGTACGATGTTGGATATGAAACCCCAGGTCAATGCATCCCTAAAGAACTTGTGTGGAGGCAATGAACTCCCACCCACAAGCCAAGTACATAAAAAATAATAAATTAAAAGGGAAAGACTTTTAGAGGTTGCCTTTGAATCACCCGAGTCATTTGGAGCTTGGGGAGAGCATACACAACTTTATTTCAGACACACTTTTCAAACAAGGGTAATAAACAAAGCACTTTTTGGTCACCTGAGCTCCCTAAAGGGGACGGGGGGAGAGCATATACATTAAAGTTTGTGTTTTTCCAAAATCAAAGAATTTACTTTAAGTGATTTGAAAATAGCTTAAGGAACAAACAAAAATCAAAAAAGCCCTTAGAGGATCTAACTAAAGATGTTGATTTATTTTAATTAACACCAAATTGAAATGTTTTGTGAATTTTTTGGCCCCTTGGCCATGTTTACACTTGTAAAAACTAGTAAAAATGTTTTAAAAAATATATTTTAAGTGAATTTTAAAACACCTTAACAAAATGTGAATGTATTTTCAACCTTTGTAATACTTGGATTTGTGAAAAAATGAAAAATTTGGTTTTAAAAGCATTAAATTCTTTTCTTCTTTGGCTTAATTCCCTACAAACAAATCAGTGAATTGATTTGTGTTTGAGTCAAAATTACATCCTTGCAAGTTATCCCAATCAAAAACATAAATTTGAACTCTTGATTTTTCTAAAAAATAAAAACACAAAGAATCGTTGACGATTCTACCGATCATGGTCAATTCTAGCAATCATTCAGGTTCTATTTGTGATCGTGCATGATTATATCGATCGTGGTTGATTTTACAACCACACCAAAAAATAAATGTGTTTTGATAGAAAAACACTTGAAAAACAATGTTTTAAAACTCCAAAACTTTTTCCTATCTTGCAAGAAAATGTTAAACAGATATAAAACAATTTCTTATATACTAAAATAACAAGAAAAACTAGAATTTTTGCTAAATTTCTAGCTTTTGGTTCGACTATGTTTTTGAAATAGAGAATCATTATTGATTATTTTGATTAGATCATGATTCTTTACATTTGTCACCAATCCTTGTGGCTTTGTTAAGAGTTAAAATTTCTTCACTTTTTGGTGATTAATTTAAAAACGTAGTAAAATAACAGTTAGTAAGACATGTTAAGAAGTACCTACAAGAGCTTTATGCGATGAGGGTCCCACCGGGCATACCATTATGTGATCAATAAGAATCTAAGAGGGGAGACTAGTATCATGTTAGTATGATTAAAATCAATCAAAAACACACTAATGAAACTTACACCTCTAGCCTAGACACTCAAGGAGCTAGAGAACTATACAAGTAACTATCAAATGAAGACAAAATAAACAATTTTACCTTTCATGAGAGCAAGAGTTGTATGTGTCAGTTCCCAATTGTACACCTCTCTAATCTAGCCATACACACTTAAAGGAAATGGCAAGCAATGATGAGAAACTTGCTAGAATGTCATTGTAGCCAGGGGAGGGTTTGGCATTAAGAATGGACCAGACTAGATAAAATGGCTGAGAGGCACCTACAGAGGGTATGGTCAATGCCCTGCTACTTTTGGTTGTGCCTAAACCAAGGTGAGATAACCTATGGGGTAATTTGATCACATGGATGGATTTCATACTTCAATATCCATGAGGATTCTTGGCATAAGGGAAAATATGACTAGAGCATAACCATGTCTACGCACTTCACCCGTGAAGGTTTGTCACACAAAATGCACAAATACTCTATGTCATACACAAGCTACTAAAGATAGATGAACTTGTGACTGCAATCTTCATTTCATAAAATATTCAATAGCACAAAGAATTAAATAATATATTGTAATGCTACGATTTAAAGTTCAAACTATAAACACATTCCAAATAGGTAAGATCTTATGCATTTACAGGGCAAATAACACTTATAATATGCAACAAAGTGTGTTATTTGTAGGGTAGGATAGGGTAGGACAAATTTGTTAGTTATAAAAGAGGAGGGTGGTGTGATGGTGGGTCTCAAATAGTAGGGTTTCCTTCAACATACATGACATCACCTATTACAAAGATGTATGGAAACTAATATCCAAGCCATGGAAACTACAAGGAGAAATTTGCATCCATTTGTGCCAATATAATGCAAATGCCCAAATGATCCCTGAAACCCTAGAACATACACTAAAACTAGAATCTCAAATACTTTCTCTTGCTAAATCTATGACCCCATGGTGAACTAATAAGGTATTAAACAAAATATTTCCAAATCTCTATGCAAAAAGGGTCTTATAACCTAGATTCATGCCCAAGATGATAACCAATAGTGAACACAAAGCTAGATACCCAATCAACACAACATTTAAAATATCTCATTGCATTTCATTAATAGGATAAAGTAAAGAACCATATGTATTTTCCATTAACTTGAAAGAAAATCTTACACACATCAATGTTTCAAAATGTTGCCATGGAGATAAGCATGGTGGATTTGCTCCATGTCGGATAGGGAAGACATATAGAAATGCTCTCAAAGCTAGCTAATGTTGTAAAAGATGCAAACACCTTAGCAAAAGAGGCAAAAAACACACACAACAGTGATCCCAAAATTTAAAAGAGCCTATGCTTAGAGAAGGGCAAAGACCAACAACAACCAACAACCTTTGAATAGAAGAGAAGCCTTCTATTTATATATTTTTCAAACCTTCAAATCCAAGAATGAGAGTTGTAACCTCCAAAAGTGCAAAACACCCCCTCAAGTTTTGCCAAGATGCTCCAGGCTATAAAAAACACCTTACCACAACTGGAATCTTCATGTATTTGCCTGAAAAAATGATTTCTCTAACTGCCTCTTTAAGAAATGATGGAGAATTACAACAACCTTCTTGATTTCTTGGTTGGAAATGCCCCTTATATAAGCTATAAGAAGAATATTCATTTGAGACAAATAAACCATTTTTATTTTATGTAACTACCTAAAGATGCCCTTCAACCACTCATTAGCACTACTAGAACTACCTGGACACCTGCCCTTCCTCTTATGCATGCCATGGAATAACTTGCTTTTGCAATGATTTCTTGGGAATATTCTAGATCCATGGTTGTTTGAGTAATCATTTCTTGGAGTGGCCCACCTAGAGGGATTCGATGGAGAAACTTGGACAAGCAAAGCAAATGAAAATACAATGACTCAACTTTATTTCACCCTTTTTACTTTGCTTTTTTAAAAACCCAAGCATTTGGGCCTTGGAGACCTTTGGGGAGGCCCCATGGGTCATTTATCTCTATTTGAGTCCTTGTGATTATGATACTTATCATCCTTATAGGACTCCTTTAGCCTTTAAAAATGTAATGTCATCCTTGCTCCATCAAATTTGGTTGTGATGAGCAAATGTGCTCTATTAAATCATGATTTCAGGGGTGGAACATTATTAGATACTATGTTTTCTTTGACCCCAAGGGTATGCCACTTAGCAATCCCATGGGCTTCTCAATTCCCTTTAACTATTCAACCTTGATTGCACACCATCAGATCATCCCACTCTGAACAAATACATGTCATTGGATCTACCCCATTTGAAAATAAATGGCTACTTCACAGGTCTAAAAAATGATGCTCGCATGACTGTCATAGACATTTTAATCCCAATGGCTAGTTTTTATAGTTTCAAGTTAACGTATGTGCACTAGTCAAAAATGTCCATGATGTTGGGTGAATATTTTGTCATCAACTAACTGATGACAAAATGGGGATATCAGCCACATCGTAGGGAGATTTACACCACGAAAAGTATGGGTTTACCAGATCTGGATGAAGTAAATCTCTCCTCTCATCGAGGGGAGGTTCCCTATAGATACTCACGCGCTATATATATATATATATATATAATTAAGCAGAAAATAACACATAGGAGTGGTATAACAACATCTACCTCTCTTTGTTCAGAGGTAATGTATAAAGAACAAAAGAGGAAAAATCTTGGCCTTAAACTAACAACACTCCTCTTCTTTCAGAAATGATATTAAACAGAAAGCAAGAAATCACCTGAAGTAACAAAGTCCACAAGAACGCTCACGCAAGCACAAAGTCTTCCGTAGCTTCTTCACCGATTCGGAACAAGCACAACCGTAGAGTAAAGTGAAGCACAAAGTCTTCACCTGAAACTACAAAAGATAACTGAATCTTAAAGATAAAAGCAACACCAAGTCTATCTTCTACCTTCTAGAAATGCCCTTAGATAATATAAACACACCCACTTTGCTTATTAAATCAGATGGATAAGTTATTACCAGAAAAAGGACATAAGAACTATTTCCTAAATAACACAGACAATCTCAACACAAAGTCTGAAATAACCTGCTTCTCATTCATTCAACAAAATATGATTTACAAATTTGAGCACAAAGTCTCAAAAGTTGCTTCAATTTCAGCAGAATATTTGCTATTAATTTTTCTAAGATCGGTTACAAATGAGGTCTCCACTATATATAGGGAGAAAATCCTCAAAAAGAGAAAATAATAAAATATACAAAATATCTTGGTCAAAGATGACTCGTCTTTGACTTTTACATATTTTTCTGAACTTTTTACACGTAATTACATTTTTCAAAACTGCATGCACTTTGCACAAAATAGAAGTGCATAAGGATAGAAGAAGAAAGAAGGAGAGAGAGAATTAATTCTTGCCACTAGACTTTTTCAGATGAGCATCGTACATTGCGATAGACGCCTGAATTCCTATGTAGTCTGGTGCAACTGCATTCTTAGAGATGATTCTTGCTCTGATCAATGCATCCTTCAATGTTGTGATGGCTTTAGCGTGGCCAGTTAACCTAGATTTTAGATTCTCCAAAGTTAACTGAGCATCTAGAATGTTGTCCACCGAAGACATTGAGAAGGATTTTTATTCAAAATCTTTTCGAATCATCTCCTTGAAATTTTGAATCATCTCTTCTGCCGGAAGGAACTGATGGTCCTTAGAGGTCAAGTTACATGGCAGCTCTTCTAACTTATTCAGCAGGCTCAGGTCACTCTTCTCACTAGCTTCCTTGAAAGCTTTAAGATCATCAATTAAGTCTTTGAGTACCTGAATTCTGAAGACCAGTGACTCCTTGATCTCAACATAGGAGTCCTTGTTGGAGATGACACCGATAGATATCAGGGTGCTCTTTTTGAGATCTTTCATTTCTTTCCATCTGTTGAGATCTTTCTCCAAGCTATCAATTTCTTGAGAGATAAGGGAGACAAAATCATCTACCTGTGCTTTCACTTTCTTCATTTTACTTGTCCTTTCTGCAACCTCTGACAGCAAAGAAACTCCCTGAGTATGCATCCTTTTGATATAGTCCTCCAAGACTTTTCCCTTTAAATAAGTCTTTTCTGCCTTTTGAATGACTGAGTCATCCACTGAGAAGGCCTCTGGAGTTGCTGCTTCAGGAGGAAGAGTGAACCTTTTGATCACTGCTGTCAGCTGCTCTGTTCTGGCTTTGTAATGATCCTTCATCTCTTTTTCTCTGTCGAATTTTTGGACCATAATGTCTATGGCAGCCTGAAGATCGCTTTTCGCACCTTCGTGAGTAACTTTACCAAGTTCAACACGAGAGATGAAATAGCTACTCATCTCGAAAACCTCAAGGTTTGCGTCTTGTGGGGGCCTGGCCATTTCTAGAAATTTTTGCCCTTTTTTTTTGACTAATTTGGAGAGGATTTTTGGCCTCTTCGAAGCCTTTACTTTCATCGGCACTAACTTGACAAAGTCAAACTCATCTAGGGAGATGTCCATCTTCTTTCTTTTTGGCATGAAAGCAGACATCTAATGTGAAAGAGAAGTACCTATTGTGGCAATGGTTGTCTCTACTAGTGTTACTGTAGCAGCTTCCACACTGCTAGTGGTGACAATAGTTACAGTCAGAGTAACTGGCGAAACTACACCAACTACTGATTCTGGCTCAGGTGCAGGGCTCGCTGGTAGGTTGAAAGAAAGAGATGACAGACTTGGAATGGATCCAGAAGAGCGAGAGGAACCTCCAGAAGGACCCTGAGGATCGCCAAATACAACTCTGAAAGGAGAAGCAGCTCTGGAAGAGGGAACACTGATTGGGGAGATAGGAGAAACGGGCACCATAAGAGATTGAGGGGGAGAAGGAGAGGTGCTCTGGATCGGCTGTGCTTATTCCTGAAAGAGTGGAGACCCAACACTTGGTTGTTCTGATAGTTGATCCTCTATCTCCATAGGCTAAGCTGCATGTGCCTGAGGGCTTTGTTCTTTGGTTCCTTCGGCTGTCGTTTCAGGCCCTTGTGCAATCTTAGGCTTCTTGGATACAAAGATGATCCTAGGCTTGTGAGGCCTAGAAGGAGAAGGGACGTCACCTTTGTTTTTAATTCTGTTCTCTACTTTTCTCTTCAATTCTACCTGGTATTCAGCCTCTGATCTTGTAATAAATTCCCTCAAAGTGATCCCTTTGGCTGCTAATCAATCATTGATGTTAGCCAATATTGGTTCGAATCTTTTTCTCAGAGAAGTCAGCTCTTTTTGAGACCACTGAATTAGAGGGAGAGGGGAACCAGCAACCTTTTCTACCAGATACCTACTATTTATGATGTTTCCATCATCGATTAGACCAGAAGGGATCTCTGTAAGCCTGAGATATTCTATCTACTTCAGTGTTAGATGGCAATAGTCTATTTTCTTTATCTCTTCAGTCGTCCTCAGGTCCACCCAGATATCCTCAATCATGGGTTCATGAAACTGAGTTTTTCTTCTGATCTTCTCCTTGACCCCCCTGTAGTCAAATTTCTCCTGTCTTTTGAATGGCTTGATAGTAACCATCTACATTTCTGTTTCCATGACCTTGGCTTTGGTTGATGTAGCAACTGAAAACTTGCCAATCTGGATTGGAAACTTGAAATTAGGTCTCTTAAGTTCCATTTGTTTAGTATGCATGACAGCTAGTTGTCGACAAAGTTCCATTAGAACTAATTTGTCTGAAGGGAACCTAAGGAGCATATAAGGGTATCCTTGGTAAAAACCAACTCGAAGATAGCAAAAAGTGGGGAACTGGAGGAACATGCAACCATAATCATTTACCACTGCCCAGGCCTCGTCTGATATTCTCTTTTGCTCGAGCTGAGGATCAAAGAGACACAAAAACATTGCAAAGAATGCATCATTTACTCATTTGAAATGACGTGTTGACCCTTGAAGCGTCAGCTGAGGATAATATGAGTAGACTGGGGTGGTCTTTCTATCTCCTTCTGTAGTCAATCTTGGGAAAGACTGCATTGCAGCAGCTATATAGACCAGGTACGAAGTCATGTAAAACTTGAAGGAAGTCTGTACCTTAGTCAATTGTTCATAGAGGGCATTATTGATTTGTTCTCCCCAAAAGATGGTTTGTTTACCCTGGAGGATTATCTTAATGAATGGGTACATCCATTCATGGAACTGTGAAGAAGACGGGAGGCCCCATACTCTGCTGAGAAGGTGATTAGGTCACCAACTTCTTCGATGAAATCACTCTTTAGAAAGTTCTGCAGCCATCTAGAGAGGCCGATCTTGGGGGTCTTCAGCCACTTCTAATTTATTACTTTCTTTGCCCTCTCAGGGTCTTTATCATACTCCTTCTGTGCATCCACGAAGTCGATTTGGGTTACTTCGGTGGTTGGAGGGCACAAGAAAACTTTATCGATAAAATCGGGGTCCAATCGAATTATCATGTTGCCACTGACATCTGAAATTGATCTAGTCTCTTTATTGTAAAAATGTGTGCATTAGAGGACAAACTCAGCATGATGTGCTACTACCAGAAAGGTGGCCACCAGGGGGATGTTGCTCTCAATGATCCTCTTTATCCCAGTGCTAGGATTTATCGCCTTTATTTGTGCCAGAAACTCGGCCACGTCCACGTGGCTGATCTCAGTGTCTCGAATATCATCGACATTCGAAGAGACTGATGTGGGCAGGAAGACGCCCTGGTACTTATACTTCATAGTTTTTGCTTTCTTGGGAGACGCTTCTGTCATGGAGAACGATCCTGACTGGATGGGAGCAGATGTGTAGGAGTTCGTTGAAGGTGCTGCAGTCATGATCACAGATAAGAGGAGAGTGGATGAGAGAGGAAAAACACAATTTAAGTGATATTGGTTACTGGAGGTCACTTAAATAGGCCAGGTCCAGAGAAAGAGCGAAAAATGAGGATGAAAAGGAAAGAAAGGGACAACTCGGAAAAATTCTTGAGAGTTGAGAAAAATTGGAAGAAAAAAAATGCAGGGGCGGTGAAAATCACCGCCCCTGCAAAAGTTTGGAAAAAGGGGTAAGGGTGGCAAAAATCGTTGCCCTTACAGTTGGAAAGAAAACTTGTAGGGGCAGTGATTTTCACCGCCCTTGTAGACAAGAAAGAAAAAGCAGGGGCGGCAAAAATCGCCGCCCTTGCACGGAGTGGGGAAGACACGTGCAGGGGCGGCAAAAACCGCTGCCCTTGCTCGAAAGGTGGAAGATGTGTAGGGGTGGTGAAAATTGCCGTCCTTGCACGAAAGGTGGAAGACACGTGCAGGGGTGCAGGGAAGGACGAGGGCAAGGACATGGGGAAGGATGCAGGCAAGGATGCGGGCAGCAAAATTCACTGCCTGCGTGAGGTTCTAATGGAAGCCCACAGGCCAGAGGAGAGAGGGAAGAGGAAAAAATAAACAAAACAATATTCATCTAATGCTAAGCAAAAATAGAAAGAAAATAAAAAATAAAAGCTGAAAATAAACCCTACCTGAGAAACTGCGCACACCACGAGTTGAATTCGTCAAAACACACTTTAGCTCATCAGTTGGGTCGCTCAAGTGCAAGAGGTAGGAGGAGAGGAGGAAGCAATGAAGATAAAGGGGCTCAAATCGACTTATATGGGGTGAAAAACCCACTCCAATAACTCGTCACACGCAGCCATAAATGTCGTGCATAGAAATCGAGACGTGCAAGGGCAGAAAAATTTACCGCTCTTGTATGTTTCGGTTCATCTTTGCAAGGGCGACGAAATTTGCCGCCTTTGCATGCCAAAGAGCAGTGGCGGCAAATTTTGTCACCCTTGTAGGAAAAAGTGCAGGGGCGGCAAAATTTGCCGCCCTTGCACAAAAACAAGGGAAATGCAGAGGCGACAAAAAATACCGCCCCTATGGGAAAAATGAAAAAAAAAGACTAACTCCGGAAGGAGAGTCTGGGGGAGGGAAAACTTGGCCGAGACGAGATTATAACTAATTTCACGTTTCGAGGCCAAGATGAGAATGAATTTGAAATCCATCTCAAAAAATGAACTTAGAGAGATGAAAGACGAAATGGACAAGTTTCATAGGGGTTGTTCTCAAAAACGAGCTAAGCTAATTTTAGAAACAACAGTTGGCTCCTATTGGAGAACTTCCACTGATCAAATTAATTAGCGGGAGTAGAAACCAGTCTCTAAGTGCCTTCATCCAAACTATTGGGCTACGGAGTCAAGCAAAAAAATGAAAGAAAAAAAATAGACAACATAAAAACTGTACATATATACAAACGGACTTATCTGAGCTTCAAAGATTGAACAGCGTGAGATGCTGTCCACTGTGAGGTAGTGCAAATGGTGTTCCATTTTTATACTCCAACAAGAAGTTGGCCTCACCACAGAGCTGTCGAATGGTGAACAGGCCCCTCCACAGGGAGTCAAATTTTCCGTGCATCCCTTTTGGTTCTTGCCTCTTGTCTCATAATAAGACTTGATCTCTGACTTGGAATTCACACACTCTAGCTCTCTTATCAAAAAGTGCTTTCACCCGGTCTTGATGTTCCTTGATCCGATCCACTACCATAACTCATTGTTCATTCAGCTCGGTCAGACACATGATTCGTTTGTCAACTGAGCTTTCAAAGGTTGAGTCTTTGATTACTTTAGTTAATCTGAGTGTTGGTAGTTCAAGGGTGATGGGAATTTTAGCATTCAATCCATACAGAAGCTAAAAAGGGGACATACCTATAGCCCTTTTGGGTGTTATTCTATCCGCCCACAAGGCGTCATATAATGCTTTGTGCCACGTTCTCTGATTGTCATCCACCAACTTCCTGATAATGGTGACCAAGTTCTTGTTACTCGATTCTACTTATCCATTTCCTTGAGGGAAATAATATGAAGTGTGAGATAAGGTAATCCCATAACTAAAGCAAAATTGAGTAATTTCATGCGATGAAAAATAGGTCGCATTATCTGTTACGATTTTGAATGAAACCCCAAACCTAGAGATGATATTTTCTTTGAAAAATCTGCATACCACTTCAGACGTAGCATGCTTGGTTGGGATGGCCTCCACCCACTTGGTAAAGTAATCTGTTGCAGTGAGGACATAATCATGTCCAACACTTGAAGATGGGTTGACTACTCCAATGAAGTCAATACCCCACTGCTGAAATAGTTCCTCGATCACAATCAGCTTGAGGGGCAAAGCAGGCAGCTTAAGCTTTCCAATGAATTGCTGACATAATTCACACCTACGCACCCATTTGTAGGCATCCTGAAAAAGCATGGACCAATAGTACTTTGCTCACAGAATTTTGTGTGTTGTCACCGGTGTAGAGAAATGTCCTCTACAGGCCTAATTGTGAAAAGATTCTAAGAGTCTTTCTTGTTGAGCTTTGTCAACACAACAAAGAAATGCCCCGTCTAGATTTCTCTTGTAAAGACCATTATCCCACAGGACATAACCAACTACCTTTAATTTAACATTCCATTTCTCTTTAAAAGAAAGATAGGTGGGACACTCACCATATGTCAGAAAATGAGCAATATCAGAATACCACTCATCAGTAGTGGCAACAAAGAGAACCATAGGCACACCTTCAATTTCTACTTTTTCACTTTCTACTTCGTCTAGAATGTTATTGGCAATCAATTGGCAGAGACCCCTTCCTCGTACGAGCTTGGTTGGTTTGATGTCTAGATCAAACTCCTGAGTTTTGGCAATCCAGTTACCTCTCTTTGTACTGAACTCTTGTTGAGTCAAAATGGATTTTACTATTGTATCTGGTACGAGAACTTTAGTGTGAGAATTCAAGATATAAAACTTAAAATGCTTGACAGCTTTGACCACGGTGTATGCATGCTTCTCCATAAGAAAATATTTTAGCTCATGATCTTTGAGTGGACAACTCATGAATGAGATAGGAGATTCTGCACCTTCTGGATTTTGCTGAACCAGAATAGCTGATAGTGTATGCTCAGAGGCATAACTATATATCTTGAAATCTTTAGTATAATCTAGATAGACCAAGACTGGTGCATGGGCGATTGCTTCCTTAATCTTTTTGAATGCTGACTTACCCTCAACAGTCCACCTGAACGTAGCATTGCCTTTCATCATGTTAACAATATGACGGATTTTCTCAGCAAACTCAGGAATAAACCTTCTGAAGAAATTCACCTTTCCAAAGAAAGAGTGAACTGCAGTCTTGCTGGTAGGCAGAGTAAGTTCCTGGATGGACTTGACTCTTTCTGAATTAATTCTAATACCTTCTCGGGACACGATGTGTCTGAGAAGTTTTCCTTCAATTATTCTAAAGACAGATTTCTTTGGGTTTAAAGAGATACCATTTTGACGGCAGCGTTCCAGTACTTTTTGCAAATGGTGAACATGCTCAGAACGATGTTTTGAAAATATCGTCAGATCGTCTATGTACACTATAATAAATTTTCCCATCTCATCTTTGAAAGCAAGATCCATCACCCTTTGAAAAGTGGCACCTGCGTTTATCAGACCAAAAGGCATCCTCTGATAAGCGAATGTGCCCCAAAACATGGTGAACGCCGTCTTATGTTGATCTGCTTTCCCAACTTCAACCTGATTGTACCTTAAAAAACCGTCTAGCATTGATAACATTTTTTAACCTGTTACCATCTACAAAACTTGATCCATGATGGGGAGAGGGTAATTATCTTTTAAAGACAACTGATTTAAGTTTCTGAAATCCACACAGATTCAAATTTTGCCATTCTTTTTTCTGACAGGTACTATGTTAGCAATCCATGTTGAGTGATGGATTGAAAAAATTATCCAGGAATCCAGCATCTTTTGTATCTCAGCTAAAATAGTACCTGAGATTTTTCGATTATATTGCTTGAATTTCTATTTATAAGGTACAGAGTTGGCTTTCAGGGGAATGTCGTGACGGATGTCATTTGGATTGAGAGATTTCAAGTCATCGTAGGAATAGGTCAACACATCTATATACTAGTAGAGTAGACTAGCAAGCTCAAACCTTTCCTTGGAAGTGCAGCATCTTCTAATGTTTACCATCTTAGGATCGCGCTTGGTTCCCAAGTTGACTTGATCAAAATCTTGAGAAGAATTTGAATCTGTTCATTATTGTTTGACAAATCTATCATGGTTATCAAACAATTTCTCTAGAGAAACCAGACCTTTGAAAATTTTATTCCCCCTGAGCTGTAGAAAGTCTTCACCTGCATCCGTGTTGGCCTCGAGAGTTGCTCCACACTCTCGGGGTTCACTACCTTCAAAATGCAGTTGTTCAAAACTGTCTTTTTGCTCCAAGAAGGCGATGATTTGATCATCGTTGTTAAACACTTACCAGTGGTTGGCATTATTTGGTACATTTGGTCGAAAAACTAGTTCAATAGTGTACCTATCTCCCTGAAAGTCTGGGTGAGGAACTAGAAGGGCGGCAGAGACAGCCAATGCATCTGCTCAGTCATTGAATTCTCTTGAAATGGTAGAGATGTTGAAGGCGTCAAAATTTTCAATCTGATCCCAGACTAGGTTGCGATAGTGGCACAACCTCTCATTCTTGGTCTGATAGAGGTTTTTCACCTGACAAACTATCAACTCAGCATCTCTTTTAGCATGGAGTTCCCTAATGCCCCTTTCTCTGGCAGCTTGTAGTCCAAGCAATAGAGATTCGTATTCGGCCGTGTTGTTAGTATTGTTGAATTGCAATTTGTAAGACAAAGGAATAATCTCTTCTTGAGGGGATACCAACACAACTTCGGCTCCTGAACCAGTAGCAGAGCAGCTACCGTCAAATTCTAAGGTCCATACTTCATTAGATATTGCTTTTTCCACAAAAACTTTTTTGTTTCGAGGGAGGGGTTCTTCCACGTGTTCATTTTGCTTTGGCACTTTACCCTTCGCGTCAGCTAAAACCAAATCTAAGTCATCACCCGTAAGAGTTTTATCAGATGCATCATCGATCTCATCCGTAGACAAGAAATAGTTGCCCATGCCTAAAGACTCAAATAAAATTTGAGCTTCAGGTGCTGCAGAATGGGTAACTACATACCTGGCCTCTTTTTCAAGAAGCAACTTCTTCATGATGCCTTGAATTGGAATCCTTGCTTCTGATAGGTCCATGCTTAGCTCACCTCCAACATCTTTACAAAAATTTTGCCCAAGCAGGATGACGTAAGATGCTAGAACATCAGCTACTAAAACTGTTATTTTTATCCGCTTTTCTAGAAAAGCCACGAAGGCATATTGAGCATCTTTTATTTGACCAAGGAGAGGAACTTGCTTGTTTTCTATGGAAAAACACCTCCCAAAAGTTTTGGTCAAAGTCAGGCCAAGAGAATCCACCACTTTTGCGGGCATGACATTAATGAAGCTTCAGAGTCTATAATATAATTACTCAGTTTGTAGCCATTTATAAGCAGAGAAACATAGAAAGGTTCTATTTTCTTGAGAGCGCCAGGAGGAGTCACAACAAAATTATTTTGGGCCGATTGGTTTTTAGGGGGATCAGGAACAACTTTCAAAGAGTCTTGTCCTATAGGGATGACTTTGTTTTTCACATATTCTGCCAACCTATCAACTATTCTGGGTTAGCTCTCAAATATTCAACCTCTATCATTTGAATTTTAGTCTTTCTAGCATGATCAATTATATCAAATAATTGAAAAGAATTTGCAATAAAGAAAGAGAGTCCATCATCAGGGGCTTTGACAGGTGCGACACTGGTCTGAGTAACAGAGGTGGAAGATATCGGGTGGTTGGGAGTACTCACTTTTTTATGGGTTACCTGATCTTTTGATTACGAAAGCAATGGAGTCCCACATTTGGCAATAGAAACTGCTGGTCAGAGTTCTTCATCTGCCTTTCCTTTGTCAGTCTGTGAAGTCGACTGATTTTGAGATCTGGTAAAAATAATGTAAGCTCCATCCAAATCCTCCCCTTTACTTCCAGCTTCATCTTGGTAATCTAGGAAGTCGATATTGGAGTCGCTAACTAATTCCTCTTCCTGCTCGTCGAAAAGATTAGCATTTTCTTGTTGATCTAACTGAGGTTGAAAAGAGTTGTCGTGCTCAGCTTCCAGATAATCGACCACTGAATTGGTAGGTGATACTTCAATGGCTAATCTCCCCGAAGGGGGAGGTAGGCAGTTGGATTGCCCTTGGTTTTGGGTAGCATTACCCTGATATTGCTGACTCTAGAACGTTCTCCTGGGTGCATCTTGATAGGTAGGAGTAGACGTATTTTGGGCTATTTGTCTCTTCAAAGCTATCAGTTTATTCATTAATTTTTGCACTATAGGGTCTGTAGTGCCCGTGGAAGAGCTTTCAGCAGATGAAAGGAATTTATTTTTACTAGGATCTTTTCTAATCTTACCTGCCAGGATAAGATCATCTTCAATCTCGGTAGCCAAACTTTGAGCCAAGGCTAGGTCCATAGGGCCAGCTCGCCTCAATAGGAAACTTACTTCAGGAAGCTACGAGTTGATGAAAATGCACTTGAGATTTTTCGGCGTGGGCTGAGCCACAGTCAAAAATCGGTTCCTCAATTTGTTGAATTTAGCTATGAAATTCCTCATGGGTTCTTGGGATTCTTTCTTCAACTATGTCAGTTGCGCCAACAAAGCGTGTGCATCCTCAACGGGTTTAAATCTAGCTTCAAATTTGGACTTGAGCGTATCTCAGTCTGTTACTGACCCAGCCTGCAAGTGATAGAACCAATCAGTGGAAGCTCCTTGTAGGGTTTCCACAAAAAGTCTCACTGTTACATCTTCAAATTCGACACCAATTATGCCACATGCTATGGAGAAAGCGGCAATATGCTCGTCAGGATGAACCTTCCCATCACCAAAAAACTTAGGAATTTTTTTTCTAAAACTACGAGGTAGTTCATGCAGAGGTGGGGTCAAGTTAAGAGGGCTGAAGGAATTACCCCACGGGCCTTGAGCTATTATGATAGGAAGATTAAATGGTGGAATAACAAACCTTGGTGGAGTGTTTATAGGTAGGCGGCGATTAACAGCGGGAAAAGAAGTTCTACTTTGCATTGGTGACCTGACAAGGCTAAAAGGAAAACTCCTAGACTGTTGAAGAGAAGCTGATAGAGGAAATAGATCAAAATTACTCTGTTGCACCAACTCAAACACAAGGTCAACAACACCCTTAAATCTCTGGCTTCTTGTGTAGCGTGGAGTTGCTAGATTTTAAAATTAAAAAGGGACCGAAATTGCTTCAAGTTGAAGCTTGAGGCTTCAAAATGCATATTCTCCCCAGTAGCTCTGGTTTTGTAGACTAGATAATGTAACAGAGATGGAGGGAGATGGTAAGGCTATAATGATAATGGAAAAGACGTGAAATAGAGTCGCCAGACTATGTCAATGGATAAGGGTAGGGACTGCTTCAATCTAAAACTTGAGGTTTCAGACTACACACTCTCTTCCCCAGCAGAGTCACCAAAAACTGTTGGGTGAATATTTTGTCGTCAACTAACTGATGACAAAATGGGGATATCAGTGACAGCGTAGGGAGATTTATACCACTAAAAATATGGGTTTACCAGATCTGGACGAAGTAAATCTCTCCTCTCATCAAGGGGAGGTTTCCTATAGATACTCATGCGCTATATGCATATATATATATATATATAATTAAGCAAAAAATAACACATGGGGGTGGTATAACAGCATCTACCTCTCTTTGTTCAGAGGTAATGTATAAAGAACAAAAGAGGAAAAATCATGGCCTTAAGCTAACAACACTCCTCTTCTTTCAGAAATGATATTAAACAAAAAGCAAGAAATCACCTGAAGTAACAAAGTCTACAAGAACACTCACGCAAGCACAAAGTCTTTCGTAGCTTCTTCACCGATTTGGAACAAGCACAACCGTAAAGTTAAGCATAAAGTCTTCACCTGAAACTACAAAAGATAACTGAATCTTAAAGATAAAAGCAGCACCAAGTCTATCTTCTACCTTCCAAAAATCCCCTTAAATAATATAAACACACCCACTTTGCTTATTAAATCAGATGAATAAGATATTACCAAGAAAAAGGACATAAGAACTATTTCTTAAATAACACAGACAATCTCAACACAAAGTCTGAAATAACTTGCTTCTAATTCATTCAACAAAATATGATTTACAAATTTGAGCACAAAGTCTCAAAAGTTGCTTCAATTTCAGTAGAGTATTTGTTATTAATTTTTTTAAGATCGGTTACAAATGAGGTCTCCACTATATATAGGGAGAAAATACTCAAAAAGAGAAAATAATAAAATATACAAAATATCTTGGTCAAAGATGACTCATTTTTGACATTTAGATATTTTTTTGAACATTTTATATGTAATTACATTTTTTAAAACTGCATGCACTTTGCACAAAACAGAAGTGCATAAGGATAGAAGAAGAAAGAAGGAGAGAGAGAATTAATTTTTGCCACCAGACTTTTTTAGATGAGCATCGTACATTGCGATAGACACTTGAATTCCTATGCAGTCTGGCGCAACTACGTTCTTGGAGATGATTCTTGCTCTGATCAATGCATCCTTCAATGCTGTGATGGCTTTAGCGTGGCCAGTTAACCTGGATTTCAGATTCTCCAAAGTTAACTGAGCATCTAGAATGCTATCCATCGAAGACATTGAGAAGGATTTTTTTTCAAAATATTTTTGAATTATCTCCTTAAAATTCTGAATCATCTCTTCTGTCGAAAAGAACTGATGGTCCTTAGAGGTCAAGTTGTATGGCAGCTCTTCTAACTTATTCAGCAGGCTCAGGTCACTCTTCTCACTAGCTTCCCTGAAAGCTTTAAGATCATCAATTAAGTCTTTGAGTACCTAGATTCTGAAGACCAGTGACTCCTTGATCTCAACATAGGAGTCTTTGTTGGAGATGACACCAATAGATATCATGGTGCTCTTCTTAAGATCTTTCATTTCTTTTCATTTGCTGAGATCTTTCTGCAAGCTATCAATTTTTTGAGAGATAAGAGAGACAAAATTATCTACTTGTGCTTTCACTTTCTTCATTTTACCTGTCCTTTCTGCAACCTCTGACAGCAAAGAAACTCCCTGAGTATGCATCCTTTCGATATAGTCCTCCAGGACTTTTCCCTTTAAATAAGTCTTTTCCACCTTTTGAATGACTGAGTCATCCACTGAGAAGGCCTCTAGAGTTGTTGCTTCAGGAGGAAGAGTGAACCTTTTGATCACTGTCGTCAGCTGCTCTGTTCTGGCTTTGTAATGATCCTTCATCTCTTTTTCTCTGTCGAATTTCTGGACCATAATGTCTATGGCAGCCTAAAGATCGCTTTTCGCACCTTCGTGAGTAACTTTACCAAGTTCAACACGAGAGATGAAATAGCTACTCATCTCAAAACCCTCAAGGGTTGCGTCTTGTGGGGGCCTAGCCATTTCTAGAAATTTTTGCTCTTTTTTTTTACTAATTTAGAGAGGATTCTTGGCCTCTTCGAAGCCTTTACTTTCATCGGCACTAACTTGCCAAAGTTGAACTCATCTAGGGAGATGGCCATCTTCTTTCTTTTTGGCATGAAAGGAGACATCTAAAGCGGAAGAGAAGTACTTGTTGTGGCAATGGTTGTCTCTAATGGTGTTACTGTAGCAGCTTCCACACTGCTAGTGGTGACATTAGTTGCAGTCAGAGTAACTGGCAAAACTGCACCAACTACTGATTCTGGCTCAGGTGCAGGGCTCGCTGGCAAGTTGAAAGAAGGAGATGACAGACTTGGAATGGATCCAAAAGAGTGAGGAGAACCTCCGGAAGGACCCTGAAGATTGCCAAATACAACCCTAGAAGGAGAAGCGGCTCTGAAAGAGGGAACACTGATTGGGGAGATAGGAGAAACAAGCACCACAGGGGATTAAGGGGGAGAAAGAGAGGCGCTCTAGATTGGCTACACTTGTTCTTGTGAGAGTGAAGACCCAACACTTAGTTGTTTTGATGGTTGATCCTTTATTTCCATGGGTTGAGCTACATGTGCCTGAGGGCTTTGTTCTTTGGTTCCTTTGGCTGCCGTTTCAGGCCCTTGTGCAGTCTTAGGCTTCTTGGATACAAAAATGATCCTAGGCTTGTGAGGCCTAGAAGGAGAAGGGACGTCACCTTTGTTTTTAGTTTTGTTCTCTATTTTCCTCTTCAATTATGCCTGGTATTCAACCTCTGATCCTATAATAAATTCCCTCAAGGTGATCCCTTTGGTTGCTAACCAATCATTAGTGTTAGCCAATATTAGTTTGAATCTTTTTCTTAGAGAAGTCAGCTCCTTCTGAGACCACTGAATTGGAGGGAGAGGAGAACCAGCAACCTTTTCTACCAGATACCTGCTATTTATGATGTTCCCATCATTGATTAGACCAGAAGGGATCTCTGTAAGCCCAAAATATTCTATCTGGTCCAGTGTTAGATGGCAATAGTCTATTTTCCTTATCTCTTCGACCATCCTCAGGTCCACCCAGATATCCTCAATCATGGGTTCATGGAACTGAGTTTTTCTTTTGATCTTTTCCTTGACCCCCTTGTAGTCAAATTTCTCTCGTCTTTTGAATGGCTTGATAGTAACCATCTACATTTCTATTTCCATGATCTTAGCTTTGGTTGATGTAGCAACTGAAAACCTGCCAATCTGGATTAAAAACTTGAAATCAGGTCTCTTAATTTCTATCTGTTTAGTATGCACGACAGCCAGTTGTCGACAAAGTTCCATTAAAACTAATTTGTTTGAAGGGAACCCAGGGAGCATATAGGGGTATCCTTGATAAAAACCAACTCGAAGATAGCAAAAAGTGGAGAACTAGAGGAACATGCAGCCATAATCATTTACCACTACCGAGGCCTCGTCTGATATTCTCTTCTACTCGAGCTGAGGATCAAAGAGACACAAAAACATGGTAAAGAATGTGTCATTTACTCATTTGAAATGATGTGTTGACCCCTGAATCATCAGTTGAGGATAATATGAGTAGATTGGGGTGGTTTTTCTATCTCCTTCTGTAGTCAATCTTGGGAAAGACCGCATTGCAGTAGCTATATAGACCAGGTATGAAGTCATGTAGAACTTGAAGGAAGTTTGTACCTTGGTCAACTATTCATGGAGGGCATTGCTGATTTGTTCTCCCCAAAAGCTGGTTTGTTTACCCTAGAAGATGATCTTAATGAATGGGTACATCCAGTCATGGAACTGTGAAGAAGATGGGAGGCCCCATACTCTACTGAGAAGGGTGATCAGGTCACCAACTTCTCAACGAAATCACTCCTTGGGAAGTTCCATAGCCATCTGGAGAGGCCGATCCTGGGGGTCTTTAGCCACTTGTAATTTATTACTTTCTTTGCCCTCTCAGGGTCTTTATCATACTCTTTCTGTGCATCCACGAAGTTGATTTGGGTTACTTCGGTGGCTGGAAGGCACAAGAAAACTTTGTCAATAAAATCGGGGTTCAACTGAATTATCATGTTGCCACTGGCATCTGAAACTAATCTGGTCTCTTTGTTGTAAAAATATACGCATTGGAGGATGAACTCAGCATGATATGCTACTACCAAAAAGGCGGCCACCAGGTGGATGTTGCTCTCAATGATCCTCTTTATCCCAGTGCTGAGATTTGTCACCTTAGTTCGCGTTAGGAACTCGGCCATGTCCACGTGGCCAATCTCGGTGTCTCAAATGTCATCAACATTCGAAGAGACTGATGTGGGCGTGAAGACGCCCTGGTACTTATACTTCATAGTTTTCACTTTTTTGGGAGACGCTTATGTCATGGAGAACGATCCTGACTGGATGGGAGCAGATGTGTAAGAGTTCGCTGAAGGTGCTGTAGTCATGATCACAAATGAGAGGAGAGTGGATGAGAGAGAAAAAGCAAAATTTAAGTGATACTAGTTATTAGAGGTCACTTAAATAGGCTAGGTCCAGAGAAGGAGTGAAAAATGAGGAAGAAAAAGAAAGAAAGGGACAACTCATAAAAATTCTCGAGAGTTGAAAAAATTTGGAAGAAAAAAAATGCAGGGGCGGCGAAAATCACCGCCCTTGCAGTTGGAAAGAAAACATGCAAAAGTTTGGAAAAAGGGGTAAGGGCGACAAAAATCACCGCCCTTGCAGTTGGAATGAAAACATGCAGGGGTGGCATTTTTTGCCGCCCTTGCAAACAAAAAAGAAAAAGCAGGGGCGGCAAAAATCACTGCCCTTGCACAGAGTGGGGAAGACACGTGCAAGGGTGGCAAAAATTTCTACCCTTGCTCGGAAGGTGGAAGACGTGTAGGGGTGGAAAAAATCACCGCCCTTGCACAGAAGGTGGAAGACACGTGCAGGGGCGCGGGGAAGGACGCGGGCGACAAAATTCGCCGTCCGCGTGAGTTTCTAATAGAAGCCCACAGGCCGAAGGAGAGAGGGAGGAGGAAAAAATAAACAAAATAATATTCATCTAATGCTAAGCAAAAATAGAAAGAAAATAAGAAATAAAAGTTGAAAACAAACCCTACCTGAGAAACCATGCGCGCCACGAGTTGAATTTGCCAAAATGCACTTTAGCTCGTCAACTGGGCCACTCAGGCGTAAGAGGCAGGAGGAGAGGAGGAAGCAATGAAGAGAAAGGGGCTCAAATTGGCTTATATGGGGTGAAAAACCCACCCCAACAACCCGCCGTGCGCGGCCATAAATGTCGTGCATGGAAATCGAGACGTGCAAAGGTGGCAAAATTTGCTGCCCTTGCATGTTTCGGTTCATCCTTGCAGGGGTGGCAAAATTCACTGCCCTTGCATGCCAAAGAGCAGTGGTGACAAATTTTGCCGCCCTTGCAAGAAAAAGTGCAGGGGCAACAAAATTTGATGCCCTTGCACAAAAATAAGGGAAATGTAGAGGCGACAAAAAATATCGCCCTTGCGGGGAAAATGAAAGAAAAGACTAACTCTAGAAGGAGAGTCTTGGGGAGGGAAAACTTGGCTGGAATGAGATTGTAACCACTTTCACGTTCTGAGGCCAAGATGAGAACGAATTCGAAATCCGTCTCAAAAAATGAACTTAGAGAGACGAAAGATGAAATGGACAAGTTTCGTAAGGGGTTGTTCTCAAAAATGAGCTAAGCTGATTTTGGAAACAACACATGAGACCATCACCTACAACTTGAAAATAATCTTTTAGGGACTTTGTTTCATGGTAATTTTATCTGAGTATTTATCTATGGCCTCCCTATTTGCTTCGGCACTATTGTCCCACAAGAAATGTGTCTAAGCCATTCTCTTGAAGGAATTGAACCTCTGCACTTTTGCCAAAATAATTTAGCACTTAGCTCTTTTGCCTTTGTCAGGATAATTATTTTGAATAATTTTTTCAAGACAATTTCCCAGCAGAAATTGACCTTAGTACTTATTTCAATGAAATGCAATTCCTTCAGACTTTTTGCTCAGGAAAAATGTCTGAAGGAAATAGACTTCACCCTGCAACAATTTTAATGAAAGAATCTTTTGAGAAATTGATCATACCCTTCAAAAAAAAATTTAAGGGCACTTGCCCTACAAAAATGACCTTCAAACTTTTGGAATGGTCCTTCGATCTCTTAAAAGTACACTTCAGGAGTTTTGAAAATGTCCTTCACTATCTAGACTTATCTTTCAAAAATTTTGCTCAGGGAAAATGCATAAAGGAAATGGACCTCTGTTCCATAACAATTTTGCTAAAAGTACCTTTTAAGCTTTTGAAATTATCCTTCAAAAATTCTTTTAAGGTCACCTACCTTATAAAAATGCCCTTCGAACTTTTGTAGACACCCTTCGAGAATTTTACAAGGGCAAAATGCTCGAAGGAAATAATCCTTCAGACATTTTACAAAGACAAAATGGCCCTTCGAAAGTGTCTTTTTGGGTTTTTTGTAAGTGTCCTTTGCCCTTTGAAATTACCGCTCAAGAATTTTGCAAGAGTAAAATACCTGAAGGAAATAATCTTTTGATATTTTGCAAAGGTAAAATGGCCCTTTGGGATTTTTTAGAAAGTACCTTTGGCCAAAATAAATGACCTTACAATTCCTTTGGGTTTTTTGAGTGGGCAAAATGTCGGATTTTTTGTCATAGACAAAAATTCTAAAAAAATGACCTGAAACCAATGAAATAGCCCTTTGAAATTTTTGTAAAACACTTAACCTGAAAGCAATAAGACATTGAATTCCTTCAGAACTTTTATAGTAGATAAAATGTTCAATGGAAATAAGTATTTAGACTTTTTATCCGAGACAAAAAATATGAATACCTATTTTTGTCAAACATTGTGTTCATGTAAAAGGCTTGAAAAGTCTAAGGGAAGGAACACCTTCACCAAATAAAGATAAGACAAAGGACTTAGCAAATTATGTACATGAACTTGACCTTCCAAAGGAATACATGGAGACAAAAATCTGGCTAAGGACATAAAATTTGATAAAGACAAGTGCCCAATTGCTTTATTGTAATTTTGGGTGCTAACACTAGCTCTCACCCAAGGATGCATACCCCTTATGGGTGTGTAAAGAACCATAGAATACTAGACCAGGTGTCGATCTATTGGGTTATTAACTCAAGACTTAATAATTTATCAGCAAACACTTATGAAGGCTCAAAAAAACATGATGGATTAACAAAAATAGATTAGGAGGATCTAAAAATGAACACATGACAAAAAGAAAGGAAATTGTATAAACAAGACCCAAAATAAAGGGGTAACAAAGTGACAAAACACTATACAATATGATACATATATTATGGACTTAGTCAAGAAAGTGCTTCAAATGCCTGCCATTGACTACCAGTTCTAGTATCTCACCATCTAGGTATCTCAAGAAGAATGTATGTTCCCAAATTTGACAATCAATGGAATAGGGACCCATCCACAAAGCATCAAACTTGTCATGCTTACCTTTCTCCTCATGCCTCTTATCCCAAAATAGAACCAAATCACTTACTTGGAAAGTTCTTGGAGTGAGCTTTCTATCAAATATTTTGTTTAGTTTCTCCTTGAACTTGAGGTGTCTTTCATGAGCTTGTCTTCAAATTTCATCAAGCTCAACAATCTAGTTAACCCTACCTTCATAGTGGTTGATTTTCTCATCATATTCTAGTTATTATATGAGTTGATAGGTTGGCAACTTCAAATTCATAGGCAAAATTGCTTGAGCTTCATAGACAAACTCAAAATGGCTTTTACCTATAGCTCTCTTAGGTGTAATCCTATCAACCCATAAGGCAAACTTTAGTTGTTCACCCCACCACTTCATATTTGCTTCCAAAGTTCTTCTAATAATCTTGAGCAAGTTCTTATTACTTGATTCTTCTTGGTTGTTCCCTTGAGGATTATAGTTGGAAGCATAAGTCAGTTCAATCCCATAGTCTTTGCACAATGCCACCAAAGGTTTAGCATTGAAGGTCATGGCATTATCATCAATTATCTTTATAGGCACACTAAATCTACAAATAATCTAATTTAGTAAGAAATTCATGACTACCTGGTGTGTTTCCCTCTTTCTAGGGATTGCTTCGACCCATTTGGTGAAGTAATCAGTCACAACTAGTATCCACCTATGCCCAATGCTTGATGAATTAATAATGATTTATCTAATAAAATCCATTCCCATTGTCTGAATGGGCCTTAATCATCATAGGTTGCAAGGGAAGATAACATAAATATTTTATCCTCCCAATAAAGTGCTAGTATTTCTTACACCCTCTGACCATCTGAGCAACATCCTTAAGCAATGGTGGCCACCAATAACCAACTCTTAGAATTTTATGAGATGTAACCTTAGGTGCAAAATGACTACCACAAACTCCACTATGGAAGCCTTCAATTAGGATAATAGTATGTTCTTCTAGAATGCATATTAGGAAAACCCCATCTGGATTCCTCCATGCAAGTCCATTTTTAGTCAAGAGGTATTTTTGGGATACAAGTTTGAGAGTTCTCCTTTGATTCTTATCCAAGTCAGAGGGACAATTTAGATTTTACAAGTAGTAAACAATATCCTTATATCATGAAGATGCATTAAATTGACTCAATGAATCATCAACATAAAAAATAACAGTGTTTACCTTGATAGATTACAAGTTAGTCTCAACCATAAGCTTGGCTAGGCCCATCCCTCTTACTAACTTGATGGTCTAGATATCTATATCATACTGTTGTAACTTGTTGACCCACCTACACCTCTTGCTAAATAAGGTAGTCTGAGTTAAAATGTCTTTCACCATGCGTGTGGGACATAAGCAATAATATTTGAACTCAAAATATATGATTTGAACATTTTAACAGCCTTCAAAAGAGCAAAATCTTGTTTTTCAAAGATAGTGTATTTTAGTTTAGGACCTTGCATATCTTTACTAAATAAAATTATGGGTTACTCATGATTGCATTCATTCTTTTGCAACATGACAACAATAATATTGTATAATACAAAAGAGAATACTTAGAATAGCCTTGTGTAATCAGGTCTGGCCAAGATAGGAGCAGACTTCAAAGCTCCCTTGATGTCGTTGAATGCTTGCACGACCTTCTCCTCCCACTTGAAGGTTTGGTCCTTCTTCAGCATAGAAGTAATAGGCAGAGTAATCTCTATAAAATTAAACACAAACCTCCTTACAAAATTAATTTTTCTAAAGAAAGACTGAATTCCTTTCTTGGACTATGAGATAAGCACTTTATCAATAGCTTTGACCCTTTTATGATCAATAATAACACCTTAATTAGACACTATATGCCCCAGTAACTTGACCTTTTGCACTCCAAAGTGGCACTTCTTAGGATTAAGTGAAATGTTGAATTCCCTACACTTTATCAACAACTTTTATAGATGTTCTAAATGTTTTTCTCTTGTTTTGGAGTACATAGTGATATCACCCTGATATACAATAATAAACTAGTTAATTATCCCTATAAAGGTAACATCCATAGCTCACTGAAATGTCGCACCAGCATTTATCAACCCAAAAGGCATCCTCACATATACATAAGTTCCATATGGCATGGTGAATGTAGTATTGGACCTCTCAGATTCATTGACCACAACCTAGTTATAACCTGAGAAACCATCCAATGTGGACAACACTTTTGAACTAGTGATGCTTTGTAGTAGGTTCTCCATATTGAGCAGGAGATAATTATCCTTTAAATAATTTTTGTTTAGATTCTTGAAATCTACACAAGTGGATATCAACATTCTTCTTCTGTACATGGATTAAATTTTTAACCCATGATGAGTACTTGATGGGATGAATGACACCACCATCCCTTGGCTTCATTAATTCCTCCCTCATCTTGGTGGCCAAGATGGGGTTAATGGGTCTTTATTTTTGCCTAAAAGGTTTGTTATAAGACTATAATGGGATGATGTGCTAGAACAAGTCTTTTCTATACACTTTTAGCTCAGAATAAGGCCACACTAAGCAATATTGGTACTTCCTTAACAGCTGCATGTAATCTTTTTTCGTAGCTACACTTAAGTGAGTACCCAACCAAACCTTCATTGGGTTCTCATGAGAACCCAAGTTGCACTCAATTACATCTTTTGAAATGAATGAGTCTCTCAACTTGATTCTATCAGCTCCATTAAAAGATGCTTCTAAACTAACCATTCCTCTTGGGATAGTGTGTCTTCAACTGAATGATGTCTTTTCCAAACAAGGTCTCCTTCCCATCACAAACTTGAACCATGATACCAAGTCTATGAGTTGATCATGGAACTTAGCCTCACAGTTCAGAAACCTCTTAATTTGTTCATCATCATCAAAGACCTTCCAATGATGAACATTATCTAGGATTGAAGGTCTAATGAGCACCTCCACTTGATACTAACAATGAGGGATCATATTTGCAATGTCAAATTGAGCACCTAACCCTGCAAGTATATTAACTTATTTGTTGAAACTCCTATCATGATAACAAATATTGAATGCATCAAAGAACTCCAACAAGTGCCAAACAACATTTTGATACTATTTCAACCTTTTATTTTTTGTGGAAAAAGCATAGCAGACTATCGTTACCAACAACTTGGAGTCACCCTTAATAATCACACACTTTATTCCATATTCACAAGCAATTTTTAAACCAAGCAAAAGTGTCTCATACTCAGCATTATTGTGAGTGCACTCAAAAAAAAGTTGAAAAGAAAACATAAAGCATTTACCATTAGGGGCATAAAAGACAACCCCAACACCATTTCAAAGATTAGAGCAAGCTCCATCAAAGCACATCTTCCAAACTGCATTTTTTTTGTCAAATTTCACATCAAGAACAATAGGTTGTTCCCTAATATCAACATTCCCAACAAAGTTACCAAGGTCAACTTTTGTGTACAACACTTCATTGAGAGCATGCTTAAAATCTTTAATCACATGTAACATCTTTGGCTCTCTATAAGTTCTGACCATCTTACCCTCTAAAATAATGGTGGCATAGGACAGGTCCATCTATACACTTCCACTCATGCTCATAGCCCTTTTACATGATAGCAACATCTCCCATTTAGGTAGGCAGTCCATAACCACCATGTCCATGTTGAATTACTTTCTAGGATGAACTGATAATTGCACCACCAGCCCTTTAACTTGTCCAACAATTGGAACCTCTCATGAGTCCATGTCATAACACTTGTTAAAGGCTAACATGATATTTACTCTAAATTCATTAAGGACACCCAAGGGCATCACATTGCAAGAAGCATTAGAGTCAAACATGCAGTTGTGAATAACTAGACCATTGATTAGTAAATTCATATAAAACGGATCCATGTTCAGTTGACCCTCTATAAGTATAGTCCCCAAATAGACCTCCAAAGCAAATTTAAAAATCTCTTCTAATTTTTTATCTTCTTCTAGGGTGCTTGGGGTAACTCAACTTCATTTGTAGTTAACCTTTCACCAAATTCTAAATATTCAAAGGCCTTCTTTCTGTGTTTGAGTATTTGTAATAACTCAACAAGTGGTATGGAAAACTTTATTTGACTCAACACTTGAGCCATACCACACACACTATACTAAGGAGGAGGCATGTTTGGTGGAAGGGTAATGGCACTTTCAACTAGAATACAATCACTTAAAATCTAAAGTGGAGAAGGCTGGGGTGGTTCTAAAACTTTGACAATAACCTTCAAAGGTGGATTTTGCTTAAAATCATTCGCACCCTTAGGGATGCTAGATAATATAAGTGTTTTGTTGCTCCTAACAAGAGCACCTCTAGGCTTAACATCTTGGGTTACAAGTGCCATCTTGGAAACTTCTTGGGCTGTTGTAGATTTTTTTGCTTCCTTGCTTGTATTCCCTACCTTTGGATTTGCAAGGGTAGTGTCTTGAGGAGAAGCACCTAGTTGCTTGCTTCTCAAGTTGTAGTCATTCTTTTGGACAGTTATTGCATTAATTAATAGTTATTTATCCTCAATTGATGGATTGTCCCCAGGATATTTCTTGATCATCATAGAGCATAAGAGATCAAAATCATGAGTGGGTAATTCATATGCTTGTGCCACATTAACATCACAATCAAAGTAAAAATTTGGGACACTCTCCAACTCAATAGCACTCTAAAACTGATCAACCATAGCATCAGTCAATAATTTTGTGGAGGCAGATGACTCATCTTGAGGTTTTTGATAATCAAACATAAAAATCTCATAGTTGAATGATGCATATTCAGGTTCATCTAACTCTTCATCGACTTCTTCAGTGGTATCACATGGAGGGTGTGGAAGGAAGCATTTATCACACCAATCACTGTCCAAATCAAAATTTATAACACATATCTTAGCGTTTAAAGGATAAGGCACTTCCTTTCTAGCACATCTATTTTATTTTATTTTTGTTCTTTTTTCACATGCAGGCCTCTTCCCTCTATCATTATCTCGATGGTGGAAAGCAGGGCCTCATTGTGCTTGATTTGGATTTGGTTCCCATTCATAGTTGGTAGACACCTAAGGGACCCCTTTTTCAACTTCAGCCAACTTATATGACATTTATTTTATAGTAAAGGCCAAAGTTTTGATAGTTTCTTCCATGTTGGTTTTATTCATGGGCTATGGTTTTTCTAGATTGACCAGATTCACATCAACTCGCTTATTCAAGGGCATTCACATAGCCTTGATATTGTTCTCAATTTGGATGGCCATATTGAATGCCAACCATAAGTTAGTAGGAGCCTTGTCCCTCAATAAATACATAGCTTTGTTATCAGAGGCATCATAATACTTTATTAAGCATGTTGTATCGTTAGGCCTTATGTTTTTGGGTAGCCACATCATGGTCTTGTTGAACCATGTGTTAAAGTCCTCACACATTCATTAGGATTCTTCTTGATATTCTCAATTTGGCCAAGAGGAACCTTGTATTAGTATTAGCACCATACTTAATTTTAAAACATTTTGTATCTCTTCCCATGAATCAATGCATCCAATGGGAAGGGAATTAAACCATTTGTGAGTATCTTCCTTGAGCATGTACACAAATAGCTTGATGTACACATCCTTATACATAACCTCATAATCTTCAATGATATTTTGAAAATCCCTTAAGTGATGATCACCACTCACTGCATTATTCCCTTAGAATTTTGGGAGGCATTTCCTAACTTTATTTTGCACCTCATTAAGATAGCCTTCCATCTCATCAAAATTGATAGGCCTAAATCTAAGAAGGCAAAATGTAGGACATGCATTCTCATCTTGGTCTCTATGCCTCATGATTAGTTCAATATGAGGTTTAAGAATAAATGGCAAAGGGATACAAGGGAATAAATGAGGTGGACTCAGAGGATGAGATCTGGGAGGAGATTTAGCTGTTGAGGAGTTGGAAAATAGACAGGACTATGTGTCTCAGAAATAGTAGAAGAGTTTTGATAATAATCAACAATGGGAGGGTTAACAAAGTTTTCAAGATTATCAGGCTCTCAAAAGTCCTAAATTGTTGAACTTTACCCTTTAATAGGCCTCCATACTTGTCCCCATTTTCTTTGGTACAAACTTAAGGGCGAGACACGCCTTTTAGATGAGTCACCTTTGAAGGATGATCTCAATTTTTCTAGCTTTGCAAACAAGAAAGAACACTCAAGGCTGAAATGGAGATATTCAAAATAAGCACTAATCTTCCTTAAAACTAGGTGATAAAAATTGGATTCGCAACTAGAACCAAAATTCTATAATATAGCAGTTCATATACTAGTTGTGATACATGTTAAAAACACACTTTGCTGAGTTTAATGATAAGGTAATATGTAAAGAGATTGAAACTTCTAGAATTATGATCAAAAGGGAAAAGACACTTCCAACATGCAATATTGTCAAACCTCAAATCTTGGCATGTCCCCAAGTGGAGTATTACGGCATTGACGGCAAAATATTGTTGGATCAATGTAGTAATGGCAGAGAACTTCACAACATGAAATAATCATATCTCTTTGTAAGAGTCCTCAATAACATAAGTGACCTGGACCTCAATTTAGTCCCTAGCAATGGTGCCAAAAGAGTGTTGGTTCCCAATCGTACACCTCTCTAATTTGAACTTAGACACTTGAAGGAAATGATAAGCAATGATGAGAAACTTGGTAGAATGTCATTGTAGTTAGGGGAGGGTTTGGCATCAAAAATGGACTAGACTAGAAAAATTGGATGAGAGGCACCTACAGAGGGTATGATCAACTCCTTGATAATTTTGGCTCTACCTAAACCAAGGTGAGAGAACCTATAGGGTAGCTTGCTCACATGGAGGGATTTTACACTTCAATCTCCATGGGGATTCTTAGCATAAGGAATAAATATGACCAGAGCATAACCAACTCTGCACACTTCACCTGTGAAGGGTTGTCACACAAAATGCACAAATACTCTATGTCATACACAAGTTACTAAAGATAGATGAAATTGTGACTACAATCTCCATTTCATAAAATATTTAACAACACAAATAATTAAACAATAGATTGCAATGCTACAATTTAAAGCTCAAACTATAAACACATTCTAAATAGGCAAGATCTTATACATTTGTAGGTCAAATAACACTTATAATATGCAACAAAGTGTGTTATTTGTAGGGTAGGATAGGGTAGGACAAATGTATTGGTTATAAAAGAGGAGGGTGGTGTACTAGTGGATCTCAAATAGTAGTGTTTCCTTCAACATAAATGACATCAGCTATTATAAAGATATAGGAAAATTGAGATGCAAGCCATGGAAACTACAAGGATAAATTTGCATCCATTAGTGCCAATATAATGCAAATGCCCAAATGATCCCTCAAACCCTACAGCATACACTAAAACTAGAATCTCAAATACTTTCTCCTACTAAATATATGAACCTAGGGTGCCCTAATAAGGTATTCAACAAAATATTTCCAAATCTCTATGTAAAAAGGGGTTTATAGCCCATATTCATGCCCAAGATGATAACCAGTAGTGAACATAGAGCTAGATACCCAATCAACACAACATATAAAATATCTTATTGCATTTCATTAATTGGGCATGGTAAAGAACCACATGTATTTTCCATTGACTTCAAAGAAAATCTTACACACATCAATGTTTCAAAATGCCACCATGGGGACAAGCATGGTGGATTTGTTCCATGTTAGATAGGGGAGACATATAGAAATGCTCTCAGAACTTGCTAATGGTTGTACAAGATGCAACCACCTTAGTAATAGAGGCAAAAAACACACACAAAAATGATCCCAAACTTTAGAATAACATATACTTAGAGAAGAACAAAGACCAACAACAATCAACAACCTTTGAATAGAAGACGAGCCTTCTATTTATATATTTTTCAAACCTTCAAATCCAAGAATGAGATTTTTAACCTCCAAAAGTGCAAAACACCCCCTCAAGTTCTACCAAGATGATCTAAGCTAGAAAAAACACCTTACCGTGCCTGAAATCTTCATGTATTTACCTAAAAATGATTTCTCTAACTGCCTCTTCAAGAAATGATGGAGATTTGAAACAACCTTCTTGATTTTTTGGTTGGAAATTCCCCTTACATGAGCTAGAAGAAGAATATTCATTTGAGGAAATAAACAAGCCATTTGTTATGTAACTACCTAGAGATGTCCTTCAACCACTCATTAGCATAGTTAGAACTACCTAGATAGATGCCCTTCCTCTTATGCACAACATGGAACAACCTACTCTTGTAATGATTTCCTGGGAATATTGGATCCATGGCTATTTGAGTAATCATTCCTTGGAGTGGCACACCAAGATCTTGAAACCCTACAATATCCTCCCATGGAGGAACTTGGACAAGCAACGCAAATGAAAATATAATGACTTAGCTTTATTTCACCATTTTTACTTTGCTTTTTTACAAACCCAAGCATTTGGGCCTTGGAGACCTTTAGGGAGGGCCCGTGGGTCATTGATCTCTATTTGATACCCCAAAATTTTAGCACTTGTCATCCTCATGGGATTCCTTTGGCCTTTGACATTTCAATGTTGTCCTTACTTCATTAGATCTGGTTGGGATGAGCAAATGCGCTCTATCAGATCATGATCTGAGGGGTAGAGCATAGATACTACTTCTTCCTTGGCCCTAAGGTATGCCACTTGGCAACCCCATAAGCTTCTTGAGTCCCTTTAATTCTTTAGCCTTGATCATGCACCATCAGATCATCCCACTCTAAACAAACTCATGCCATTAAATTTACCCTGTTTAAAAATAAATGATGGTCTAAAAAATGATGCTTGCATGACCATCATAGCCATTTAAATCCCAATGGCTAGTTCATATAAATTAAAGTTTACATCTGCATGCTAGTCAAAAATGTTCAAGAGACCATCACCTGCAATTTTGAAATATTCTTTCGAGGACTTTATTTCATGACAATTTTGTTTGAATCTTTGTCTTTGGCCTCCCTATTTGCTTCGACATTATTGTCCTGTAAGAAATGTGTCCAATCCATTCTCCTAAAGGGATTGAACCTTTGCACTTTTGCCAAAAAAATTTAGCACTTAGCTATTTTGCCTTTGTCAAGATAATTGTTTTGGATAATTTGTCTGAAACAATTTCCCTGTAGAAATTGACCTTAGTACTTATCCTAAAAAAATGCAATTCCTTTAGACTTTTTGCTCAGGCAAAATGTCTAAAGGAAATAAACCTCTTCCCCACAACAATTTTGTTGAAAGAATCTTTCAAGCACTTGAACATACCCTTTATAATTCTTGTTAAGGGTACCTACCCTAAAAAAATGACCTTCAAACTTTTGGAATGGTCCTTCGATCTTTTGAAAGTGCCCTTTAGGAGTTTTGAAAATGTCCTTCACCATCCAGACTTATACTTTGTTCTTTTTGCTTGGTCAAAATGTTCAAAGGAAATGGACCTCTGCTCTGTAATATTTTTTTGAAAGTACTTTTCAAGCTTTTGAAAATATCCTTCAGAATTTTTTTTAAGGGCACCTGCCCTTCAAACTTTTGTAGACACCCTTCGGGAATTTTGCAAGGGCAAAATGCCTAATGGAAATAATCCTTCAAACATTTTACAAAAGCAAAATGGCCCTTCAAAAGTGTCTTTTTGGGTTTTTTGCAAGTGTCCTTTACCCTTTGAAAGTACCCTTTGAGAATTTTGCAAGGAAAAAATGCTCGAAGAAAATACTCCTTCAGACATTTTACAAATGCAAAATGGCCTTTTGGGATTTCTGGAAAGTACCTTTGGCCTAAGCAAAATGCTCGAAGGGCAAGTGCCCTTCATTGTTTTTGCTGAAAATTAAAAGTCTGAAACAAATGACCCAAAACCAATGAAATAGCCCTTTAGAAATTTTGTAAAACACATAGCCTAAAAGCGATAAGACATTGATTTCCTTCAAAAAAATTATAGTGAGCAAAATGTCTGACATAAATAAGTCTTTGTACTTTTTATCCAAGATAAAAAATCTGAAGACCTATTTATCTCTGACATTATGTTTGTGCAAAAGGCCCAAAATTTCTAAAGGAAGGAATACCTTCACCAAACAAACACAAGACAAAGGACTTAGCAAATTATGTACATGAACTTAACCTTCCAAAAGAATACATGGAGATAGAAATCTGGCTAAGGACATAAACTTTAATACAGATAAGGGCCGAATTTTTCTAATGAAATTTTGGGCAGCTCTCACTTGGGGATGTATACCCCCTATAGGTGTGTAAATAACCATATAAAATTAGACCAGGTATTGATCTATTGGGCTATTGAGTCAAGAATTAACAGTTTATAAGCAGACATTCATGAAGGCTCAACAAAACATGGCAAACTAATAAAAATAGATCAGGACGATCTGAAAACAAACATGACAAAAATAAAATAAGCTATACCAAAAAGACTCAAAACAAAGGGGCAACAAAGCAATGAAATAACAAAGCAATAAAACACTATACAATATGGTACATAGATTACGGACTTAAACAAGGAAGTGCTTCAGATGCATAACATTGACTGACAGTTCTAGTATCTCACCGTCCAAGTCTCTCAAGAAGAAGGTATGTTCCCCAATCTGATAGTAAATGGAATAGGGACCCATCTATAAATCATCAAACTTATCATGTTTACCTTTCTCCTCATGCCTATTGTCCTAAAATAGAGCCAAATCACCTACTTGGAAAGTTACTTGGAGTGACCTTTCTATCAAATATTTTGTTCAATTTTTCCTTGAACTTGAGGTGTCTTTCGTGAGCCTATATTTGAATTTCATCAATATCAACAATTTTATTAACCCTGCTTTCATAGTGGTTGATTTTCTCATCATCTTCTAGTTATTGCATGAGATGATAGGTTGGCAACTGAAAATTCATAGGCAAAACTACTTGAGCTCCATAAACAAGCTCAAAAGGGCTTCTGTATGTAGTTCTCTAATCTTATCATCCCACGAGGCAAACTTCATCTGTTCACCCCACCCCTTCTTATTTTCTTCCAAAGTTCTAATAATCTTGAGCAAGTTTTTATTACTTGATTTTGCTTGCTCATTCCCTTGAGGATTGTATTTGGAAGCATAAGTCAGTTCAATCCCATAGACTTTTCATAATGCCACCAAAGGTTTGGCATTGAAGCTCATGGCATTGTCAACAATTATCTTAATAAGCACACCAAATCTATAAATAATATGATTTAGTAAGAAATCCATGATTACTTGGTGTGTTTCCCCCTTTATAGGGATTGTTTCGACCCATTTAGTGAAGTAATCAGTCACAACTAGTATCCACTTATGCCCAACGCTTGATGAATCAATGATTTCTCCAATGAAATCCATTCCCCATTATTTGAATGGGCCCTCAATCGTCACAGGCTACAAGGAAAGAGAACCTAAAGCTTTCATCCTTCCAGCAAAGCACTAGCATTTCTCACACCTTCTAACCATCTGAGCAACATCCTTAAACAATGATGGCCACCAATAACCAACTCTCATAATTTTATGAACTATAACCTTAGGTGCAAAATGAGCACCACAAACTCCACTATGGAAGTCTTCAATTAGGACAGTAGTCTATTCTTCTAGAATGCATCTTAGGAGAACCCCATATGGATTCCTCCATGCAAGTCCATTTTCAGTCAAGAAGTATTTTTGGGAGACAAGTTTTAGAGTTCTCCTTTGATTCTTATCCAAGTCAGAGAGACAATTCAGATTTTTCAAGTAGTAAACAATATCCTTATACCATGGAGATGTATTAAATTGACTCAAGGAATCATCAATATTAAAAATAGTAGTGTTTACCTTAACAACTTGCAAATTAGTCTCAGCCATGAGCTTGGCTAGGCCCATCCCTCTTACTTACTTGGTGGTCTGTATATCTATATCATACTTTTGTAACTTATTGACCCACCTGCACCTCTTGCTAGATACGTCAGTCTGAGTTAAAATGTCTTTCACCATGGTGTGTGAGATGTAAGCAATAATATTTGAACTCAGAATATACAGCTTGAACATTTTAATAGCCTTCAAAAGAGCAAATTCTTGTTTTTCCATATAGTGTATTTCAGTTTAGGACCTTGCATAACTTTACTAAAGAAATATATGGGCTGCTTATGACCATCTTCATTCTTTTGAAATAAGACAATGATAACAATATTGTATAATGTAAAAGAAAATACTTAGAACAACCTTGTGTAATCAGGACTGGCCAAGAGAGGAGCAAACTTCAAAACTCTCTCGATGTTTTTGAATGCTTTCATGGTCTTCTCCTTCCACTTTATGGTTTGGTCCTTCTTCAGCATGAAAGTAATAGGCAAAGTAATCTCTAAAAAATTTAACACAAACCTCCTTACAAAGTTAATTTGTCCAAAGAAAGACTGAATTCCTTTCTTAGACTACATGATAGGGACTTTGTCAATGGCTTCAACCCTTTCAAGATCAATAATGACACCCTCATTGGACACTATATGCCCCAACAACTTGGCCTTTTACACTCCAAAGTGGCACTTCTTGAGATTAAGTGAAATATAAAACTCCCTACACCTGATGAACACCTTTTCTAGATTCTCCAAATGTTCTATTATTTTGGAGTACATAGTCATATCATCTTGATATACAATAATAAATTGGTTAATTATCCCTACAAAAGCAACATCCATAGCTCGTTGGAATAGCACACCAGCATTCATCAACCTACAAGACATCCTCACATATACATAAGTGCCCCGTGGCATGATGAATGTAGTATTGGACCTCTCAAATTCTTTGATCACAACTTGATCATAACTTGAGAAGCCATCCAATGTGGACAACACTTCTGAACCAGTGACACTTTGTAGTAGGTTCTCCATATTAGGCAAGGAATAATTATCTTTTAAAGAAGCTTTGTTTAGATTCTTAAAATCCACACACAAGTAGATATCACCATTTTTCTTCCATACAGGGACTAAATCTACAACCCATGATGAGTACCTAATGGGCTAAATGATACCATCATCCCTTAGCTTCTTTAATTCCTCCCTCATCTTGGTGGCCAAAATAGGGTTAATGGGTCTCTGTTTCTACTTGAAAGGTTTCTTATCAGGCTGCAATGGGATGACATGTTAGAACAAGTCTTCCCTATACTCTTTTAGCTCAGAATAAGACCACACCAAGCAATCTTAGTACTTTCTTAGTAGCTGCATGAAATCTTTCTTCTTAGCTGTACTTAAATGAGTACCCATCCAAACCTTCTTTGGGTTCTCATGAGAACCTAAGTTGCACTCAATTACATCTTTTGAAATGAATGAGTCTCTTAACTTGATTCTATCAACTCCATCAAAATATGTTTCTAAACTAAATAGTTCTCTTGAGATAGTGTTTATCTTCAGCTGAATGATGTCTTTCCCAAACAAGGTCTCATTCCCATCACAAACTTGAACCATAGATTTCAAGTCTATGAGTTGATCATGAAACTCAGCCTCATAGTTTAGAAAACTCTTAATTTGTTCATCATCATCAAAGACCTACCAATGATGAAAATTATCTAGGATTGAAGCCCTGACAAACACCTCCACTTGATATTGACAATGAGGGATCGTATTTTCAATGTCAAATTGAGCACCTAACCTTACAATTATGTTAGCTTCTTGGTTAAAACTCCCATCATGATAACAAAAATTGAATGAATCAAAAAACTCCAACAAGTCCCAAACAACATTTTGATATTGTTTCAACCTTTTATTTTTTGTGAAAAAAGCACTGCAAACTTGATTCACCACTAACTTGGAGTTACCCTTAACAATAAAACACGTGATTCCATATTCATGGGCAATCTGTAAACTAAGCAAAAGTGACTCATACTCAACATTATTATTAGTGTACTCAAAAGAAATCTAAAAAGAAAACATAAAACATTTACCATTGGGGGTGTAGAAGATAATCCTAGCTCCATTTCCAAGATTGGATCAAGCTCCATCAAAGCACATCTTCCAAACTACATTTTCTTTGTTAGGCTTCACATCAAAAACAATAGGTTATTCACTAATGTCAACATTCCCAACAAAATTTCCAAGGTCAACATTTGTGTACAACACTTCATTGAGAGCATGCTTCAGATCTTCAATCACATGTAACATCTTTGGCTCTCTATAAAGTTTGACCATCTTACCCTCCAAAGGAATGATGGTGTAGGAAAGGTCCATATGTACACTTCCACCCATGCTTGTAGCCTATTTACATAACAACAACATCCCCCATTTAGGTGGGTATTACATAACCACCACATCTATATTCAAGTACTTTCAAAGATGAATTTCTAACTACACCACTTTCCCTTAACTTGTCCAACAACTGAAACTTCACATGAGTCCATAGAATAACACTTGCCAAATGTTGATGTGATCTTTACTCCAAGTTCATTGAAGACACCCAAGGGTATCACATTGCAAGAAGCACCAAAGTCAAATATGTAGTTGTAAACAACTAGACCATTGAACAATAGAGTCATATAAAATAGATCCACATTCAGCTGACTCTCTCCAAGTATAGTCCCCAAATAGACCTCCAGAGCAAGTTCAACAACCTCTTATGATTCTTCATATTCCTTTGGGGGTGCTTGGGGTAACTCAACTTCATTTGTAGTTGACCTTTCACCAAATTCTAAATATTCAAAGGCCCTCTTCTTGTGTTCAAGTATTCACAATAACTCAACAAGCGGTAGGTGATCTTTATTTGACTCAACACTTGAGCCATATCACACACACTATATTGAGTAAGAGGTGTGTTTGGTGGAAGGGTAATGACACTTTCAGTTGGAATACAGTCACTTAAAATCTAAAGTGGAGAAGGTTGGGGTGGTTCTAAAACTTTGACAATAACCTTCAAAGGTGTATTTTGATCAAGCTCATTCACACCCTTAGGGATGCTAGATAATATAGGTGTTATGTTGCTCCTAATAAGATCACCTCTAAGCTTAGTAGCTTGGGTTAAATATGCCACCTTAGAAACTTCTTGGGTTGTTGTAGCTTTATTTGCTTCCTTGCTTACATTCCTTGCCTTTGGATTTGTAGGGGCAATGTCTTGAGTAGCAGCACCTAGTTGCCTACTTCTCAAGTTGTAGTCATTCTTTTAGGCAACTACTGCATTAATTAATAACTACCTATCCTCAACTTATGGATTACCCCAAGATATTTTTTGATCATCATAAAGCGTAAGAGGTCAAAATCATGAATAGATAATTCATATGCTTGTGCCACATTAACATCACAAGCAAAGTCAAAAGTTGGGACACTCTCTAATTTGATATCACTCCAAAACTGATCAACCGTAGCATCATTCAGCAATTTCATGGAGGCAGTTGATTCATCTTGAATTTTTTGACAATCAAACATAAAAATCTCATTGTCAGATGATGCATATTCAGGTTCATTTGGCTCTTTGTAGACTTCTTCAGAAGTATCACATGGAGGGTGTGTAAGGAAGCATTTATCACACCAATCAATGTCCAAATAAAAATTTATAGCATTTAAAGGATTAGGCACCTCCTTTCTATGCCCTCTATTTTAATTTCTTTCTATTCTTCCTTCACATGGAGGCCTCTTCCCTCTATCATTATCTTGATGGTGGAAAGCAGACCCCCAGTGTGCTTGATTTAGATTTAGATCCCATTCATCATTGGTAAACACCTGAGGGACCCCTTTTTTAGCTTTAGCTAACTTATATGACATTTCTTTAATAGTAGAGGCCAAAGTTTTGAGAGTTTCTTCCAAGTTGGTTGTCTTTGTGGGTTGTGTTTTTTTCTGGATTGACCAGCTTGATATTAGCTCACTTTTTCAAGGGCTTTCCCACATCCTTAATATTTTTCTCAATTTGGATGTCCATATTGAATGCCAATCACAGGTTAGTAGAAGCCTTGTCCCTCAAGAAATACGCAACCTTCTTATCCAATGCATCATAATAATTTATTAAGCATGTTGTATCATTGAGCCTGATGTTTTTAGGCAGCCATATTATGGTCTTGTTGAACCATGTGTTAAAATCTTGCACACACTCATTAGGATTCTTCTTGATATTCTTAAATTCAGCCAAGATGAACCTTTGATCAATCCTAGCACCATACTGATTTCTAAAAAAGCTTTGCATCTATTCCCATGAATCAATACATCTAGTGGTAAGCGAATTAAACCATTCATGAGTATCTTCCTCCAATGTGTGCAAAAACAACTTGATGTACACATCCTCAAACTCAACCTCGTAATCTTCAATGATATTTTTAAAAGCCCTCAAGTGTAGATCACCACTTAATGCATTATTCCCTTGGAATTTTGGGAGGCATTTCCTAACTTCATTTAGGACCTCATTGGGATAGCCTTCCATCTCATCAAAATTGATAGGCCTGAATCTAGGAACATGTAATGCAAGACGTGCATTCTCATCTTGGTCCCTATGCCTCATGATTGGTTTAATATGAGGTTCAAGAACAAATGGTAAAGGGACATGAGGGGATAAATGAGGTGGACTCAGAGGATGAGATCTAGGAGGGGATTCAAATGGTTGAGGAGTTGGAAAATAGATAGGATTGTGTGTCTCAGAATCAGTAGAAGAGTTATGATAGTCCTCATCAATGGGGGGGTCAACAAAGATTTCAAGATTATCAATCTCTCGAAAGTCCTGAACAACTAAACTTTGCCCTTCAATAGGCCTCCAAACTTGTCCCCTTCTTCTTTGGTGCAAACTTAAGGCCAAGACAAGCCATTTGGATGAGTCACCTTTGAAGGATGATCTCAATCCTTCCAGCTTTACAAATAAGAAAGAACACTGAAGGATAAAATGGAGATATTCAAAATAGGCACTGATCTTCTTTGAAACTAGGTGATAAAAATTAGAGTTGAAACTAGAACTAAAATTATAGAATATTACAGTTCATAAACTAGTTGTGATACATGCTAAAAACATAATTTGTGGAGTTTAATGATGAGGTAATAAGCAAAGAGACTGAAACTTCTAGAATTATGTTTAAAAGGGAAAAAGACACCTTCCAACATGCAATATTAATAGCTCTTTACAATAAACACAATAGAAGTCAAATTGTCAAACCTTGAATCCTAGCATGTCCCCAAGTGGAGTATTGTGGCATTGACGGCCAAAGATAGTCTGATCAATGTAGTAATGACAAATAACTACAAAACATGAAATAATTACAGCTCTCTGTAAGAGTCCCTGACAACATAAGTGACCTAGACCTCTATTTAGTCCTTAGTATTGGCACCAAAAGAGTCTTGATTCCATTTATACACCTCTCTAATCTGGCCTTGCACACTTGAAGGAAATGACAAGCAATGATGAGAAACCTGATAGAATGTCATTGTAGTCGGGGGAGGGTTTGGCATCAAGAATGGACCAAACTAGAGAAAATGGCTGAGAGGCACCTATAGAGGGTATGGTCAGCTCCCTGCTACTTTTGGCTATGCCTAAACCAAGGTGAGAGAACCTATGGGGTAGCTTGCTCACATGGAGGGATTTTACACTTCAATCTCCATGGGGATTTTTGGCATAAGGAACAAATATGACTAGAGCATAACGACGTTTGCACACTTCACCCATGAAGGGTTATCACATGAAATGCACAAATACTCTATGTCATACACAATCTACTAAAGATAGATGAAATTGTGACTACAATATTCATTTCATAAAATATTCAATAGCACAAAGAATTAAACAATAGATTGCAATGCTATGATTTAAAGCTCAAACTGCAAACACATTCCAAATAGGCAAGATCTTTTGCATTTTTAGGATAAATACCACTTATACTTTGCAACAAAGTGTGTTATTTGTAGGGTTGGATAGGGTAGGACAAATTTGTTAGTTATAAAATAGGAGGGTGGTGTGTTAATGGATCTCAAATAGTAGGGTTTCCTTTAACATACATGACATCACCTATTACAAAGATGTAAGAAAACTAAGATACAAGCCATGGAAACTACATGGAGAAATTTGCATCCATTGGTGTCAATATAATGTAAATGCCCAAATGATCCTTGAAACCCTAGAACATACACTAAAACTAGAATTTCAAATACTTTCTCCTACTAAATCTATGAATCTAGGATGCCCTAATAAGTTATTCAACAAAATATTTCTAAATCTCTATGTAAAAAGGGGTTTATAACCCAAATTCATGCCCAAGATGATAACTAGTGGTGAACACAAAGCTAGATACCCAATCATCACAACATATAAAATGTCTCATTGCATTTCATTAACATGTTATAGTAAAGAACCACATGTATTTTCCATTAACTTGAAATAAAATCTTACACACATCAATGTTTCAAAACGCTGCCATGGGGACAAGTATGGTGCATTTGCTCCATGTTGGATAGGGGAGACATATAGAAATACTCTCAGATCTTGTTAATGGTTGTGCAAGATAAAACCACCTTAGTAAGAGAGGCAAAAAAAACACATAATAGTGATCCCAAAATTTAGAAGAGCATATACTTAGAGAAGAACAAAGACCAACAACAACCATCAACCTTTGAATAGAAGACAATCCTTATATTTATATATATTTTTAAACCTTCAAATCTGAGAATGAAAGTTGTAACCTCCAAAAGTGCAAAACTCCCCCTCAATTTCTACCAAAATGCTCTAGGCTAGAAAAAACACCTTACCACACCTGGAATCTTCATGTAATTTCCTGAAAAATGATTTATCTAACTACCTATTCAAGAAATGATGGAGATTTGAAACAACCTTCTTGATTTATTGGTTGGAAATGCCCCTTACATGATTTGGAAGAAGAATATTCATTTGAGGAGACAAACAAACTATTTGTCTTTTGTGTAATCTCCTGGGGATGCCCTTCGACCACTCATTAGTACAACTGGAATTACCTAGATAACTGCCCTTCCTCTTATGCACACCATGGAACAACCTATTCTTGTAATGATTTCCTAGGAATATTCATTATCCATGGTTGTTTGAGCAATCATTCCTTGGAGAGGCCCACCTAGATCTTAAAATCCTATAATATTATCCCATAAAGGAAATTGGAGACAAATAGATCAAATGAAAATACAATGACTGAACTTTATTTCACCCTTTTTACTTTGCTTTTTTACAAACCTGGGTAGTTAGGCCTTAGAGACCTTTAGGGAGGGCCCACGAGTCATTGATGTTTGTCTGAGTCCTTGAAATGATGACACTTGTCATCCTCACAAGACTCCTTTGGCTTTTGACATTTCAATATCATCCTTGTTCCATCAGATCTGGCTGGGATGAGCAAACATGCTCCATTAGATCATGATCTAAGGGGTGGAGTGTTATTGGATACTACTTCTTCCTAGGACTCAAGGGTATGCCACTTGGTAATCCCATGGGCTTCTTGAGTCCCTTTGACTATTCAACCTTGATCACACACCATCAAATCATCCCACTTTAAACAAATGTGTGTTGTTGGATCTACCCTATTTGAAAACAAACAGCTACTTCATAGGTCTAAAAAATGATGCTCGCATGACCGTCATGGACATTTGAATTGTAACGGCTAGTTCATGTAGCTTTAAGTTGATGTCTGCACACCAGGCAAAAAAATCTATGAGATCGTCACCTATAATTTGGAAATATTCTTTTGAGGACTTTATTCTGTAGCAATTTTGTCTGAGTCTTTGTGTTTTTGCCTCCTTATTTGCTTCAGCACTATTGTCCTACAAGAAATATGTCCAATCCGTTCTCTCGAAGGAATTGAACCTCCACACTTTTACTGAATGAATTTGGCACTTAGTTCTTTTGCCTTTGTTAGGATAACTATTTTAGACAATTTGTTCGAAACAATTTCTTTACAGAAATTGACCTTAGTACTTCTCCCGAAGAAATGCAATTCCTTCAGACTTTTTCCTAGGCTAAAATGTTTGAAGGAAAAATACATCTTCCCCTTAATATTTTTATCGAAATAATCTTTTGAGCACTTGAATATACCCTTTAGAGTTTTTTTTAAGGGTGCTTGCCCTACAAAAATGACCTTCAGACTTGTGAAATGGTCCTTTGATCTCTTGAAAGTTCCCTTCGGGAGTTTTGAAAATGTCCTTCGCCATCTAGACTTATCCTTTGGATTTTTTGGTCAAGCAAAATCTCCAAAGGAAATGGACCTCTGCTCTGCAACAATTTTACTAAAAGTACCTTTTAAGCTTTTGAAAATATCCTTTGAAATTTTTGTTAAGGGCACCTACCCTACAAAAATGCCCGAAGGAAATAATCCTTTAGATATTTTGAAAAGGCAAAATGGCCATTCAAAAATGTCTTTTTGGGTTTTTTGCAAGTGTCCTTCGCCCTTCAAAAGTACCCTTCGAGAATTTTGTACGGGCAAAATACTTGAAGGAAATAATCCTCCAGACATTTTACAAAGGCAAAATGGCCCTTTAGGATTTTTGGAAAGTACCTTTGGCTATAACAAATGACCTTAAAATTCCTTCGGGCTTTGGTACGGGCAGAATGCTCAAAGGGCAAGTACCCTTCAAATTTTTTACCGTGAACAAAAAATCTAAAACAAATGACCCAAAACCAATGAAATAGCCCTTCAAAACTTTTGTAAAATACTTAGCCTGAAAGGGATAAGACATTGAATTCTTTTGGAACTTTTATAGTGGATAAAATTTCTGATGGAAATAAGTCTTTGGACTTTTTGTCTGAGAAAAAAATTATGAAGACCTATTTCCATCAGACATTGTGTTCATGCAAAAGGTCCGAAAAGTCCAAGGGAAAGAACACCTTCACCAAACAAAGACAAGACAAAGGACTTAGCAAATTATGTACATGAACTTGACCTTCCAAAGGAATACATGGAGACAAAAATTTGGCTAAGGACATAAACTTTGATACAGATAAGGGCCCAATTACTCCAGTGTAATTTTGGGCACTAATAGTATGTGGACAATGAATTGATGTGCTTGGTTGTGTGATCACTAATTCTTTGGCAATGGAGCTTCTTGCACCACCTCTCCTTGTCACCTTGGTAATGTTGGGCTTAGCTTAACAAATGCGCATGATAACACTATATCAAAAGAGCTTCTTAAAGGTATTTTTGCATCATAACATTACACAAAAGAAGCTTTTTTTAGGGAATTCTTGCATAATAACATTAAACAGAAGACCTTGAAGGTATTTTTGCATAATAACATTACACAAAAAGAGCTCGTGAGGAAATTCTAACATAATAACATTAAACAGAAAACTTGAAGGTATTTTTGCATAATAACATTACACAAAAAGAGTTTGTTGAACAATAGGTGAGGCCTTGTATTTATATCCATCCAAACTAACTCTAACTCAAGTGTGGTTATGTTTAGTTTTACCATGGTTAGGTTTGGGAGGGGACAAATAATTAATATTTTCAAGTAATAGGCATGGCTCACAAATCTAGATATTTGTTTAATATTTTGTGAGTGCTCGACAACTCATAAAAGATGATGTCATGATGGTGACATCATTTCATATATTTGTTTGATGTCATGATGTTGTTATCAATCCAGATTTATGAGTTTCTAAAAATAGAAATTCAATAATTAATTAGTCATGGACTTTTCATCTATACATTTAATTAGGTTTAACCAATTAAGCAATCATGATCAAGTTAATTGCCATTTATGAATTTTGACAAGTTGTTCCTCACACATGGTTGAAAAGGTCAATTTTCTAGGTCGCAACTTGACTGAAGATGAATTAGAGGAAAATGATGATTACGTACAGTGCATTTCCCTAATTAGGGATACATTAACTTAGTTTAGAAGATGCACGTTGTGTGTACTAATGAATTAGAGCATTCTAGTGATTTAAGGCTTAAATTGCATTATTTACAAGGATTTGATATAGTGTTTGTTTAGACATATAAGTGGCCAAAAATGAGTTTCTACATATAGAAAATGAACACAATTTCACAATCACACTATGTGGGATAAATATGCATGGCTTGATCTCCCTCATTGAAGTATCAAATACATAGGTAGTGATCAATTATCAAGTCGGGGTGATTAGGGCCAACTCAACCTATTAAACTTTCCCTATTGTACAGGGTTTTAGCCCTCACAAGCACACTTAGGGTTTAAAGGCAAATGAGACAAATTTTTGGAGGTACGTGCATCATCAAGGTTTGGGATTGTAAACATAGAGTAAGCAAAGAAAAATGCAAGTGACAGTATAGTCACTATGCTCTACTTTAGAGTAGGTCAGTATCAATCGATGATACCAACCCAGATCTATAGAACCCAATATATGCAATGAATCAGTTCTAAAATTAAATGAACCATGAGCCTACTTTATCCTGGTTCTCACATCAAGAACATAATCACAGTCAGACAGTCAACCAAAAAAGCTAAGTATCTTGACCTCCTTATTACTTTCTATTTTTTACACATGCCACTTATCAAATAATAAGAATCAATTTTAATGTTTTACATTCACACGTATGATTGAATCCCATATCTTAAAATATGAATTACATTTCAAATTTTTATGTTTTTTTATAGATCTCAGGGTTAGCAGGACCCTTGCTCGATTAAAAACATAGAGGAAAGAAAGCAGGCATGGTTTGAGGGAATAATTCCTACAAGGCATGTAACCCAAAAACCATAACCAAATCAAACTCAATCCAATTCATTATAAGACTAAAAATACACCATACATTATGCCATAGTTTTCACAAAAGCTACTATTACCAATCATACACAACATATAGAACCCCTAGCTTAAAAAAACCATCGAAACCATGCACCCACAACCGGTTAATCCAACATGACTAGATGTTTACTACCCCAATTAAGACTTAGTATCTCACTATTAAACAACACCCATTAAGCCTTCAATGATGGCTCCTCCTTGTCTACACTTGCAAGGATCAAAGCACCACATGACTGACTAGCCACAACCTCCTTCACACCACCAACAACCATCAAAATAATGCAACTGTTTGACACCTCCTTGCCCACATTTATTATTAAGGCTTCATTTAGATGACAATTTCCCATCCACCTCAAAACTGGGAATAAACCCCCTACAAAAACCCTGAATCAAAAAATTAATAACTATTAATTCAGGTGACCTACAAGCAACCCACCAAGAGGCCAACTTAGGGAAAGGGGCTAAGAGGTCAGCCAAAATAGGGAGAACCACTCTATGTTCCTACTCTTGCTCTGATTCAGAAGAACACAATGAATCTAAATCTTCTACCAGGTGTAGAAGGGTGACATATCTAGCCTCTAAAGCCTTGAAAAGAGATAGGGGAATGAAGCTAAGACCATCTTTCCCAGAGAAGGGTAGTTCTTAAAATAACCCAGAGAAGACCAATTCTAACTTTGATAGCAAATTCTTCCTAAACTCAGGAAAAAATAATAACTCCACCAATTCATCCACTTGAGCCTTGTCAAAGAGTAAAATTAGTAAATTACAAGTGAAAAGAGTAGCTAACTTAAAATTTAACTTTCATATGCAAACTTTGCTCCAGGACCTCCACTCCCAAAACTCGCTCAATCACTTACACAATCTCTGAAAAAGGAGCCTAAAAACATGATTCAAACTACATAAAGACATTTTCCATAGAAACCCATCTCCCTCTTAACATTGGTCCCAAAATCCACTGGCTAGATAAGTGTTTGCATGAGCGCTTGCTCCATGACAAACTCCTACAACCTCAATCTAGAATGCATAAGCAGACACCCAAAATTAAATTTACTTACCCCTAATACTGTTATCACCCCAATGCACTGATTAAACATTTAAAATGTGAAAAAACTTCCCCATTTTGAGCAATAAAGGTTACAATCATGAAGCCTCACCCTCCAAACACCTCACACAAGCTGTAGCCAAATGAAATCACATCAAATCAATATAAGCAATCCCCTCATAATATTCCCACCTCACTTAATTATTATCACTCCATATCTCCTCTGATTGGTCAATCCCAACATTGGCCAAAAAATCTGTCACTTTGTTGGACTCCCAAAAGCAATGGAATCCTTTCTATTCTCTAAAATTAATCAAAAGTAACCAAACTTTGGAGAGAATGTTATTAATGTTCTAGGCTTTAGCATTTTGCTTCTTCAGAGCCTGGATCACAACAAGAGAATCCCCTTCAATCTCTAGAAATTCCACTCCACAAGACACTGTCAATTCCAACCCCACCACAAGAGCTTGAGCTTTTGCTTCATTGTTAGTGTCATCCATTAATTTCAAAGAAGTCACTCTAATCAACAAACCACTACACTATTTTATCACACATCCTTCACTTGACATGCCCATATTACCTCTATAAGCACCACCAAATTTTACCTCAAACCATCCAGGCCTCAAGGGTTCCCAAATTGCACCTGACCTGCTTCTCTTATTAGACTTAATAACTAAAGACCCATTAATGAGGTAAATGTTAGGTAACATGTTTTATTTAACTAGAGCTAGAACCATATGTGAAGAGTAACCTTAGCCATGGACTGTGGGTTGCATCATCACATTAAATACAAGTTTCAAGCCATCTACTAACCCCCATCGTATTGAACACTAAGCCGACTAGTCCACTGCATCGGGTACCCTCATGGTTGACTTGCTAGAGCCTGGGGTGGGAACAATGCTATAGACAATTTCATATTTATATCTTAATTAGATTAATCTTACCCATTAATCCAATTTAGGATAAAACACTAGTACGTTGGGTTTGTTAAACTATAGACATTTTATGAATAAACACTCATTAGAAACCATCAAGATTCATGGTTTTGCCATCTTGGTCTTCAAGTGTCGCAAAGTGGTTGTTCAAAAACTTATCCTATTGACCTTTAGCAAGAAAGTCCACAAGTATTGTGTGGTTGCCACTCGTTCTAAAAACAATCCTCCTCGTTTATGTTAGGAAAAGGACTCTGTGAATGTCATGTCACTTATTGATGAAGGGAAAGAGGGGTTTCCCTAGGTTTTGGAGCCATGATAAGGACCTTTGTGTTAAGCATTCTTGTGATTAGAATGATGAAAAACTAAGACTTGCGTTAGAAATCACAGCTTCACAACCAAAGCTCTGATACTAGATGTTAGGAATAAAACATCAATACTACATGTTAGATCAATGAGCTACATCTTATAGTGCAAGTACTTAAAATGTGGAATAACAAACTACAAAAATGAGACAAGAAAGAGGACATATTACAAAAGAGATTACGTGGAAATCTTGAAATGTGCAAGAAAAAACCACATGCAAAATGACAACTTTCAAACTTCATATTAATTAGCATCAACTCTCTTGTACAATAGCTCCTCTAACAACTCCTTCAGTGCTAACAACCAAGCACTCAATACTTCCACTTGAAACATTCAGGTTGTGAACCAAGCATAACAATGCCTCCAAGATCCAACCTCCAAGCGTGTAAACTCAAGCTTGCATGGATCCTCTAATAGGATGAATTACAAAGAGAGTTTCATGCTTATTAATAACATTTACAATGTAGAAGAGAGAGAATGCAATAGTGAAACCAAAAAATATGCCACACTTGGTGTGTCATGTGATCTCCATAATGATGCAAAACTATTATCTCCCACTCACACATGTGAGGACAATCTATTATAGTAACCTTCTTGCCTTCATTATCCATGTCACCACATGAGTCCAAAATATGTTTGCAATCACCTTAGAACTTTGTCCACACATAGGAATCTTGGACACATCTAGAAATGTGCCCCACACCAGCCATTTTGTCTTTTGCACCATGTGACAACGCACATGTGACTATCAAGGACAAACCCATGTGCCTTGGTGGAGTGTTACATCCCACTCCCATCACATCAACTTGATCACTCATGGGATAACCTTTATGGGCCCCTACCCCATCACCAATCAACAAAATCACCCATAAGCCACATCATTGACCATCCACATCACCAACATGCCACATCATCATGAATAGTGACCATGAATAACGATGGTGAATAGTGATTCGTGAATAGTGACTATGAATAGTGACTTCACATCCTAACATGTTCCCACTTGAAGTCAATATACATAGGCTTTTACCACACCTAAGTATTCTACAACCATTTGTCCATCCATGCCTTCTGTTTCCCTGACACAAACCCAATATAAGTTTTCTTGCACTACTAAAACTTCTCTACCTTGATTGACTTTGTTAACATCTGCTCTTACATAGTAGATTGTAGTGCCTGAAGTTGCTCTTCTTTTCTCCATAAACCAATCCTCCAATCAAGATTCTACCATGAATTATCTCACAACTCCCACTGTTTGGGAATATTTTGTTTAGTGTTCACCATGGCATAATGAGGCTTCCTACTCCTGATGAATCCAATACACATGACAACAATATGTCTTCTCCTCCTTTAAGACCCTCTTGGGAAGACAACTTAAAATTCAAAATTAGGGTACTTCCTTGCTTTCCCATCCTTATGCATTTCCATCCTTGGTTTCATCCTCATACCACCTTCATTGCATCCTTATCACCTGAGCCATCATCATTATGGTCATGTTGGGGCCTACATCCAACATGTCATCAACACATAACAACAACCTCTGCTAAACCCTTGGCTCTCCATGAAGGTAATAAAATTCTTGTACTGCATGTGTGATGTTTGTACCAACTCGTATAATGATTTCATGCAAACTAGTAACTTTCTATCTCATTCATCTATCTATCTCTCCCTAAGAGAGATCACCATGTAGGAATAGTGTTGCTTCAACTCCTTGAACAACAAGAGCATGCATCACTCTTGATACTAGTGAGGAGAGAAGATATCACATAAGTAAAAAACTAGACTTATCTACATAGCCATTGAAGCTATCAACATGGCACAAGTTCACTAAACCAATCACAGTTCCTGGGAAGTCATTGTGCTACTCAATGCATCACTACACCTATCGAGTTTTCAAGCCTGCATCCAAAATACATCTTGCTCTATCAAATGTTTTCAAAACACCAACGTATGTGCCTTTAGTTTTATTTCATGCATTGATCTACCTGGCCAATGCTACAATCGTATACACAATACTCTAAGACCTTAAGTTATATGGTCAATACCGACCTCCTTTTGGGAATACTAGGTCTCAGTTGTTCTTCTACATGTAGACTTTAGCTACCAATCATGACAAACATGACACAAGTAGAACAATCACAAATCTAAGGAAGTCATCACCTTACTCAATGCATGAATGCACCTACCAAGTTTTTGAGCCTAAAAAATGTATCCAAAATGCATCACTACCCTACTGCATGTCCAAACACATAACCTTTTCCTTTCAGGAACACCAGGTCTCACTTATTCATCTCCATCTTCATCTTCCTCATCCTCAACTACTTCAAAACATATACATCTTTAGGTTTATTTATACCTCCTTCCTATTGACATTGTGGATTGCACCCTTTAAAAGAAGGCTCGGCTTCTTTCTTCCACTTGGCACAATGGAGACGTTCATCTTGCTGTGGGCTTGGCAAAATTGAGGAATGAATCTCTAGATATGGGCTAGCTCCCCATGATGCATCTTTGAGGTCCTTAATTACTATTGTTGATAATAGGGGGGGTGAAAAGAGAGAAGGATATAACAAAAGTAGAACCTATCTAAAATGGTGATGCACCAAATGATCTGATCTACTCAGCTTATTTTGACACTTTACACCAAAAGAGCAAATAGACACTTCATCTGAACAAAAGACCAGACTACATGGGCATTTTAACATGGGGATTAATGGAGATACAAAGAAAAATAACCTACCATAAGTGCTATAGAAGCACACTGTCAGATAATTGCTCTTCCATCTCTATGCTCCAATTTGGGCACTTCTTGTTAACCTGCAGAAATGGTCTTGGATATACCAGATATGTTGGTGTCAACCTATGAAAGCTTCAAGCTGAAATGACTAAACACAAAGTAGATACATAGACATATTCAGAAGTATAACAAAATCAGATAGAGGTAAAACATGTTCTTTTGATTCAAAGGTAAAATTTGGTAGGGCTTCGCCTTACACAAGTGAGATATATTTTTCAAGCTGAAAGGTTACAATATATAGCATTAAGGAAAAGACTATTGGTCCCTTCAAGAAAAGATGGCCCATACTGTATTTAACACCTAGGAAAGAGGAATTCACTCATGCTGGTGTCATCCTTCCATAAATGGCCTAAAAGAACCATGTTGTAGATGTCACATGTATTGACTTTGCTACTCAAACTGTATTAAATATTCCTGCTAAAGCATGGGTCACTTTGTTTTTTGAATGACAAGGCCACCTCTCTGTGAAGCTTACACAACTGTCTACTCATTAATGTTAAATGAAGAAAAATGGGCCGCTCTATTGAATGTTTGCGCTCCCTTTGATGACTATTTGGTGGATACTGTGGATGACTTAAAATTGCACTTTGTTCTAAACACCAACAATGGGAAGTTTCAAGATGTGGGACTTGCAAATTGAAATAACCTCCAGATTTTTGAGAAGCTGGTTCTTCTTTATATTGAGTATATACTAGGAAAAGGGATAGGAATTTTAATAGAAACACAAATGCAAGAAAGAAAATCTAACTATGGTGATGCACCTGAATGTAATTCGACCTTAATCCTGAGCATAGTGAAAATATATGTAGGATTCATTTACATTTAAGAGCAAACAAGTGCATGATCAATGTAAAAGATGGAAACAATAAAAAGAAAGGCTCACAACATAGACTACTTTTGCAGTGATACAAAAAATGTCAACAAAGGCATAGGGTTCAATCTTCTTATTTGAATTTTCCAGTCACATAAGAGGCACATAAACACACACAGTTATATAAACTTTTCAACTCAAGAAAATGATACAAAATCAAAGGACATTCCTAATCACAGCTCTAGAAAGTCTAAACTCTTGACAACACAACCTAGACTACTTTTGCAATAACACAAAAAATATCAACAAAGGCATAGGATTCAATCTTATCATTAATCTTCCAGTCACATAAGAGGCACAGAAACACGCACAGTGACATAAACCTTCCAACTTAAGAAGATAGAACAAAAGCATATGATATTCCTAGTCACAGCTCTAGAAAGTCTAAACTCTTTACAATAATTATCTTCAAAAAATTCTCTCTGGTATCTCTCCTCTTTTCTGGTGATCTCTGCAGCCTTATTTATAGCCTTGAATTTACTCTGAATTGTCTGCTTGTTCCCAATCTAATGGCCCAATTGAAATCTAACCAAACTGGAAGTGTCTAACCAAAGATATTTTATAGATTCTGAAATGCTTTGTCTTCTGGCAGTTCATTGGCAGAAACAGATTGCAGGACGCTCCCTTCTTTTAAATGTTAAGTAACACTTAGCCAATTTATTGAAAGCCTTCTTATTACTTTAGGAGACATCAGAGGATGACACTTGTCAGGTTTTGTAGCGCCTATTGAAGACACACAGCATTTTCCATGTAACTTATACTCTTTTCATGTCTTTACTTATGAGCGTTCTACCTCTAACACCTGTCGCAATCCGCTTCCTCTAAAATTCAACATTTTAAAAGAAAATAAGAATCACATCATTTCTTACTTGAGTAACTTTTAAAAGGAGCACAGGGACTGGTGGCAAACTCCGTGGCTTCAACAAAAGACACGTGGCAATCTCCACTTTACTCATCTAGGGTTACGTGGTGGTCTCCGCTTTACTCATTTGGGGTCACGTGGTGGTCTCTGCTTCTTTTAGATACCTTTTAGAAACCTATGGAATATAACACGTGGTGGTCTTCACTTTCTCTATTTATACCATAAAAACAAATGGGTCTTATTTCTTCTTACACAGATAATGACACATAGCGGCTTTCGCTTGCTTTACAAACAACACTTAAGACCCACCATGGTCTTTGATATATCAGTGAAGCAAAAATGAAGATAATTTGTATTGTGACATGTGGTGGCTTCCACTCTCTTCTGCTAGGGTACATGGCATCTTTCGTTGCTTTTAAAAAAGCAAAATTGAGACCTTTCGCGATTGCCACTTGGTGCTTTCCGCCTGATTCAGATACTTAGCTTGTTAAAACCTTTCACTGAAAAGAAATGAAATGCGGGTGCCGATATGAAAATGTGGATGTTGACACTTGGCGCATTTCACTGAGTCATTATGAGATATGTCGCACATTTTGACCAACTCAAAAAATTTGAAAGGTGCCTCGGACGATGACACTTGGCAGTTTCTACTTGATTTCAACACTTAGACAAAATGAAACAAAAGGAAAATAGAGCCCGTGCTCTATTTCAAAACTTTGCCATCTTAGATCAAAGTATGCGAGAACAAAATTTTGCGATGCACGACTAAAAAATATAATGAAATGTAGAGTAAATCTTTACTCTACAGTTATTGGCGACCCCAAGGACTTTTGAGCCTGCTCAAAAAGAAATCACAACTCCCACGAGATAAAAATTTCAAAATCACAGCTTCAACAATGTTGTCTGGTAAGCAGTCCACTCATCATCAAATAACCCTTGCTTATTCTGCAATTCATTAAAGGCTAAATCAAGGTTAATAATATCTTTGTGTGAAAATTTTTGCAAAAGTTAAATCGTAGCCTTCAATTTGAATTCGAGCTGAGAAACAGGAACCAAGACAGCTTCTACTTCAGGGACTGATGAATCATCCCTTAGATCTTGGAAAACTGTCTGATCATTATGTTTGGCTAATAGTAAAGGTTCAATTTCATCTACCATCAGCATGGTGTTTTCATCAGGAAACAGAGAATTAAGACCTAATTGTACTAGATCTTCAACATGTTGTTTCATTTCATTGATTCTCTCCTTCATGACATCTAGAAACTCTCTACAACTGATGGCTATAGAATTACAACTAAGAACCTCATTTACTTGCTTGGCAGTGACCATTTTATCATTGATTCTTACTACTGACAACATTGCATCCGTTGCATCATAAAGATTTTGCAGCAACGTTTGCAAGTCCATTACTCTCTCAGAGACTGTAGCCAGAGTATTTACAACTAAACTCTCCACCTTTTTGCACAATTTTTGTGCATTTAGCAAGAAGGTGAGAGAAGGCCTGAGCTGAATAATCTCTGAAGAGATTCTCTTCCACATGGATTCATATAGCTCCTTTACCAAACTTAATACTCTGACATTCCTTGGCCTATTGGCCAACTCTAGTGTCAATTGTGTCACTCTCTGTTGGTCTGCTTGAAATTGGGTTTGTATGGCCGCAATATTATTCTGTTCGGCCAGCAGCTTTTGTTGTAATTGGGTAACTTGCAATAGGTGTTCCTCACATTTTCCTTGCAATGCTGCCTTTTCGTGCCTTAGAGTTGTCACCACATTTTTACCTGCATGAGCCCTGCTTTTAAAGAATCATTTTGGGCCTGAACTACCCGGTGAGTCTGAAGAAAAATAGTATCTTCCAACTGTTTATTCAGATTCTCTATTATAGTTTGCCTTTTCCTTGGCTATCTCAGCTTCCATCTTCTATAGCCTCCTTGATATCTTCAAGTAGTCTTCAGTAACTACAGAAGTGGATTTAGTTAGCAGCTCAATTTTGTCATGTGGCCTGAAGAGGGACATGTCAATGGCCACCACATTCATCGTCTAATCCTCCGACTGCATCTATTCAATTGGCTTTATTACATTTGGTGAGAAATGAGTCACCATCAATTACTGCTGGATGGGGTCAAATTATGACCACAGATGGGGTGTAGCCAATGCTTTATTTTCCTTGATCTTCTTTTTCTCTCTTCGAGCTTCCCTTACCTTCCTAATAGCATTTACTTGGGTCTGGAAGGTAGAAGGAGAGGCAATGTGCCCACCTACAAAAGGATGTCCCTATGGTAAACTATACTGAATAGCTAATTGTTGGCTAGGAGCAATCTAAGGGGAAAGTTTCTTGGGAATAGAGGGGGAGAAATGAGGTAATGTTAAACCATGAGGTGGCACAGATGGGGCAAAGTGAGAAATGGGAACGGCATAAGTGGCAGTAGATGTCATATGGCTGGATGAAACCATCATGCCAACAGGAAAAGAAATAGACTGAGAAGGAGAGGGAGGAATAATACTTACTTGAGGAGCAATTACAGTACCCTGTAATTGGCATTGTGAGGTGTCCATCTCCTCTTCTGAATCAAATTGAAATTGCACCCTCTTTCATTTCTTGGGTGTCTCTTCTTCTGGCTGCATTCTTTTTCCTTCCACATCTACTTCTTGTGGAGAACTGGGAATGTCTATAACCGTTGTTGATGAGGAAGCTGGTGGTGGTGTAGGCACCACACTCTTTTCCTTTTCCACGATGCTGAGAGATTGGGGCCAAATTGATATAGTTATTGTAGCTGTAGCTTGCTCTGAGGCTTGTGACTCTTGGCTTGACCCAGCTCTAGCTTCTTGCTCTTCACCTAGTGTCAGCAAATTACTTGTTTCTAGGCTAGATATATGGGAGAGACGGCACTCATCCCATAGTTCTTCCCATCTCTCATCTGTGTCTATGTTCTCGAAAGAATGGGTTGTTTGACATATTTCTTGCCTATATTTCCAATAGGCCTCTATTTTCTCAGTATCCCAATCTTTATTCTTTAATGTCCTCCTTAAGCCAGAAGTCATTCTGACTTTAGGATCATAATCTCTCTGCTTAACATAGAATGTTTCCCAAGGTCTATTTTGTGGAAGGGGCAAGCCTGTTAACTCAACATAAAATCCAGGAGTGTCTTCCCTAGGATTTTTCCTGGTTTCCCAAAAAAGGGTGGCCCTCATGTGCAATTCTGATTGTGACTCTATTAGTTCTTATCCAGGAAACTATGAAATTGTTTAGGTCATAAACCCATTTGTCCTCTATTAAAAGGAAACCCAGAAAGGCTAGCTTTCTGAGCAACACAACTTCAGCATCTCTGGTTTCCAAAACCATGCTGGTTGTCATCCATGGTAGATTATACATATTTATTTTCCTCTTCCCAGAGCCAAATTCATTGTCAACTTTGGATACCTACCTGGTGACCTCTAGGAATGCTAACCTAAGAGTCAAAATCTTAGGTAGAAATATTGGTTCCCCAAAAAAACCATGGACTCTTATAATGGTATGGTGGGATCCAAAATAGAAATCACAAGGAATTGGGAAACTGGCCAGAAGATTTGAAACACTTGGGAATAATCTATTCATAACTGGTTCGGGATTGACGTGGCAAAAAGCAGGGGTAACAAATAATTCCTAGAAATCATATGGGTCATTAGTCTTTAACAAAATGTGTGTCCATGCAGACATAGGAATGGTATTTTGGAGATCAAAAGCTGGGTCATACATATTAAGATACATATGTTGGGCAAAGAGGTCAGAGTTCTGAAAAAGCATGAGGTGGAACAAATAGGAAGAATACCTTAACACTCCTTTTGATTTGAAATGGGCTAGTTGTTCTACCATTGAGAAAGTAATTTGCTCAAAAAAGTCAAGCTGATACTCCTGGGTTTTGTCAATAGTCTTCAGCCTAAAAAGGATAGCCATTTATTCTGCATACATTGCCATATCATCTTTCATGCCAAAGATGAAAGCCATCATAGACAATGCGTCTTGGCTAGCCTGTGCGAATTGGGCTCTTGGTGCAGGGAGTGTGGGCACCGTAGTGTCATCATCACCCATTTGTAATTCAGATCTTAATAACCTTAACTGAGTGTTGATGTTTTCCCACGTAATTTGCATTTTAGCAATAGTGGGAAACGTAGCTGTACTATCGTGATATAGGGCTAACATATCCTTGATAGCCTGCAGTGTGATTTGTACTAAAAATGGACCCTGTTGAATGGTGCATGGAACAAATCTACACATAATTCGACCAAGTTAGTGCATGGATTCACAGCTAGGACAATGAATTGTGCCAGTTGTGAAGTCCATATCCTCATAACAAATGTTTCATATTGCCCCACTCTAGCCCTCTGTAGACACCTTTGATGTGCCCCTTCTCTAAGAGTTTTGCTACTAGCTCTTTGAAGAATTGGGTCCATGATGCCATCTACATAATCTTTTATTTTTGCTGGGTCACTTGCTTGACCAACTTCAGGAATCCTGATATGTGGATAGGTTTTCAATGGTTGTGTGGGAGATGAAGCATATGACTTGCTTGCAAGAAACTTGTCAAGGGACTCATACATCCCAGCTCCTTATTTTGAAGATTGTGCCCCCTCCATCTCTATATCTTCTATGTGATAACTTGTATGAACTTTTGAAAAATAGAAACGCTTTCGCTGAAGCAAGTTTACTAGGCACAAAAAATGCAAGTAGCAGGATATTTTCGTAGATGCATGAATGTTTGAGAACTTGTAAGCTTTGTCTCTTGTTAAGAGGTATTTATTGACCTATCAAGTCTCGAAATGGCATTAAACTCAGATAACCGTTAACAAATCCTACTCAATCTTTATGGAACAACAAGATAGACACATTATGCAAGTGGCAGCGCAAGGTACCTTGGGGATTTCTAAAGATTTGGGAGACATTCAATGTATTGGAGAATTTTGAAAATTTTGAAAATTCTGAGCTGCCGACTACATGTTCAAATAACACTTATTTAAAAGAAAAGCAGGAAAATTAAACGAGAAAACAAAAGCAATACGGAAAGGGAAAACTATCTAACTATAATACATAGTATCTTTATCTCCCTCCTGCATCAAAAGAATTTCTAAAATCTCTTTCATGACAAGCCAGCTTATATTGTCGGACAAGTGTTTGAATTTGATATAGCTCTGATGACTTGCTTTCTTTGTATGCCATGGTGTCTGGCTGCATTTGGGTGAGTCTGAGTCAAACTTGCTTCCAACATATATAGACTCTTCTTATTCTTGGAAGCTCATCGAATGTCGACTCATTGATATTGTTATGTCTTATCAAGAAGTTAACGACTATTTGCTCATCAACAGAAGCCTTTTGACATATATCAATTTATTGACTTAACTCCTTCTGCTTCAAACTTAGGTTCTATTACATGATCATCCTTTTTAACGACTTCAAAATTACCAATCTCTTGACAGGATAATTTTGAAAGAGTGCAATAATTTTGCATATGTAACTAATTCTCAATGCTATCTTGTTCCCCTGCAACTGGCTCACAGCTTCCCTGAAAAATAGTATAACCTGGTCCAATGATTTCAAACAAATCGTTTAAATCATGATCAAGGAAATGTCCATGTTCTTCCTCATCATCTTGCAAAGTAAGAAGAAAATCAAAAATTATTTCTTCTTCATCAGAGATTAAGGCATACGCTTGTGACTTCTCACTCAGAATGTTGAATTCATGTTGAGAGACCTGAGGATTGATAGAAGAGATAGCTTTTGACTTTTCTTCCTCTAGAACATTTGGGATTTTATGATCTTCATCAAGTATAACATAAGTGCCCAAACCAATAGAATCGTAATTTCCATATGGGTCACTTTGCATTATAGCTAATAGATGATCATTTTCTTCTTCATGATTATATCCAGTCCATTCACCTAGCTCTTCAACAAAAACCTTTTCTTCTTTATTCATCATAGCATGGGCTGCCTCTAACTTTGTAGTTGGTTCAATGGTGATATGATCTTTATATAATGGCTCAGATAATATCTTCATCTTTGAACCATATTTAGTTCTTAAGATGAGGTGAGACCAATCAAGGGACATATATCCTCTTATCTTGGCTGTAAAGTCTCTTGATAAACATAAGCCAAAAATAGGAGGTATATCTATCACTACTACATCCTAATTTATAATTATATTGGGACAAGCATATAATTGTAATTGGAGTTGTTTAATTCTCCCTATTGTTTGTATTGCTTTGCCATCTAGCTGTATGACTCCTTTAGTGAGTGGTTCATACTTAATTTCTAAAGCATCAGTTATCTGCTTGGGCATTACTATAATACTAGCCCCCGAATCAATCATTGCATTATGCAGCAGTTTCTTACCCACTATCAAAGTTAAATAGAAGGGATCCAATTTGGATTTGCTTACCTCTGTTGTATTATTCACTAGGGATGTTGTCTATAGATGAACTGTATCTTTGAGCTTTTCTTTTTCAGTAGGTATTTCCTTGATAATAGTACCTTTTAGCATTGCTTGGCCTTGTAGATCTTCTTGTAGTAGTGTCTTTTGTTCAGGAATAGCCAATATATCCCATATTGATACTTGTGCTGGAGTCTTCTTCAATTGATCCACCACATTTATTGGTCCCAAAGTCTAAGTTTTTTGAAAATAAGGGTATCTTATTTTTTCTTGAATTTGTGCAGGAATCCCTTGATTCTGCATCAGCTAAAGCACTTCTTGTCTGACAACTGTGTTTCTTTGTCCTTGAAATGGAGGATTCTCCATGACTTGACTATTTATAACCTCAAGCTGTTCCACCATCTTTCTCTTTGATTTGGTGTAATAATCAGATTGCACCACTAGTTTTTTAGAGGTAGATGCTTCATTCAAGAAAACTGATTCTTCATCTTCAACCCATGACAACAAAGCATGTTCTGAGGCTATTTCTTCCTCTTGTTGCAAGGACATCCCTTGCATCTGAGCCACTAGGACTGAATTCTGCATACCAGAAGACTGGTAGGCTTGATTGTCACTGAAACTTGTAAACTGACCATCCATTCTTCTTTGCTCTGCCACCTTTTGTTATAGATTACCCATAAGACAATCTCTACATGTATGAGCATTATTGCAAGGGAAACACCAGGCATTAGTGTTATCCACATAGTTATTTTGCCCTAGAACAATCTCCCTATTTGAATTGGGAGGAATAGTCTGTGAGGGTGTGGGGACTGCAACTAATTGGTTTGTTGGCTGATGGTTAGTTTGTCTTGGAGGACCCTGGTATTAGTTTGGCTGAGATGAAAATATGTTTCCTTGATAGCCTTGATACGGAGGCTTAGGAAAAGTATTCTGCTGTCTTTTTATATTGATCAGCTCATTAGAAAATGTCCTTAGGATATTCTTGATATCATCCAGCTCAGATGACTGAGTAGGGACAATTTCTTTAGTAGATGATTGAGGATAGGTGTACATAGACACAGGTGGGGCTATAGATTTATGAACTTTTAATGGTAAGGAAATTTTTAGGAATATGGGCATGGGAGGCCTTGAGGGTAACTTTCCAGCATCTATCAAATTATTCTCAGCTCTGACAGCATAGTCATAAGCCTCAGGCAAAGTGTGTCCTTCAAGCGACTGAATCATAACAGATATATCTGAATTCAAAGCCTTAAGATAAAATACTATAGCCATACCTGGTAATGGTCTAGCTGTAGCAGGGATTCTTTCCCAAGTCTTTTGAAATTTGGAATTGAAGTCAATCATGGCTTCTTGTGGTGCCCTTTGAATGGTAATTAATTGCTATAACAAATAAGACTTATCACCCTTTTCTGCAAATCTTTTAAAGAAAAGATCTTTGAGCTGATCCCATGTAGATATGGTATTTGGGGTCAAAGATCGATACCATTCTAGAGCCTTCCCTTTAAAAGAAGCTGCTAATAATCTTATGGCCACATTTTGTTGTGTGACAACATGTATAGCACAAACATTTGATACATCTTGAAGATGTTCCTTAGGGGTTTTAAAGTCTTGCCCACTAAATTAGGGCAGAGCTTTTAAGGCATTCACTAGGATAGGGTCCCAATTGGCTGGTGGTATTGGGAGAATCAAGGGACTACCAGTGTTTTAGCTTGCATAATTTCTTGGGGGTATAGGGGCTCCCATATTTGCTCTTGGTATTGGTACAAATTGGTTGACTCTTCTTCTTGGACTCATTACCAAAGGTGGCAAAAGAATACCTGGATTTGTAGTAGATTGTGATCTAGTTACTGGTCCATAGTTATGACTCCTCGTAGCTCTCTGGTTTATATGATCTTGAAAGAGACTTCAAGATTCATCCCACGAGGCATGCCAAAAACTGTTGATGATTTAAAATTGTGCTTTGTTTTAAACACCAACAATGAGAAGTTTCAAGATGTGGGATTTGAGACTTGAAACAACCTCTAGATTTTTGAGAAGCTGGTTCTTCTTTATATCGAGTATATACTGGGAAAAGGGACAGGAATTTTAACAGAAACACAAATGCAAGAAAGAAAATCTAACTATGGCGATGTGCCTGAATGTAATTCGACCTTAATTTTGAGTATAGTGAAAATATATGTAAGATTCATTTACATTTAAGAGCAAACAAGTGCATGATCAATGTAAAAGATGGAAACAATAGAAACAGAGGCTCACAGCATAGACTACTTTTGCAGTGATACATAAAATGTCAACAAAGGCATAGGGTTCAATCTTTTTATTTGAATTTTCCAGTCACATAAGAGGCACAGAAACACACACAGTTATATAAACTTTTCAACTCAAGAAAATGAGACAAAAGCAAATGACATTCCTAATCACAGCTCTAGAAAATCTAAACTCTTGACAACATAGCCTAGACTACTTTTGCAATAACACAAAAAATATCAACAAAGGCATAGGATTCAATCTTCTCATTAATCTTCCAGTCACATAAGAGGCACAGAAACATGCACAGTTACATAAACCTTCCAACTTAAGAAGATAGAACAAAAGCATATGATATTCCTAGTCACAGCTCTAGAAAGTCTAAACTCTTTACAATAATTCTCTTCAAAAAATTCTCTCTAGTATCTCTCCTCTTTTCTGGTGATCTTTGCACCCTTATTTATAGCTTTGGATTTACTCCAAATTGTCTGCTTATTCCCAATCTAACGGCCCAACTGAAATCTAACCGAACTGGAAGTGTCTAACAAAAGATATTTTATAGATTCTGAAATGCTTTGTCTTTTGGCAGTTCATTGGCAGAAACAGATTGCAGGACGCTCCCTTCTTTTAAATGCTAAGTAACACTTAGTCAATTTTTTGAAAGCCTTCTTATTACTTTAGGAGATATAGGAGGATGACACTTGTCGAGTCACACAACACCTATCGAAGACACGTGGCATTTTCTATGTAACTTATACTCTTTTTGTATCTTTCTTTATGAGTGTTCTGCCTCTGACATCTGTTGCAATCCGCTTCCTCTAAACTTCAATAGTTTAAAAGAAAATAAGACTCACAACATTTCTTTCTCGAGTAACTTTTAAAATGAGCACAGGGATAGGTGGCAAACTCCGTTGCTTCAACAAAAGACACATGGCAATCTCCGCTTTACTCATCTGAGGTTACGTGGTGGTCTCCTCTTCTTTTAGCTACCTTTTAGAACCTTGTGGAAGATAACATGTGGCAGTCTCCGCTTTCTCTATTTATACCATAGAAACAAATGGGTCTTATTTCTTTTACATAGACAGTGACACCTAGCAGCATCCGCTTGCTTCATAAACAACACTTAAGACCTACCATGGTCTTTGCTATATCAGTGAAGTAAAAATGAAGATAATTCATATTGTGACATGTGGTGGCTTCCGCTCTCTTCTGCTAGGGTACGTGTCGTCTTCCATCCCTTTTAGAAAAGCAAAATTGAGACCTTCCACGATTGCCACTTGGCGCTTTCTACATGATTCTGATACTTAGCTTGTTAAAACCTTTCACTAAAAAGAAATGAAATGCGGGTGCCGATATGAAAATGTGGATGTTGACACTTAGCACGATTCACTAAGTCATTATGAGATATGTGGCACATTTTGACCAACTCATAAAAAATTTGAAAGATGCCTCAGACGATGACACTTGGCAGTTTCTGCTTGATTTCGACACTTACACAAAATGAAACAAAAGGAAAATAGAGCCCGTGCTCTGTTTCAAAACTTTGCCATCTCAGATCAAAGTATGTGGGAACAAAATTTTGTAGCACGCAACTAAAAAATAGAATGAAATGTAGAGTAAATATTTACTCTACAAAGACTATTTCATCTGCAATAATAACTTCTCCTATTGACGCTTATTGTGCCACCTGGACTGCTCTATTCTTTATGTGCTACTTCTTGTCTTTTCCTGGCAACTCGACCCTCAAAGCTATTGTTGACGCAGTGGATTGCACCCTTGACAGGAGGTTGAGCTCCTGTCTTCCACGCATCATAATGGAAACTCCCCTCTTGCCTGTGGGCCTGGCAAAACTAGGGGGAGTCTCTAGATAAGGGCTAGCTCCCTTTGGTGTATCTCTGAGGTCCTAGATTTTCTACTGCTAACAATGGGGGGGGTGAAAAGAGAGAAGGATGCTGAAAATAGAACCTAAACTAAATGGTGATACATGAAAAAAGTTGATCTACTTAGCTTGAGCATACACTTTTCACCAAGAACAAGCTGATATACACTTCATTTGATATGAGAAACTCTTCTACATCAGTGAGCTAGGGGTCCTTTGGAGATACAGGGAGGAAGAACTATCAGAGGTGTTTTGAGACACACTATGGCAGCCTATTCACATACACCTATACTCTGCTACAGACACTTCTGGCAGACCTGCAAAAGAAGAAACTTCACAATGTACTAGACATGCTGGAATCGTTCTGTGAAAGCATAAGGAAAATGACTTAACATAAAACAAAAACATAGACATATACGAAAGTGCAATCTCAAATAGAGGAAAAAAATGCTATGTCTTGATTCAAGGTAAAATCTAGTAGAGCTCCGCCTTATAAGCCAAGAGATCCCTCTCAAAATGAGACCTTTACAATATATAGAGGAAGAAAGAGGCCTATTGGTGCCCTTTTACAAGTGGCCCATGTGTGTTGAGAGCATCGAAAAGAAAAAAAATGTTGAAAGAGAATGTTGTGTTGGCTGTCAGTCTTGACTTTGGCATTCAAACATTAATGTGAAAGCATGGGTCGTGCCTCTATTTCTATAAATAAGACTGCTCCTTCAAGATATTCACACAATTTGTTTGCTCATTAATGTAAAGTGGAGAAAAAATAGGTCGCACCGTTTACTGTTCATGCTCCTTGATGACCACTTGGCGGAGACTGTTCCAACTGTAGGACTAACTCACCTCTCCTTTGCCACCTGGGTTATTTTGTCTGTTTCTGTGCTTGGCTTTTTGGGCTTCCTTTTTGGTGGGTTGCTGAGTTCACTCTTGACTTTTGTCTTTTCCCAGCTTTGTCTCTTCCTAGTTTTGTCTTTTCTTGGAATTTGAGCTCTCAAGGGCTATTTTCCTAGCTTTGTTGGCTCCTTGTGCTCTTCTCTCAGTGGTTCTTCTTTTTGGCCTTAAGGCCTTTGAATGCATTCGGGTCCGCACCCAAGCCTTTAAAGATCAATGGCTATTTCATTACCGTAAAGTTGACGTTCACGTGCCTGTCACCATTTGAAAGCCAATGGCTAGTTTATTGCCCTAAATTTGACAGCTTCGGGGATGTCATCGGACATTTAGATTCCAACGGCTAGTTCATGGTGCCCAACTTTGACGTATGTGGGCCCGTCGCCCCTTAATTAATTCCTTCAGCTTTATTTTCTTTGGATTTCCTTTAAACGAGCTTAGTCTTTGAATCCTTTTGAAGGGAAGGTGTCCTTTTGAGACATGGGGGAGGTCCTTCTTTCGGTAGCTAAGAGTCCCCCGGAAGGGCCCCTGCCCTTCGGGGTCCCTTCCGCGGCCTTGCTTCTCAAATCCTTTGGACAAAATGTCCGAAGGAATTTCTTTAGACAAAATGTCTGAAGGAAATGTTCCTTCACATTTTTTCTGCTTATTCCGTCGGACCTTTTCTTTCGGGCGAATTCCTTCGGACAAAAGTATAAAGGAATTCCTTTGGACTTTTTGTTTGAAAGAATTTGTCCTATCTCTTTTCCGCAGAAAATCTTCTCGAAAGACATTATTTTTGCCTTATGAATTTCTTCATACAAAATGTCTGAAGGAATTTTTTTGGGTATTTTGTCTGAAAAAATTCTCCATCTCTTGCCTTGAACAAATCCAAAGGAATTCCAGCTTTTTTGCCTTATTCACTTTTTCGAAGAAAAACTTACCTTTTCGGCCTTCTCTTTATCCCTTTGCAAGTGTTCCTGCCCTCTGAAAGGGCACTTGGGTCTAGAAATGCCCTCCATAAGGGCAATGGAATGGTCCATTTTATGCTTGACTGCCCTCTGCAAGGGCTGTTTGGCCTCTAAAATTGCCTTTCAAAAAAGTTATGAAGGTCCTTTTGTTGCCTAAGTGCCCTCTGCAAGGGCACTTGTCCTTCAAACTTTTGGAAGACTCCTTTGAACTTTTTGATTAAACCATTGCTTGAACCAATTCATTTGAACCAAATGTTTGAACCAACTGATTGAACCAAGCTGTTGAACCAAGCTATTGAACCAAGTTGATGAACCAACCGATTGAACCAAGCCATTGAACCAAGCTGTTGAACCCACTAAGTGAACCAACTGATTGAACCAACCGATTGAATGGTTCAATGGTTCATCGGTTCAATGGTCTAAAGAAGCTTTGTAAGAAACCTTGCGTTCTTTGAACTTGTTCATCATCTACCGAAAAACTTGTGCAACCAAAATTTGAACTGGCTCAGAATGACAGGGAAAGAAGGAGACCGATTTTGGCCTACAAGACCAAAATGGTCAACAATTTGGCGATTCCCAGGGGAAGCATGCCTGCTATGCTTAAAATCCAGTTGCCTTAAAGTCCATTGGGCACGGAGTCAGAATGCAACTTGAAAAAAGTTAGCAACAACCCTGATAGATCCAAGAATCAATCATGAAGCTTTTACCCCAAACACAAAGGAAAACACACACAAGGCTAAAAACACTACTTGTGCAAACAACACTTAGGGAAAACAAGGAAAGCAAACTACTATATACAACTAACTAGGTATATTTGCCTCCCTCCTAGATCAAAGGAAAAAATTCTTAAGTCTCCTTCATGGTAAGGAAACTTATGGTGCTAGACAAGTGGCTGAATGGAATGGAGATTCGGTGACATGCTCCTCTTGCCTGCCACCTTGATTGGCTTGCATCTAAGTGGATCAGGGTCAAACATGCTTCCAACATATATGTAATCATTTTGCTCTTAGAAGCTTGTCGAATGTTGGTCCTTCATGCTAGCATGTTTTACCAAGAAATATGTGGATGTTGGCTCATCACCATAAGCCCTTTGATATGCATAGCTCCTTTGACATGCATCATGGTTTGAGCCATTCCCTTCTACTTTATTGAAGACCCTGTTAAACTCATCCTCTACTCCTTCATGGCTTTCTTGAAGAAGGGTGACTGTTGTGATGTCTAAAATGGAATCACAAATTGATTGCTCATCCCAAAGAACATCACCTTCTTGTTCAAGGCTCTCTTCTTCAAAGTTGTTCTCAAGATAGACAGGCTTCTCCTTTTCCTGCTCAAGGATCAGAGTCTCTAGTTGTTCAAAGACATCCACCTGATCCTCTTCTAACTCAGGCCTCATGGCATGGTCATCTTCCTCATCAAAGCAACAAGGAAGTTCATCGAACAAGGGAGGAGGGAGCTCACCATGCTTACTTTCCTCTTCATATTGCTAGAATATTCGCATGTATGCATGACCTGTGTCTTCCCTATTGTTGATGATGTCTTCAAAAGGAGCATCCATGAGGATTCCTTCCTCATTGACATCCATGAGAGCTTCTTGATTAGCTACAAATTGGATCCTTTCTTCTTCATTTGCCTCTTTCAAAACTAGTTCCTCTATGAGAAGGGATGAAGTGGAAGGATGAAGATTAAACCCATGTGGAAGAGGAGGCAGTCCCTGAGCTAGAATCGAAAGATTCTCCTCCTTCCATTTGGCCAGCACTTCATCTATATTAGATGTGGTCTGATAGCTTTCCTAGAGGTGTGTAGATGGGGTGTGTTCAGACATAGAATTTGCTATTTGGTCTGAACCGTCCATCACACATTGGCTGAGGAACCTCATTCTAGACTCCAACTCTACAATTCGCCTATCTATATCTTCTTGGAAGAGCCTTTCTTGGAGGTCACAAGCATCATCATGATGAGTAGGAGTAGCTTTATCTTCTTCAAGGTCGTGAGCCGGTTCATTATAGGCACTCCTCCAACTTGGAATCTTGACATCATGTTGAAAGACTTGAGGAGGTTGAGGAAGACTAGGAAGATGCTCATGCACATGAAGAGCTGCTTCAAGAGAGATGTGCTGGTTCATGGCATTCCCTTCAAAGGTGTATTCACATGCTAAGGAATTGAGGAGGTTCATTTCCATGAGAGGTTTCTCTAATGCCCTTTGATGTTTGAAAGCTAGGTGCAAGGGGTTAAGAGCATGAGTGATTAATGCATCAGATGAGCTAGAGTGAGCAAGTGCTATCTGGTATAAAGGATTTGGTGCATAAGAGGGGGTTTTCTTTAGAATAGGAGGCAACACATAAGGCTGACTGCCTTGAATTAAAGGACTCTTCCATTTTGCTACCTCTTCCTCCATGGATTTTAAGGCCTTAGCTTTCCTAAACAAACACTCTTCCTTGTACATAAGCTCTTGTTGATATCTATATTGCTCATCCAGTCTGTCTATCTCCATCACTTGCTTCTCAAACTCCAACGTTACTTCCCTTATTGTTGAAGGGCAACTAAGAGAGCTGATTGAGGTGATTCCATGAACAACCTGAGCTTGATCAAAGTTAAATGAAGGAATAAAAGGCCCATTATGCTGAGCAATGGGATTATACATACAAAAAAAAATGATTTCTTGATGGCACCAGAACTGCTTAACCAGATGATTCAACTCAGAGTCGCCATTGGTGTTGATGAAAAAGCCTCCAAAGGCTGGTTGGTTGAAGAACACACCCAAAATCTTCAGCTTTTTGGACTAAACTTGTCCCACAATAACCTAATTAAAGGTCAGATGTTGTATTAATGGTTCATTCTGCTGTAAATGGACCAATACCAATCCTATAACTTTTTTGAGTGTTAAAACATGGTCCCACCAGGCGTGTCAAAAACTATTGACGCAGTGGATTGCACCCTTGATAGGAGGCTAAGCTCCTATCTTCCACGCATCACAATGGAAACTCCCCTCTTGCCTGTGGGCCTAGCAAAACTGGGGGGAGAGTCTCTATATAAGGGTTAGCTCCCTTTAGTGTATCTCTAAGGTCCTGGATTTTCTACTGCTAACAATGGGGGGGTGAAAAGAGAGAAGGATGATGAAAATATAACCTAAACTAAATAGTGATACACAAAAAAAGTTGATCTACTTAGCTTGAGCATACACTTTTCACCAAGAACAAGCTGTTATACACTTCATTTGATATGAGAAACTCTTCTACATCAGTGAGCTAGGGGTCCTCTGGAGATATAGGGAGGAAGAACTATCACAGGTGTTCTGAGACACACTTGGCAGCCTGTTCACATACACCTATACTCTGCTGCAAACACTTCTGGCAGACCTGCAAAAGAAGAAACTTCACAATGCACTAGACATGCTGGAATCATTATGTGAAAGCATAAGGAAAATGACTTAACACAAAATAAAAACATAGACATATACGAAAGTGCAAGCTCAAATAGAGGTGAAAAATGTTATGTCTTGATTCAAGGTAAAATCCAGCAGTGCTCCGCCTTACAAGCCAAGAGATCCCTTCTCAAAATGAGAAGTTTATAATATATAGAGGAAGAAAGAGGCCTAGTGGCACCCTTTTACAAGTGGCCCATGTGTGTTGAGAGCATTGGGAAGAAAAAAATGTTGAAAGAGAATGTTGTGTTGGCTGTCAGTCTTGACTTTGGCGTTCAAACATTAATGTGAAAGCATGGTCCGCGCCTCTTTTTTTGTAAACAAGACTGCTCCTTCAAGATATTCACGTATTTTGTCTGCTCATTAATGTAAAGTGGAGAAAAAATAGGTCACACCATTTACTATTTGCGCTCCTTGATGACCACTTGGCAGAGACCATTCCAACTACAGAAATAACTTGCCTCCCCTTTGCCAGCTGGGTTGTTTTGTCTATTTATGCGCTTGGCTCTTTGGGCTCCCTTTTTGGTGGGTTGTTGAGTTCACTCTTGGCTTTTGTCCTTTCCCAGCTTTGTCTCTTCTTGGTCTTGTCTTTTTCTAGAATTTGAGCTCTCGGGAGCTATTTTCCCAGCTTTGCTGGCTCCTTGTGCTCTTCTCTCAGCGGTTCTTCTTTTTGGCCTCAAGGCCTTTGAATGCATTCAGGTCCATACTCAAGCCTTTAAATATCAATGGCTATTTCATTTCCATAAAATTGACGTTCACGCACTTGTCACCATTTGAAAGCCAATGGCTAGTTTATTGCCCTGAATTTGACAGCTTCGAGGACGTCACCGGACATCTGGATTCCAATGGCTAGTTCATGGTGCCCAACTTTGACGTTCACGGGCCCGTTGCCCCTTGGTCAATTCCTTCAGCTTTATTTCCTTTGGATTTCCTTTGATCGAGCTTAGTATTTGAATCCTTTCAAAGGGAAGGTGTCCTTTTGGGACTTGGGGGAGGCCCTTCTTTCGGCAGCCGAGAGTCCCCCGCAAGGGTACCCGCCCTTCGGGGTCCTTCAACAACCTCGCTTCTTAAATCCTTCGGGCAAAATGTCTGAAGGAAATGTTCCTTCACATTTTTTTTGCTTATTCTGTCGGGCCTTTTCTTTCGAGCAAATTCCTTCAGACAAAAGTTTGAAGGAATTCCTTCTGGTTTTTTGTCTGAAAGAATTCATCCTGTCTCTTTTTTGCAAAAAATCTTCCCAAAAGACATTGTTTTTGCCTTATGAATTTCTTCAGACAAAATGTCTGAAAGAATTCCTTCGGGCATTTTGTCCGAAGAAAGTCTCCATCTCTTGCCTTGAACAAATCTGAAGGAATTCCAACTTTTTTGCCTTGTTCACTTTTCTGAAGAAAAACTTACCTTTTCGGCCTTATCTTTGATCCCTTTGCAAGTGTTTCCTGCCCTCCGCAAGGGCACTTGGGTCTGAAACTGTCCTTTGCAAAGGCATTGGAATGGTCCATTTTATGCTTGACTGCCCTCTACTAGGGTTGTTTGGCCTCTAAAATTGCCTTTCAGAAAAGTTGTAAAGGTCCTTTTGTTGCTTAAGTGTCCTCCGTAAGGGCACTTGTCCTTTGAACTTGTGGAAGACTCCTTTGAACTTTCCGATTGAACCATTACTTGAACCAACCCATTTGAACCAACCAATTGAACCAAGTTGTTGAACCAAGCCATTGAACCAAGCCGATGAACCAACTGAGTGAACCAACCGATTAAACCAAGCCATTAAACCAAGCCGTTGAACCAATTGAGTGAACCAACCGATTGAATGGTTTAATGGTTCATCGATTCAATGGTTCGAAGAAGCTTTGTAAGAAACCTTGCATTCTTTGAACTGGTTCATCATCTACCAAAAAACTTGTGTAACCAAAAATTGAACTAGCTCAGAACGACATGGAAAGAAGGAGACCGATTTTGGCCTACAAGACCAAAATGGTCAACAATTTGGCGATTCGCAGGGGAAGCATGCCTACTATGCTTAGAAGCCAGTTGCCTTAAAGTCCATTGGGCACGGAGTCAGAATGCAACTTGAAAAAAGTTAGCAACAACCCCGATAGATCCAAGAATCAATCATGAAGCTTTTACCCCAAACACAAAGGAAAACACACACAAGGCTAAAAACACTACTTGTGCAAACAACGAAAGCAGGGAAAGAAAACTGAAAGCAAACTACTATATATAGCTAACCATGTATATTTGCCTCCCTCCTAGATCAAAGAAAAAACTTCTTAAGTCTCCTTCATGGCAAGGAAACTTATGGTGCCAGACAAGTGGCTAAATGGAATGGAGATTTGGTGACCTACTCCTCTTGCCTGCCACCTTGATTGGCTTGCATCCGAGTGGATCATGGTCAAACATGCTTCCAACATATATGTATTCATTTTGCTCTTAGAAGCTTGTCAAATGCTGGTCCTTCATGTTGGCATGTTTTACCAAGAAATTTGTGGTTATTGGCTCATCTCCATAAGCCCTTTGATATGCATAGCTCCTTTGACATGCATGATGGTTCGACCCGTTCCCTTCTGCTTTATTGAAGACCCTGTCAAACTCATCCTCTGCTCCTTCATGGCTTTTTTGAATAAGGGTGACTGTTGTGATGTCTGAAATGGAATCACAAACTGATTGCTCATCCCACAGAACATCACCTTCTTATTCAAGGCTCTCTTCTTCAAAGATGTTCTCAAGATAGACATGCTTCTCCTTTTCCTGCTGAAGGATTAGAGTCTCTAGTTGTTCAAAGACATCCACCTGATCCTCCTCCAATTCAGGCCTCATGGCATGGTCATCCTCCTCATCAAAGCAACAAGGAAGTTCATCAAATGAGGGAGGAGGGAGCTCACCATGCTTGCTTTTCTCTTCATATTGTTAGAACATCCACATGTATGCATGACTTGTGTCTTCCCCATTGTTAATAATGTCTTCAAAAGGAGCATCCATGAGGATTCCTTCCTCATTGACATCCATGAGAGCTTCTTGATCAGCTGTAAATTGGATCCTTTCTTCTTCATTTGCCTCTTTCAAAACTGGTTCCTCTCTGAGAAGGGATGAAGTGGAAGGCTGAAGATTAAACCCATGTGGAAGAGGAGGCAGTCCTTGAGCTAGAATCGAGAGATTCTCCTCCTTCCATTTGGCCAGCACTTCATCTATATCAGATGTGGCCTGATAGATTTCTTGGAGGTGTGTATATCGGGTGTGTTCAGACATGGAATCTGCTATTTGGTCTGAACCATCCATCACACATTGGCTAAGGAACCTCATTTTGGACTCCAACTCTGCAATTTGCCTATCTATATCTTCTTGGAAGAGCCTTTCTTGGAGGTCACAAGCATCATCATGATGAGTAGGAGCAGCTTTATCTTCTTCAAGGCTCTGAGCCGGTTCACGATAGGCACTCCTCCAACTTGGAATCTTGACATCATGTTGAAAGATTTGAGGAGGTTGAGGAAGACTAGGAAGAGTCTGCTCATGCACAGGAAGCGTTGCTTCAAGAGAGATGTGTTAGTTCATGGTATTCCCTTCAAAGGAGGACTCACATTCCAAGGAATTGAGAAGGTTCATTTCCATGAGAGGTTTCTCTAATGCCCTTTGATGTTTGAAAGCTAGGCGCAAGGGGTTAAGAGTAGGAGTGATTAATGCATCAAATGAGCTAGAGTGAGCAAGTGCTATCTAGTAGAAAAGATTTGGTGCATAAGAGGGGGATTTCTTTAGAATAGGAGGGGGCACACAAAGCTGACTACCTTGAATGAAAGGACTCTTCCATTTTGCTACCTCCTCCATGGATTGCAAGGCCTGAGCTTTCCTAAATAAACACTCTTCCTTGTACATAAGCTCTTGCTGATATCTATACTGCTCATCCAATCTGTATATCTCCATCACTTGCTTCTCAAACTCCAATGTTACTTCCCTTATTTTTGAAGGGCAACTAGGAGAGCTGCTTGAGGTGATTCCATGAACAACTTGAGCTTGATCAAAGTTAAATGAAGGAATAAAAGGCCCATTATGCTGAGCGATGGGATTATACATACAAAAAAATGATTTCTTGATGGCACTAGAACTGCTTAACCAGATGATTCAACTCAGAGTCGCCATTGGTGTTGATGAAAAAGCCTCCAAAGGCTGGTTGGTTGAAGAACACACCAAAATTCTTCAACTTTTTGGACAAAACTTGTCCCACAATCACCTGATTAAAGGTCAGATGTATTAATGGTTCATTCTGCTGTAACAAGACTAGCACCAATCTTGGAACTTTTTTGAGTGTTAAAACGTAGTTCCACCGGGCGTGCCAAAGACTGTTGATGTAGTGGATTGCACCCTTGACAGGAGGTTGAGCTCCTATCTTCCACGCATCACAATGGAAACTCCCCTCTTGCCTGTGGGCCTAGCAAAACTGGGGGGAGAGTCTCTAGATAAGGGTCCCTTTGGTGTATCTCTAAGGTTTTGGATTCTCTACTGCTAACAATGGGGGGGGTGAAAAGAGAGAAGGATGCTGAAAATAGAACCTAAACTAAATGGTGATACACGAAAAAAGTTGATTTACTTAGCTTGAGCATACACTTTTCACCAAGAACAAGCTGATATACACTTCATTTGATATGAGAAACTCTTCTACATCAGTGAGCTAGAGGTCCTTTAGAGATACAGGGAGGAAGAACTATCAGAGGTGTTCTGAGACACACTATGGCAGCCTGTTCACATACACCTATACTCTGCTGCAGACACTTCTAGCATACCTACAAAAGAAGAAACTTCACAATGCACTAGACATACTGGAATTGTTTTGTGAAAGCATAAGGAAAATGACTTAACACAAAATAAAAACATAGACATATACGAAAGTGCAAGCTCAAATAGAGGTAAAAAATGCTGTCTTGATTCAAGGTAAAATCCAGCAGAGCTCCGCCTTACAAGCCAAGAGATCCCTTCTCAAAATGAGAAGTTTACAATATATAGAGGAAGAAAGAGGCCTATTGGCGCCATTTTACAAGTGGCCCATGTGCGTTGAGAGCATTGGGAAGAAAAAAATGTTGAAAGAGAATGTTGTGTTGGCTATCAGTCTTGACTTTGGCATTTAAACATTAATGTGAAAGCATGGGCTGCACCTTTGTTTTTGCAAACAAGACTGCTCCTTCAAGATATTCACGTGGTTTGTTTGCTTATTAATGTAAAGTGGAGAAAAAATAGGTCACACCATTTACTATTTGCGCTCCTTGATGACCACTTGGCGAAGACTGTTCCAACTACAGGAATAATTTGCCTCCCGTTTGCCACCTGGGCTCTTTTGTCTATTTCTGCACTTGGCTCTTTGGGTTCCCTTTTTGGCATGTTGCTGAGTTTACTCTTGACTTTTGTCCTTTCCCAGCTTTGTCTCTTCCTGGTTTTGTCTTTTCATAGAATTTGAGCTCTCAGGGGCTATTTTCCCAGCTTTGTTGGCTCCTTGTGCTCTTCTCTCAGCGGTTCTTCTTTTTGGCCTTAAGGCCTTTAAATGCATTCGGGTCCGCGCTCAAGCCTTTAAAGATCAACGACTATTTCATTGCCATAAAATTGACGTTCGCGTGCTCGTCACCATTTGAAAGCCAACGGCTATTTTATTGCCCTAAATTTGATGGTTTTGAGGACGTCACCGGATGTCTGGATTCCAATGGCTAGTTCATGGTGCCCAACTTTGACGTCCGTGAGCCCGTCGCCCCTTGGTCAATTCCTTCGAGTTTATTTCCTTCGGATTTCCTTTGACTGAGCTTAGTCTTTAAATCCTTCTGAAGGGAAGGTGTCCTTTTGGGACTTGGGGTAGGTCCTTCTTTTCGCAGTTGAGAGTCCCCCGCAAGGGCAACTGCCCTTCGGGGTCCTTCGGTGGCCTTGCTTCTGAAATCCTTCAGACAAAATGTCTGAAGGAAATGTTCCTTCACATTTTTTCTTCTTATTCCATCAGGCCTTTTCTTTCGAGTGAATTCCTTCGAACAAAAGTTCGAAGGAATTCCTTTAGACTTTTTGTCTGAAAGAATTATTCTTGTCTCTTTTCCGCAAAAAATCTTCCCGAAAGACATTGTTTTTGCCTTATGAATTTCTTCGGATAAAATGTTCGAAGGAATTCCTTCGGGCATTTTGTCCGAAGAAATTCTCCATCTCTTGCCTTGAATAAATCTGAAGGAATTCCAACTTTTTTGCCTTGTTCACTTTTTCGAAGAAAAACTTACCTTTTCGGCCTTCTCTTTAATCCCTTTGTAAGTGTTCCCTGCCCTCCGCAAGGGCACTTGGGTCTGGAACTACGCTCCATAAGGGCACTGGAATGGTCCATTTTATGCTTGACTACCCTCCGCAAGGGCTGTTTGGCCTCTAAAATTGCCTTTCAAAAAAGTTACAAAGGTCCTTTTGTCGCCTAAGTGCCCTCTGCAAGGGCACTTGTCCTTCGGACTTTTGGAAGACTCCTTTGAACTTTTTGATTGAACCATTGCTTGAACCAACCCGTTTGAACCAAACATTTAAACCAACTGATTGAACCAAGCCGATGAACCAACTGAGTGAACCGACCGATTGAACCAAGCCATTGAACAAAACCGTTGAACCAACTGAGTGAACCAATTGATTGAATGGTTCAATGGTTCATCGGTTCAATGGTCCGAAGAAGCTTTGTAAGAAACCTTGCATTCTTTGAACTAGTTCATCATCTGCCGAAAAACTTGTGCAACCAAAATTTGGACTGGCTCAGAATGACATGGAAAGAAGGAGACCGATTTTGGCCTGCAAGACCAAAATGGTCAACAACTATTATTTGTCTCCTCCTGTCTCCTTTCCTAGTGGGTCGCTGAGTCTATCTTTGGGTCTCCGAGCCTTCAAATTTCCTTAGACAAAACATTTGAAGGAAATCCTTCAGACACTTGTTCGAAGGAATTATGGCTTCTTTCGAGCTTGACCATCCACTTTCGGTGATGCTTAAGCGTTCTGGAATTCTTTCAATCATCTTGTCCGAAAGAAATCTCCTTTAGCCTTTCCTTCCACTGTTAACCCATTTCATGCACGGGCCCATCCTTAAACATTTGAAAATCAACGGCCATCTTATCACTGTAGAATTGACGTTTGCAGGCTTGTCACCATTTGAATACTAACAACTCTTTTGTTTCCTTGAATTTGACATTCGCATGCACGTCACTAGAGGTTTGAACCCTCAACAGCTAGTTCACCATGTTAAAGTTGATGTGCTCGGTCTTGTCATCACTTTAGTAATTCCTTAGGCTTTTTGCAAAATGAGCCTTCCCAAATGGAAGGTGACCCTTCAAAAAAGAGGAGAAGGTCCTTTTGATAATCGAAAGCCCTCCGCAAGGGCACTTGCCTTTTGGGTTCCTTTGGGTTCCCTTGTCTTTCAAATTCCTTTGGACAAAATGTCCAAAGGAATTCCTTCAGACATTTTGGCTGAAGGAAATGTGTCTTCAGTGTGTTGGCTGTCTCTTTGTGAATTTCTTCGGACAAAAGTCCGCATGAATTCCTTCGGGCATTTTGTCTAGAGGAATTTACCTTTAGTTTTTTACATGGATTTTCTTCGGACAAATTTTTTGAAGAAATCCTTGGTTTTGCCTTGTCTCTTTTCCGAAGGAACTTCCCTTTTGGCTTTCGCCCTCGATCTCTCTCAAAAGTGCTCTCTGCCCTCCGTAAGGGCACCGTGGGTCCAAAGTTGTCCTTCGGAGCTTGTTTGAATGGTCCCATTTGTCACCTTCCTACCCTCCGCAAGGGCACTTGACCTTCAGAGTTTTTGTAGAAGACTTGCATTCCTTTGAAACTGGTCCATTCCTTTGCCAAAAAGGCTTGTCCAAGGTAATTTGCTGAAGTGAAATAAGCCTCCAGATCAACCCAAAAACCTACAAGACTCAAATCACTTGACTCCTTCGTAGAATAGGCCTATTATAAAAGGAAAAATTGACAATTGCAGTAAGGCGAAGACATTAGAGACTGACTAATCAGGACAACAAGGAAAGAAAAGGGAGGCCGATTTTTGGCCTGCAGGACCAAAAATGGTCAACACTTCCTTTGTATGGGTTTTTCCTTCAACATATCAGCTAACAACATGTCGTCAATAGGATACCACATCATACACCCCTTTTGTTTGTTGCCAAGAACCATAACAAGGTCATGCCTTTGCCCTTAACCTCCTCTAAAGGAGACCAACTTGCTCCTCGAGTTGTAGAGTTACTTCTCTATTAGGAACACTGTGTAGGCTGCTGACATGTTTGGCAAAGCTTTTTCAAAATTTTCATAACTTTATTGCGGGCTTCTCCTCAACAACATGAAGAGAACATGATATTTACCAAGAGATCATCCACCTTGATCTATCGAGAGATACCTACCAAAACAATTTTTTCTTCTTCTTTAATCTCCAACTTGGTCTCTTCCCCTGTCACAGTAGCTTCAACTTGTACACAACTAGCCAACAACAAAAAACACTCACGCATGGAATTTTTCACCATGGCTTTGATACCAAATGTTAAAAATAAAAGCTTCACAACCAAAGCTCTGATACTAGATGTTAGGAATAAAAATCTAATACTACATGTTAGATCAATGAGTTATATCCTATAGTGCAAGTAATTAAAATGCAAACTAATAAGCTATGAAAATGAGATAAGAAAGTGGACACATTACATAAGAGATTACATGAAAACTTGCAATGTGCAAAGAAAAACCACAAGCAAAATGACAGCTTTCAGACTTTATATTAATCAACATCAACTCTCTTCTACAACAACTCCTCTAACAACTCCTTCTATGCTAACAACCAAGCACTCAATGCTTCCATCTAAAGCATTCATGTTGTGAACCAAGTATAACAATGCCTTCAAGATCCAACCTCCAAGCATGCAAGCTCAAGCTTACATGGATCCTCTAACATGATGAATTACAAAGAGAGCTTCATGTTTATTAATAACATTTACAACATATAAGAGAGAGAGGAGAGAGAATGTAATAGTGACACCAAAAAATGTGCCACACTTGATGTGTCATGTGATCTCCATAGTGGTGGTGTTGTTTTCATGTGCAAAGTCTTCAAGGCATCTTCACTTTAGACAAGCACATGTGCCACCTCCATGTGGCTCCAAAACCATCGTCTCCCGCTCACACATGTGAGGACAATCTATTATTGTAGTTTTCTTGTCTTCATTCTCTATGTGACCACATGAGTCCAAAAGATGCTTGCAATCACCTTTGGACTTTACCCACACATGAGAATCTTGGACACATCTAGAGATGCACCTCACACCAACCCTTTTGTCTTTTGCACCATGTGACAACCCACATGTCACTACCAAGGACAAACCCATGTGTCTTGGTGGAGTGCTATGCTACACTCCCATCACATCACCCACAAGCCACATCACTAACCATCCACATCACCAACATGCCATATCATCATGAATAGTGGTCATGAATAGTGATGGTAATAGTAACTTCACATCCTAACAAGTTGAAGACTCATGTACTTTCAAAATCACATTGGTTGCCTTCAGAGTATTCACCATGACCAAGCTAAGGGTTGCTTATGGAACCAGAGGATCTTGAGTAACTAGGGTTTGGACAAAAGGTTGTGGGTTTGGTATACAGATGGCCATGGTCAACTTAGAATGGTGGCAAATGCCATATTATTGTGATTATTTCATTGACCGACAACGTGCCAACCATCATTTCCTCTTGTAGGGGGTCTAGTTAGCTTAATTGTGGCTTTAGTCAGTGGATTCACGATTACAATGAGTAGACAATCCTTGATCTTAGTGTTTGACGTCTAACATTAGAAGCAAGAATTGGGAAGGTTGATATACATCACCCATTGGGTGAAGCGTTGCTCTCTGATTTGGATAATGATGGTGTCACAGAGATATTGTGTGAGATCAATCTCCACACAAACATGTCGTTGTGGTTTGGCAACGTAAAACTTGTTGGTTTCAAAGCAAATGAATGGTCTTAAAAGCTTAATCAATTGTTCCAGAAATGGCTAAAAGGGCATAGGTAAGGTAATGAACTCAACCTAGATCGCGACCTCGAACTTAGCCTTGTCAAAGACGACGAAGTCTTTGGTCCAATGAGAAAAAAACAAACAACGAGCCTCTAATATAACACGAGCTAGCCCTGTGGATGACAACACAATATTCAGGGTTTTAAAACCCAAACAAGAAGAAACCCTTGGTCAAGTTTTGCATCCTAATGGGCTTAATGTCATGAGGCTTCCATTGCACTTGCACCCATCTCTTTAACGTAGAATCGACATGAATACACCCCACAAAATATTTAATAAGGGTACAAGATTCAAGCCATTGGCACACTTTATCAAAACGAGGGAAATCAAACAAAATATTAGGAGGATTATCTTGAGAAGGGGATACATTACCTCATGGAAGACCTTGGGTACAAACTTGCATGCTTTCTTCGATATCATTGTTGCTTCCTCTAAAACGAGTTGTATCTAACGATGCAAGCCCCTACGAAAAGCCCATTAAATAAGAAAGCGATCATCCAAAAGACGAATTTCCAATCTAGAGACTATTAAATACTATTCAAAGTAACTCGAAGAAAAAAAAAAAAAAAAAAAAAAAAAAAAAAAAAAAAAAATCGCAAAACCGAATATAACAATGACATAGTGACACGGAAAGAAAACCCTAAAACATGAACGACCGAACTAATGCAATTAATTCCAGCGATCATAAAATCCTAGGTTTTTCGCTATAAATATTTTTTCAGTCGGAGCTGAATCCTGCAATATTTCCCGTGACATATGCAACCGCAGCAGCAGCAATGCCTTACATTCCACCGCACAGAAGGATATTAAAAGATGGACAGTGTTCGTCTACGCCCATAGTCCCTCCAGATTCTGTCAACAGACAGAGTAGTAATAATAACAAACAGGGGAGTTATAGAGGCAAAAACTTAAAGCCAGACGTTGACATAAAATATGCCCGAAATAACTTACGCAAGTGGTTTGCCGTAGACGGAAATGCTAATCCTCCGTCAGATTTGCTCGAATTTAAACCCTTCCCGGGCGAGTCATTTCCACATTTGCAAGACGAGAAGCTTTACACCATTTCAGCAAATCCGCTTCCTGTAGATGGTATTAACCTTCAAAACCTTAAGCATTATTTTACTCTTATATGTATTTAAAGTAGTGTGTTTAGAACTATACATTTTCTGTAATTTTTTTTGTAACTTCAAAGTTTAGTGCGGAAATAGAGTTTTTTTTGCGAAGTTTTAGAATTTCAAAATTGATATTGCCTCGTCTTTTTCTTGATTTTTATTTTTTTAAAGTACTGTGTTTAGAACTATTCATTTTATGTATGTGTTTTCTTAACTTCAAAGTTTACTGTGCCGAGATAGAGTTTTCTTTGTTGAGTTTTATAATTTCAAAATTGATACGGCCTGCCTTTTTCTTGATTTTAATTTTTTAAAAGAATTTATGGGCTATATCAGAGGGAAACAAATATTGTAGGGTTACTTAATTGGTAATTAACTCTGGAATTGTTATAGCTTCAGTTCTTTTCTTGGTTTTTAAATTGTTGTAAACATTTAGCAGTTATAACAGTGTGAAACCAAGTTTCATCGGGTGGCGGTGGATGGACTGGATGGACTTTGGGCGCCCGCTTGGTGATGTCACCAGTCACCCTCAGAAAAAAACATTACAGTGAAACAAATCTTTGTCACCGTTAGCAACGGCAAAACAAATCTGTAAAGGCTACTTCAGTGGCCATTAATTCTAAAATTGTCAGTCTTTTGTTTTTCTTGATTTTCAAATTGTGTTAGAAGTTCAGCAGTTACAGATGATGTACCTGGTTACTCTTAGCTAAAAAACAGTACAGTGTGAAACAAATCTTTTGTGGCCTTTAATTCTAAAATTGTTATAGCCTCCGTGTTTTTTTCTTGATTTTCAAATTGTTTTTTAGTGGGTTAGCAGTTACAAGTGATGTTCCCAATTACCCTTACGGAAAAAATTGTGTCAACCTGTCAAACAAATCTTTTACGGCTACTTCAGTGGCTATTAATTCTAAAACTGTTACAGTCTCTGTTTTTTTTCTATTGTGATTTTCAAATGGTTATAGCCCTCGGATTTTCTGTCTCAATTTTCAAATTATTGAATTGGTTTTATAACCTCAGTATTTGTCTTGATTTTCAATTTGTTTTAAAATTTTAAATCTTATAGGGCGACTTATATGGCAATCGATTCTAAATGGTTATAGCCTCAGCTTTTCTATCTTGCTTGTTAAATTGCTGAAAAAATTGTTATACCCTCAGTATTTTTGTCGACTTTCAATTTATTTTAAAAATGTAGTAGCTATATCAGTACGAAAAAAATATAGGGGATATATTAGAGAGAAACAAATATATTAGGGTTACTTAAGTGGTAATTAACTCTGGAATTTTTATAGCTTCAGTTCTATTCTTGGTTTTAAAAATTTCATCGGGTGGCGGTCTATTGGACAGGATGGACTTGGGGCACCCACTTGGTGTTATCAGCAGTCACCCTAAGAAAAAATCATTAAGTGAAACAAATCTTTGTCACTCTTAGCAATAGTGAAACAAATCTTTGTCACCCTTCTTCAGTGGCCATTAATTCTAAAATTGTTAGTCTTTTGTTTTTCTTGATTTTCAAATTTTGTTAGAAGTTTAGCAGTTACAGGTGATGTACCTGGTTACTCTTAGCAAAAAAAACAGTACAGTGAAACAAATCTTTTAAGGCCACTTTAGTGGTCTTTAATTCTAAAAGTGTTATAGCCTCCTTGTTTTTTTCTTGATTTTCAAATTGCATTTTTAATAGTTTAGCAGCTACAAGTGATGTCCCCAGTTACCCTTAGCAAAAAAAGAAAAATAAAAACAATAGTGTCAAACAAATCTTTTAGGGCTACTTCAGTGGCCATTAATTCTAAAACTGTTATACCCTCTGTTTTTTTCTTTTGTGATTTTCAAATTGTTTTAGAAGTTTAGCAGTTACAGGACTCTAAAACAAATCTTATGGGGCCTCTTCAATGGCAATTAAATCTAAATGGTTATAGCCCTTGGATTTTCTGTCTTCATTTTTAAATTCTTAAATTTTTTTATAACCTTCGTATTTTTCTTGATTTTCAATTTGTTTTAAAATTTTAAATCTTATAGCACCACTTATATGGCAATCAATTCTAAAGGGTTATAGCCTCAGCTTTTCTCCCTTGCTTGTTAAATTGTTGAAAATTTTGTTATAACCTCGGTATTTTTGTCAACTTTCAATTTGTTTTAAAAATGTAATAGCTATATTAGTGCGAAACAAATCTTTTAGGGCTATTTCATTTGCCATTAATTTGAAAATTTTTAGAGTGTTTTTTTTTAAACTTGATTTTCAAATTGTGTTAAAGGTTAAGTAGTTATATCAGTGTGAAACAAATATTTTAGGGCTATTTCAATAGCAAGTATATTATACTTTATTTTATTCTTTCTTTTTGGGATTAGATGTGTAAAATATTTTGAGACATTTATCCATCCACGAGGCTTGTCAATGAAAGTATATGTGGGAGAAGATGAAGAATGTTTAAGGGAATTGTTTCACAATGTATTCAGAGTATTGGGATTAGAATTATACAATTTGTTTATTTGTTTTGATTGTAACTTAAAAAATTTGTGCTTAAAAAGAGGCTTCAAATTTCATATCTGTTACACAGAACGCATTAAAATTTTCCAAATTCTAATAACCTTATATTTTTTATTTTTTCAAATAGTTTTCAAGATTTGTTAATTAGGTGACTGCAAACAAAAATACTTTAGTGCTACTTCAATGACAAGTTTCATTTTACCATATCCTGTCTTTCTTGGAACTATATTGTAATGATCTTTAAATTTCATATGGCATTTTACATTTATTCACATTATTCAGTTTAGAATTATACATTTTGTCTAGATGTTTTCACGGTTTTTCTATCTTTAAAGTTTAGTGCGTAAAGAGGTTTGTATTTCAGAATTGTAATGAAAAATTTAGGTTTTATTAACTTCAAAATTCTATTAGGCTCATTTTTTCTATAAAATTTCAAATTATTTTCAAAATTTAGCAGCTATATGACTCTGACCTAAATCTTTTAGGGCTACATCAATGGCATTTTTTATTTTACTTTTTTTTTCTAATTTATGTTTCTTTTTTTTTTGGATTAGATGTGGAAAATAATTTGAGATCTTTAACGATCCACGACACTCATCCATGTAAGTATATGCTGGAGAAGATCAAGGACGAATTAAGAGAAGCTTTTCACAATGTGGAGACGTATATCGAAATGTTCAAACCTGACTATGCAAAGCCTTCTTTTATGGCCCGACTTGGAAAAATTTTATTTCATGGGTGCACTCTTTTTGCTCTTCACTAGACCTTGCCAATGTTCCATGTTCTTTTGCATAAAATATCTGTAGATTCTGAAACAATGTTTTTATTTATTCACAAATATTGTTTTCCTTTTCCATTAGGCCTAGAATTTGAAAGGTTTTCCTAAATTTAAAGTTCCTCTAAAGCGAAAATTTTCCAGCAACCTTTTAATATATAAGGGTTTGACAAAAATCCTTATTATTTTAGGAAACTTATGAATAAAATTCACAGTTAAGAAATATAGGAAACAAGAATGTTAGTGACCTATTTGTAATATGCTTAAGGCTTCATTATTAAGAAAGAGCTATTATTTTTACATATGCCTATGTACTAATGCACAATATTTATATGTATTTGTGTATGTGTTTGTGCTTCTGCGTATGCTGCAGCTGCAGATGCAGATGTAGGTGCACCCATTTTTTTTACTTGGCACTATACCAAATTTACATTTTGAGAAACTTGTGTACACAACACATGAGAATATATATATTAATATACAAATAGAAAAATAAAGTTAAGCATGCCCCAAAAAGACTGAAAGTTATACAACCAACTAAAAATGACCATATGTAGGAATACCACAAAAGTTAATCAAAGATGAAAAATCTACCAACTCCAGACCTTGAGATTAACTGGCCATTGAAGGATTTTAGCTTGTGGCTCCATAAGGGAACTAGGCATAGTTTGTAAGCAAAAAAAACCAATAGGGAGTCCCATTGATTTTCAAAGAGTTGGATACAAATTTTTTCCTCCATAGATAAAGAGTAGAGCTTGGATGAAAAGATTGTGGTCTTGAGCATAATTACCAAACTCAAAACTCAAAAATTGTAATGTATCGACATGTGATAGTGTGAGCATTGACTTGTTTGAACATGAAATTTCCTTGTGATAGCTCTCATGGAAGCTGTTGGGGATGATCCTTTTGCTTATGCCCCAGCTACCATTTGCACAGTAGTCTTGGGGAAGGAAATGGAGTAGTAGTCTGAGATTTCTGCCTTCTTGCCTTCTTTGCTTAGTAAGGATGTTGGGTATATAGAGGTGAATGACCTTTTATTGTTCGCAAACGGAAAGGGACTTAAGCTATGGACTTGCCGTATTTTGTCTGTGATTTGAAAATTTCTTGGGTTGGTAGGATTGCATGAGTTTGGCCGTTGTGTAAGCACACATTAGGGTTGGCAATAAAATTTAATATTTCCTATTGAGGGAAATAAAATTTACCAGATTAATGACATCACCTAAAGAGCATTGAGAAATCATGGGTAAAGGTTAGCATATGGGTCAACATCAACATGATCAATAAAAGATGAAGAGGTTGGAAGAAAGTGACACACTGTTATGAAGGTGTCTCTACAAGGAGGCAAGCCCCTCTGGACCCAAAACCACAGTTATCCAGAGTGCTCATTTGAAGCAATTGACAAAACCATAGTTCTGAGTTAGTTACAAATGGGGTTGGCCTAGACCACTAGAGTTAGGAAATCATCGACAGTTTTTGGAGTGAGGCATTTTTTGTGGTTGGTGGATGAATTCTCCAAGAAGATTTGGGTCTACTTCTTGAAAGAGAAGTTTGATTGTTTTGTTGAGTTTGTGAAGTTCAAAGCATTGGTGGAAAACGAGACAAGTCGACAGATCAAGACTCTTAGATCCAACAATGGGGGCGAAGTTTTCCAAGCAGTTTCTAAACTACTGCAACAAGGAAGGAATCCTTCGACAGTTGATAGCCTTGTACGCTCCACATCAAAATGGGGTGGTTGAGAGGTGTAATTGCACTATCATGGAGATGGCTCAGTCCATGTTACACAATAGGGGCATGCTATACAATACTGGGGAGTAGTAGTAAACATGACAATATACATTCTAAATAGGAGTCCCTACAAAGCTTTGATGGACGTCACACCTGAGGAAGCAATGGTCTAGAATCAAACATGAGGTAAGACTTTTTTGTGTTTTTAGTTTTAATGCATATACTTTAGTTCCTGATAGAAAGAGGAGTAAACTAGATTCCAAGAGGGCTAGATATTTTTCGTTGGTTGTGGTGAACATGACAATATACAAACCAGAGGTAACACATTTTTGAGAGGTGTAATTGCACTATCATGGAGATGGCTCAGTCCATGTTACACAATAGGGGCATGCCATACAATACTGGGGAGTAGTAGTAAACATGACTATACATTCTAAATAGGAGTCCCTACAAAGCTTTGATGGACGTCACACCTGAGGAAGCAATGGTCTAGAATCAAACCTGAGGTAACACTTTTTTGTGTTTTTAGTTTTAATGCATATACTTTAGTTCCTGATAGAAAGAGGAGTAAACTAAATTCCAAGAGGGCTAGATATTTTTCGTTGGTTGTGGTGACCAATCTACGACCTATAGACTTATTAATGTTTCCACTAACAAGATCATTGTAAGTTGAGATGTATGTGAAGGAGACAAAATCCTTTTTTGTTTTTAACCAACAAGCACTCTCTGAGATACTTGAATCTGGTGCTGTCATTCCTTTGAAAGATGAGGAATTGGGATCCATAAGTACTCCATCACAGATTCCAGTGCAACAACCCATGGCTGATATTTCACGTACTCCACTAGTATATCAACGACTCCAACCTGCGTTGGCTAACACTTAGTGATATTTAACCAATGCAAGAATCTTTAGTACATTTGAGGCCTTAGTGGTTTTAGTCCACTCTACAAGTTGTGTGCGAGGATGAAATTCCTCAATCAAATGCATGACCTCAGAGGACATACAAGAAAGTTGTGGATTCAACTAAGGGGCATGTTCATTTTGCTCTTGCTTTTGATCTTTTCATGTTATTAGAACCATAAAAGTACTTTGAAACATGAGGCAAACCTGAATGGGAGACTGCGATGCATTTAGAATATGATGCCTTAATGAAGAACCGTCCTTGAACATTGGTGGAGTTACCTCCAGGTAAACAACCCATTGGCTGCAAATGGGTGTACAAAGTGAAGTGCAAGGCTGATGGTACTTTAGATAAGTACAAGGCCCGTCTTGTTGGGAAAGGTTTTTCCCAATAGGAGGGAATAGACTGTGAGGAGACTTTTGCTCCCATTGCAAAGATGGTCACATTTTGGTTGCTTCTCTCCATCGCAACTCAATTTGGATGGAAAGTGTTTCAGATGGATATCAAAAGTGCTTTCCTAAATGGAGATTTGGATGAGAAGGTCTACATAGTGTAGCTTGAAGGTTTTTGGGTGTCTGGTAGTGATCATTTGGTTTGTAGATTAAGTCTCTATATGGGCTTGAGTAGGCTCTGTGAGCCTAGCATATCAAAATTAATTAGCATCTACAGGATTATGGATTTAGAAGCAACCACTGTAATTCAGTGAGTGAAATCAGATTTGTGTGTTGCTTTGGATATGATTGATCCATGCCTCCTACACTATTGCTTAGGTTTAGAATTCTAGCAACATGATCATCTCACTTTCATAGCTCAGGTCAAGTATGCCAAAACTCTTATAGAGAAGTTTGGAATAACAAATTGTAATTCTGCATCTACACCTATGGAGGTCGGGTTGAAGTTGTCAGCCCATGATGATTTGTCACTGATCAATGAATCACTCTACAGACAGTTGGTGGACAGTCTAATATATCTTACATCTACATGACCTGATCTATGTTTTGCTTTTGGCTATCTTTCTTGATTATTTTCTCAACTAAAGCTCATTCATTGGATAGTATCAAAACTCATTTGAAGATATGCCAAAGGAACTCTTGACTTTGGCATTCTATATTAGAGAGTAAGATTTCAGATTGATAGGCTATACAGACTTTGATGAGGGAGGATCAATGGATACTTGGAGGTATACCAACGGGTATATCTTTTCTTTTGGTTCATGAGTTGTTTCGTGGCAGAGCAAACTTTAGCATATTGTAGCTATCTCTTCCACCGAAGCAAAATGCAAGGCAACAGTCAGTGCTACTTGTGAAGTAGTTTGGCTACACCGGATTCTAGTTGATTTGCAACTTCCATCTACACCTACTCCACTTTTTTGTGATAATCAAGATGTATCGAAGTTAGTGAAGAATCTTGTTTTTATGCACACACCAAACATATTGAGATCCATCATCACTATATTTGACATTTGGTTGATTCTAGTGATATTTCTCTTCACTTTTGTGTTTCTACAGAGTAGCCTGCAGACCTAATGACTAAACCTCTTAGTCCTATTCTATTTGTAAAATTTCAGGACAAACTTGGTGTTGTTTTCAGTTTAGTCATTAAGAGGGGGTATTAAATATATTGCTTTGATATATTAATGATATTTAACTAATCCTATAATTGTTAAAGTCTAACGAATGTAACTGTTAACCGCCTCAACTATTTGTAACTTGTTTATGACATTAATAAATGAAGGATGCAAATGGAGTTGATGGTGTGCCTTCTAGTTTCTCTTCATTTTTTCAGCAATCAAACTTGCTGATAGCAAGGATGAGGGTAATTCATTGTAACCTATTGTATTGTATTCTTCGTGTGAGTAGGGCCATTGGCCCCCTTGCATGTTTGAGCTTTATTCATATACGGTAGTCATTCTACTTTACTCAAATCTCTGTTTATTGCTTTAATATTTCACAGGTATGCACATGCAATTGTGGGTGGAAGTCTTGAGGTTGCTTCTTTACAGATCCTGGAAACTATACCAATTTCACATATCATGGGCCTATCCCAAGATTCTAACATAAACAAATGGCTGCTATTGCATAATGTAGTAAACAAACTAAGGTAAAACTAAGGTAATGGCAGGCCTAGAAATAGGGCTCTACTATGTCAACACCCCTAAATAGGGAGAAGAGTGGAAGGCCTTTCTAGAACCGACACTTAGAAGGTAAAACACAAGGCTATAGTAAATTGGTCAAGGACTGTGGTAATATGAAAGGGTTGTGTTAATAAAATAAATAAGATAAATGAAAACAAGCATGTGTCATAAAATAAATGAAATGAAGCATTCAATGTACAAAATCAGGCTTTGCACAAAATAATGGAGATAGGGCAAAGGGATAATTACTTTGAGTCGAATTGTTGGCATATTGATCTCCCCCTTGGCATTGAGCACTTTGTGAGAGATGGTTGTAGGTGGAGTCAAGAAGGATAGACGAAACCCTAAGTAGACCACAATTGGGGACTCCAAAGACTTAATATACTTCACCAGTGAATCCCCTATTTTTGAATCTCCAAGGCCTTTAGTTGCAATTATCTATCTTTGGTGAAGCTCCTTTACCCTATTCCTCTTATGGAATTCCAACATTGAATCCTGAATTCTTGTTTTGGAAATAACTAAGAATAACATTATCAATAGTGGTATGTATTTCTAGGTCGTGACTCCCTTTAAGCGATGTCATCAGCCATGATCTGAGACAAAAGACATATTCGTCTAGGTAAAATTAGTGTCACTGGCCATCAATCCAATAGGATGGGGGAAAGGGAAGATAGAGGAAGGTCCAAGTAGATGAATCAAAAGGTATGAAGGTGGTAAATAGGTAGTAAACAGGTACCTGCGACACATTTCTCACATGTTGGCTCAAAACCGGCCCAGCCCAATCTCGAATATGGGAGATTAATGTGCCAACAAGTCCTTGACCTAAAAAAATGTTAGTAAAGTATATTTGAAGTGTATAAAGGTGTTTTGCTTACTCAGAATTTGGATCAGATTTCTATCCTCAGACTTGATTAATGATGTCTTTCACAAATCCATTCTTGGGTATGAGCTTCTTCGAAGCCTACGCTTCAAGGTTACTATAGTGGCAGATACAGTTTATTTCTAGTAAATACAACGTTGAAAAGCACGGTCCACCTGGGACTTGAACCTAGGACCTACCAATGACATGCTGGGGTGCTTTGCTGAGTTACTGGCCCCTCATGGGTTCTCTAGAGGATTGCCCATTGAACACTCTGTTCAAGACACACACCAGCTTGAGATCACTTATCATGGTTCTCAAGCCATGTTGAAAAGCAGGGACCGGCTATGGTTTGAACTTAGGACCTGCCATTGGCATGCTGGCGTGCTTTACCTCCGAGCTACCGACCTTTCACAGTGTCCATTCTCTGGAGTGGGGATTGACCTTCCAACATGCAATATACGTATGCCTGTTTTTGGTTCCCACTGATTCCTCTATTCCACTATTTAATTGTACTTATTCTTACATAACCACCACTCAAAAAAAATAAAGCCATATGGAGTGTGGGAATATTCACTGTTGTCCTTGCTTCATCCACGCCTCCTACACTGTAAAAGTCAGTCTTCGTATTCTTGATCAAAATTTCAAGAGACTGTTACAGACATGCATTCTTCAATACTCAATTGGACAAACTTGAGCTGTTTATTCCACTGAATTATTAAAGTATTATATATCATTATGGACTAGAAATTAATGCAAAAATCTTATCTTCTAGATTTCTTATTGTTCCTGAACTTCACATGCTCCTGAACTTCACATTAAACACAGACTTGTAGTCTCTCTGTCATCTTGTATCTGCTTTTGACTATTTCCTTCTGTCAATTTGTTCAAACAAATCCATGATCTACTCTTAACTACTATTCTTATTCCACCTTGAGATAATTCCTTTGAAGTCTTCTTGGTTGTAAGGGCTTGGAATTTGGAATCTTGAACCTTGCCCTGATACCATATTGCATTATACAAACAGAAGTCCATGAGAGAGAAAATAGTAAATAGAATCTCAGATGTGTCTCATTGAAATACGAAAAATTAATTAGATGCTTTAAATCCAAATGTTTTAAAAATTTCCTATGTGGCCACTATAACTGACATTAAACTAGTTATGTCACCAGTAACGTGATAAAGTACATGTGACCTCAAAGTGTTCATTATTATGGCATCATATAAATTTATATTGTGGCTATTAACTTCTGACAGCCACACTCTCTTATTTCTTTTTTGATTATAGTTTTTCAACTTAGCTCTCACCCAATTTTTAGTCCGTTTCGATTTAAGAAAGGTTCTCCTATGCAAACTCTAGGGTTTGGTTCTTGAGATCAAGAACATTTTATCTGTTCTAGAGAAAGTTCAATAATGTCCAATGTGGACATAGTTACCTTTTAAACCATTCCTTGCTTTATCCAATTTATTTTTTGCTAGTTTTCCAGAAAATATTTAGTTTTCTGTAAAATGTTATCAAGTCATTGTCCGATATTGTATGTTTCTTTGATAGTGGTTTTATTTAGTAGGTAAGGTATTACACTGTTTGCAAAAGCCAATTGTTTTCCTTCTATGGAGGGCAAGATGTTTGGATCTTACCTTCAAGAATGTTCATGGAAGCTAGAGGGAATTTTAGAGATCTCCAGGCGAGAGGATTCATGTGGAAATAATTAAATTGTGCTGTGAATAGTGGGATAGATTTCCACCTCTCTTTTGCAAAGGAAGAAGATGAAGATTAGCCTCCTTAGATAAAATTCACCAAGAGAATAATCATGTTTGTTGGATTTATATTGATTGGAAAGGGCTTTTTTTACGAGCAGCACAACATCAAGCATCAAGCAGTGGTATGGCATGGAATTAAATGCTGCCTGTGTTGATTTATCAATCGATGGCATTGGTTCAGTTCGAATTAATTGTGGTTTTGTGTTGGTGGTATTAAGTAGTTAGTGTCCATGGGCATGTCTTATGAATGAACACTAAAAACCTTCCCAACATTATATTGAAACAACCTGTACTTATTCTATAGTGAAATGCTTGATTAGGAAAACAGCACACAGCACATATAGACAAGAACTATCTACAAAACATGTGCACAGTCATCATGTACAGAAATAAGAACGTCTTCATAAGTCATGACTACAATGGACATTTTACATGGTCTCCTAGAGTCCTATATGTTGAGGCCTGACTCACATATGATACCCTAAGTGAATCCTGGCGAACTCCAAATGTATCAATGGAACACGTACATATAGGAGGATATGCATGATAGTTGACCACAACAGTCGGTCCATAATATTACTGCCCCATTATGATCCTAATAGTCAAATTAAAGGCTGCAGGTATGTTATATGTTTGTATAATCATTCCTTTATTAAACACTTGCTTCACAGCCATTAAGTTTTAACCCAGTGCAGCTAAGTAGGCATCACTAACTATTGTCTATAAAACTATTGTGAAAGGTGTGCACATAGAGGAACATGTAGAAATATCAGGGAAAATGGACTAATGATAGAAGAATTAATGAGCATTTTTCAACACAATAGACTGATTTGGTAAACCGTAATATTTTACAAAGCAAAACAATAGTTTAGCACAGACAAGATATTTGTTTTCAAATAACAACGATGTTCATAAAAAAGGTATCAGCCATAGTTATAGATGTTTAAGAAACATATATTTGCATTCTTGGGATATGACATCGGAAACTATTTTTAAGGAAATTGGTCAGTTTTCTTAATCTTGAGCAGGGCAATACTGAGTTCAACACTGAATTATTTTTAGATGCTATTTTAGGTTTAGTCATACGTGTCTCACAGCATGATATTCTTGATGCTTATATTTGTTCCTCATGATACTTGAATAGCGTAATTTTTGATAGAAGCTAATTAAACAATATTTTTTTGGATTGTTGATATTTTTACGTTGAAGGAATAGATGATAGATATATGGATTGTAAGGAGTATCATCTATAATGTTACGGTTTTTTAGTGGATGTTGCACAACTCAAGAGATTTTAATGCAATACTCTAAAAGATACACACAAAGGAAACAAATAGAAATATTAGGGATAACAGACTAAACATAGAGGAACCCTGAACATTTGTTAATGCAGCTGTTCATAAAAAAGGTACTAAGCATATAATATATTTATAGATGTTTAAGAAACTTATATTTGCATTCTTGTGACATGACATCGGAGACTAGTTTTAAGGAAATTTGTTAGTTTTCTCTAGCTTGAACAAGGCAATAATGAGTTCAATATTGAATCATTTTTAGATGTTCTTTAAGGTTTAGTCATATGTGTCCTAGCACCTTAATATTCTTGATGCTTATATTTGTTCCTATTGATACTTGAATAGAGTAATTTTCAAACATTATCTGTCTAGATTGTTGATATTTTTACATTAAAGAATTAGATGATAGATACATGGATCGCAAGGAGTATCATCTATAATATTAGGGATTTTTAGTGGATGTTGCAAAATAGAGGTTTTAATGCTTTGATTTTGGCTGTTCATAAAAAGTAACATGTGTGCAATAACACAACGTATTTGTTAAAGTATTTTTATTATCTGAAATCTCAAGTATTTTTATTCTCACTAATCATTGTGGTGTAGTGGGGGGTTAGCATGGCATGAATGTGTCAGTGCAGACATTCTGGAGAACACTTTGAAGGTTGAAAGAGGTATTCAAAATCCATTAAAGAAAACATTTGATACACATATTTCAAAAGATATTTTTGAAGCCCTAAAAGAAAAAACCATTGCTGGTATAGCCACACAAAAATTAAAGGAGAAAGACTTATATTTTATTAAGGTGATTATTTCTTCATTGTATTAGGTATGACAGGGTTATATTTGCTGCAACAAGAATGTTTAAAAACAAAAATTATTTAATTGCAATGCTTCAAATTGAGATCTAGGGGTATAAGAAGCTAACATGGTAGATGTTACTGATGTAGGTTGAAGATAGTTTGAATCCTGGTGTTATTTTGCGGTTGACATGTCGCAAGAAAGGTACAGATGGAAAACAACTTGAACTCAAGAAGGTAAATTTATTGTTTTCCTTTTTTTCTCCATTGGTCTTTTCATGATGCATTCCAACATAAGTGCTATTTTGCTTGTGAAATAGATGTATTTTGAAATAGTAGAACGTGCCTATGTATTAAGACATGATTTTAGAGGAAACTACGGTGCAACAAAGGGTATCTTTTGATGGATGGGACGGATTTTTTTGTCATGTCTCTGCCAACTTGCCTTGTGTTTAATATCTCAAAGGAGTGTTTAATGCCTCAAGAAAAAATACAAAAATGATGATTACTACAAACATGCTACGAATAAAAAAATATCATACAATTGCAATGAAGTATCCCTTTTTTATATTTTATCAAAGTTCTGATTTTTTTGTAATTTCTTTTGAATATCAATGCTGTTATAAACCTAAAATAATAATAAATCACTGAAATATGCAAAATTGAAAATACCCAATTGCAATTTTTATTCAAATATGTTGAGTATGAATTTATTACAACAAACTTTAACCTAAAACTGCATAGAAAGCATGAAAACTGAATTTTTACTGAAACTCTAGTTGAAAGGGAAGTTTAGAAGTATGACGTATTGTTGGAAGGTATGACAGATCCTTGGCAGCAATAATATACCTTGCGAGTGTTAGCAGAATTTTCCCTAAAAAGAATGACGCCAAGGTTGGAGTTACGGCAGATGGTAATTGCAGGTACATCAATGAATAACGACATGAATAGTGACGTCGTGAACAATGACGTCAAGCTGAAATGTCACTTCGAGAGAATACTTTAATAATTTTCTGAAGTATTGCAGCCCCATATACAGTCATACATCAGCCTCTTTATGCCTGTGTGATGGATTTCCTCAGAATTTGAAAGCTTTGATGTAATTCCTAAATTAAATTACCAAATAGGTTTGAGGGTTTTCGTCCCCTACCCTGTGCATGAGGGGTTTTCGTCCTCTGTATAAAATATTGAAGTCGCTGCCCCAAATTTGCAAAACAAAGGTTTTGTAAAAGTCTTTGAATGATTATAAATAATGATTTATTTTCATCCAACCCTTTTAATAATTATCCTTTTCACCGAAACCCTTAAAACAATGCTTTATCATCTATTTTAATGTTGACATGCTTTTATTTTAATAAAGTCATCTTTATCGTTGCTTTTGGCTCGATTAATAATCATTACTTTATGACTCACTTTAATAATAATGATCACGTGCCATTTTTCCATGTTATTAATTAAAGTGACTTTAGGACAACTTAAAACATTAATATAAAATTGTTTCATTATTAATTATTTTGAAAAGAGGACATGACAGTTTGCCCTTTCCAAAATTGCTTGCCCTCAAACAATTGCAAACTTGGATGCTTTAGTATCATCATGCCAATGTTATAAATCAAGCAGTAATGCCCATGTAATCTAGAGCTTGTACTTGTGAAGTGGGACAACTCTTCCCAACTTGAACCTTTATGTCAATGCCAGGATCTCAAATCAATTTCGAGAATTCTTCATCATGCTTTTGTTGCACCATTCTGATACAATTGGAAGTTGAAAAGCCTCCACAACTCGGAGCTCCCATAACTTGGATGCCATATCATCTTTGAGAATTGGTGTGACCAACTACCCAAATTTTCAAAATGTGGGAAAATTTCAGTAAACTCCCAAGAACGATTACATACAATCTTATAATGCTGCTATTCAAAATCAGCAGTAGAAGCAAGCTAAAGTTGTGCCTTTGTTGAATCAAGTGTCTTGGAGTCCTCAACTTCCTTGGATGCCCTCTAGATATCATTTCAACATCTTGGAAAGGAGTTACTGTAACATCATATAAAGGATCAATTTTGTTTGCTAAAAGTGGTGGCCTTTACTTGTGCATCTTTTTTACATTAAATTTTATATCTTCCACTTGCGTGGTGAATTGTTGCTTTTGTTCAGTGACCTTCATCTGAGCAATTTTTCATGACTTGGCTTCCATTTTTTCTTCTCTTTCCGTCAACTCCTTCATTCCTATGTCTTCCTCTTGAGGTTTTGATGTATTCAACATCTTGGAAAGGAGTTATTGTAACACCATATAAAGGATTTCAGTATTCTTTGCTGAAAGTGGTGGCCTTTACTTGTGCACCTTTTCTTACATTAAATTTTATATCTTCCACTTGCGTGGTGAATTGTTGCTTTTGTTCAGTGACCTCCATTTGAGCAATTTCTCATGACTTGGCTTCCAGTTTTTTTTCTCTTTTTGTCAACTCCATTCCTATGTCTTCCTCTTGAGGTTTTGATGTATCCAACATTTCACCTAGGTCCATGGTTTTCTTTTCTGGCTCTTCTGAGTCTTCATCTAACATGTCTTCATAGTGGACTTGTCCACTTCTTGTTTTCATCAATTTCTAGAAGGCTGAAAAAGATATTTCTTTTCGAATCTTTGTTGGAAGAGCTCTATATTTAGCATAAGTAGCAATAACATCATCCACCATAGCTCTCTCCTCTGGGAATAACGATGTGATTCACAGGTTGGCAAGATCACAACTTTGATACCACTGAAGTATTCATTTTTTATATTTGATCAAAGTTATGCTTTTTTTGTAATTTCCTTGAATATCAATGTTATAAATCCTAAATAATAATAAATCACTGAAATATGCAAAACTGAAAACACCCAAACACAGTTTTTATTCAAATACGTTGAATATAAATTTATTACAATAAATTCTAATTTGAAACTGTATAGAAAGCATGAAAACTGAATTTTTATTGAAACCCTTGTTGAAAGAGGAAGTGTGGAAGTATGACATCCTATTGGAAAGTACCATAGATCCTTGGTAGCAATAATAAACCCCTGTGAGTGTGATGTTAGCAGCGTTTTCCCTAAAAAGAATGATGTTGAGGTTGGAAGTGTACTGTTGGCATTACGACAGTGTAATTGCAAGTAAATTAGTGAATAGTGAATAGTGACATCGTGTACAGTGACATCAAGCTGAAATGTCACTTCAAGAGAATACTTAAATATTTTTTTGATGTGTTGCAGCCCCATATACAATCATAAATCAACCTCTCTATACCCGTGTGACAGATTTACTTTGAATTTGAAAGCTCTGGTGTAATCTCTGAATGGAATTACCAAATGGGTTTGAGTGTTTTTATCCTCTATGTAAAATATTGAAGTTGTTTCCCCAAAATTTGCAAAACAAGTGTTATGTAAAAGTGTTCGAATGATTATGAATAATGATTTCTTTTCATCCAACCCTTTTAATAATTATCTTTTCCACCAAAACACTAAAAAACAATGCTTTATCTTCCATTTTGATGTTGACATGCATTTATTTTAATAAAGTCATCTTTATCCTTGCTTTTGGCTCAATTAATAATCATTACTTTATGACCCACTTTAATAATAATGATTAAGTGTTATTTTTCCATGTTATTAATTAAAGTGACTTTAGGATAACTTAAAACATTAATATTATATTATTTCATTATTAATTATTTCGAAAAGGGGATATGACATGCGATATTAGGGCATTTGAGTGAAGGGAGATTAGGACATTCCATTCGGTGAAACATAATGAAAATGAGCTATGTGGATCATCCTTCCTCATTGAGCAATGTAGGTTCCCCAAAATCTTTAATGAGGAACTTATAGAGAATTTAATTTGGTATAAATATGGTATCTTAAGTAATTTTCAATGCAATCGGATTAAAAATAAAATTCAGGAAGATGCTCTCAAAATAAAATTCAGGAAAATGCTCTCTTTTAACATTTAAATGTGGCCTTAAGCATAGAGGGAGTAAAGAAACTAGTAGTGAGGCCTCGTGTAGACATTGTATTGGTCCTCATATCTGAGGAACAGTACTGTGTCTAGCTCTATTATCTCTTCGTCCATGCTTTGTATTGTTTTGTAGCTCTATTTGCATATCTTGATTTTGATAGTTGCTTCTAGTAATGGTAAAAACAATTTCTGCTAAGATAAACTCATTCGATAAAATTTCGCACGTTAGTCTTTATCTTTCAAAGAAATGTCCAACCTGAGCTACTTGAACCCCTGAAAATACAGTAACGTTTACCTCAATTATTTTAATACATGTTACATGAAAAGCTAAGCTTTTCTCAAACTTGGCCCAAAAGAGCGCAGCTTATGACCCAGTTGTTCGCTAACCATGTGATGATTTTCTTCCAACCAGAGTTGTAAATTAGCTTTAGTTTCACCTAAAAGAATCAAATATATGAGATGAGTGTTGTTGAAGGTAGTTAGGAAGGAGGTCTATTTTTCCTAGATATGAAGGACCGAAACTGAAAAGATAACTGGGATCTAAGAATCTTAGGAGTACCAAATTGTGTGAGATGGGTAAGAAACCTGCGTGATACCTTAGTGATTATTGATTTGTAAGAGGTCGAAGGGCATTCAAATAAAATATCTTGGAGTTAATATAATCATTGAGGCACCTATGGAGGACACCTTAATATATCAATTCCATTTATTAGGGGTTTGACGGTTGAACAAGGGTTTTTGTCATTTATGACTAATACAGGATGAGGTAAGGATGCTTTGTTTTCCTTTCATGTTTTATTTGTCATGCAACAAGTCCCAGACATAATATTTGAATCAAAGGATAGTCTATAAAAGGAGGAATGCATAAAACTCAACTCAAATACCGTACATTTTGAGGGTACGGTTGGCTGGATGATAATTATCTGTAAATGCAGCATTTTTCCATATTGCAAGTCTCAGATTGAAAACATGTGATTCAAGCAAGATTTCTTTTTCATAGGAGCAGTTGAAGGCTTGCACTTTAGATCTGATATATCGAAAACGGGAGTTGAAAGAATGTTACGACCCTAGATTTAAGCATGTTATTGGATTTTGGAGTGCCTGATCTGTGGCCTATAACCTATGATTAAGATAAATGTTAATTTCTAGATATTCAGCCTCATTTAGGCTTTAGGGTTGCCCCAACATTATGATATCTATATATATAGCGTTAGAGTCATTTGTTAGCCATTAAGTTGTGTGTTTTGGTCTTAATCAAAGCATTTGGGAGGACTTCCCCTTGAAGTGACTATGCTTTAATTCTGTAATTCAGTCGTTGTTATCTGCTATTATCTGTTTCGTATCTAAGATCTGTGTATTCTAGCTAGTTCATTGCTATATAAAGATCTGTTTTGTCATCTTTGCTATATTCTGCTATTGATATTGTGTATGCTATTGGATCTATTCTGTTTCATTGTTGATATTGGAAGAATTCTGGTATTTTTTCTGTAAAACTTGTGACTGCGCCATTGTTTTATATAGTAAGATCATTCCAAAGAACTATCTTCCAATCTGTGAGATTTTGGGCATTTCGCCTGAATGACAAGCCTCTGCTAAAATGTCTGGGAGTGGAAACATTCGGGTTGTCGATCATATGCACTGTTGGAACCGCCTCTTCAAAAAGATTGCATTGGGATGTTGCCCACAACCCTTCTTTTGGATCCCCATTGTCCAGCTAGGTTTACAGGGCATTTCTACCATTGGATTCATTTCTCATGGAAATCACATTGGTATCACTATCTCATAAGCAGATCCAGGAGCAATAATGACCAATATCTGGAGCACATTGCAAAGCATTCCATGGAAATATCTAACATGAAGCAGCAGATCAGGTGTTCCTCCAGAGGATTGGGAAGCGACAATGCAGGGCATGATAAACAAAGCTATGAATTTAGCCGTTGGCTGAATATGGACTGTCATAACCATGTTCAGCAGCTTCAGGATGAACAATGAAAGCAACAGTAACTGAATCAGATCAGTTGGATTTTCCAGGGCATAACAAACAAGTTTAGTAATTTGTGCAAATTTGATGAGAAGGTGAAAAAATGAGAGCAGACAAAAGAAATTATACTAGAAGCAAAAGGAATTTCGGATCCAAGCGGTGGACCAAGATTTTAATAGACACCTAAGATTGACATATGCAAGTTTGATGGAAAGATCTTCTCACTTGGGCCAATAAAATCGAGCAATTGTTCAAATTCTATTCCATTCCACGAAAGGATAAGCTGTGTTGGGTGTATTTATACATGGAGATTGAACTATATGTTTGGTGCACATGTATGTAGAGGAACAAACTGTTGATTACTACCTATGATAACATTTATTAATATCCCATTAGGGGGCAAATCAAAGTACTACTTATTATCGTTATGATTAACTTTTAACTTGCGATTATCTTTAAATCGCTTAAAAGAAATGAAGGGGGTCTATGGTTTTACACATTAATCAACACATACCATATGATACAAAAATACCCTACTCAATCTTTCTATCTTTATTTAATACCAGTTTGTACTACATTCCACCATATGACTATTTCCTCAGTGCTCTCTATCTCTGACTATACTCTTCTCTCATATGGTGCATTTCCTACTGCAACCCAGCAGAATATGTAAAGCCTCAACATCACTGTATTAAAAAACGTGGGTATCCTTTGGGTACCCGTGGTAAAATTGCAAAAACAATTCAACAGTATTTATGCAAGCAAACCTCTTCTAGGTCTTCGAGGCCTTCTTTGATGTAACTTAGTCACATGATTACTATTTGAATCTGCAACCACTTTTTAAAACCTTCACAATAATGATTTCAATCTAGACACTTATCCTTAACTGATATAAAGAGGGGTTCCTTTAGACCTTGTCACAACTAGGCCTTCTTACATGCCATAGGTTTATAGCCTTTCTCATTAGATCTTAAAACTTCTCTTGTACATCATTCCTTCAATAGATACACTCATAAGATTCTTTCTTCACTCTTTAATGCTCTTTGGTTGTGGACATAACTTTCAAATCCTACTAACATATGCAACTTTGCAAACAACAGTATACACAGTCCTTTGCACAGTCTTTTAGCCCTGTCAATTAGGTCTATTCACTTTCTAAATTGCTATACTTTCTTAAGACCTAGACTATTTAGGCCTTCAACAGGGTTGTATTCATTTTCATGCTGTCTAACTAGAAATACATGCTTTACTCTTCAATAAATGTATGACTTTGCAAGGAAGATAGTAAAACAGGTCTAGTTGCTCTTTTTACAGGCTTGTAGATTGATATTTAAGAATCTCTCTCTCAATAGATGCTCCCTTTTCATGCAAATCTTTAAAAAACTCATAAATATCTTATATTATCATCCTACAAAGTTTTACAAAGTTTGACAGGCTAGATATCAAGATATTAGGTTTTTAGTATTCTAAAACCATGTTTTAGACCTGTTTGCAGGTCTGCAGACTTGCAAAACCTTGACATCTCTTTCTGTGGTTGTCATCAAAGCCTAAGATCACTTAGATCATTTAGTAAACAGCTTGTTTTGTCCTAATCATAGTTACCAGATTCGGCCGCATCTGGCCGAAATCCGGAACGTTCCGCATTTTTTGCGGGCTTCCGGATTAATAAATTCGGTTCGCCAGGGAGAAACAATGGAAGTCAACAAAAAAATTTAGAAAATGTAAATCTAGTCCGAACCCAATAGTATGTAAATAAAATAAACATTTAAGTATAAGTTTACATTTATAATGGACATCTTAGTTTCTTATACTTTAAGTTATATTTTATTTATATACTTTCAGGGTGTTTGAGAGGGGTTTCGGACCGCTAGGAGCTATAATGCAAATTCTAGGTTTTGGAGGATCCTATCATATTTCAGAGTTAGTCAGATTCCAGGGTTTCAGGGTTTCAAACTTAGCCATATTTCAGGGTTTCAAGATTTCAAGGAGACATCATAGGAGGTATGAAGGCTGCATGAAGGGATGTATGCGTGATAGAATAGTATGAGAATATCTCTTGCAAAGTGCCACAAGCCGATCCCACCGCATTCCCAGTGCACCCCTTAAGGCATGCACTCTGTGTGATTCAAGTTTGAACTATGGACATTTTACTATCTTTTAATGTAATTCAAGTTTGAAACTTATGCATTTCTCAATTTTGCAACTGTTAAATTAATATTCAATGTTTCATTCCTTACTAGATTAAAATATTTTACATACATACATATATATATATATATATATATATATATATTCCAAACCGGATTTTTCCGGATTTTTCCGAACCTTTTCAAGAATTCCGCATTTCCGCATTTTTTTGGCCTCCCGAACGCATCCGGATTTCCGAACCTAGTAACTATGGTCCTAATACAAAGTTTCATGATATTTGAATGGCTAGTTTTAAAGATACAACCATTTTCTCTTCAAAAACCCTAGTTAAGGGTTTCATAGTCTGACACAGGTTGAGACCTTTATTTTTTAATAAAATGTGAATCCTAATCACACTTAAAGTTTATTTTCAACTATAATAATATTTTTACATTTAATCCTTACCTTGTTAATTAATTCCAATGTTTGAACACTCTTCAAAATGAATAAAACTACCTTTTCTTCTTGACTGTCAACACAGTCTTATAATCTCAGACCTGAGAGCACTTAAAAATGGGTTTTCTTGGGATATAATGCCTACCAAGGATTGCTTTTGCTTGGATTGAAGCCTCTATGACTTCCTTTAACTTTGTCAATTATTGTCCACACCTAATAATCTCTAAAGTATGTGAAAACCATTCCTTTCTATGACTGTGTTAGACAAACACTATTTCTCAGGCCCTACTGTTCATAAACCATCATCAAAAGTATAAACCAGATCAAGAACAATTAAGAGTAAATACTTACACGTTCAGAGAGTCTGAAATGCATCAAAGATCATAACCAAAAGCTTCTTGTTCGTACATACTTCAAAACTTACATACAGTCCCCTGCAAACTGTCAAAGATTACACATACACAGACTTAGAGACCTCTTCCTTTTCTATTCATCTTCCTCACTTTATTGTGTCCTTTCTTGATGCTTCAAGGCTTATCATCTTGTTACAAGATGCCTTTTCTTAGTTTGTTCTTGTTTTGTATAACAAGAATCTCCTAACCATCTTAGGACTTATCTAAATATGCTAAGTTTAACCTTCTCTTATATTGGACATACTTCTAGATTGGTTTAAGATAGATTTACATTAAATTAAGATCCTAGAACATTAAGAAAACCCTCTAGCACGCTAATGGACCCTTATGTACATAATCATGACCATAAACAAGCTTACATAATGAAGAAACACTCTCATTTGCCACTTATACATTCAAATATTTGAAAATACAAAATTTGGCGGGAAAATCCATTTGTCACTCGAGATACCTAGAATTTGAATTCTTACAGACTTACACACTTCTAACTTAACTAAATAAAACTCCTCACACTTATCTAAAACTTCATCATATTAGACATTGACTCATCAAACCAAAATGTACATAGAATTGATGATGCCCCTGCATCATACTCTGTAAGTGGGAAAATTTGAGCCTTTACGCAAGTGAATTCTTCTGCCTTGTCTTCCCATTCTTCTTCGTCTTTTTCTTTTGATTCTCTACTTAGTCGTCTTCTCAAGTTCATCTTTTCTCTTGCTTGTTTGCTGATCCTCTCTTGTTTTCTTGCTCCTTCCCTTGCCTTGCTTGCTTGGTATTTCACCTTCCATCTTCATTGGATGCAGACTTCTTTGTAGCTCATTAGCCTCCACTGCTGCTGTCTCTACCTTCTCTTTGTCATACTCTGCCCCTAAAGGCTTGTTCTCATCTTGTTGTTTCTTGTTCTTGGGCTGGTTATTAGACCCTTGCCATAGGTTCTTATTTTCAGTTCTGTCTTCTTCACCATATATTCCTATTGATTTTGTTAAGGCATGTTCATATACTCCATACTGATTTATTTCTTGGGCAATGCTTTCCATGTAGTCTTCTTGCAACAATGAATAAAGCCATGATAACACACAAAAGATGATTACAAACCAATGAATGAATTCACCTTGTCTTTGCTATCTTGAGTTAGCTTCTTGTGGCTTCTTGTTTTATAGCTCATTCTTTATGTAACTTGATTGTTCATCCATTACTGTTCTAAAGTTGTTTTCTTGACCTGTTTTTGGACTGATATCATCCCTTGTTAAGCTTACCTTCTTCTTCAAATTGTATTTTTCATGAGGAGTTTGAATGTTCTCTTTTCCTTGGTCTATTTTGAAATCTTGTGCTATATCTCCTTGCCTCTTCATATGGCAATAGAGTACTTATTGTCTTGGTATCTCCATACCCGCACCAACAACATACTTAGCACAAATAAACTCATATTTAAGAGACTCAATGGTCTCTTCAAGAGTCTCATTATCCTTCATAGCTTCTCTCTAGTCTATGTTCTTCTCAAGTTCTTTGCAAAGCTGTCTTGATACTTCTTCCATCTTACTAGGTTCATTGCCATTGTCTTCAACATCTTTCTTTGGTTTGTCCAGCTGTGATGACCCCTTTTCATCTATTGTTTGCTCCATTATGCTTTTGTCAACTCCTATTTTTTTTTGAATTCAACACATCCTCAACCTTTGACTTCTTTTTCTTTAACTCTTTCTGTGTTTGTGCTCCTATTTGTATGACTGCGACTTTCTCAGAGAGCTTGGAAATTCTTTCATTCAATTTGTATTGCAAAAGTCTGCAATTTTTATATTCCAGACATTTTCTCATCATTAGTCACAAGGTATGAAGCAATATGATCAAATTGCATTCTCTCTACAACATATAGACTATTTTTTGTACTTTTTCCTTCTTCAAGGGTTACTACACCCTTCCTACCAACTTTGCCCCTGGTCTCTATTATCATATTTTCTTCTTCATTGTTAATTACAGTACTTACTGCGGTCACATTTTATAACTCATTATCTTTAACCTTCTTTGACATAGCTTTCAAGTTAGGAACTAGAGCTTTCATTGTCTTGTCTATGCCTTTAGTTATTTGAATGGAATTTGTTCCAAATGCAACAACCATTACACCTTCAACACTTAAATCTTGAACAAGAACCAAAGATGGAGTAGTTCCATCACCTGTTAAATCATTTGTCTTGATCATCTCATAGTTATCATGCAATTTGAATTTTGCCTCTTTCCTATTATGTCATTCTTTAGCTTGTTCTTTGCCATCTTCATCTCTATTGGCTACTTCACTGAATCTTACCTCAGTCATGATTTTTTCATTGTTGCTCTCTTAACTGCCAACTTGATTATCATCTCCCTCTTTACTGTTTATAAAGTTTGATTCAGGTCCTTCATAAGAAAACCTCATTACCTCCTTGTCTTCCAAGACAACATTCACTTGCTCTTTGACTTGTTTCTTATCTCCTGCATCTCTCTTGATTTTATTTCATTCTCTTGGCTAAGGATCACTGTTTTCTCTTGTTTCTCAGGTTTCACATCTTCAACATCTATAATTAGTTTGCCGACCGTGTTCTTTTCAACTTTTGAGACCTCAAATTGGGCCTTCTCTTCAACCTCTTGCATACCTACAATCACATACTTAAACATAATGTTAGAATCAAAACATTGAGGTCCAATTGCCTCTTCAAATTCCATCTTGGGATGCCTTTCTAGTACCTTATTATACTTTTTCAATATCCGACTTCTTTCTGCCTCTTTCTTCTTTCCACAATTTGCGTGATTGGCCACTTAACCACCTTCTTCATCCTTATGAAGAATCTTTGTATAGATTGATTCCACTCTTCTAAACTTTGATATAAGCATGTTAAACCCTGCTTCATCTCATCTATTCCCTTTTGCATATCCTCTTCTTTTCTCATCTCATTTTTTTTCTTCATCTGGGTCTTCTTTTTTTGCAGTCCTTCCATTTCTTTCTCTCTCTCTTCTTCCTCTAACAAGTATTTTTCATCTTGTTCTAGCAAGTCTATTTCACTTTGCTTGTGTCTCACACTAGGTTCTATCCTCTACTTGGTCTATTGACACTCTTTCCAAGTCTATTCCACCTTGGAACTACTTCTTGAGCCTCAGTGTGCTCTTTCTCCTTACTTTTTCAAGTCTCAATGGGTTGTAAGATTGCTTGAACGTTTCCCTCTTTTCTGTTATCTTTCTTTCTTTCTTTACACTTTTTCCAAGAGCTCTTGCTGAACTCTGATACCACTCTGCAAGTAGATCTTTTCTAGGTCTCTTACACTAGGTCTTCTTTGATGTAACTCAGTCACTTGACTACTATTTGAACCTGCAACCACTTTTTAAAACCTTCACATTAATGATTTCAATCAAGACACTTATGCTTAACTGATATAAATAGGGGTTCCTTTAGACCTTGTCACAACTAGGCCTTCTTACATGCCATAGGCTTATAATTTTTCTCATTAGATCTTAAAACTTCTCTTGTACATCATTCCTTCAATAGATACACTCATAAGATTCTTTCCTCACTCTTTAATGCTCTCTGGTTGTGGACATAACTGTCAAATCCCACTAACATATGCAACTTTGCAAACAATGGTATACACAATCCTTTCCACAGTCTTTTAGCCCTGCCAATTAGGTCTCTTCACTTTCTAAACTATTATACTTGCTTAAGACCTAGATTATTTAGGCCGTCAATAGGGTTATTGTATTCATTATCATGTTGTTTAACTAGAAATACATGCTTTAATCTTCAACAAATGTATAACCTTGCAAGGAAGATAGTAAAATAAGGTCTAGTTGCTCTTTTTACATCCCTGTAGACTGGAATTTAAGAATTTATCTCTCAATAGACACTCCCTTTTCATGAAACTTCTTGAAAAACCTCATAAATATCTTATATTATCATCCTACAAAGTTTTACAGAGTTTGATAGGTAGATGCCAAGATATAAGTTTTTTCATATTCTAAAACCCTGTTTTAGCCTTGTTTACAAGTTTGCAGATATGCAAAACCTTGATATTTTCTTCTGCGGTTGTCATCAAAGCCTAAGACTATTTAGATCACTTAGTAAACACCTTGTTTTGGTTTTCTACAAAGTTTCATAAGGTTTGAATGGCTAGTATTAAAGATACAACCATTTTGTCTTCAAAAACCCTAGTTAAGGGTTTCATTGTCTTTCACTGCCTGAGACCTCTCCTTTTGAGCCAATTTGAATTTTAATGATCTTTTGAGGTTATTTTCAAAGAATAAGATTCTTACACTTAGTCTTCACCATATCTATCAATCCTGTAATGTCCCCCTTTTTAACATAGCTTGCTTGTAGACTCTTAGTCTAGTTTTGTTCCCACAAGGCTAAGGAAAATAAAGAAAGGGGAACACTGGGGGGCCATTCAAAGAGTAAAAAGGTGAAAAGGTACTTCAAGTGTTTTAATTTTTAGTTGAATTGTGCAAAAAGTGTTTTTATTTTCACTCAAATGGGGGAGACCTTTAAGGGTCATGAGAGCCCAACCCCCATAAAGAGGTAATTCAAAAAGTAATTTTTTTTTATAATTTGAAAAGCAATCTCCCTCCAATTTGGGCGCCACTTTAGGGGATGAATATTGAAGAGAATTGAAGGTTCATTTGAAGGGGTTATGCAATTGTGATATTGAATTGATGATCAAGTATGTCAAGCTTGTTAAAAGCGACTTAAGGATGAAAAACCTTCAAGTGCACCAAGGGTTTGGAGATGAAAACCTCTATTCCTTAATTGAGAGCAGCTCTATTCATCGACTGTAATTGTGCTTCAGATTTTCATGGTTGCATGCAATTGGTCTTACAAAGGTGTTTTGAAACACTACTTTGATTCAGAAGATTGGCGAGCACCTTGGAGAGCTTGGTGATTGCATTTTGTAGGTTAAGGAGGTGAGTGACTTGCTTGTGGAGGTTGTTTGGTGGTTTGAGAGCCATTCCTAGGGTGGGGAATTGGTTAGAGGGTTGAAGATCCCTCATTAGAGGGCTGCCTTGCTTTGAAACCCTCTACTAGGGTTTGGAGGTATTTTTAATAATTTATTTCAGCTTAGTGATTGGTATTTGGGGTTAATTTGCAGGGTTTGAGGGCCATTCTATACCCTAGATTATTCAAAAATTTATTATAATATTTTCCTAATATTGGCGACTTGCATGGGAGGATGTTGGAGGCCTTTTGAAGGGCAAGATTGAGAGTTTAGTGTTCAGATTTACTTATGTATTTTTTCTAAAGTGTGGCGTCTTTCTTGGAGGGCTAATTAGCGATTTTGATGCCATAAATGTGTTTATTGGAGCTCTAATATTTTATATAATTTTGGCATAATTAATTGGGATTATTTGCAAGGGTTACAAGGTAGAATTGAAGAAGGAAACGCAACTATACCAACAAGCAAAATCAAGATTATTTCAAGGGTGATATTTAGTCATATTGCTATTTCTACCTTGCCAAAAGAGGTATTTTGTTTCAGCTTCATATTCAACAATTTTGGGTTGCATTGGAGTGGGTTTGATTGTGATTTGGATTATTCTTCCTAGCTAGGGTTTGCTGATTTTAAATCTTAAAATCCAAAAATAAATTGCATAATTTTTAGGATTTGTGGAAAACCCTTGTTTTGGTCATTTGCCCCAATTTGGGGACATTACAATCCCAATATTTGAACTTTCTTCAAAATGAATAAACTACCTTTTCTTCTTTACTGTCAACATAGTCCTATAATCTCAGACTCGAGAGCACTTAAAAATGGGGGTTTTTTTGGAATATTATGCCTGCCAAGGATTCCTTTTGCTTGGATTGAAGGCTTTATGACTTCCTTTAACTCTGCCAATTATTGTCCACACCTAATAATCCCTAAAATACATGAAAATCATTCTTTTCTCTAACTGTGTTAGACAAACACCGTTTCTCAGGCCCTACTGTTCATAAACCATCATCAAAAGTATAAACCAAATCCATAACAATTAAGAGTAAATACTTACACGTTCAGAGAGTCTAAAATGCATCAAAGATCATAACCAAAAGCTTCTTGTTCATACATACTTCAAAAACTTACATACAGTCCCCTGCAGACTATTAGAGATTACATACACAAACTTAGAGACCACCTCCTTTTCTACTCATCTTCCTCACTTTATTGTGTCCTTTCTTGACTTATCATGACTTATCATCTTGTTACAAGATGCCTTTTCTTAGTTTGTTCTTGTTTTGTACAAGAAGAATCTCTCAACCATCTTAGGACTTATCTAAACATGCTAAGTTTAACATTATCCTATGTTGGACATACTTCTAGATTGATTTAAGATAGATTTACTTTAAATTAAGATCTTAGAACATTAAGAACACCTTCTAGCACGTTAATGGACCCATACATACATAATGATGACCATAGACAAGCTTACATAATGATGAAACACTCTCATTTGCCACTTATACATTCAAATATTTGAAAATTCAATTTTTCGTAGGAAAATCCATTTCACTGTAGAGACCTAGAATTTGAATTCTCACTGACTTACACACTTCTAACTTGACCAAATTAAACTCCTCACACTTATCTAAAACCTTATCATATCAGACATTGAATTGACTCGTCAAACCAAAATGTACATAGAATTGGTGATGTGCTTGCATCAATTATTTGCTGCCATTAACCGCGAGTTGGGAGGGAGCTGAAATCCGCAGTTAACAACGAGTAACAAATGTGAGTGCCAACGCTGGACGAAAAAGATGAAAAACACAAACTATTTTTGCACGTAGCAGAATTTTCTAAAAATCACGATTGGAAACAAATATCGGGTTGCGAGAAGGTAGAGAGCTGAAATCCGCAGTTAACAACGAGTAACAAACCATGGTTACTCATTGTTAACTGTGGATTTCAGCTCTCTACCTTCTCGCAACCCGATATTTGTTTCCAATCGTGATTTTTAGAAAATTCTGCTACGTGCAAAAATAGTTTGTGTTTTTCATCTTTTTCGTCCAGCGTTGGCACTCACATTTGCAATTCGAGTTGGCATTTGCAACTCGACTAGAGTACACACGTTTTTTTAATACAAAGGTATGATATTTGAAGTTTGCACTTTGCAGGGTCTGTAACTTGCAGTCACCATCATTGTTGGGTTTGTAATAAAGTTTTGCAGGTTTTGTAACTTGCAGTCGTCATCATTGTTTGCACTTGAGTTTGTAAGGTTTGATTAAAAAATACTTGTATTCGTCCTTAACAGTCAGCTATCAGTAGTAACCATAGTATAAAAACTTGTACACGACAATCACTGAGTAGCCAATGTTTTTTGATGTCCAAAGTAGAACAATTCATAACTTTATAATACAGAGATTATATACATAGATTATATGAACTGTTCTGTATATTTATTTCTTTTGATCATTATATCGTCATAGTTATGATCATTAATACAAAACAGTTCATATGTAGAAGTTATGATCATTAATCCAAAACAATTCATATACTTTTAGTTCTATGGGCCATTGTACTCTTCTTTTTGTTTAAAATAAAACATTGTACTCTTTTTTGCTTAAAAACTAATATAAAACATACTTATGACTTTGAGTTATGTTCTTTACAATCATTTTTTTGCATTCATTTTATTTTTTTTCTGTATTTTAATGTATTTTATGAATTTATATATTTTTAAAAATGTAACAATAAAATTGCCGAGTTGTGAGTATGGGTCAAATTTTTTGACTATCAAATAATTGCCGAGTACGAGTTTTTTTACTATGCTCAACATATTACAAATTCAAGGGACATGACCAATGGTCATGTTCTCTCTTCACCCAGCTAGTGTGATCGTGTCATAAACCCTTGTATGATGTTGCCACATGTCCAAAGATGGGTGTGCCTTATACAGTTAATATACCATCATTGCCGATGCCACAACATGGTTGGGATCTCTGTGGTATACATGAAGGCTTGTTTTACTCAAATGAAGAATCCTTGCCAACACTTGGAGAATGGTATAAGGCTTGTATCTGATTGGCTTCAAGTTGTGTGATTGTTTTTCTGAAACCTTTGTTTATCCAAGTGAAGCTAAACACAATCACCATCTTGCAAAACACCAGGTACTCGATGTTAGTCATGAAGTGCCTTGAATATGGCTTGAGATCATCATAGAATATTCTAAATTTGTAAGAAGTTTAGCTAAATTTTCTACGAATGAGAATGAGTTGTAGGAACATGGGTTTCCCAATTGTGGCTAGCAAATATTTATTCCACTACTTTCTCTTTTAATGAGAAATGCAGGGAGCATGCACTAAAGTGCGATTAAAAGCCTTAATCTAACCATTAGTCTTCGGATGAAAAAAATTGGAGAACTGCAACTGACAACTTAGAAGCTTTCTTAATCTTTTTGCCTAAAGTGACTCAGGGAGCATGATTCACGATCTGGATGGTAGAGAGTGATGGCTGGAAATTGCTCCAAACATGCTTGAAGTAGTCAACAACCTATGGAGAATCAACTTTTCGGACATAAAGATCACAATTTTGTAAAACTGCTAGAAAACCACAAAGATGTGGTTATGTTGGCTTTGAGTGTTGGGGAAACCACCAACGAAGTCCATGGAAATGGATTTCCATGTTTGAGAAGGTACCATTAATGGTTGATGTGATCCAAGCTTTCGACTGGAAGGCTTAGATTTACTGCAAAGTGAGGGTTGAATGAGGTAATAGTCAACTTGGTATTGGATAGAATGCAATATTCAAATTACCATGTCAAAGAGAGAAAACGAGGAAGAACTGGTTGCAAAAATTTATGCACAATGGGAATGAATCAACAAAGAATAAACCTTTGTGGTATCAACAATAATCAAGAAAATTAGTTGGTGTTAGCCTTGGCTGCATGCTTTTGTTAGCATTTTCATCAGATGGATTTGAAGAGTACATTCTTGAACGAAGATTTACATGGCTTAACCTAAAGGCTAAACCATTCAAGGTCAAGGGGAAGGGAAGCTTGTTTGTAGACAAATCAAATCCTTTGCACAAAATGAAGCAAGACACTCATATGTGATATTTTTTCCAAAGAAAAAATCATAACTTTATTCATTAATCCCAATATGTGATATATCAAGATTGACATATATATATGCATGCATAGATATTAGTGATGTATTTCATATTGCAACTTCTCCATCAAGAAAACCGGCGATAATCGTGACATCCTCATTCTGTTTGTTAATGATTTTTAGTCACTTGAAACCATATAGTTCTTAACATCTCTTTTGTGATGATAGACCTAGACCTTGGACTAGTTCACTTTTGTTTCAAATTGAAGTTTGGTAGGTCATATTTGTTGCACAATCAAATTTTGCCAATGGATTGCTCAAGAGATCAGGATGGTAGATTGTAAGTATGGTTCTGCACCAAAAATCAAATGTCTAAATAGAAACAATTTTGTTTACAAAAATGTCTAACTTATTGAGCAGTGGTGTTTGGTAGTATTTTTTTTTCGGAAAATAATAAAAAAACATATAATAATTAATTATGAAAAGTAGAAAGCTCCAACAACACGAGGCTACCATAACAATTGTATTTAGAGTATCTACGTATAAATAAACAAACTTGAAGAAAGAAAGAAAGAAAGAAACTATAATGTCCTCAAGTCACAAAATTATTTCAATTGGACTCATAAGTAGGTTCAATTATAGTTGAAATGTATTGGGTTAGAGAAGAGCTCCAAAATTTGAAGAAGTGAGACAAACCATCTCACTAAAACAAAGAAATCAATGTGGGAAAACCATAATTAAGAACTACAAGTACAAATCTAACAAAATATCCACCTGAGGGGAGGATACCCTAAATGTAACAAAGAAGCAATGAAAATCCTAGTTGAAGATTGAGACAAAATTGGTGGCCATGTGTCTAAATAACATTCAAAGTGGAAGGAGAACTACCAACATTATTTGATGCTAGAGCATCCTTGGATCTTAGTTATCTTGCATTTGGAGTGAAATTGTTTATTTTTAGAAGAGTAAGTGTTTCTGGGCGAAGATTCCAATGGCATATACAAGAATTCACTCTTCTTAAGGTTCAATTCAAGCTTCACAAGTGATTTTTGAGATTCACTATTTATTTTGGGAACTTCACAAGCCTAAGAGAGCTTCATAGTACTATGTGAGCTTCGCAAGCCAAGAGAGTCTTGCAACACTAAATTCCCTTTGCAGGCCCAAGGAGACCCAAGGTTGCTTCGCAACGTCGTTTCTACTTTGCAAGCCCATTTTTTCACCTTGCAAAGCTCAATTTGCAGTTTACACATTGAATGATCCAACAAGCCAAATCCTTCATCCATGCATAGTTCACAACGAAGGGCATCAAATAGTTGTAGCAAGTAGTGATCATTGTAGTCAGCATAACACGTCATCATGGTCCCAAGGCACATCTACTAGCTTCAGAATATCAAACACCTTACGTAAGTGTTTTGAAGTTGTATTTGTCATGTACGCATGCAACTAGCATCATTGGCATGAACAAAAATGGAAACAAGGAAAAGACTGAGGCAGTGATTGAAGTAATGTCAGCCACCACTTCTCAGAGCCATTGCTTTGCAAGAAGATTTGATCAATGACCCACAATGAGTGTTGGCCCTCTAGCATTAGAATGTGTTAGGTATCTCAAAAAATGGCAGAAATCAAATGCCATGCAACGAGATTTGCAACAAATGCTAATTTCTTTTGAATTGGTTTTGTAACTTGTGGAGCTGGCATTTAGATGGTGATCCAAACTCCTTAACATCAATAAATTCTCTTAACGCACCCTTTGCCAATGGGTGGCATGCATAAGATTGTATTAAGGGTTCCCACCACAAGATCCAAAAAAGAAGGTTCCATAGAAGGGGTTCTAGTAAGAGTTAGTTTATAGTTTGGGTTTTGGAAATGGTTTGGGAAATAAGAGTTTTGTAGTTCATAGTCAATAGGGGAGGGGTGTTGAGTGTGCATAGGAGCGCATAGACAAGAAGGCCCGAGCCGACCAAGTTTTGTAAGAAGTCCAACAATGAGTTACGCAAAGTCGAGTTTGAGAGTGAATTGAATGTAATATCTCCATATTTTGGAAGAATTTGTGGATGAAATATTTTTGTTTGCATATCTTGTGTTGCCTTGTTTCCTGTGTACTTTGATACGGTCGTGAATTGTCAATCGGTCATTCAACGCACAACCCACATCATCGTCATTTGGCAGCAGAGCTGGTTGAAGCCTATTATGTTGAGAGTTAAGAACAAGTTGAGAGGATTGTTGCATAATTGATTTTAGTGTGGTAAAGACTTAATTGAGTTTGTTGTAGGTTGGAATCTTGTAGTTGAGAGTAGTGAAGATTACAAAATGGCACACAAAAAGGAAGAAGAAATAAAGAAAGAAATTATTTTAATGCCCATGAATGACCAAAAGTAGGTCAATGGGACTTGAGAATACATCCAATAACGATAGGTGCTAGGGTAAAAGGACCCTAAGATCAAAGACTAACTAATAAAAAATGAAATAATTCATTGGAAATAAATGAGGGGTAAACCCAAATCAACAGAGCCCCAATTGATGTGGTTAAGGTACCAATACAAATGTAATGGCCCCTTCTCAAGATTCATGTCGTACGAAGACCCTTAGCTTATTTTGTGGTTTCTCGTAGGCTAAGGGGATGAGGAGAAGGGAAACATGGTTTTGGTGAGCTAAGTTAGCCAAAAAGTAACTTATTGTTGGCAACTTATGTTTAAATTTAAAATAAAGGGGACTTTTCTAATTGGAGTAAATCAATGCTTAATTAGAAATTAAAAAGTCACTTATGAATTATAGTAAATAACCCCCCCACTTGGAGCACCCCATTTTAGAGATTGAGTTGGGGAAAAGGTATACATAAAGATGGAGGGTTCATTTGTGGGATACATGATTCATCTATCACTTGTTGTGAGTTGAACAATTTTGGTTCTACTTTCAGCTATTGAGGACAAAAACTCTTTTTGGCAATTAGATATTGGGGACGAAAACCCTCAACTTCTGTTGGTGGCTTCATTCATAGGTCACGATTGAGCGAAAAATCATTGAACACATGCCAAAGCATCAATTTTTGGTTGGCGCATTAGCTAGAGGGCTATTTGGGGTTGACGACTTGTTGGAGGGCTCTTTATTTAGCATGCTGATATCATCCTTTGGAGGATTGATGTCACTCTAGGGAGCTGGTTTTGTGAGTTGTTCAGTGTGTGGTTTCATCTTGGGCTTTGCCCAAGGCTGTTTCGTGCTTGATACAACATCAATTTCTCGCCTGGTTGGTTAGTTATGGTTAGGATTTTGTTTTCAACATAATAAGATGCTTAGTATCTTTTTGTGTTTACTTGAACTTATACATGAATTTTATCAAATTTTAGAGTATTCTTTAGTATTTTTTGGTTTTTTAGAAATTGCAGAAAATAAGTATAAGTGCAAAATGTAGTAGATCCAATCATAGAAATTAAAAGCATAGATATGTGATAAAAGGAAAAGAAGGGGATCTATGGGGCCCTCACCCTTTAGATGATACAAAAAGATATATTTTATATATAAGTATACTTTATTTGAGATACACAACCATTTAAAAAGTTGCATCATAGCAATTGTAAACTTCTATTGAGTCTTCTCTTTCCCCTTCTTGGAACTATTATGAGGCTTGAGACTAAGGTGATGATAATAATTAAGCTCAACAGGAGAACCAAGAACAATAGGTATCAGAGGAACAAGAGCAGTAGCTATAGGAATAGGAACCAATAGAGCAGGGTGCAATTCTTGGAGAGCTAATTTAAGAGCAAGCAAGAGCAAATAGGGTGGCTTTTCAATTGTGTCATGGAGAACAAGATACGGCCTACAAGCAGATCAAAACCGCTTAAGATCAATAACATAGGGCAAAGCATGAAAAGGAAACAAATGATAAACTACTAATTGGAAAGTGGAAAAAACTAGGTTTATCATGGCAAATCTAGTAAGGAATTCACTCCTAATAATAAGACTTTGCATGGTAAATTGAAAACCGTCCATGCCAACGGTCTCCAACACGTCGTGTACAAAGCTTTCATCCACCCCTTCCAATTCAAAGACAAAATGCAGTTTCCCCGAGGAGATAATAGCAGAAGCCATCTTAAATATTGTGACATAAGGACAAAATGAAGCATTAACAGATGGACAACACCAAGTGAAAAGGAATGGCTTAGGCTTGAGCTTTTAAAGAGTGACTGGCACATGCATGCCAACTGGGAAAATACACCGTTAAAAAAAGAAAAGAAATAAGGTGGTTGCGAAATCGAAAAGAGTGGTTATGAGATCAAGAAAGCTCTGCATAACAAGCAATAAAGCCAAGTGTCCAATCGACATTTGATGAATTAAAAAGCTTATCGTAGGTGTCTTTTATGTGCCTCTTTTGAATGCCATGAAAAGATGCATAAATGATGTGACTAACCAAAGCAAATGGCACACAAACCAAAAGGTGAAAAAATTCATGAAGATAGGAGTATTTTTAAACTCGAGAACAACCCTACCTTGTAGAACAAGGAAGAAAAAGGGAACCTGTAGAGGACAGAGGAAGAAGATTGCACCATTTAAAGAAGTTTGCATCTATTTTTGCATAAAAATTTCTTCAAAAGCTTGAATTTTCTTTAAAATTTTGCAGAGTATGGTTATTTTGGAATGCGAGACTTTTAAGGGGCTTTCAAACTTTCAAAGATTTTCATGCTGACTCCTTGCCCAATGGATTTAAAGCATCTAGATTTGATGCTTAGTAGGGAAGCTTCCCTTGAGAGCCGTCAAAATGTTGAATAAATTAGCCCTTTGCAAAATAGATTTCAAGCTCTCCTGACAAACAATTCGGCTACCTGAAAGATCATAAGCTTTCCAAGGCTTAACAGATTTCCTAAGCAATTAAACAAACTTCAATTAGCTCAACAAGCTCAAGCAGTCTCCTGTTTAATTCTAATCAGCTGGCTATCTACTATCAAAAGAAGCTATGCATATACTTAGTTTTTTGCTTTTATTATTTTGCCTTAGCCGATTTGAAGAATTCAAAGGCCTACGGCTATTTGGTTTAGTCAAAGTAAACCAACACAACAAAGATTTCATGTTGTTTGATTTTATCTCATTCGACGACATGAGCCAATTGAATAGATATGTATGGCATCAACATTCAAAGGCCCCTCATACTGTAGTAAACCAACACAACACATTTTATGTCGTTGGATTTTATCTCATTCGACGACGTGAGCCAATTGAATAGATACGTATGGCATCAACATTCAAAGGCCCCTCATACCATCGATCTGCTCGGAGCCCCTTGCACCGTCCAAGCCATTCATGTCGAGTAACCAAACTTTAGGCTTAAAGTTGTCTACGGTGGGACCTGGAAACAGTTGAAAAGCCAAAAGAGATATGGCGAACGTGAGCTGAAAGATAACATTTTATGAGGGTACACTGCGGAAATCTCATTCCATTATCTTAGGGTAATCTTTTTGTTGATGGATCCCTTTTTTTACACTTGTAGTCATGCTCATAGCACTATATCTAGCCATTTGATCCACAATTTATTAAAGGCTTTATATGTTGGTAATTAATTAAAGCAGTTGAATATAAAAGCATTCTAGTGGGGCTCTCAAGCTGTCCAATCAAGCATTGATCAACGGTGTGGGCTATGTTAAATAATTATGATAAAACTAGCATATTTGAAGAACTCACGTTGTCAGATCAACCTTCTAGCACCGATCTCAAGTCATCCAATCAAGCACAATAAAAATGGAGGAAATATAGAGAGCTGATTGCAGATCTTTTGAGAATTGTATCTCATGTACAATTAGCCAATTTCTTTAATATATGGCCTACTTGAAAGCTCTTAATTAGAGCTTTTGGGTCTAAATCAATTTATATCAGCAAGAGCAGTACTTTGCCCCAATAAATTACTAAAATTGCTTGGAGCTGCATTCTCTGTAGAAGATACTCAAAAAGTTTCACCAACTTGGATAAGATCGTTTAATGGCTAAAGTAATTCAAGAAGAGCCAATAGAGTTCTAACAAAAGACAAAGGACCATCGAGCTACCCTTTTTAGAATGTAGGTAGATTAGAGATGGAAGAATAGAGTTCACAAGGACGACATGGTCTATTCCAATCAATCTAGTCTGGTACACAAGGAAATTTAATCTTAAGAGAAAGTGAGACCATGCTGGAAAATATGAAGGATTGGTACGATGAGCTACAATTTGAGAGACACTGAGCCAAACTACTTAGGCATAATTGAATTATTGCAAAGGGAGGTGTGCAAGTAAATATTCCCTCTACTCTTGTTCTCGGCAACATATAGTGTTTAATTCCTCATTTGTTTTTATCCTTTATAAATTGTATGAGCTTGTTTGAGCAAAAAAGAGTTGATTCTTTGGATTTTAATCCAAGTCCTTGCTATGTTGTAGTATGTGGGCTTTGCTATCTGTAGTGTAAGATTACTTCGAGCCCTCTTATTGAAATAGAATGCATGTGTGCATAATTTCTGCAATTGATGAAAGCTTTTGTGGCTCTCATTTATTTGCCCTCTGGTTCTTGTCTTGTTGTTGCATGTCTATGCTCACATTCAAATTGCATCTTGCCTCCTACACTTGCATTTCTTTATGTTGTGTTCATTTTATTTCTTGCTTTGTGATAGTTACATGTTCACAAACATAGGGAATCAACCTATTTCTTATTCTAGTGCATCACCACCCTTTTTTTTTGCATTTCTCTTCTCTTTTTCTTGTCAAAGATTTATTTCATGCATTAGGAGTAGCTTTAGTTAGGTAGAATAACATAGAATATGAAACATAACCAATTAGCTTTGGAGGTTCTCTTGCAAGATCAATCCCACACTGGCAAGAGTTCTCATGTTGTGACTATTGTGTGGGTGCAACTAGTTGGAAACAATGGACCATCAACATGTAAGTAAACCACTTCTGATAGTGATTGTTCTGTTACTTGACCTAGACCTGCATGAACTATAGAGACTTGTGATCTATGTGGATGATGGTCTCCATAACTAGAATGCAATGCTTCCATTGCTTGCATCCCTAGACATTGGCATACAATTTTTTGTCATATGCAGGATATTTGTGTACAATATCGGTGAATGTTTCATTGTGGTAGGGAATCGGGTGCCTATGTGGGGTGAGAATAGCCCCGAGTGCATATTTTGAAGCATTTTCGTCCATCCCAAAAGGCTGTTGTAGATCTAGTAAGGCAAGGATTGACGTTAAGCAAAGTTGCACATTCAACACCTCAAAAGCTCGTTGTGATGTGTTCCACGCAAACTTGGCCTTTTCCCCCCACTTTGGTTGCTTGGTTCAGGGCATGAAAGGTGAGAGAATCCAAACACAAATTGATTGGTAAATATTGGCTAGCCCCAAGATGCTATTGAGTTTTGTAGGTGTTGTTGGTGTTGGCCATTCTTTGATGATTTTGATTTTTTTGGAGTCAACATTTACACCATCCTTGTCTACAATGTATCTTAGTTATTGTACACTTTGCAAAGCAAATAACACTTATCCCAGTTGGCATATAGTTTATGGCTATGTAGGGTGTCCAGAACTTGTCGGACTGGTTGCAGGTGCTCCTTCCATGTCTTGCTGAAAATAAGGATGTCATTCAAGTAAACAAACCACAAAGGAATCAATGAATGGTCGCAAGACATCATTCATCCTCTACATAAACGTTGCAGGTGCATCAGTCAAGTTGAAGGGCATGACTTACCATTCAAATAAAATTTCTTTCTGTCTTGCAAATGTTAGATGGCTCAGTGGCTATTTTTAATGGTACCCTGACTTCAAATCAATCTTTGTGAAGAACTTTGCTCCCTTGAGTTGATCTAGGAGGGCATCATTGCATAAGAGCGGATCCTTGTTCTTGATAACGATTTTTTTAAGGGCCATGTAGTCAATACAAAGTCGCCACATCCCATCCTTTTTTCGAGATAGCATAATTGGGCTACCACAAGGCAATGCGTTGGGTTGAGTATGGCATTTATGGATTATCTCTTGGTGTTTTACCTTATTTTAGATAAAACACAAATGAATTGTATTATATGATTACATGTGTAAAAATGGAAATATCAGAATGCTAAAGATATACAATATTCAACTATTATGCTAAAAATATACAATATTCAATTATTATGCTAAAAATATACAATATTCAACCATCATGATTTTGACAAATTACTAAATATGGCAACCTGCTATTTTGGGAAAGTACTAAGAAGTATATTTAGTTCGCACATGGATACCCATTGATTTGTTTTACTTTTTGACTGTGGAAAGTAGAAGAGGTGACTATGCAGGTTCAAGAAGAAGCACGGGAACAAAATCAAAATCTGGTCAGGGCCGCTATAAGTGGTCGGCGGTGCAGCGCACTGAAGTTTGTTGATTGCGGACTTGTCTTAGTTGATTATGACATGTTGATAGGAAAATAAAGAAAAAGAAAGAATCTGGAAATGACAGATCAGAGGTAGAAGCAGAAAGTGTTTCTGGACAAGGGCATAGAAAGACAGTGGCATAGTGTGCCTGAGTCTGTTGACTGTGAACTTGTCTGGGTTCACTGTGCAGAAAAACTAGTGGTTGCTTTTGTTGTGCTTGTGAATGTTGAGTAATCTGAGATGTTCTTAGGGTTTGACTACACAAATTATTATCTTTCTTTTTGTTTTTGAAACTTCTAGGACACTTTGATAGCTTGAAAACTTGCAAAAAAAAAGAGGGGACTCTAATGGGTTGAGCTGAGTTCAATCACCCTTTTGATGATTGACCACCGTCTAAGTATCCAATACTTCAAGGAGAGCAATCAAGCTCATGTAGTTGTCCCACCTAGAGTGAATGTGTGATTGTCCTCCTTTGACTATTTGTATGCAATTGGTTTTGATACTTGACAATGATAGCTCTTGACTTGGCCTATGATTGCTCTTTATGAATAATACATAATTTACGCAGAATAGGGTGGATTTGATCTATGTCGAAAAGTGTATATGCTTGTACCAAGTGAATATCAAGTGGGGAAATATATGACTCTTGATGTGTATTTAGAAGTGATTTTTTTGATATTTTTCTTTAATTGACCTTATGAAATGTACGGGAAGACCTCAAAAGATGTTTTGAATTTTAGAAACTAGTCATTATTTGGCATAGGACGTGATTGGCCTAAGGGGAAAGCGGCACATTGCACCCTTATTTGCTTGGCGCAAACTTGTCTAGAAAGGTTGCCATCCCGAGTCTTGAGCTAAAGATAGTGTGATGATGATTTAAAGCAATTTGAACATTTGACATTGAAAGTACTATGTAGTGATAACAACAAAGGGTCAAGCCCACATATAGACAAATGACTTAGATAAGTGATGAATGAGAGTCATGTAATCGGGTGCAAGTTATGTGGTTAGCGACATGTCAAGAATTAGCATTTTTAGGTACTTATGACCAAATTTATGTGTCTATATTCATCCCCCCATTATTCTAGTAATGAAATTGCTAGAGGAAAACAGACAATTGAATCTAAGTGTGTACACACACTTTGTCTTTGAGCAGTTACTTCAATTGTGCAAGGCACTCATTCTAACAAACCTTGCAACAACTCATGAAGTAGTCATTTTGTTCATTTGAAACTTGCAAAAACTGAACTTTAAAATTTGAAAATTTGAATAAAGGGAGTACACTTATATGTAAGTGAAACCAAATTGTCTGATAACCTGTAACTGAAGATAGAGAATTATGCCCTCCTTGCTGAAGCATTTGAAAAATTTGAACCATGGAGAATTGAGAGCGATCAAGTCCCAATTGAATAACTAATCAAGCTCTTGAGTTGGAAAGATGCATTATTCCAACCCTCATGAAAATGAGAATAATACCCAATGTACTAATCGAAAAAGATGGTACCACGACGGGTTCACTATAAGTGATATGCCAAAGTTGTTAAGTGTCACCATATTCAAACTTATATTCCTTGCACAAAAGATGGAGCTACATAAGGTGTTCGATAGAAGTAATGCCAAGGTTGTTGAGTGTCACTAGACTTGAACGTACATTACCCATACAAATTGAATTACACTGTTGCAGACAAATCTAGATTCTATACTTTGCATTATCGAAAGAGAATGAAGAGTATTCATGCCTCTATCACGACCGCATTGTTCATGAATTTTGAATTGAAATAGAATAGTTTGTCTTTGAATTGAGAAATTTGCTCTTTGATTTTGAATATTTGCCACTTGAACTTTGAAACTTTACATTTTGCAACTTTGAATAAGTATGAACATGAATGTCTTTGAATATGTGTCAATGATATAGAATGCAATGCATCTATATGTTCAATTGTAATTGTATTTTCAACCTATACTTTTGATCTTATAATTATTTTGCATATGCCCATGCATGTACATTCAAATCTGTATGATTCTGTGCTTTGAGTCCTTGAGAATTGAGTGCATATGCATGTCATATTCCTTTATATTATGTATGAATGTGCCAATATCTGTTATATATTTGTTTTTTGAATATATTTGAATATTTGAGAAACTTGCATTCTGTTATAGAATCTGATTTTGTATTTTTTGATCTCTCTGTATTCAATATCTTTGAAACTTGTATTTTGTATCTTTGTAGTCTGTATTTTGTCCCCTAATTTGTTCTTGGAGGTTTGGATCTCTAAGACAAGCCCACTATGATGCCCCTCTTTTGAAATGAGATATGTACATTGCAAGACACTCATTTCAAAAAAAGAGTCAATTGTATCATGTGACAGAGATATAATCATATAGTATAATGTTATCATGTTGAAGAGCATGCCATCATAAAATTGCAATTATTATTGAAGCATGTATATAACATATTGAATGCAAGACATACAAAATGTTGTCTAGATGGATTTAGCAACAGGGCACACAGTAAAGTATATTTGAAGTATACTATGTCATAAGAGGGCATGATAGGAATCATGGCACCACTATTCAAGTTCAACAAGTACACAAACACAACATGAAATAATGTCACACAATGTTATACAAGGGACATGTTCAAATGTCGCATAAACAAAGATTTTGTACACATAAGGTAGAGGGCTGCAAACAATGGACATGTTAAAATGTCGCATAAGCAAAGATTTTGTACACATAAGGTCGAGGGCCACAAGCATTGACATTCAAATGTTGCATATATCAAACAATAATCTAATAGAGATCTTCAAACAATTTTGCACACAAGGGCCAAGGATCACACACAATAAGCAAGTAATATCTATCCTATCATGTAAGAAAAATGAACATCAAAAGAACATATAATAAATGAAGACTAGTCTATTCCATCCATATGTATTATTGTCATATTGTTAGCAAGGTAGCATATTCATGTAGCACAATGTAAAATATGAGTGGGTTAGTAAAACACTTGTAAGATATGTAGCTCGACATTGCATTTGGGGTTAGAGAAAGATATAACTCGATATAGTGTAACTTGTAGAATTAGATCTCTCAGCATAGGCATGGCCACTAGGTAGAAGGGAGTCTAGCATCTAAGAATATATATATAATGTATTCGCTGCATCACACTCATAAATCTTGTGAAATGCATGTGTATTTGACTATCTACCACATATAAGATAAGTAACACATGTAATGAAAGAACTAACTTCTTTTGTCATGCTCAAGCTTTGATTTTTGATTTTTTGAATTTTTTTGAATGTTTTTGTATTTTTGCCATATTTTATTTTTTTTTGAATTTTTTGATATATTTGAAACAAGACTAACTTATGATCTCATCAATGGAAGGATCATAGTTCATGCTTGGATCAAAGAATTGAAGCTTTATTTTTTATGGATGGGGAATGGTACATGTAGAAACATTTGAATAAAAAAAGCATTAAGCGTTGTATCACCACTGTTGTGATTATTGCTTATAGAATCGGTTGCCACATGTAACTGGGGAAAGTGCAGGACTTGGTGAAGTTTGCAATAGAACTGTTGTTGTTCGTTGTGGAACATGCTGAATTGTCTTAAGAGTTGCTTTAAGATGTGCTATAGAAGATTTGGTTTTCTTTGATCTTTGAATAACTATTTGATATAAACCTTGTTGCTTAGGAAGGTATAACATTTTCCCTTGAATTGACTGTAGAGAAAGATTTTGTATAGGTACCACAAATGATTCCACATTATGATGTTGGATGAGTGCACTAATTATCTTTGTACCACACTTTGGAGTGGGTGTTATAATTAGCTTTTGATGATGCTCTTGAATAGGGACACAACCAATTGTGGCGGTGGTTGGGGAGGAAGAGATACCATTGCTTGTAAAGGGGACTCATATGGGATGCCTTGAAGTTTGACTATTTGAATGTAATTTATGTACTTGAGGCATCTATGCACTGTAGATGGTACTGCTTGAATATTTTGTATCAAATGGCATTCTAATAACATATTGAAGAGCCCTATACTTGGTAAGAATAGAAATGGAGTAGCCATTGTTGCTGAACCAACTTGGAGAGGTAGCACTACATGTTTCAAAGTATCTTGTGTATGCCCATCAAATGCTTTGATTACTGTTGATATAGTTTGTAAATCTTGTTCGGTGTATCCCAAACTGTGAAGGAGTGTCATTGTGCATGCATTTTTGCTTGAGCCATTCTCAATAATGACACTATGTATGTGTTGCTTGTTGATGTATGCTCTTAACAAAGAGTGCATGTCTATCTAAATCATCATCGATCTCACTATCATTAGATGTAATCATTGGATGTTGTGCTAATGTGCATGCAAATGTTTTAATAATTCCATTTATTGGATGTCCATATATCTTAGGAGGAGGATGTACATCATACATATGATGTACTTCTGAATTATCTGTATTTTTGACTGTACCATGATTTGGGAAAGGATTGTTGAAGATTTTCAGCTTTGCATTATTATTTTGTTGTGGTTTTAATTCTTTTGTGGGTGTGCTTCCCTCAATTGTGTTGTCATCAATGAGATCTTGTATTTTATGCCTTAGTTTGTAACACTTGTTCTTGGAATCCCTGATGCATCCTGATGCATCTATGATAATGACAATATGCATTATTATCAAAACCTTTAGGTTGATGCTTGGTCAAACCAAGCTCAAATGGAGGAGGTAGAGAGATGAGATTGCAATCGATAAGCTTTTGCAAAAAGATATGAGGACTTTGTGGTAACCTTGTAAATTGTCTCCTATGTGGAGTTGGTAATTGAAGTTTGTTTTTTGGTTGTGCTATTGCATTAATTATTACCTTTGTTTCATTTTTGATTTTGTAATATTTGACCTTGTAATTTGGCTTGTTTTGAAACTTGATATTTGATGTAGGAGCACTTGGTGCATACTTTAATTTGTTCAATGTTGTGAGTTTGACTTCTCTTTCCTTGATTGTATGGCATAGTTCGTCAAAAGATTTGAATTTGTCAAACATTATTGATTCATGGAGTGGTGCTAATAAGCTTTGAGTGAAGATATCTTGCAATTCATTATTTGCGATAGATTTTGTCATCTTTGTAAGCATAGTCTTGTACCAAAGGACATATTCGCTAATAGGTTCATTTGACCTTTGCTTGAGCTTAGTAATTTGTGCATAGGATAAGTTTTCACCAATGGTGATAGATAAAGATGCTAAAATTTGATCTGCGACTGAGTTGAGTGCTCTGACTAAGTGAAGCGGGAGATAGTAGAACCAACGTAGAGCATAATCTTTGAGACTTCTTGAAAACAGTTTGGTGAGTAGTTTGTCATTATAATGCCAAACCAGATACATGGAATGAACGATGATGTTGTTTAGGATCACCTTTACCCTCACAAAGTGGTAGCATAGGTGCTACAAAGCCAACTGGTAGTGGGTAAGATGTTATTTCGAGTGCCAAAGGGTTGTGAAGTAGAATATGAGAGTCCATTGAATGAGTAGCTTTGGAGACACCTTCCTCTAATTGCAATAGTTTAGCATGTGACTATAAAAATTTGCTCAAGAGACAATACATTGGGTGAGGTTGGGATAGGACCTTCTGTGTAATCAAGGGAGGTGTATATGATGCACTTGTAGAAATAGGCATGTTAATTTGCTGTAAGCCAAGTGATGCTCCAATACCCAAAGATGTTGGCACATACGTAATGGTAGGGGTTGATATTAGAATAGAAGCAATTGTAGTAATTGGACTATTTGTAGTAGAAGTGAAAGCTAATATTTTTTGCTCATTGCTTGCAACATATAGGAATACATCAATCTTATGTGGGTCGGCATGAAGATATTCAGTTAATTCTTTATCATTAGCTTCCTCTTCTTTATCAGTATTAGCTTTATTGGCCTCAATAGCCATGATAAGTCCATCAATAGGGTTACAGTATGCCTAATAGCATTTTTAATGTATAACTGCTCTTGTTTCCAGGCCTTGCTAGATTTGCCTTAACGGTGTTTGTATTTTGGAAGTGGGGTTGATTAAGGCCCGAGATTGCACATTAGTCATTTTAGCCATTATGTTGTATTTGAATTTGATTAATGTCAATATATAATGAACAAAAATAAGATAAAATGTAATACTAAGAAGTAAGCAAGCAAAATGCATCTATCGTAATTTGGAATTTTGAAATTTGCAACAAGGAATAAGGGTGTAGCTAGTCAAGAGCGTGTTTTTTAGGCGCCCATATATATTGATTTCAGTCGTAAATAGTGAACACACTACAGAGGATTTCGTTGTTCGCGTAGCCGCACTATCTTGTTTGATGGGGTATGTTCAGAGTAACTTCTTGGGGTAACGGCTTACCGGTGCACTAAAAGAACAAATGACCGAAGGCTTCCTAAGGCTAAAAACAAAACCTTGGTGTTTTTGATATACCATGAGGTACGTGGAAACTAAAATTTGTATATAGTGTTGTCTAATTGTTTGAGTATTGGGGCAATACTCCTCACACCATGGCTTAGAGAAGACTGATAACTTCTTTGCCTAGAACGACATTTTCTATGAGTTTTAAAACCATCAGAACACAGTTTGTAAGAAAATAAAAAAAAAGAAAAACGAAATTGAAAAATAAAAATTAGAAAACAAAGGCTCGGTTCACCAATATGGTTTATTCTTTTTTGATAAAACACAAATAAATTGTATTATATGATTATATGTGTAAAAATGGAAATATCAGAATGTTAAAGATATACAATATTCAACTATTGATTTTGATAAATTACTAAATATGGAAACTTGCTATTTTGGAAAAGTACTAAGAAGTATACTTAGCTCGCACACAGATATCTGTTGATTGTTTTGAGTGTTCGACTGTGAACACTAGAAGAAGAGGTGTTTATGTAAGTTCAAGAACATGCACAAGAACATAAACAAAATTTGGACAAGTCCACTGTGGATACACATAATATTTTCAAAACTTTATCAATTACTGACGGTTTTTATCTTGTAGGAACCTGTCAAGTCTCAATGTCTTTGAGTGCATACCTTAAGGGGTGCATCGGGAAAGGAGTGAATAAACCATTGGTGTTTTGCAAGATTTTTGTCCCTTATTACCACTTGCTATCTGTTGTAGGCTAGAATTGCACCTTTGTGGGAGATTTTTTCAAGCTCTCTCACTCTTGGCTACAAGCATTGGGACAACCTCGGGTTGTGGGTATTGTGTAGTGAGGTTGAACCTCAAGGTTTTTTAATGAGGCTAGTTCCTTAGATACTTCAATTCAGCTCTTATTTTCCACACTAAAATCTATTGCTGGCTAAGAAAAGGGATAGGAGGGTAACATAAAGAGGAAATCTAAGCTAAGGGAGGTGATGCACCAAAAAAGAAATGATCCACTTTAGTCTGAGAATCTAGTCAACTACTAATGGACCCAACCAGGACGCAGACTATTCTGATTCTACCTCAAGGCCATGGGCATGGAAATTTGTTAGAAGGTCGAAAGTGAACCTTGCGTTTTGAAGGATGGAAAGGGATAGGTTTGTGTGAGACACTATGAGTCTGTAACACTCCAAGGAGGGATCGATGTCTGGACACTTCACCCAACCTGCACAGAACCAAGAACAATCAAAGCAAGATGCTTGGAAAAGTTATAGATGATGAACAACATACATTCTATAAATAAAATCCAAATATGCACACTTGAGTTTAACCAGAATCAAAAAGCTTTCCCTATATTGCTTCAAAAGAGTTTTTTACAAAGTGATTTTGGCAGTCACTTTATCGCCAGTCGAGAGATAGTTTCTTGGCTCCAAGGCCCCTATTTATAACAGAAGACGCTGAGAGAAGGGACTCGTGAGAAACTGGGAGGGAAGTCATTAATTTTTTGCAACCACCACCGTCGTCCTCCTTTGACCATGAAAATGAGTCGTCCAAGGTCGTCCCAATCCCCTCGAGCCCATCCTGCATTCAAGTCGTCCCTGGGCGGATTTTGAGGGAGCCATGTCGCGAGTGGTTGAATGTCTCCGCTTGGCGCGATCGAGTTGATCTCTGCATTAAACTCGTCATGGCAACCTTCCCCTTCACGCCCTGTCTGGACGACGAAGTCTCCATGCCTTTTTTACTTAGGTCGAACCATGCTGCTTTTAATTGTGCAACCATTTGTCGAGAGTGAGAACCAAGTTGAAGGATAAAAACCTTCATAAATTTTCATCTACCAACTCTCGTCAGTTGCATTGGCTCTCTTTTACTCTGATTGGTAGTTGGAAGTTGCCTCGGATCCCTGACTCATGCCGTAGATCTTCCAGACATAGACACCTGCGAGTCGTCGATATCCCTGCCAGCTAGATTCGCCTATGTCAGGGGGCAACCTCTCATTCGTCTAATCATGACTCTTGTGCACCGTTGATCCTTAGAACCATGCTGTTGGACCAAGCTTATTAAGTAGCCTTGGAAACCCGATTTACTCTTTGCAGAGTAATTCGGGTTCTCTGAGCTCCTCAACTTTGGACTCTCCCAGTTTGATTACTTCCCAACGGCTAGTTTATCACCCTGAAATTTGACGTTCACGGCCCTGTCATTGGACATTTGAATCCCAACATCTAGTCCTCCATCATGAAATTGACTTCCATACAGCAGTCACTCACTAGGACAATTCCTTCGGGTCCCTTATTGGTTTGGGTCTTTGCTCGGCACTATTTCCTGTGGGCAAATTGTCCGTGGGAATCGTCTCTTTATCTTTTTCGAAAGGAAAAGACCCTTTGGGAGTTTGCAAAATGCCTTGTTGATGCCGAGAAAGTGCCCTTCGACATTTTGAAAAAGCCTTTCGGAAGAATTGAAAAGCACCCTTTGGTTTATCTGTTTGGACATTTCGGAAAGTAGACCCCTTCTGGAACTTTGAAAAGACCCTCCAACTTTGTGAAAAAAGATCTTTTAGAAATTTTCTTGGACCTTTCGGAAGGACACTTCGCATGAAAAGTGTCCTTCAGAGCCTTTGAAAGGACAATTTTATCGAGAAAAGACCCTTCGGGAAAACTGTGTGGGGCATTTGCAGCTAAAAGACCTTTCGGAGTCTTGAAAAGTGCCTTTCGAAAAAGTGTAGTGGACCATTTCCTCAAGAAAAGGACCTTCGGGAACTTTGAAAATGAACCATTTTTATAGAAGTGCCCTTCAAAACTTTCTTTTGGACACAATGTCTGAGAAAATTCCAACATTTAGCCCGAACAAAATCTTTGAAAGAAAACACTTGGTGAAAAAGTCTCGAAAGAAATGAGCCTTATCCATCGGGTTTTCAACTCCTACTTCGGGCTTCTTTGGTGAAGTAATTGATATATCAGAACCTGAAGTCTTAATACTTCGAAAACCCGAAGTCCTTTTTCTCAAGACTAATTCGGGTTTTGCATACCCTCTTACTTCGGGCTTTTGGACCCAAGTAAATTATATGACAAAGCCGGAAGTCTTCCACTGCTGCTCAAGACAAGTTCGGGTTTTTGGACTTAGCCTACTTTGGGGTTGCGGAATTACTTTACTTCGGAGTTGCGACTGCTTGCAACTTATAAGGCAATTTAAGCAAAGTAGTTCTAGAAACCCGAATTCTTCATGCGTTAAGAACCCAAAGCCTTCTACTCGTTAAAGTCAAAGTCTTGCGGTCATGAAAACCCGAAGTCTTCTTTTTGAGAGAGCTCGAAGTTTGAAGACTGCGATTTTTGCTTGATCATGTCCATCTTTTCAAACTTAGGTAGGATTTTGGTATGTGGGCCAAAAATGTCCAACATTTTTGGCGACTCGCAGGGAAGCATGCCTGCTATGTTTGAAGAACCCAACCGCTTGCTTTGTTCGACCCATTGGGCACGGAGTCACTGCTTTCTTTGCCAAGGCTGGCTTTATTTGGAAATTTCCCTTGAAGCAACAAGAACAACCGAAGCAAAACAAACTGTGCCCAAGGCACTTAGGGAAGGGAAACACACAACTGAAAAGGATGTGCACAAGGCACTTAGAAGAAAACAAGAACTAAACGAAACGTACAAAATATATACAATGGTTGCGAACTCTTTTCATAGCAGGGCTTTAGATGAATCCCATTGACTGGAATGGGTAATACCTCTCTGTCTAGTCGGGCGAGCTGGAAATCGTTATGTTGCTTGCATCCATGGATCAAATAAGGGCCACTCCACAAGCTGTCAAACTTAGTATGGTTGCCTGGCTTGGCTCTATTTGAATCCCATTTAAGGACCAGGGCTCCCTCCTTGAAATTCCTTGCTGTGGCTCTCTTGTCAAAAGCTTTCTTGACCTAAGCTTGATGTGACTCTAGTGTCTTCATTGCAAGGTCTCTTGTTTCTTCAAGCTCTATGAGTTCTGCCAATCTCACATTCATTGGCCAATCTTCCAGCAACTCCAGCTGATGAGCTAGGTCTAATGCAGGGAGCTCAAGGGAAATGGGCAACTTGGCCTCCCTTCCATACACTAAAACATATAGAAAATTGCCAACGACAGCTTTAGGAGTCACCTTGCCAGCCCACAAGATTGTCTTTAATTTAGTGTGCCATGTCCTCTGGGTCTCTTCCAATTTGTGGACTCAGCCAGTCCATTTCTTTGAGGATAATAATTGGAAGAGGTGCCGAGGTAAATACCCATCTTGAGAGCCCATTCACTTGTTTTTAGACCAAGAAAAGCCAATGCATTGTCGGAAATGATAGTTGATGGAACACCAACCCTGGTCACTATGCTGTCATAGAAGTCTAGGACTGCACTTTCGTTAGCTTCCTTCAACGCAATGGCTTCCACCCATTTGGTGAAGTAGTCAGTCGTGGTAAGCACCCACTTATGCCCTTCACTTGATGGAGGGTTGATCACTCCAATGAAATCCAAACTCCATTGCATGAATGGTTGCTCTACTTGAATCAGGTTGAGACGAAAAGCTGCTAATCTTTGCTTATCCGTAAAGAGGGCACATTTATGACACTTTCTCACCCATGCATAATCATCTTTGAAAACGCTGGGCTAGTAATAACCAGTGCTCATTATCTTTGCTGCTGTAGTCCTAGGTGTAAAATGACCTCCTACAGGTCCATCATGGAAATGCTCTGAAAGCTTGGCCACTTGGTCATTATCTATGCACCTTAGGAGCACTCCATTGAGGTCCCTCTTGAATAAAACCCCATCAACCAATGCATAAGGTATGGACTGAAATATGATATACCTTTTTTTTGCCTTGTCCATACCTAGAGGGCATTCACCTGTTAGCAAAAAATGTGCCATATCATGGAGCCAGCTCTTTTGAAGTAGAGGTGCCTCTCCCTGTGAGTTGTCTTGAATCACCATGGTAACTTCTTTGTCCTTTTGAATATCTTCTACCATGTGTTTACACAAACCTCTACCTCTGACCAACTTAGTCACTTTGATTTCCACGTCAAACTCCATGATTTTGGTGATCCAGCCAGCTTTTTTTCATTTAGATCTTTGTTGAGGAAATCCCTAACTCCAGGGTGTGGCACCATGAGAGAAATCTTGCTGTTGGAGAGCATTGGTCTAAACTTCTTAAGACTCTTTACTGCTGCAAGGATCTGCTTCTCTATGAAAGTGTATCTTACTTCATATCCTTTCAGCGCTTGACTAAAGAAGGCAATCGGTTGCTCCATTCCCTCATCATTCTTTTGTGTCAGCATCGTTGACAAGCCGTCAACGTTGGCAAAGGTGTACAACATGAAATCCTTGGAGAAAACAAGATTTATGAGCGAGGGTGCTTGGGCAATGCCCTGTTTGATAGCCTCAAAAGCATCTTTTCCTTCTCTTGACCAAGAAAACCTTTAACATAATAATAGGTTTGACCAAGCTTGCAAAACCTGGTATGAACCTTACAAAATTTATTTTGCCAAGGAAGCTCTGAACTCCTTTCTTATGCTTGGGGAGAGAGAGAGAGCTAAGATGGCATCTACCCTTTCAGGTTCAATGGACAACCCTTCTTTCGAAATGATGTGGCCCATCAGCTTGCCTTCATGGATGGTAAACACACACTTCTTGGGATTCAACGAGATCCCAAACTACCTGCATCTCTCAAAGATCAGCCTCAGGGGGCCCATGTGTTCGCTGACATTCTTGGAGAAAATCGTGATGTCATCCAAATATATCAACACCATTTGATTCAGCAGCCCTTGGAAAGCCATGTCCATGGCTCTTTGAAAAGTTGTGCCAGCATTTGACAAATCGAAGGGCATTTTTTGGTACACATACGTGCCCCATTTGGTGGTGAAGGCAGTCTTGTACCGATCCTCCTCTTTTACCTATACTTGGTTGTAACCTGAATATCCATCCAACATAGAAAAACGTTTTGAACCTACAACTATTTGAAAAAGCTGTTCCATGGATGGTAGATGGTAGTTATCTTTCAAGGAGACTTTGTTCAAATGTTTGAAGTCAACACAATGTAATCTTCCCACTCTTCTTCCTTATAGGAACCAAATTGGCTACTCATGATGAGTGTTTGATGGGAAAAATGATCCTGGATTCGATTAACTTGGTTAGCTCTTTCTTCATAAGCTCTTCTATCTTGGGGTTGACGGGCTTTTGCTTCTGCCTTACATGCTTAGCATTGGCCTCCAATTCTATAGTATGCTTGGCTAACTTTGGATCAAAACTTTTCAGGTCGCTATATTCCCAAGCAAAAATGTCTACGTATTCCTGGCAAAGTGCTATAAAAGCATGCCTCTCAGCCTTGTTGCTTACCTTTTCGAGCTTGAGAAGATTATCTTTGAAGATGAGGACTCTCGCATAGTTTTCTTCATTGGTTGACATTACCGCCTTTTCCTTTTTCACACGGTCTTCCTCATGGAAAAGGCCTTCAAGTGTAACCAGTCCCTTAGGAAGTTTGTTCGACCTTAATTGAACAATTTGATCCTCGTATTGATGATGAAGTTTTCCTTGGTTGGTGGAGAACTCAGCGTCCCACTGTAAGAAACAAGCAATTTGTTTGTCACTTTCGAAACCCTGCCAATGGGTTTCATTAACTGGCACTGATGGCCTCACCACCACTTTGACAAGTGGCTGAACCCTGGCCTCTTTCAACTCACTTGGGATGTTGAATTGAGCTCTCACGGCTGCCAACCTGTCAGCATGCTGGTTCTGATTTCTTGGCACAGCTTGAATGTCAAAAGCTTTAAAATCTTCAATTAGGTCCCACACTCTGTTTTTGTAGGACCTCATCAAAGGATTCTTTGTAACGTTCAAGCCTCTGACTTGGTTCACTATGAGCTCACTGTCTTCATATGCTTACAAAATTTTGATTCCTCTTTTATTGGCCCATTGAAGATCACGGATCAAGCCTTCGTATTCTGCTGCATTTGAAGAGCAACTGAAATGGAACTTATAGGAAGAGAAAAGCTTATTCCCTGAAGGGGAAACCAACATTGACCCTGTACCCACTCCATTTTTGCTTCTTGAACCATCCAAGAACTTCCACATATCATTGAGGTCTTCTCTAGGTCCGATGAGGGAAGGCATGAGTTGATTTTCTTCGTACAACAAATAGACACCCATGTCTCTTTCTTCAACACCTTCCAAAGGATTGAGAAATTGTTTATCCCTCCATAGCTCATCCAAGAACAAGTCTGGAACTTTTTAGGATGAGTGTTCAGTGCCTGACCAACTATAAACTCATCCTCATCAAGGATAGTACAATTGAGGTTTATGCTATTTGGCTGATGGGGTTCAATGTGGAATTGTGCCATGGGTTCAGCCTTGATTGATACTTTGGTCCCATACCTTGTTCTGAATGCCATTGAGGACCAATCTGCTGTTAGATAACCCCCAATCTTGGTTGTGAATTTTCTAGAAAGACACAATGCAAAGCGAGGAGTGACATCAAGGATCAACACACCTTGCACCATCGAAACACTAGGACAAGCATGCAGGGTCAAGCTCAAATCCTTGATGATACTAGATGGCTTTGTGGAAGAATCGTCAAGCTGCAGGACTCCCTTGGTATGCGGCTCATATTTGAGGTTCAGCTGATCAGTGATAGACTTTGGCATGACTGAAGTGCTAGCCCTACTATCTACCAAGCAATTATGCACCAAGGAATCACCGATGATTAATGAAATGTAGAATGGGGGGGGGCTTGGCCACACTAGACCTTTATCCCAAAGGACCTTTCGTTGCATTAGTGAGAATCTCAGTTTCTTTGCTCGATTGTTTCCCTGTAGTCGTAACACCTATCATGGACAAACCTTCTTGAAGGACATCCACTTGTCCGAGAATGGAAAGCATGTCCCACATTGGTACGTTCATGTTGGATTTCTTCATTTATTCAACAATGTTGATTGGTGTACCAACTTTTGCCTGGGTTTTGGGAGCTACTGCTGCTGGCTTAGACAATGAAGGAGAGGTGACAGGAGGCTCTTTGAATGTTTCCTGGTTGTCACCCATATTCCTTTTGAATATTGTGTTTGTTGAGATTGGGACGTGAGCCAGACTAGGGATGGCCTGCTAATTGGATGCATAGCACTCTTCTTGCTCACTGATGACCATTGTGGCTTTCGGCTGGTTTGACACTTGATCCGAGCCTTGCTCTTATGGAGGCTGCTTTGGCTTTGTCATCATGGGGATCTCCGTGCTTTGAGCCATAAGAGCTTGATTGTACCCATAAGCAACAGCTTGCTATCATTGGTCATTGAAAGCCTGGTTAGAACCATTAGTTGGGACAATGGATTGCCCAAAAGACTGATTCCAAGGCATTGTCCCTTCAGCCTCTTGAGCCATATTGTTTTGAACAACCAAGGAATTGGAAGGGCCTACAATGTTTGGATTATAACTGTGTTGTCTAGCATAATTAGGGTGTCCCTGTCCTTGGAAACCTCCTTTGTATGGTGGCCTATTTGTTTGATAACGCTGCTGTTGAGGTTGGTATGGAGCTTGATATGGCTTGTAAGCTTGCTGTCTCTTGACGTTGACCACATCATTCCCCAAGGATTGGAGCATGCTCTTCAGTTCTAAGTAGGTCTTTTGCTCTTGGGAGTCGTTGGATCCACTGGTGGAGACCTTATCGTGCTTTGGTGAAGGTATAACAACAATTGTTGGAGTTGGAAGAATAACATCAAGTGGCGGGACAACTGCAGGAGGTGGTCTGATCTCAGGAAAAAGAGGCATTGGGGGTCTAGGAGTAAGCTTGCGAGTGTAAACCAGGAATTTTCTGCTTTAATGGCCACCTCATATGCATTTGGCAATATATCCCCTCCCATGGATTGGATCATAACTGCTATATCGCTGTTTAGAGCCTTTAAATAATATAAGAATGCAAAGTTTGGGGATGGTCTAACAACGGTTGGAATTTTGTCCCAAGCCTTTTGGAATCTTGTGTTGAAGTCTTGCATAATTTCATGAGGAGCTCTATTGATCGTGGTCAACTGTACTGCAAGTGACAAATGGTCACTCTTATCTGCAAACCTCTTGCATAAGGTTGTTTCTAGCTGATCCCATGATTGAATCGAGTAAGGAGCTAGACCTCTATACCAATCTAAAGCCTTTCCCTTAAAGGATACAACCATTGGCCTAATGGCTACATTTTTTATTGACATTATGAATATTACGGAAATTCGCTGTTTGTGATGTGTTCAGTAGGAGTCACAGCTTGGTCTCCTGTGAAATACGGGACGCTTTTGAGGGATGCTACTGGCATAGGGTCATATTTTGGCAAATTTAAAGGACTTTGGCTGCTGAAGCCCACAAAAGCTCTTTGGGGAATCATGGTAGCAAGAGGGGCTAACAAGGATCTTCTTGCATAGGTATACCTTATGACTGGTTTAGAAAAATGGTGCCTACGTATGGATGAGAATGGGCGAACCTTAACCTTCTTGCTGAGTTCAAAGGCAATTCACGAAATTCAGAAGGGATACCTCTAGACGCTGATCTTGTGGTTACCTTTGGCATGAAAAATGGCTACTGTTCTGCTACTAGATCGCTGGGTGTTCTTTGGAGTCGTGAGATACTAAAAGATGAAAGCTAACACTGCTGCAAATTGATCATACTAGTATCAAACTTGACCAATCTTCTTTGAAAATAGAAATGAAAATGGTAGTGGGTCCGACCGGGCATGCCAGAAACTGTTGTAGGCTAGAATTGCACCCTTGTGGGAGAGTTTTTTAGGCTCTCACACTCTCTGCTACAAGCATTGGGGCATCCTCGCGCTGTGGGTATCCTGTTGTGAGGTTGAACCTTTAGGCTTTTTAATGAGGTTAGTTCCTTAGATATTTCACTTTAGTGCTTATAACCTACACTAAAATCTATTGCTGGCTAAGAAAAGGGATATGAGGGTAACATAAAGAGGAAATCTAAGTTAAGGGAGGTGATGCACCATAAAAGAAATGATCCACTTTAGTTTGGGAATCTAGTCAACCATTGATGGACCCAACCAGGGCGCAGACTATTCTGATTCTACCTCAAGGCCATGGGCATGAAAATATGTGTGAAGGTCAAAGGGGAACCTTGCGTTTTGAAGGATGAAAAGGGATAGGTCTGTGTGAGACACTATGAGTCCGTAACACTCCAAGGAGGGATCGACGTCTGGACACTTCACACAACCTGCACAGAACCAAGAAAAATCGAAGCAAGATGCTTGAAAAAGTTACAGATGATGAACAACATACATTCTGTAAATAAAATCCAAATATGCACACTTGAGTTTAACTAGAATCAGAAAGCTTTCCGTAATTGCTTCAAAAGAGTTTTTTACAAAGTGATTTTGGCAGTCACTTTATCGCCAGTTGAGAGATAGTTTCTTGGCTCCAAGGCTCCTATTTATAATAGAAGAGGTTGAGAGAAGGGGACTCGTGAGAAACTGGGAGGGAAGTCATTAATTTTTTGCAACCACCACCGTCGTCCTCCTTTGACCATGAAAATGAGTTATAAGGTCGTCCCAATCCCCTCGAGCCCATCCTGCATTCAAGTTGCCCCTGGGTGGATTTTGAGGGAGCCATGTCGCGAGTGGTTGAATGTCTCCGCTTGGCACGATCGAGTTGATCTCTGCATTAAACTTGTCATGGCAACCTTCCCCTTCGCGTGTCTTGTTTGAAGGACAAAGTCTCCATGCCTTTTTTACTTAGGTCGAACCATGCTGCTTTTAATCGCGCGGTCGTTCGTCCAGAGCGAGAGCCATGTCAAAGGACAAAAACCTTCATAAATTTGCACCTACCAGTGTCCCCTAGTTGCTTTGGCTCTCCTTTGCTCTGATTGGTCGTTGGAAGTTTCCTCGGATCCTTGACTCGCACTGTAGATCTTCCTGACATGGACGCCTGTAAGTCATCGATCTCCCTACTAGCTGGATTCATTTTTGCCACATGGCAGCGTCTCATTCGTCTGATCACGACTCTCGTGCACTGTCGATCCTTAGAACCATGCTATTGGACCAAGCTTATTAAGTAGCCTTGGAAACACGATTTACTCTTTGCAGAGTAATTCGGGTTATCTGAGCTCCTCAACTTTGGACTCTCCCAGCGTGATTACTTCCCAACGGCTAGTTTATCACCTCGAAGTTTGACGTTCACGGGCCCGTCATTGGACATTTGAATCCTAACGGCCAGTCCATCATGAAATTGACGTCCATACAACTGTCACTCACTAGGACAATTCTTTTGGGTCCCTTATTGCTTCGGGTCTTTGCTCGGCACTATTTCCCGCGTGCAAATTGTCCGTGGGAATCATCTCTATCTTTTTCGAAAGGAAAAAACTCTTCGGGAATCTGCTAAGTGCCCTATTGATGCTAAGAAAGTGCCCTTCGGCATTTTGAAAAAGCCTTTCGGAAGAATTGAAAAGCACCCTTTGGTTTATCTATTTGGACCTTTTGGAAAGTAGACCCCTTGGGGAATTTTGAAAAGACCCCTCCAACTTTGTGAAAAAAGATCATTCGGAAGTTTTCTTGGACCTTTGGGAATGACACTTCTCATGAAAAGTGTCCTTCGGAGCCTTTGAAAGGACAATTTTTTCGAGAAAAGATCCTTCAGAAAAACTGTTTGGGGCACTTGCAGCGAAAAGACCTTTTGGAGTCTTGAAAAGTGCCTTTCAGAAAAGTGTAGTGGACCATTTCCTCAAGAAAAGGACCTTCAAGAACTTTGAAAATGAACCATTTTTATAGAAGTGCCCTTCAAAACTTTCTTTCGGACAAAATGTCCGAGGAAATTTCAACACTTACCCCGAACAAAATCTTTGAAAGAAAACACTTGGTGAAAAAGTCCCGAAAGAAATGAGCTTTTTCCATTGGGTTTTTAACTCCTACTTACTTCGGCCTTCTTTGGTGAAGTAACTGATATATCAAAATCCGAAGTCTTAATACTTCGAAAACCGGAAGTCCTTTTTCTCAAGACTAATTCGGGGTTTGCATGCCCTCTTACTTCGGGCTTTTGGACCCAAGTAACTTACATGATAAAACCCGAAGTCTTCCACTGTTGAAAGCCCGAAGTCTTCCACTGTTGAAAGCCCGAAGTCTTCCACTGTTGAAAGCCTGCAAACCATTGCTCAAGACAAGTTCGGGTTTCTGGACTTAGCCTACTTCGGGGTTGCGGAGTTACTTTACTTCGGAGTTGCGACTGCCTGCAACTTATAAGGCAATTTAAGCAAAGTAGTTCTGGAAACCCGAAGTCTTCATACGTTGAGAACCCGCAGCCTTCTACTCGTTAAAGCCGAGGTCTTGCTGTCATGAAAACCCGAAGTCTTCTTTCTGAGAGAGCTCGAAGTTTGATGACTTGCCATTTTTGCTTGATCATGTCCATCTTTTCAAACTTAGGCAGGATTTTGGTATGTGGGCCAAAAATGGCCAACATTATCTACACAATTGTCTCTTAAAACCATTTCCCTAAGCTTTGCCTCCTATTTTGCACCCTCCTCTAGTCTTTTACCATATTCATTAGCCTTTTCCCTAACCTAAACCCCTTTTGGCAGTTTACATGACATAGTCGGCCACATCGACCTTGTATTGTTATTGACAAAACTTATTAGGGACTAGGTTGGCCAGTTCATAACCTAGTTAGTTTTTGCCAATTTCAATCCTAGGTCGACTAGGTCTACTTTGTCGGCCTAAACTTTTGAAAAAGTTTAGGGTTAGATCTGCTTATATAAACACATTCATTTCGCCATTTTTAAGAAAAGAGGAGTAAGATATATTGCACATTTGCTTACTTGAGGAGAAAGTTTAGGGTTCCATTCTTTGGAGATACGGATCTTGTCTTGTGGAGAAGTATTTTCGATGCATTTATAGGTTGTGTAGCCTAGAGTTGATTTATCCTTGTCATCCTTACATATTATAACCTCTTGCGAAGCACTATGAGAGATTGAGGCTCAACGAGTTCGTCTTCAAATGTAAGTATTACTTTGTTCCTCCTTTGTAAAGAGTAGATAGATATGCATTTGCACTTCTCTTCCATTCATTAGGATTCCGTATACATTGACATGAGCATATGTCTTCTATGCATATTTACTTTTAGTGTTTATTAATCCCACTTTGTGCCACAAGCTTTGGTGAGCGCTAGATTAGATTTTGCTTTACTTGTTATTAGTGTAATGAATATGAAAATATAGGACCTAGTTAGGGTTACTGCATAGTTTTGCTTGAGTGGAGGCTTTGGAACCCTCTCTAGTGATATTATTGTGGTAAGAGATCCCTTGGCTATGTTTAGCGGATCCATATTGGTCATGACCCCAATCATCTAATGTATCCCCAATCGGAAGTGTAAGTAGAATTTATCTTTTCCAAATTAGGATTGATTTGTAGATCAACTGTATTTCTCATTGCATATACACTGTAAGTGACGGTGATAGTGTGCTCGAATCTGTTGACTGTGGACTTGTCCCATTTGACTGTGATAGGTTGTTGACAGGGAAAGACAGAGAAAATAGGAATATGAAAATGGCAGATTAGAGGTAGAAGTAGATGTTTTTGGACAAAAACACAGTAGGAGGACAGTGGCATAGTGTGCTCGAGTCCATTGACCATGGATTTGTCTGTGCAAAAAAATTGGTGGTTGCGCCTACTGCATCTTGAATGCCGAGTGATTTGAGATGTACTAAGGGTTGTAGAAATCACTATTTGTCTTCTCTTTTCTTTGAAACCCTTAGGCACTTTGATAGCTTAAAAACCTGCAAGAAAGAGAGGAGAGTATAATGGGCTATTGTGACTTCAATCAATGGTATTATGATTGACTGCTGTCTATGTATCCAATACTCGAAAGAGGGAAATCAAGCCTACGTAGTTCTTCCACGTAGAGTGAATGTGCGATTGTACTCTTTTGACTATCTGTATGTAGTTAGAAAATGGTTTTGATACTTGACAATGATAGCTTCGTGACTTGTTTTAGAGGGCTTTTGACTGCTTCTTATGAATAATGCAGAATTTGGGTAGAATAGAGTAGATTTTCTCAATGTACAAAAGTGTATATTCTTGTACCAAATGAATAGCAAGTGAGGAAATGAATTAATCTTGATGTGCTTTTACAGGTGAATCTTTTGATAATTTTCTTTAGCCGATTTTATGAAACGTGCGGGAAAACCCAAAATGATGTTTTGAATTTTGTAAACTAGCCGTTATTTGGTGTGGGATGTGATTGGCCTAAGTTGATAGTGGCACTACGCCCCTATCTGCTTGGCGCAGACTTGCCCAAAAAGGTTAGGGACCTAAGACTTGAGCTGGAGACAATCTGATGGTGATTTAAAGCAATTTGAGCGTTTGACATTGAAAGTTCTGTGTAGAGACAATGGCAAACAAAGGGTCAAGCCCGCATATAGACAAATGGCTTAGAGAAATGGAGAATGAGAGTCATGTTTTTGGTGCAACTCACATGGTTGGGAATATGTTAAGAATTAGCATTGTCATGTCCCTGTGACCAAATTTATGTGTCTACACTTGGATCTGTTGCCTGATCTCTTCATTTTTCAGATCTCTTCATTTTTCCATATGAAGCACACGTGTACTGGGCCAATTGGTAAGGGTGTTCCAAGTATCAAGTCAATGGAATGTGTAACTTGGTAGTGTAGGGCCACACCAGTAGTGTAGCGAATACATTTGTGTAATTTGTTAAGATCTGCTCCACCTACTTGTTGCTGTAAAGTCTGATTTTGTATGGCAGCTTGTGCGGTTGCCATGACTAGTTGAGTGCTCTCTGGATTAATAAACATTGGCACAAACTTTCCAATGTGACCAATCAGACGCCTAGACTACTTTGCACTATCAACCCCATTGTCTTCTTAGGAGGAGCCTTAGGGATCCTATAGGATTGCTTTACTGATGTGATGATGATTCTACAAGTCTTGAACTGATAGATTCCGTCTCTTTTATGGATGCCCAAGCAAACTGTCATAAACCTTCAGGGGTGGCACACTACACAATACCTCATCTTTGAATGACTTGATTGCATATGGAAGAAGACATTGTTGACTGACACAATTATCTTTGTCTTGTTTCAACAATCTTGATGGAGTACGATTGTGGATGAGCTGTTGTTTTTAGACTCATCCTTCACACAGTTTTTGTAGACAACACATTTTTCTCACTCCCTTTGTCTATGATAAAGTGAGAGCTTTCCCTTGCTTCCACATCTGTGAATGAAAAAAGCGTTCTTCCTCAGAAGATGTTGGAACCTGTGCTGAACCAACAATGGAATAGGGGCCATAATCCATAATTTTCTTATCTATGTCCATAGGATGAAAGTAGTACTCATCCTCATCAGTGTCTTGTATCGGATCAGATTTTTGTGCCTTGGAAAAAAATTCCTTTTGGAATGAGATTCGTCTGAATGAGATATTCTTGAAATTTATCATGGCACTCCTGAAGTTCTATTTAAAGCTAAAAAAAACTAATAATATCCTTTCAACATGTATAGGCATGCAAATAGGACAAGCCCTAAGAATAAGAGATCTACTAGAAGAAGAATTGCTAATAATGGCTAGTAGGGTTGGACCACCTTGCCGGGGTCAACTTCTACTAGGTATTCTCCAATTTTCTGTTATAATACTTTTTCGGAAAGCTCGGCTTGACAGAAAGACATTCACCCAGCGAATTCTCTGTGGCAAGGCTATCTGAGCTCCAAAAAATGCTCAAAAGGCCTCTGAAAACAGCCATCTATGCTGCGTTGAATATTTTCAGAAAATTTAACTTTCGAAAAATAAAACATTACTCTTATCTAGATGCCCCGAGTCATTGTTTGGATCATGTATTGTAGTTTTGGTGAACTTCAGTTATTTGGTATCTCCATGTTGAAGGAAATACGGTTGTGTTTTTCTGAAATGACTGAGTAATAGCTGTGTCAGTATTAGATGTCTTGGCTGTAATTAATTTTTATTTATTGCCAACTCGAAAGCTATGTTTCTGTTACATTATTAAGCATGATGTTAGAGAGGCTACATTGATTTTAATTTCAACTTTTTTGCTTTTGTCAACAGTTCTCAGGTGGTTGCTTGTAAGCATAAGCAGGAACTAAAAAGCCCTTTTCTGGGGCATATTTTCATCTCTATGCTTTCCTTTGTAGGTTGTATATTGATGGAGATTATATATCATTGTTTCTTTTGCAGATTGAGCTGGATCCTGTGAGACACTTTGTTACTGATATATCTTGCTTGGAGAAGCTGATTGATCTGCGTCTAATAATTGTAACAGAAAAGCCTTTGCCAGAGATTAGCGTGAGTACTTGCATTTCATAACCAATGCTTCGAGTTTTTCCAGCATTCTATAATATATTGGGCGCACAGAAAAAATTGCACTTAGTTTCTCATTTGAAATAAAATTTTCAGATGAAGGTGGGCAGTAACCATTGTACATTTAAATTACAGGAAGAAGATAAAGATAGTATTGAAGGAATAGTGAAATCTGCATGCCCTGAAGTGACTGCTAAAGGAGGATTGCACTGGCCCCTTGGAGGCTCGGTGAGAAACAGATTTGAGGTCAAAGAAGCATGGAGTCTTACTGTAACTACTATTGTTGGGGAATCATTTAACCTGAAATTTCAGCGTGTAAATAGAGCAGAATTTAAAGCTTCTTCTGGCAGGGTGTCAAATGAAGTAACGTTAAAGCTCAGAAGTATAACCAAATATTTGAAGGTGAGTTATGCAAATATAATTTCTCTAGTTCTCTCCCATTTACTGCTGTGATGTGATTATTTACAGGAAATTTTAAAACTGACTCTCAAGGTGAAATGCAGGATGGCAGGCAATGGGAGGAAGAGAACATAATGAACATGCTGGAGGAGATATTGAAATGGGTTTGGACAGAATGTTTATAGATGAATAATCTTGTGCACAAAACGTAATGACATATTGCTTTGATGCATCGAATCCGTTATGTTTTTTCCAGCCCAGTCTTCTTCATGGGTGAATAACTTTGGATGGAAAAGAATGCTTTCAATGTTCAGACAATATGTAGAGTTATTCCAGATGAAGTGGGTAAGCATCAGGTTTAGACACTGCTTCTCGATTGGTGTGCAGAAGCAGTTGACAATTGTGAAGTGATAGTAAGAAGGTGAAACAGTGGATTTGAAATATACTGATCATAGTAACTGCAAAGGTTTCTGATTTCCAAAAAAATGTGTTTTATTAGCCACGATTTTAAGTGTTTCCAATATCTTGTATTTACTTGTTTAGTTTTTAATATAACAGTCATTTGTATGTCAATCCATTACATGAAATATAACTTGAGCAAAACCACATATGAATTTCTACAACTTGAAGCATTATAGTCATTTGTATGTCAATCCATTACATGAATTTCTCCTAATTGTTTTGTCGAAATTGTAATTGCTGATTATCACTATTCATCACAACACATCATAAATGTGAGATGATTTTTTGAGATCAACATTTTCATCTAATTATTAGTATGTTTCTATTTTAAGAGTTTTTGAATGCCATGATAAATTTCAGGAATATCTCAAGGGAATTCTACTTGGTTATAATTATTTTAATGTGTTATTTTTCTCCATGATTTCAAAGTTGATTCAAATTCTATTCATATAATAATATGTACATTATGATACAAATTGGCTTCTCACTAATTGGTCATTGTAGGTCAAGAAAATTTTGGAAAGAATTGTATAAGATTAGGTGGATTCTAATACATAGTACTGAGCCACTTGATATTAATATAAAAGTAAACCTCATAACAAGAATAAAACATAATAGATTTTAATACATGGTACCAAGCCACATAGTAATATAACTATAAAGAGGAACAAAACATCGTGGATTCAAATACAGAGTACTAGGCCACATGGTATTAGAGGGTGTATTAATAATTTTCTACAATATAAAAATATAAAAGTAAACCTCATAACAAGAATAAAACATAATAGATTTTAATGCATGGTACCAAGCCACATAGTAATGTAACTATAAAGAGGAACAAAACATCGTGGATTCAAATACAGAGTACTAGGCCACATGGTATTAGAGGGTGTATTAATAATTTTGTACAATATAAAATACAAAGTATCTTGTATAGGAATTTTTCAAAACATGTATTTCATTCTAGTTGCCGGTCACAAGGCAATAAAATATTATATTAAAATATGCACTTTTTAAATTTTAATTGATTGTCATAGGCCAATTAAAAACTTAATTAAATAGAAAAATTAGAAATGCTGCTAATTGGAATATTGTATAGGTAAATGACAAGGTGGCAAGGAAGAAAAATTGACAAGAAGTTTGTTAAATGGAAATGTCCCTCTCCACGTTGGTACAAATTAACTTCACTAATTTGTTCAGGGCAAAAAAATCCTAGAAAGGATTATTTAAGGCTAGGTGGATTCTAATTTATATTACCAAGCCACATGATATTAATATAAAAGTAAACCTCCAAACAAGATTAAAACATAATGTATTCTAATACATTGTACATAGTACCAAGCCACATAATTTTATATCTCTAGAGAGGGGCAAAACATCATGGATTCAAATGTAGAGTACTAAGCCACATAGTATTAGAGGTTGTATTGAGAATTTTTGATAAAACAAAATGCGAAGTATCTTGTATAGGATTTTTTCAAAATATATAACTATCTCATTCTAATTGGTGGTCACAAGGCAATAAAATATTAGATCACAAGATGCACCTTTATAATTTTAATCGATCATCATAGGCCAATAAAATAATAATTGAATAGAAAAATTAGAATGGTTGCTAATTGAAATAGTTTACACGTAAATGATAGTGATTGAAGGAAGAAATGTTGACAGTAAGTTTGTTAAATAGAAATGCCCCTTTCCACGGTACAAATTGGCTTCTCACTCATTGGTCATCGCAGGGCAAAAAAATATTAGAAAATATTGTGTAAGATTAGGTGGATTCTAATACATAGTACTAAGCCACGTGATATTAATATAAACACAAATCTCTACACAAGAGCTAAACATAATTGATTCTAATACATGGTACCAAGCCACACAATATTATAATTCCAAACAGGAACAAAACATCATGGATTCAAATATATATTACTAAGCCACATAGTATTAGAGGTTGTATTACGAAATTTGTACAAAATAAAATGTAAAGTATTTCATATAAGAATATTTCAAAACATGTAACCATCTCATTATAATTAGTAGTCAAAACGTAATAAAATATTATATTAAAAGGCGAACCTTTAAAATTTTAATTGATCATCAAGGCCAATAAAAAATTAATTAAATAGAAAAATCATAATAGCCGCTAATTGGAATATTGTATAGGTAAATGAAAGAGTGACTAAAGGAAGAAAGGTTGGCATGAAGTTTATTAAATGGAAATGTCCCTCTTCATGTTAGTTCAAACTAAATATTGGTGGTGCTTTTAGAGAACCTAGGATAGGCAGGTGGAGGTGGTGTTATTAGAGACAATAGAGGGAACTTGGTTGCAACGCATGCGGGAAATCACAGTGATCAAATGAATCATTTTATGGAGGCAAATGCTGCTCTATGGGGACTGATAGCAACGAAAGACACATAGATCACTCATCTATTCATCGAAGGGGACTCTCTTAACATCATCAACTGCTTAAGAATCGCTGCTAAATAAAAATATTAGAATAGTTGCTAATTGGAATATTGTATAGGTAAATGATAGAGTGACCGAAGGAAGAAAGATTGACATAAAGTTTATTAAATAGAAATGTCCCTCTCCATATTAGTTCCAACTAAATTTTGGTGGTGCTTCTAGAGGCAACCTAGGATACATAGGTGGAGGTGGTGTTATTAGAAACAATAGAGGGAACTTAGGTGCAACGTATGCGGGAAATTTTGGTGTTCAAACGAATCATTTTACAGAGGTGAAAGCTACTCTATGGGGATTGATAGTAGCGTACGACACAAAGATCACTCATTTGTTCATCGAATGTGACTCTCTTAACATCATCAATTGTTTTAGAATAGCCGCTAAATAAGAAAATTAGAATAACTGCTAATTGGAATATTGTACAGGAAAATGATGACGGAAGGAAGAAAGGTTGACAAGAAGCTTGTTAAATAAAAATGTCACTCTCCATGTTGGTTCAAACTAAAATTTGATGGTGCTATTGAAGGAAACCTAGGACATGTAGGTTAAGGTGGTGTTATTAGAGACAAAATAGGGAACTTGGTTGCAACATATGCGAGAAATCTATGTTCAAACAAATCTTTTTGTAGAGGTAAATGTTGCTTTATGGGGACTGATAGTTTTAGAAAGACATGAAGATCACTGAACTCTTCATCAAAGGGGTCTCTCTTAACATCATCAATTTGGATTCTAAAGAAGAATCCTCCAAGTTGAACCATTAAAAACATTGTTGCAGATGCACCAGAGGTCCTACAAACCTTGGAGGAAGTCTATATTAGTCATATTTATAGGAAAGGCAATAAGGTTGATTGATTGATTTGTAAATAAAGGTGTTTCTATGTCGGGTTTCGAGAAGTGGGGTGACCTTTATGCCTTGCCCTTTTGCGTGATTCAATTGGTAAATGGAGAAGCTATCAATTAATTTTTTTCTAGTACCCATTAACTAGATCCTTGTTGGGAATGGTCTTGAAATACAACCCTTTTACAATTTGTTCTATATAGAAAGGCTTTGTATGGGGTGGCCTATTATTGATTGTCCCTTGCTTCTTGTAGCCTATTTTTGTAACCATGGTTTTGTCCTATCTATGCTCCTTAGTGACATTAAGTGTTGGGTTCCACCAACTTGGAACCTTGCTATGACTTTTATTAGTAGAGTTTATTCTTTGCCTCAACACCTTTTTTATTATTCACCTTCCAAGCATGGCATGTTTGTATAATCTCTTTTGGATTTCTAGGTGTGGTCGTGTCAAGGCTTCTCGGTCTCAAATTATTTTTAAGATGGATCAAATCCTTTCAAAATGATGTCAAAGATGTTAAATGGAGTAAAGGAATTGATGTCGATGTAAAATAGGCAGTCATCATAAGAGAACAGGGCCAAATTATGTGGAACAGAGAAGAAGGGCAAAAACATATAGAGAATAAAGATCTCTTAGAAGAATTCATTCCAGGTTTCTGATGGGAGGGAATATGGTCATAACCGAACCAATTTATTATGAGGGTGTGTGACAGAATCACACCATTTGGCATATTTTAAGCTAGGGGGATTGATGAAATTCACGGAGTGAGTTATGGGTTTTGACCCTGTTTTATCTGGTGAGTTCACTAAATCTTAGGAAGTAAGGACGGTGAATGTGAGAGGAGTTTCTATTAAGGTTTTTGAAGAAAGCATCACTCGAGATTCAGTCTTGCCCATAGAAATATTGTGATTTTATGAATCCAAAAGGTCCAAGGAAGATGATGTTAAAACATTTCTGAGGAGTAGAGAGAGATTAACAAAGAGCCAAACAACTTTCCTAAGAAAATCCCTATGAGGCCCATGGAGCGAGGTTTTGATGCAAATTATGAAGTATGTGACGTAAGAAGGTAGATTTAAATGTGCCTATTCTTATCATTTTACCTTACTGAATCACTCCAAACTCAGAAAAATGGCTAGTCTCCCTTTTTTATTATTGATGTCCTTGCAGAACTTTGTCATTGACGTTCAGTTAGGGAAAACTAACCTACCCTTAATTGAAGCTCTTATCTTCATGTCATATTGTTATAGCTTAAATTTGCACCCTTGAGAGGGTGATTCAAGCCCTCTCAACTTGAACTATGCAATGGGATTAGTCCTAGGCTGTGGACGACCTTTAGGTGGACCAAACTTCTAGATTATAGGACTAGTTCCCCTTGATGTATCAACTAGGATCTATTACATTACTTACTTGCAAACAAAAGGGGAGAAGGATAACATAAAAGCAAACTAACTAAGAGGGTGATACACTAAATAAGTTGATCACTACTAACCAGCTGCATGTACACATGTAGACCAAGAGACTAACCTTAACATACACCACTCCTAATCTGAATCTCGCACATTAATATTTCAATATCAAGGTTATGATAGATACTTAGGCTATGAGGACTAACCAAGAGGTCTTGGATGACACTAATGAACAGACAAACTCTCTCAATCTTTGCACTACATTTACACACTTCACATGACCTATAAAAGAAGCTTTCAAACTGCATATAGGTGTTAGAATATGACAACATACCAATGAAGCTGAGCAAATCACTTGACAATATCAACTATCTATGCACACACACTAAGTATAGTCATAGAAGGAGGTAAAAATAGTAGTCTTTCATTGATCAAAGACATACAAATGGGTAGGGCTTTGCTATACTAAGGTGGAGGATCCATACAAAGCCAAACAAGGTTGTATTTATAGAGAATGAGAGTATAAGAGAGAGGAGTGTAGAATAGAGCAATGACAAGTGTCAAGCAAGAGTTACAATCAAGAAGGAGATTGAAGAATAGTTTCGTAAGATCTTCAAGGAAATGTGTTACTTCCTTGATGTTGTTTCTTCTTCCAAATGGCGTAGGAGTTTCACTCTTTACTTGATATATCTTGTTTCTTCCTCAAACTACCCTCCTCTTGGCTTGGAAAGTGACAAGTGGCACTCTTGATCATCAAGTCATATTGAACTGCTCTCTGCCCTTGTTCTTAACACCTTGCATCATTTTTATAACCTCCTTATACTGACATTGTAGTGATTATCACACCTTCTTAGGTGTCTTGAAACCTAATTGGTCTTACTATGCCTCTCTTTGCTTGAAATCCTCAAATCTTGATTTCATCTTCATGAATGTACTCTCTCTTCATGAAAGGCCTCTATTAGTCTTAAAAAACTTGAATCAACTCCTTTGAATGCATCAAACACTCTCAAAGACCTCATTTTTCACCTAAATCCTATACTTGTCCTTAATTCCTTGCAACCCTCAAAACACACAAAGCTCCTTGTGTAGAAGAATCTACTTATGATCTTGAAAAATTAAGCATAGTTTTGAGTACCTAGTATGATCTTATAGCTATCTAAAAAATTCCATAACTAGACATTAAGTGCAAGTACACTTACACAGCTGTTTCTTTCTCCAATTAGGCCTCAATTAGGTCTTTAGGCCTAGAAACTAAAATTTGGCTCCATTGACCTTCCACACGTGTGAAACAAACTAATTGAATCAGTTTTAGGACCCCTTTACCATGCTCCATGTAAAATTTGGGGTTTTGAAACCTTGTGCAAGTGGGTGAACCAAGAAATGGCCAAAATCTTAGTCTTTCACATTTCACAAACATTCTCATACTGCCTTCAAGAAACAAACCTGTAAGGGCTCTTACAGGGTCAAATGTATGGATTTTTAGAATTGAGGAGATAGAAGACACCTTAATTCACCTTCTCCAATAGTCTGAATCTATCTAGGAGGTCAAACACCCTATTTTGAGTCCAAAACCTTACAAAAACATAACATTTAATGCATCCGTATAGGTGAAAGTACATTAAAATCTCATGGTAAGGGTCTTCCTAGAGTGAGGAATGATAATCAAATGTTTTCAAGGGTAATTAAATGAATTTCAAGCACTTAGGATATCAATTCTTTCCATCGGGTCATTTCTAGTATTCTTGGCAGCCTGAAACATGCTTATCATCTTAATGATCATTCATAAAGATTAGGGCCTTAATCAATGAACTAATGCCACAAAACACAAGTAGAAAACATTTACCTAACATCCCAAATGATCTTGGTCTCCCATGTAACTTTTGCGTATAGTTCTAATCTTAATAAGATGCCTCTTAGGCTGGTAAGCTTGCAGTTGTGAGGTCAAGAGAGAGAAGTTTGCATAAAAGGGGAAACAATGTTTATTTTGAGTTTTGGACACCTCAATGAGGTATGTGCCACCAAACATGTCACATATTTATGGTATTATTTACCACTTATCCCTATAAACCTATTGTGATCTCCATTATCTCATGTTTAAGGTTTACTAGCAAACCAATGCAAGTGACCCTAGCAACTTACCTAAGCATTTCCTTTCTTGCGTAGTGAGTTAAAGTTCATGAAATCACATTATAACTTGATGTTAATCCCTTATTATGATTTCAATATTCAAAATCTCTTCGAAACATGCCAACTTCTGCCATTCTTATACATAGGCCTATGTAGGTATGTGAGCATTCATTTAGGCTTGCTAATCCTAAAGGAAGGATCATGAAGTCCTATAAGATTTCAAATGTATTTTTTTAATTGAGTAAGTCTCCAAAGAGTATGATTCTATCCCATGATGCCCTCATATGTTCTTCATATGTCTTAAGGCCTCATGTTGTTTATCCTTGAGCATTTTGGCTATAGGTGCATGAGAGTATCTTGACTGCAAAGTCCACCAAGTTGAATCCTTTTGGATTGACTCACCTTCTTAATGGTACTAGTAAATTCACTTTCCTTACCATATTTCTACCTTTTAGCACCTCCTAGACATCCATCAAACATCACCCCAATTGGTCTCTTCTTCACTAAGGTCTAGACTGACCTATGGGTATGCAATTTGGATTTATTGAGTATTAGGCTCTGAGACCACACTTTATCAATTTATTTTGACTTCTCCAAGGGTAGATACTCTATATTTATCTCATTATGACTCATGATAACCCTTTAAGACTTCACTCCACAACATAAGTATGCATATTCTCTCTCAAAAATGTCTAAGACATGACTGTAGGTGATCAAAGAGTTGATATGTTTTGAGTCATTACCAAACCAAACATTCTCATCATTCACATAGTTTGACTCCAATCTTTGCATCTCTCTTGTATGCTCATCACTTAGGTCTTTAAAACTCAATCTCTTAATACACATTTCATTACATTTCTCATGAAAAATAGACCTATAGGTTTGCATTTTCATACTTTAAGCCTCCGATGACACTTGTTTTGATCACCCTGACCTTGAGGAGACTCCTCAAATAATCCATAACCTACATCATTAGTTTATAACCCACATACCACACTAGCAATGCATATTTATCACCTTTTATTTACTTTATGTAAGCAGACTTATACACAGTCCTTAGACTAAAAAATGAATGTTACTTGGAGGGGCTAGTGTTGGAATGGTCAGATGGTGTGATATATTTGAGAGGGAAAGATAAAATAACAACATGTCTATAACAAGACAAATCAACTTTTCATATACTCATTTGATGCCATTGCATCATGTAGAAACCTCCAAACCTTGAATGCAAACCTACAACTTGTCTCGCATGAAGGTTCCTCTTGATATATGATTATTCACACATGTGAATATGATAGAGAAAGATATGATTATAAACCCACTTATACAATATTCACTATTCAAGTCTTAATTGACTCTTACTTCTTGCCTAGTCCCCTTCTTACCATCTCTTCCATATGCTTATCCATTGTTAATAGGGATTTAACAACTTGATCATTTTAATATTATGAGTTTCTTAAAAAATATTACTTGGTTACAGTTCTTTTGTACCTTTTTTACAACTTACACAACTCCCAATTACATACCTTAATTCTTGACTAACTCTTTCCTTTTGCCACAAACTATCTACTAGCCTTTTTTAGGCTCTTTTCCATTGTACGGATGGTAATGGTCCTCTATTGAAAATATATGACCATATCCACCAACCCTCTATCCCATTATTTCTATTCACAAAGTTTCTTTCCCTAATTCATTCCCTAGACCACTTTTTAAGTCACTTCTAGGTCATTGTTTATGCCTATTAAGCCTCCTACAACCCTGTCTAACACATAGTATTTTGTAGTGGTATGAAAACATACAAAAATGAACCAGAAACTTTATAATCTCTTAACCTACCTTGACATCTATTCATTGACAATTTTTTATGGAATTTCACTAGTGGAAGCATTTTGTACAAGCATTTTTCCTTCAAAACCCTATAATAGGGTTAGATTGTCTATGGGGAACCTGAGATGGTATAACTTAGGTTTTTAAAATTTATAACAAATTAGAAAGAACTAAAATCATGGATTTTGGTTTTTAACACCTCATTACACCATTTTCAACACAATAAACCTTCCTCTCACACCTTTGTATGCATTTTCCTCACTACATTGTGTGGACTATGTTATTCAATAGGGTTGTTTACACCTGCAAGGAGACACAAAGATGTTCTAGATTTCCAAAAAGTTTATAATCTCTATGAATAATTATCAAGACATAAAATAACACTATAGACCTTATTAAAACACAAAATTTCTTTTCAATCCTTCTCAAACAACTTTGTTTGGTCATTCCTCTTTATTCTCAATTTGACTGTGAGAGGGTGATGAGCAACTACATGCTTGGTATTTTAGTGGTGCACTCTATAAGGATTAACCTGATTGAATCATAATGATAACCTTAATAATATTGTAAATTTTTTTTTATGAGTATGCATATTTTTATGTCAACTCAGTACATATGTGATCCTTCACTCCAAAATACTTTCTTTCCTTCAATATTCAAACACAAGTTGTTAACAAGACAGAGTTATAGGTCTATATTGATTTTCTTAAACATATGTGTGAAAGGCATTCATTAGAAAGTAAAAAACTATATAAACATAGGGAATATAACTTACCATTACTTCAAAAATGAATATAACATCTTTAACAAAGTATCCTCTCCTGTTTTATTTACAGTCATGCCATTGCATTCATACAGAAAACACAAGCTTTACAACCCATTTTATCTTTCAAATTCAAAGTTTTCCATTCACTTTCATGGGGTTCATATTGTTTAAATTTTGAATCCAACCCCTCCAATTCTTATTTGAATGAATCATTACACAAACTAACCACCTACTCAAAAAGAATCCAAAAATCCTATAACTAACTTCTAACTTCCTTTTGTACGTAGGGGAAGTACAAAACTACCTAACTAATAACTTAACCATTAAAATTATGAGTCATGTGGTCTAATTATGCATGAGAACAACCTTGACCACCTTCTATAGTCTAATAATCCAATTACAACCTTGAAAAAACTTATACAAACATGACAACATCCCAAAACCTTGTTAAAAGATTTAAATTTTCAAATAGAGTAAATTGGCAGGAAAATGCCAATATGACTCCAATTCAAAATTGACAAGGACCTAGAAACTAGAATCAATTCCTATAGCTCAAGATGACTATAATGACTCACAAAAGACTCAAGACACTTGAAGTAATCCAAAATTTATAAAATGTGATGATGCTCCTACATCAACATCCTTCACAAACTTCTTTACGCTCTTCAACCTTTAGCAACCACAAACCAATTCTTGTAATGTTAGTAACTTCAAAATTTGAAAATTCAAGTGTCCATACCTGAGATGACATAACCATATTTTATCTTCATATGCCACATTTTCAAGGTTGTTAACATGCTCTCCAAACTTTAGTGGGAACATCATATTCTTAAACATAGGTACAATTATAACAACTTTATTTACTTGATTCTTATCATAGATCGTGCATTGATTATCATAAAAAACCACCTTATAGTTATTTTCACATAGATATCCAACACTCAATAAATTATGTTTCAACTTTGGGGTATAATAAATTTCATTAATACTTTTCTTACCTTCTATAACATTTACCTTCATAGTTCCTTTTGCTGAAACCTCCAAATATTTATCATCACCAAATTTGACATTGGTTTTGAAATTTATATCCATTATAAAAAATGACACATTGTTCCCTGACATGTGATTAGAACATCCTAAATCTAGATACCAAACCTCATTAGGACTATTTTTAGTTTTGTCATATGAAATAAATAAATTACATGAAGCATAACCATCCTCATTAGATTAATTAGCACTTCTACTTTCATTTCCTACTTTTAATCTAAATTCCCAATCAAAGTGACCATACCTGTGACAATAATAGCATTGAATATTTATTTTATCAAATCTACCTCTACCTCTACATCTACCTCTACCTCTTGCAACTAAGTCACCTCTTCTTCCTCTATATCCTCTTGAATAATTGTATTGTCTTGAATAATTTTAATTCATGTCTTTACCTTATCCTTGATTTATTTTGATATTGCCTTTGCCTTGTACATATATATTCTTATTTCTAGTGATGGTACCTTCATTCTTTGTGATCTTTTATTTTGAGGCAAAAGCCTTCTCATCACTTTCATTTAATGTGTCTATTAGCTTTTTTCATGGGACACAAAAGATCCAACCAAGTGATTAAACTCAAGAGTAGTCAAATTTTTTCTTTCTTCAATAATGATGGCAACATTATTCCACCTTGGTGTTAGAGACCTTAACACCTTTTTACAACAACCTCTTTGTTCAACATTTCTCCAAGTGTAGCCATCTTATTGACTACATTCATTACTCTTACACATAAATCACCCACACTTTGAACTTCTTGTATTTTCAAATTCTCAAATTCTCTCTTCAATGTTTGCAATCTCACTACTTTGAATTACTCACTACATTGGTAAGCTTCTTTTAGAGTCTTCCAGGCATCCTTGGCTATCTTTTCACCTATAATTCTTGGAAATAGGCTCTTGTATAGAGCTGTTTGAATATGAAATAAATCTTGTGAGTTCTTCTTAGATTCCTTCTTGGCTTGCCTATCATAAGATGGAATAGTGGCCCAATCAACTGGTTCATCATACTCAGTTTATATAATCTCTCATAATTCTTTTCCAGTCAAAATAGTCATCATCTTGATACTTCAATAATCATAATCATTACCACTAAATTTTGGAATAAGAAGATTGTTAGAGTTTGACATGATCAATTGTTAGAAAGATCTGAAACAAAAAACATCCACCTAAGCCTTTCTCTAATACCAACTAAAGTTTTTTAAATATATAAAAATAAGCTATTACCCAGAAAGAAATGAGACTCACAGTGAAATATATGCAGTATGCATAACCAGAAGAAATACAGAATAACCAAAATAAAATAACTTCTTCAAATTATTCGAATCATTCTCCAATCTAATAAAGATCAAATACAATGTATTTATTGAATTGCATGTTAACATGATTTTCTAATAAATAAATAAAACATTCTAAATTAATCTAAACACTAAAAATAAAACAACTTGCATAAAATATAAACTAAAGTTATTTCTAGATTTTTTAAGGATTTATTGATCTAAAAATAGATTAACTGATTATTAAATAAATTGCATGTTCTTTTGCATGATGTTGTCTGCTATAAAACTAGGACTCAACAAAAATTAACCAACAAAAGAATGCTTTCAATGTTTAGATTATATGTACTGTTATTCTAGATTTTGTACACTTATAATGAAGTGAGTATGCATCCATTCAATTTAGACATTGATTCTCGATTGGTGTGTAGAATTAATTGACAATTGTGAAGTGATAATAAGAAGGTGAAATAATGGATTTGAAATATATTGATCATACTAACAACAAAGGTTTCTGATTTCTAAAAAATGTGTTTTTATATGCTTTGACATCATGTGTGTGAAGAAACATTTGTCATATGTGAAAAAATGAATGATTTTGTACCTGAAATTAAAAATCATAGCATCAATGAATTAATTTTTCTAGTTGTTTCAAATATGGAGGGGACATGGACATTTAAATAAATATGTAGGTCATTATTAATAGAAATATGCAAATGGAATTTCATTGAATTGGTGAAGAGAAAACTCTTAGGAACAAAAAATCTAAAGGGGTGCAATCATTATGTGTCTATGCTTAACTATTTCCAATGTCTTATATTTGTTTAGTTTTTAATCTAACAGTCATTTGTATGTCAATCCATTACATGAAATATAATTTAAGCAAAACCACAATTATATGAATTTATACAAATTGAGGCATTACCATCATTTTTATGTCAATCCATTACATGAATTGCTCTTGTGAATGAGTCTTAACAAAAACATTAATAAGTCTTTTCAATTATAAATCCTACATATTTGACAAGACCTTGGAACCAAATATGTTATCTTCAAGTAATAAATTAGGAAGTGTACTATGACTCAAAGAGAACTATAAGTAGATAAAGAGACAAAGTATGAATCAATGGTATTCTAGATGCAACTCTTAATTATGTTGTCAAAATTGTAATTTTTGACCAAAGAAACTAGGACTATTTATCACAACACATCATAAATGTGAGATGATTTTTTTAGATTAACATTTTTATCTAATTATTAGTATATTTATATTTAAGAGAGTTTAAATGTTATGATAGATTTCAAGAATATCTCAATGGAATTTTACTTGTTGTAATTATTTTAATGTGTTGTTTTTCTCCATGATTTCAAATTTGATTCAAATTCTATTCATATAATATGTACATTATGGTACAAATTGGATTCTCACTAATTGGTCATTGTAGGGAAATACTTTTTTAGAAATAATTGTGTAAGGTTAGGTGGATTCTAATACATGGTACCAAGCCACATGATATTAAAATAAAAGTAAACCTCTAATCAAAAATAAAACATGATAGATTCTAATATATAATACCAATCCACATAATATAATAACTCTAGAGAGGAACACAACATCGTGGATTCAAAGACATAATCCAAGGCCACATAGTATTAGAGGTTGCATTAAGAATTTTGTACCAAAAAAATGTAAAGTATCTTGTATAGGAAATTTTCAAAACATGTATCTCATTCTAAGTACCATTAACAAGGCAATAAAATATTAGATTAAAAGGTGCATCTTGATAATTTTAATTGATCATCATAGGCCAATAGAAAATTAAATAGAAAAATTAGAAAAGCTGCTAATTGGAATATTGTACAGGTAAATGATAGTGACTAAAAGAAAAAAGGTTGACAGGAGGTTTGTTAAATGGAAATGTCCCTCTCCATGTTGGTACAAATTGGCTTCTCACTAATTGGTCATTGCAGGGCAAAAAAACCTTAGAAGGGATTGTGTAAGGTTACGTGGATTCTAATTTGTATTACCAAGCCACATGATATTAATATAAAATTAAACCTCTAAACAAGATCAAAACATAATGGATTCTAATACATAGTACTAAGCCACATAATTTTATAACTCTAGATAAGAAAAAAACATCATGTATTCAAATATACAATACTAAGCCACATAGTATTAGAGGTTGTATTGAGATTTTTTGATAAAATAAAATGCAAAGTATCTCGTATAAGAATTTTAAAACATGTAACTATCTCATTCTAATTGGTGGGCATAAGGTAATAAAATATTAGATTAAAAGATGCACCTTTATAATTTTGATTGATCATCATAGGCCAATAAAAACTTAATTAAATAGAAAAATTAGAATGAATTTAATTAGAATGACTGCTAATTGGAATATTTTAGAAGTAAATGACATAGTGACCAAAGGAAGAAAGGTTGATAGGAATTTTGTTAAATGGAAATGCCCCTCTCCATGTTGGTACAAATTGGCTTCTCACTAATTGGCCATTGTAGGGCAAGAAAATCTTAGAAGGGATTTTGTAAGGTTAGGTGGATTTTAATACATAATACCAAGCCACATGATATCTATATAAAAGTAAATATCTAAACAAGAACAAAACATAATGAATTCTAATACATAGTACCAAGACACATAATATTATAACTCTAGAGAAGAACAAAACATCGTGGATTGAAATACATAGTACTAATCCATATAGCATTAGAGGTTGCATTGATAATTTTATACAAAATAAAATGCAAAATATCTCGTATAGGAATTTTTCAAAACATGTAACCATGTCATTCTAATTGGTGGTCACAAGGCAATAAAATATTACATTAAAAAGTGCACCTTTATAAACTTAATTGATCATCATAGGCCAATAAAAACTTAATTAAATAGAAAAATTAGAATAACTATTAATTGGAACATTATACAGGTAAATTACAGTCACTAAAGGAAGAAAGGTTGACATAAAGTTTGTTAAAAGGGTTTTTCCCTCTCCATGTTAGTTCAAACTAGATTTTGGTGGTGTTTATAGAGGAAACCTAGGATAGGTAGGTGGTGAGGTGTTATTAGAGACAATAGAGGGAACTTGGTTACAACATATGCGAGAAATCACACTGTTCAAATGAATCATTTTGTAGAGGCAAAAGCTGCTCTATGGGGACTGATAGCAATAAAAGACATAGAGATAACTTATCTATTCATCGAAGGAGAGTCTCTTAACATCATCAACTACTTTAAAATGTCTGCTAAATAAGAAAATTAGAATAGCCGCTACTTGGAATATTATACCAAAAATGACAATGACTGAAGGAAGAAAGGTTGACAAGAATCTTGTTAAATAGAAATGTCACTCTCCATGTTGGTTCAAACTAAATTTTTATGGTGCTATTAAAGGCAATCAATGACATGCAAGTGGAATTGGTGTTATTAGAGACAAGGGGGAACTTGATTTCAACATATTCAAGAAATCTTGGTGTTCAAACAAATCATTTTGTAGAGGTAAAAGTTGCTTTATGGGGATTGATAGTTTTAGAAAGACATGAAGATCACTCATATCTTTATCAAAGGGGTCTCTCTTAACATCATTGATTTCCTTCTAAATAATAATCTTCCAAGTTAAACCCTTAAACACATTGTTGTAGATGCACTATAAGTATTATAAACCTTTGAGGAAGTCTATATTAGTCATACTTATAAGAAAGGTAAAAAAATTGTTGATTGATTTACAAATAAAGGTGTTTATTTATTGGGGTTTGAGAAGTGGGGTGACCTTCATGCCTTTCCACTTTTCGTGATTCAATTGGTAAATGGAGAAGCTATCAATTAATTTTTTTTCTAGTACTCCTCAAGTTTTGGTCCTATTTTCAAATTGTTTATAGAGCCTTGTTTGGAATGGTCTTGAAATACAACCCTTTTAATTTTTGCTCTATATGGAAAGGCTTTGTATGGTAGCCTATTATTGATTGTCACCTACTTCTTTTAGCCTATTTTTGCAACCATGGTTTTGTAATTGCTATGCTCCTTAGTAGTGTTAAGTGTTGTGTTCCACCAACTTGGAACCTTGTTATGACATTTATTAGTAAAGAGTTTATTATTTTCCTCAGCACCTTTTTTATTATTCACCTTCTAAGCATGACATGTTTACATAATCTCTTCTGGTTTCTAGGTGTGGTCGTGTCAAGGCTTTTTAGTGTCAAATTAAATTTAAGATGGTTCAAATCCTTTAAAAATGATTTCAAAGATGTTAAATGGAATAAAGGAGTTGATGTCGACATAATGTGGGGAGTAATCATAAGAGAACATGGCTAAATTATGTGGAACATAGAAGAAGGGCAAAAATATATAGAGAACAAAGATATCTTAGAATAACTCATACCGGGATTCTTATGAGAATGGATAGGGTCATAATCAAACCAATTTATTATGAGGGTGTATGGAAAAATCACACCATTTAACATATTTTAAGCTAGGGGGACTAATGAAATGCATAGAGTGAGTTATGGGTTTTGACCCTATTTTATCTATTGAGTTTACCAAATCTTTGGAAGTAAGCATGGTGAATGTGATAGGAGTTTCTATTAAGGTTTTTGAAGAAAGCATCACTCAAGCTTCAGTCTTGCCCACATAAATATTGTGATTTTATAAATCTAAAAGGTCCAAGGATGATGATGTTAAAACCTTTATGAGGAGATATGATGTATGTGACATCGGAAGGTATATTTAAATGTGCCTATTCTTATCATTTTATCTTACTGAATCACTTCAAACTCAAAAAACTAACTAGTCTCCATTTTTTTATTATTGATGTCCTTGTAGAACTTTGTCATTGACATTTAGTTGGGGAAAAATGACCTACCCTTACATCAAGCCATTATCTTCCTATTATGTAATGAGCTTAAATATCTAACAAGTATTGTTGGGTTAGTCCTATTAGTTACTATCTTAGATGCAAGTCCCTCCAACTCCAAGAATCCTCCTCTGATTGGTCTAAGGAAGGAGACTAAACAACCTATATCCGTTACTATCATAATTTCACTTGAGAAATAGGTAGCTCCTGAGAAGGCACTGGTTCTAGAAAAGGATATGAGGCCCAAGGACTTTAATAATGAATGAATTATTTTTGAGGTCATTGAGATTTACACTCCAAAAAATGAATCAGTTAGGGGCCTTTTTAATATGCATTTTCACAAGATCAATGCTTGTTAGGAGAGTGGGCAATCCCAATGCAGGTTAATAATCATGCAAAGGAAGATAAAAAGGGCCATACTAAACATGAGCTAATTCTAGATATTGAGAAGAGGAGAGGAATATCAAGTAAATAAAGAAGAATCTTCCAACAAGAGTTTGTAAGAAAGGATTATAACCTTGGATAAAGATTCATATCTTCACCAATGAATCATGAAGTGGTTTACATTTTAAAATGATATATTAAAAACCAAATTGATGATGGTTCACCAAAAAATTAATGGAGACCAAGCCCAACCATAGATAAAGATCCACTACAAGGATGAGTCTTAGACAATGATAGGGTCTATAAGTGAACTGAACAATGAGATATCTCAGTTGAAAGAAAAAGTGGCTAAGATGGAGGTTGAAAATACATCCATAAAATAAGCCCTGATAAAAGTTCAACAACTAAGTAGAGTAACTATCAAGGATAGTGCAATGAGGATTACTATGCTCTAACAAGGATTAAAAAGAGGATAATGAGTTATGATGAGACTAGGGCAAGTAAGAAAAGTGGAAGGCAAGAAAAAATAAATTTTATAGAGGAATATTTGGACATGGAATTTGTAGAAGACCATATGAATTTATTAATTGAGGAATGAAGGGTAGCTAAAAAATTAAATGATTTAAGCATTCCCTAATGTTTAAATATATTTAGTTCCTCTGTGTTCTGCTACTTGTTGTTGGTTATTTTGTTGATTGCAGGTGGTATGTTTGTTGTCATATGTCAACAATTTATTAGCTAGGCATTTAAAATGATATGTTTTTTTAATCTAAACTGGTTGGTTATTATTTTATGATATATATTTTATCTTGAAGTTGTAAAAGGGTTTGGGCCCTTTCAAAAACCCAATTTCCCCCACCATGTAAAAAAATATTTAAAATGTGCACCTTTCATGTTTAGATAAACCAATACATAATGTATTCAAATACATAGCCCTAAGGCACATGGTATTAAGATTGTATTCAAGCATGTACAAAAATAACATTCAATTATATTGCATAGAAATTTCCTAAAACATATAACTATTATGTATGCCTATGTAGGAAGTTTCTATCTACTCTCCATATGTTTGTCAAAGACTGTTTATTAAGATTGCTACGAGGTGTGTTGGGACCACACTAAAAGGAGTTATTGACTTAGTTTCTGCAAGTAAAAGAGGAAGTTGAGTATGTTTGATAGTTGGAATCATCCAAAACATGTAACTATCTCATTGTAATTGGTGGTCACAAGACAATAAAATATTAGATTAAAACGTGCACCACCATAATTTTAATTGATCATCATAGGCCAATATAAAATTAATTGAAAGGTTCACATACATAATTATAATTGATCACCATGAACTAATAAAAACTTATCTAGAAGGTGTAGCCTTTGTGTAAAAAGTAAAAAAAATAGACAAAACAAAACACAATGTATTCAAATACATAACACTAAACCACATGGTATTAAATTTATACTAGGAATTGTATAAAAATAACATTAAATTATATGGAATAGACATTTCAAAAAACATGGAACTATTATGTATGCCTATGTGGCAATTTACTATCTTCCTTCCATATGATTGATGCAGAGTGTTCATTGGTGCTGCTACGAGATGTATTAGGACTATGCTAAAAGGAGTTGTTGAGTTAGTTGCTACAAGTAAAAGAGGAAGTTGAGGATAATTCATATTTATAAGTTGATTTCAAATTTTATTTTAATCTTCTTAATTTTTATTGGACTGAACATGCACAACAACATCTCTAACAATTTAGGGATAATTTTAACCATTTCCTCTATTCACAGTTTCGTTGTTTGTAATTTTTAAAATCTCTAACTCTAGTTTTAGATTGATGTTTACAACATGTTGATATAATAGTAGAATCATTTTATTTATCTCTAGTAAAATAGGAAGACATAGATTTAAGAGGAGTCAATTAGTCAGGAATAAAAAAATAGTAAATCAATTCATCTTTGAGCTCAGGGAATTATAATCGATATGTAGTAATTTCTTTATTGCTATGTAATAATTTTATCATAAAAGCTATTTTATTTGGTTTAATTCATCTTAAATATAGGTGGTAATTCATACATCAGTCCAATTGAGAAGGGACCTACTCGTGAGGAATGCATTTTCAAGATTCCCATATGTTATAATAGTTTATTTTGGTTATGAGTTATTTACATTTATATAATTCATTTCAATTAATTTATGGTTGATTGGTTGATTTCATTTACAATAAAAAGTGATTAAAATCCTTTCCTAATTCTTGAATGTCTTAGAGTGAGTTGTGTGGGAAGCTTCAAAGATTACTTTCAACATTCATTTTTGTGTGATTTACATTCTAGTACTTTCATTGCAGTTTCTATTTTATTTAGTTTAGATTTTATTAGAAGCCCTATTTTACACTAGATGTACATAACACTAGATTTCCATTTAGTCACTCAATTTGTCAAGAAGCCTACTATTTCATACACATCATAGATCGTTAGTCAAAACATACGTTCCTGGATTGACAACTTAAATTTATTATTTTATTCTAGTATTAGAATAATTCTGATACTAGAAACAAACAAAAAAAGTAGAGAGATCATAAGACTCAAAAAATAGAGGAGAGATAAAATTAGAGGAATATAAATAGAATATGGCCATAAAAAAAGTAATATAGAGTCAAAAAACACAATGAGAGATGTCAAAAGTGTCACACCATAATAAAAAATGCTAATAAGACTAATATGAATCAATGCTCCATGTGCACAAAAACATTATAATAACATTGTGGTTAATAGGCTTGTACAAAAATTAGGTGTCTACATAATGCCCCTTAATGTGGTGGTGCATATACATTAAAGTAAAACATACAAATACACCTAGAAGTTGTAGTGAAGAAGTTTTAGTTGAAACCTACAAAATATGTTCAAAGTTAATACCATATATGATAATGATATGAAATTAAAAATGAGGAGAGAGGTTACCATATCATAATTTTTAGCTCACACAACTTACAAAATTAAAAAAACCCAGTCTCCTTACTATTTGAATGAATCTCGTAATTCCCACTGAGGGTCTATAAATAATTGTTAATTTTATTGTGTCAACATGTTGGGTTTACTTGTAAAAAAAAACATATTTGTAACCAAAACAATGTCTAATATAAATCAATAAGAATGTAATCAGTGAAACAACTAAGCAAAAAATGAAAAGGTAGGATTGAATACACCTAGTGGTATGTTAACCATGTTATAGTTTCTAAAAAATATTGAACTATTATGAGTCCTAATGACCATGCATGGGGTAAAACATATGAAATATGGATCTTAATAACCCTTCCATGTAGAAAATAAGTGTTTTTGATCTACATAAACAAACATTTTATAAATTTGAGACCTCTTGTAACCTCAGAACCCCTTGTAACCTTGAAATGAATTTTGTATCATGTAATAAAAAATATAATAAATTGACTATATGCCCCCTTTTAAGGTGACATTTAAGGTATATCTACATATCACTCATTTTAAAATAAAGAGGATTATGCATACCTTATTTAAAATTTATGAAAGAATACACTATAATAATCATTAGAGCACATTTATAACATAATTTTACATCATCATGAAACCTCAACAATAATATGTAACCCAATATAAATATGCTGAAGAAAAAATAATATATACAATGGGTAGAAAGAAAGATAGGGGAAAGTGATATGCCTTGATGCAATAATATGCCTCAATATGGAAAATATATAGTGATGAAATTGCAAGAAATAATATGTCCAACTTGACTATGATGTATGAAAATACATATGGTAAGATTTTGGATTGATATAAGTCATGTATGATCAATAAACACATGGGCATATCATGTCTCCACATAACAATGCATAAGAAATAAAACACAAACATAATATGTCCTTGCATAGGCGATCGATACAAGTGCACGAATGGGTTTCCCCTATGTGGGAAAGATATAATCAATAAAGAAATAACATAAGACATGTCCTACTATGGAGAAGATATAATTTTAAATCATGAGTAATGTTTCCCTATGTAGACAAGATGCAATCAATGTAAGCATAATAAATAACATGCTCCTAATAAATGTCAGAAAAGATATCCCAAACACATCAATAGAAAAGTCAAATGTAGACAAAGTTTCATCTGTATGTTGTATTTTACCATAAAATTGTATAAATAAATTTCTTATTTTTTTGTTGAAATTGACTTAGGTAAATGAATTTTGAAAGGGGATAGAGTATATAAAGTAAAAATCAACCTAAAACTAGAAACCATTTATTCATTTGCATCCACTAATTTCAAAAAATTGAGATTTGAGAGTGACATAGCCACGTGATGATACTTCATGCCTAGACAATTGGACCATGTATATGAGGTGATAGTCATCGAGATGCTCGTAGAGTTAGTAATTAATAAAAACCTTAAATTTTTGAAAAAAAGTTAATTATTTTGAAAAAAGTCAATATGTTAAGAATGATTAGATAGGCATTTTTATGCAAAAACACTCATTCACAATATTGGTTTGATGATTTTGATAATGGTCATTATCTTTGATACTGACCTTAATAATAATAAATTTATACAATGGTGGTTAGATGGTGGTATAGTGGTTAAATCTAGTTTATTTTTATGATCTAATTAACAATCATGATTTATTTTTGTTTATAATTATTAAATTATCAACTAATTCATGTTTTTGGATTTTTATGATGTAGAATGACCTTCACATCCAAGAGTTCTAACATGGATAGATGATGGAGACCATGCATTATCTAATATTGAGTGTTGATGATCAATCACACATAGATGAACTATGGTTGGGCCATGCTTATCGATTAGGGATTATACCCTATGATGTACCATTGTTGACAGCTCTTGCTGAGATATAGGATAGTGCCACCTCTACATTTTGGAGTTACTTAGTGGAAAGGCTAAAATGACACTAAAAGATGTATGGATGATCCTATGAATACTGATCAAAGGAAAAAAGTGATTATGGGGGACAAAGTGGTTTAGTGGTGGGGACTTTGTTATAGGTATGTGTATATGAGTGTTTTCTATTATGAGGCCCATTGGTTTATCTGTAGAGGGATGGGATTGAGATAACCCATATGTAGTTAAATGGGTGGATACACACACAAGGAGGCTTATATATATTAACACACATTATATGAGTTACAAGATGATAATATCATATGGTAACACTACAAGGAGCACCCAGGTTGGCCAAGGATGTGACTTAGTTATGGCAGATCCATGTGAGTTGATGGTACTAATATTGACATGCAAGTGTGGTTTAATGGTTTCAATATGAGAGGGTGACCAAAAAGTTTTGGGTATGAAAAAATAGACCTACAACATCATATGTATAGAGGAGATCATGTAAATGACCCACATGAGTGGGAAAGAGGCCAAAACCATGGGTAGCTAAGATTTTAGAGATTGATGAAGAGAAGATAAATATGGTAATTATCAACCCTAAAGTAGATGATGTTGGTGTGATAGATGCATGGGTCATGTGGTGGGTAGAAACACATCTTCCACCAATATTCCCATTGAGATTAGTAACTACTGGTGAGGATGAGGTGATGCATGAGGACATAACACACATGTAGGGAGATAAGGATACATGCAAGAGAGCTACAATACTAGAAACTTCAATGATCAACAAACCTAAAGAGGACCTATATATATATATATATATATATATATATATATATATATATAAACTATCCCAATTTAGACATAGATCTTGGAGCATGGTTTTCATATTATTAGCATCTATTTACCCTAAGTTGAGTAGACGTAGACAATGAGATTAGTCTTCTCCTTGTGATTAGTTGGATGCATGGGAAAAAAATGCCTAATTTTGATTTTGATTAACTATATATAATGTAAATGATTCATAATATATATATTCAATTTTTATTTCCCTAATTTTAATGTGTATATGCCTTTATTTACAATGGTGTTTCATTTTTATATGTTATGGCAAAAGACATGTGATATAAAATGTATAATGTAAAATTTATGATGACTAAATAACTAACTTGCAAAAAAATATATGGATACATTAAAGCCCAAAATTATGTATATAAAGTCATTAAACAATAATATGAGTAAACATCAAAGTATCTAAATAAATAATACATTGAGGCATGCTTGTATTATTGTTATCACTAGTAGGAGGTGAATCTTTAAATCATCATTGTAAAAATTAATATCTCTAAGACACTAATATGTATCATTGATTTAAAATTTCTTAGGAGATTCATTAACAGATGGTTGTGAATTTTTGATCTTTTTCATTTGGAAGTAATAATTAGATGTCTTTTCTTAGGTGATCAATTAAACTCATGCTGGAATGTAATTGAATCCACCTTGGGATGTATTTATAGAAACCTAATTTTGGCACAAGTCATGCTATTGTCATGATTTTGTGCTCTTGGCTTATTTGTATACATTTGGATCTTTTTAGTATACTTTCCCTTTGTGTTGAGCCTTGTATTATCTTCCTTTGACTTATGTTTTCATTATAAATTTATTTTATAGTCACTTTTCCAATGAAAATACCTCCATTCAATATAGAATACATGAAAACCTACATATCGACTATTTATTTGTCTTAGTAAGACCCTAGATACCCTCAAATGTCCAAAACATATTTTAGGGTTTTTATCTTTTTGGAGTCATGGCTGTATGGTGATGGTCTAACCATAATTAGATGTAAAATTATATTCAACTATTTCTTGTAAGTCTTTTGTGCCATATTTTAATTACTCATGCCTTGATTTTCTGTTATCACTCTTTTCCATGGTTGGTCTACATGTGAATATGTCCAAATTTATAATCAAAGAGTCTATATATACACATGAGTCTTAATCCATTCAATCAAAAATTATATTGATTACATATTATACACACTCATCAAGGAAATCATACATTAACCATATTTTTTTGTTATCCCTATTTTTATCCATTCGAATCTTGTGGCTATAGACTTGCACCAAAAGAAGATTAAATTAAGGAGCATATAGATTTATCATTGATTATGAAAGAAGATAAGGTGAAATCATAATATCTATCACTTGGGTTTTATCACTCACATCCATAGAACTACATGAAATCTGATTATGATTGTGTGAAGAATATAGTTGTAACCCTCAAGGGAGTTTGAGCCATTAACATTTATACATTTTCTATAGTTTTAATTCCATTGTGTGAAATTAATGATACTTCAAATAAGAAGACATTTTACCTATTATTTATAAAATTTTCACCTTAAGGAGGTCTACTCCATCCTCCTTCAATTTTATCTAACATGGAAACATCTCTCAAGTTGTGGGTGACCTATGAGAGAGATGAGTCTCTATATTGAAGGGATAGATCCCTTACACCACACCTAAAACTAGCCACTAATATACTTGATTATATGGAAAAGGGATATAAGGTGATTAAAACTAACCTAACAGAGGTGATGCACCAAAATTAACTCGACAAGACTACCTAAACATGTACTATGAAAGGGCAATTTGCAAAATTGATCTTAACACACAAGGTTCTTTTAACAAAAGTGTTTCAACATGAAGGTAATATGAAATGTATTTATCAAGGTAGATGAATATTAGGCTTTATTATAGACACTAGTAATCTTCCTTACACTTAAATATAAAAAAAAAATAACTACACTTCATGTGACCTGCTAGAAGTTAGATTATTTGCACAAAACATGAGAAAGTGAGATTAACACAAGGAGAGATAACTATCACTTGCCATTCAAATATGAAATAATTCACACACTTAAAAAATAATTTGAGAACTTAAAACCATCTTGAAATATTTTATTCAAAGGCAAAATTAGTACTCAAACTAGTAGGGCTTCATCATACCAGATGTGGATATCATTACAAGGCCAAAAGTGGTTGCTTATATAGAGAATGAGAAAGAGAGAGAGAGGGGGGAGTAGAAGGAGGAGATTTCAAAGTGTCCATTTGATAGTTACAAACAAGGAGGAGATATGAATAGTTTAAAATTTTTTCAAATCCATGTGTCTCTTCTTTGAAGAAGCTCCATCCTCTAAGTGGCATAGGAGTTAGAACTCAGCTTGACACCTTGATCATCTTCTTGAAAAATTCCCATCATTGCATAAGAATAGTGAAAAATGGACTTATAAATCACAAATTCACCATGAATTCCTTCATAAATTCTCATTTGACACTTTACCTACACTTAGAAACTCCTCTAATCTAACATTTCAGTGGCACCCATCATTCATGTGCCTAGGTGTCTTAAAACTCTTCATTTCCCACACCTGGATTTGTCCAAGTGGCTCAAAAATTGAGTTAATATTAGAACTATATCTCCATGAAAGGTATTAAAATACCTTATTTTACTTGAATCAATCCATTTTGGCTCTTAGAATAACTCCCAAAACTCCATTTTGCTCCTCAAGCTCTCATTAGGCTAATTTTCCTTGTATCCCTAAAAACCTATAAAACTCCTTGTGTAGGATAGTGTTTGGATGTACCAAAAAAATAAGGTAATATTTGAGTATGTATTTACAACTTCATACCAAGTTTCAGGTCCTGAGAGTGAGTAGAAGTGCCTATTTTTTGCTTTTCTCTCTCAACAATTAGGCCTCCTTTCCTAGATGCCTGATTTATGATCCAAATATATACCACACATGTGAAACCACTAAAAATCATGTGATTAAATTTTAATAGGATATCACCAACCTTCATTTAAAATTTTAGGCCCTGAGACCTTGTGGAAGTGTGAGAACCATGAATTGGCCTTGAAACCTAGTCTCATTTTGGGTCTGTTTGAGACTGCCTTGAAAAATGAGCTTTGTTTGATCACTTATAGGATGTATTGTGTAGATTTTGTGTATTTAATAGATGAAAAAAATATTAGGTAACCTATTATAATAGTTTTTAAGTTCATTATTACTCAAAACCCCTATAAAACACCAAAAACCATGCAAAATAGTGCATTTATTACAATCTATATAACTAAAAGTACAAACAAAGTACACATGGATAATATAATTAAAGTACTCAATAATATCCAAGAGGTTTTAGGGGAAACCCATGTAATTCCATGCACTTTAGGATCTCATCTCTCTCAATTAGTCATTATTAGGGTTTTAGGAGGGTTTAGAGTGGTTTTAGTTCTTAGAGATTATTCATAAACCCTAGACCCTTAACTCCTAAACCAATGATAAAATTTTCAAATGTACTATCCTAATCAAATATCCCTAGGAGATTAAGTCACCATGCATCTTGAACATATAGTTTTGAGTGTGATAGGTTGATTCGTAGTCTATAATCAAGCCATTGGAGAATAGGTTGACGGTCTTAGATTTTTTCATGAAGGTGATGGGATCAATCCAAAAACTAATACCATAATAATTAAGTGTGGATACCTCAATACCATCCTTAAAAACCACCTAGATCCATACATTTTATTTTGGTTACAATAGGTGAGATAAAATTGGTCTAGGATGACAGTCATGCATGAAAGGAGTTCAAAGAGGTCTTAATGCCAAATTAAAACTTTTCTTACTTTTATTTACTTGTGAATATATCTCAAGGTTATATTCTAATATATTTCACCTTAAAATATCTTTAGACCTTCATACCACTCTCACCAAACCTCCTTTCTTATGACTACACCTAAGGTCTTTGTGTTTAGTTATAGGCTTGTTAGGCCTAGACATGACTTAACATCATTCCATCCTTGTTAGACTTGAGGATATCATAGTAAAATATTATAACCATGAACCATATTCAAATGGTTTACCTTCCCTAAAAAATTCTCATAGAAATTTAGCCTTCTCAAACAAGCAAATACTTCTCATGAACTTAGGCAAGCATGCGTATCCATTTGACTGTGTGGGTAGGGTTTAGAGCTCTTTTTAGTCATCCTTATCATGTTTCTTTTGATTTATCACGACTTAAAATAGTTTAATATATTTCACCATCACTTGAGATAGATTTCAATGTTTCATATGCATTCTGCTCCTTCCTCAGGCTTGAAACTAGCCTATTGACCTTACAACCTGTAGGTGCTCATGAGCTGTGTACATGGGGTTTAGAGATGTCTATTTGATCATATTATCTACACTTTCTCCCTAATAATTTTAATTCCAAATGAATAATATCATTTTTTCATATAGTCTTCAAAATAAAAAATTAATCACTATGTATTTAATCTTCTCTTCAAGCCTATAACTTGTCCACTTACCAAAATAACCTATAGGTGGGTATAAGATAGTTTAAATGCATTATTTATTTAGGAACCCACTTTCACACCAATTATCACCTCAATTAATCTATCATATTATTGAGAGTCTATCACCCTTCTTTGGTACTCATAAGTCACCATGACTTCACAACATACAATACCCTTCTGACTCCTCTCTAAGCTTGACTATAGGTGTCAATTTTTGAGGTCTTGATTGTGTTCTAGGAGTTTAAAATTATGTTAGATTCATTGGACCTAAAAATCACCTTACTAATGGTTTACAACTCTTCACTGACCTTATGCAACCTTGTCAAGGCACTACATCTTCAATGTATACACGTATTAGCTTATACCTTCCAAGGCATGGATGTAAGTGACTATTGGAGGAGAGTTTAATCATGAAGTCTGGAAGTTGATATTCTCAACTTTGTCATGGTACTTTGAGAATATTTTAACTTTATATGAGTTTATTTCACTATCTTTCAGAGTTCATTATCTCATTCATAATTTTATATAAACCCTTTTCCTTCTTGACTTCATGCATAGGTATGTACATGAGAACTAAGCTTTTAGACTCAATCCTCTCAACCTTTATTTGATTCATAAATGGTTTGGGTGATTTCCATGGCTTAAGTCTTCTCTCTTGATAGAGTCATATTTCTAACTTCTCTACTTAGTATAGACAATGCCTTTAGTCCAAGATGAGGACCTATAAGTTTGCCACTTGTAGGTCTCTATTTTGCTTGCATAGGTTGAAGGACAACTTCCTTTACCCTTTAACACTTTCAATATTTACTCCATGGTGCGTATAGGCCTGTACATATAGATAGTTCATGTGTAAGGTATGTGTATGAGAATTAGAGTTTATTCATTCACTTATGCTTTTGATGATGGAAGTAAGGGGTATATCAAGGTCACATGGATGTTTTAAGGGGAGATCAAGGTCTTTTAACTATTTTAACAATGTTATCTTGGAACTTCGACCCCATGAAAGCTCTCATTAGGCCTATTTTCCTTGTAGCCATAAAAAATAAAAAAAACTCCTTGTGTAGGACATTTTAAGGATGGTAATGACAAAATAAGCATATATTTGAGTACCCAATATTTATTTACAACTCCATTCCAGGTTTTAGGTCTCGAGAGTGAGTTTAAGTGCCCTTTTCTACCTTTCTCTCTCTTGAAGCAGGCCCCAATTAGGCCTCCTTATATAGGACCTTGATTTTATAATCCATATCTCTCTGACACATGTGAAACCTCCCAAACTAATGTGATTCACTTTACTTAGGATATCACTAGCCTTCATGTCAAAGTTGAGGCCTTGAGAACCTGTAGAAGTGTGAGAACCATGAAACGGCCTTGAAACCTAGTCTCATTTTAGGCCTGTTTGAGACTACCTTGAAAAATGAGCTTTGTTTGATCACTTATATGATGTCTTGTGCAGATTTTTTGGCTTTGAAATATGAAATATATATCAAGTAACCTCTTCCAATATTTTTCAAGTTCTTCATTTCTCAAAACCCCTATAAAACACTAAAAACCATGCAAAATAGTGCATTTATTATAGTTCATACAACTACAAGTACAAAAAAATTACACTTGGAGAATATACTTGGAATAATCAATAATGTATAATAGGTTCAAGAGGAAACATAGTTGATTTAGTGCACTTTATGAGCTCATCTCTCTCAATTGGTCATCACTAAGGTTTTAGGAAGGTTTAGAGTGGTTTTGGTTCTTAACGATTGGTCATAAACCCTAGCCCCTTAACTCCTAAACCAATGACAAAATTTTCAAGTGAAATATCCTCCTAAATTATCCCTAAGATATTAGGTCACCATGTATCTTGACCATATAGTTTTTAGTGTGATAAGTTGACTCTTAGTCTGCAATGAGGCCATTGGAGATGGGTTGACTATCTTTGCTTTGTTCATGAAGGTGATGGGATAAATCCAATAATTGATGCCAAAAAAATGAATTTTGGAGACCTAAATACCATCATTGAAAACCATATAGCTCCATGAATTTTATTTTGGTTATAAGAGGTGAGATAAAATTGGTCTTGGATGATAGTCATGCATGAAGGGAGCTCGAAGAGGTCCTAAGGCCAAATTGACACTTTTTTTGCTTTGTTTTAATTTTTAATGCCTCTAAAGGATCTGTAATAACATATTTCACATTAAAATATCTTTATACCTTCGTACAACCTTCACCAAACCTCCTTTCTTATGACTGCACCTATGGTTTATGTGTTTAGGTATAGGCTTGTTAGGCCTAGACATGAATTAACATTATTCCATCCTTGTTATGTATGAGGATCTCATAAGACCATATTATAACCATTAAACCATACTTAAATGGCTTACATTCCCTTATACTTCTCATAAAACTTTATCCCTCTCAAATAAGCAAATACTTCTCATGAATTTAGGCAGACTTGTGTATCCATTTGATTGTGTAGGTAAGGTTTAGAGCTCTGTTTAGTCATCTTTCTTGTGTTTATTTTTATTTATCATGAATTAAAATAGTTTAATATATTTCACCATAATCTGGTCTAGATTCTAATGTTTCATATGCATTCTGTCCCTTCCTCAGGCTTGAAACTAGCCTATTGACCTTACAACCTGTAGGTGCTCATGAGCTGTGTATATAGGGTTTAGAGATGCTGATTTGATCATATTATTTACACTTTATCCATGATAATTTGAATTTAAAATGACTACTTTCATTTTTTCATCTAGTCATAAAAACCCCAAACTAATCACTCTGCATTTAATCTTCTCTTCAAGCCTATAACTTGTCCACTTACCAAAGTAACTTGTAGGTAGCTATAGGATAGTTTGACTGCATTATTTATTTAGGACCACACTTTCACAAAAATGATCATATAAATTAATCTATAATATTATTGAGACTATATCACCCTTCTTTGGCACTATCAATTCACCATGACTTTACAACATACAATACCCTTCTAAATCCTCTCTAACCCTGACTATCAGTGTTAATTCTTGACGTCTTGAATATGTTATAGGAGTTTAGAATTATGTTTCTAGTCATTGGACATAATATTCACCCTAATAAGGGTTCAAAACCCTTCACTGATCATATGAAACCTTTTCAAGGCACTACATATTCTTTATATGCACCTATTAACTTATACATTCCAAGGCATGGGTGTAGGTGACTATTGGAGGAGAGTTTGATCATGAGGCCTAAAAGTTGATATTATCAAATCTATCATGGTAGTTTTATAAGATTTAAAATTAATAAGAGTTTATTTCACTATCTTTAAAATTTAATTGGTTCATTCATTATGTTCTACAAATTGTTTTCTTTCTTGCCTTCATACATAGGTCTATGCATGAGAACTAGTCTTATAGACTCAGTCTGCTCAACCTTTATTTAATTACTAAATGGTTTAGGTGATTTCCATGGATTAATTATTATCTCTTTATATATTTATGTTTCTAACTTTTTATTCTTGGTATAGACAAATGCCTTTACTCTAAGATGAGGACCTTCAGGTCTTCCACATGTAAGTCTCAATTTTTATTGCATAGGCTGAAGGACAACTTCCTTTACCATTTGACACTTTGGTATTGTATCGAATTTTTCCCCATTTCATCATTACCTATAAATAGGCTTAATAATTTTGATCAAACATTACACCATTTGAATATTTTAACCATGGTCCATACAGGCCTGTATATATAGTCCGTTTGTGTGTAAGGTATGTGTATGAGAATTGGAGTCTCTTCATTCACTTATGCTTCTAATGATGGTAGTGAGGGATATGCCAAATTTACATGGATATTTTTTAGGGATATATAATCCAAAACTCAAAACTTTTGGTTGACAAATATTTCAAGAACACAAAGAAATAACACAGTAACAATGAATTCTCTGAGAAGAGATGTTTTATTACTCAAGATCACAATACAACTATATGCTTATCTCTGAGAAGATATGTATGATTTACATTTTAGGTTACATATTCATTTATACACATTTTTATAGTAGGTGGAGGATGTGGAAGGTCACAAATCTTGAGGGAGATCAAGTGGTTTGACTTCCATGATTTAAAACAATACATAATTTGAGGAATTACTATTTATAGACTGTACTAAAATTGAAATTTAGGGCACTTACATTGGGTTTTATGGGGTAAAAATATATTGAGTGGAGATAAATTCCATCTCACCACATTCTATTTGTTCTTATCTTTCCAATGGTTCAAATGGAAAGTCAATTGGAGCTACAGTGCAAAAGTTATGGCTCCTGGAAGTTCTGTCATCAATTGGGGTGGAACCATCACCTGAATTGTCACTTGAATTATTCTCTGGATCATTCCTCCCTCCTTGAGAAGTAATGGTACCCATTGCATATATGTTCCTCATCAAGTGTTCTACTTTTATCTTGATTTTATTCTCTATGAGCCACTCACCTTGGTGGCTAAGATGGCCCTTTTTGACCACCCAATAAAGTGGAATAGAGCGTCCTCTTGTTGTCTTCATCTAGGTGTCCACAATATGATCCTCCTCCACTGGAGAAAAACTCTATGGATAAATCTCATCAATGTCTAGTTGTTATGATATGATTTAAGTGTCCAACAGAGGTGGATGATTTGGTTTGAGGAGCTCCATGTGGAACATTGGATGCAGACCTATGTAGGATGGTAGGTTCAACTCAAAAGCATTTTCTCCAACTTTTCTGGTGATGGTGTAGGGACCATATCGTAGAGGCCAAATTTTTCTATGTGGGCCTATAAGTCATTCCTTCTGAAGCCAAAACCAAACCTTATCACCCATAGTAAAATGGTGTGCAATCCTATGTTTGTCATGGTGTTGCTTATACTTCTGATTCATCTTCTCCAAGATGTCATGAACTTGCTACTAGATGTGTTGCATTTGTTCAATGAACTTTATTGATTTTTCTGCCTCAAATATTCCATGAGGTGTGTATTCCATGGTGGAGAATGGAATATATATATCAATTTGTGCCTTGGCTTGGAACCTGAAGCATACTTGGAATGGACTGTGCTTGGTCAAGCTGTGCAAGGCTTGATTATATCCATGTTGTATCAAAAGAAGCCCCTCATCCCATGTGCATGGATGTTTAGAGTGATACATATGAATCATGTGAACAATCAAGTGGTTCACCACCTCTATCTAACCATCATTTTGTGTATGGAAAGTTGTGGACTTCATCAACTTGGTATCCATCATCTTCCATAGAGTAGACCAGAAGATGCTCAAAAACCTACTGTCTCGATTTGAGATAATGGACTTGGGGAGACCAAAATGGAGCCATACATGACTAAAATATAGTTGACCAGTTTCTTTAGTAGATATATTTTTTTACAAGTAATCATGATATCCATTTTTGAAAAATGATCAATTACAACAAAAATACAATCCTTACCAGTTTTGAAGTGGGCAAACTTGGGAGAAAATCCATTGAGACAGATTCCCAAGGCCTAGTTGGTTCTGGAAATTGTGTGTACAATCCTTGCTTCTTATTTGTTGGCTTGGATATCACACATGGGGTGCAATATTTGATATAAATTTCCACATCCTTTTGCATATGGGGCCAGTAGAAGTGTTTTTGAAGAACTGCCAATGTCTTTTCTACACCAAAGTGTCTAGCTGTCCTACTAAAATGTGCTTCCTATATCATCTTCTATTGCTCTATAGCTGGAACACATATGTGACCCATATGATAAAGGACATTATCTTAAAAATATAAATCAGAAACATGTTTACCTTTTTGAAACACCTGATATGTATCATCAAAGGTAGGATTTGCTTCATATAGAGCACCCCAAGTGGCACTCTCATGTTTGCACAGGTCAAGAACTATTATGAGTACAATAATTGGTGGGTGGATTAGACAATCTATAGCCATATTTGAGCTCCCCTTTTGTGTTTTATTATTAGATGGAAATTCTAAAGATATGTGGCCCACTTTTGTTGCCTCTCATTTCGTAGTTTGCTCTGTGTTTAGATGAATTCCAATGGTCTATGGTCAGTGTGGATGACCGTCTCTTTCCCCAAGGTGTAGTGTTTCCATTATTTGTATGCTTGCACAATGATATAGAGCTCCTTATCATATTTTATATATTTCCTAACTATATTAGTGAAGGTTTAAATGTGATATTCAATAAGATGGCCATGTTGCATGATGATAGCTCCCATGGCATATTCAGATGCATCTATCATCAACTCAAAAGGTTGATGAAAATATGGCAAGGCAAGAACAGGGGATGAGCAAAGTCTATTCTTAAAATTCTCAAATGCCCTTTTTTGTATTTCAACCCACTGAAATGTAGCTTTAGCTCCTCCTTTAGTCACTTGGGTTAGTGACCAAGTAACATGTGAAAATCCAAGAACAAACTTGTGATAAAAATTTGGAAGACCCAAGAAGCTGTAAAGTTCTATGAGGGTCCTTGGTGTAGGCCATTCTTGAATAACCCAAATATTTTCTAGATCAATGTGGACCCCTTCTTCATTCATAATGTACCCAATGTACTAAATTGTTGTCATCCCAAATGTGCATTTGTCAAGATTTACATACAACTTGTGCTCTCGAAGAGTTTGAAGCACCTTACAAACATGTTGTAGATGTTCCTCCCATGTTCTACTGTAGATGAGTATGTCATCTAGGTAGGCAACCATGAATGATTTGGTGAAGGGTTGTAAGATGTCATCCTTCATCCTCATAAAGGTTGCAGGTGCGTTAGTTAAGCCAAAAGGCATAACCAACCATTCGAAGAGACCCTCCTTAGATTTGAATGTAGTCTTCCAGACATCAGTGGGATTGATGGGAATTTAGTGATAGCCAAATTTGAGATCAATTTTGGTGAAGAACTTGACACCACGGTGTTGGTCCAGGAGGTCATCAATCCTAGGGAGAGGGTAGTGATTCTTCACAGTGATTTTATTCAAGGCTTGATAGTCAATGCAAAGCCTCCATGTTCCATATTTATTTGGTGCTAGGACAATTGGGCTGCCATAGGGTGAAGATCTTATCCTAATGTGACCCTTTTGGATCAATTCTTGAATCTATGTTTTTATCTCATCATTCTCCAAAACTGATCTATGATACACATGACTATTAGGCAAAGGTGACCCTGGGATCAAATCAATAGAATATTTTACCTGGCAATGCAGTGGATCTCCTATGGGTGACTTGAATAAGTCATCATATTCTCCTGTTATTTATTCCATCTACTTTTGTTGTTGTGTTGATTTTGTAGTTAAGACTGCAAAATTAGCCTTCTTGGATTTCTATGGTTTGACCACCATGAGAATGAATTGCTTTGTCTTTTCCACCAATATCTTACATTGCTTGGAACTGATCATGGAGATAGATGTGGGAGGTGGTACCTCTAGTACCCTATAACACCATGTTCTAAGAGTGAGGGTGGCCATGTCGATCATACATGAACGACTGACCAAGGAGTACATCACAAACATATAGATTGACCACATCACACAAGACTTCATCTTGGAAAGGTTTTATTGCATATGAAAAAAGACACTAATGGGTGACATAGAGGTCTCTCCTTGGGCTCAACCATCCAATACTATATGGCTTTGGGTGAGGCTTCATGGATAGATTCAGACTTTTCACAACTTTAATAGGTTGAAATACAACTTCCTTTACCCTTTGACACTTTGGTAATGTATCAAAATTTTCCCCATTTCATCATTACCTATAAATAGGCTTAATAATTTTGATCAAACATTACACCATTTGAATATTTTATCCATGGTCCGTATAGGCCTATATATATAATTAGTTCGTGTGTAAGGTATGTGTATGAGAATTGGAGTCTCTTCATTCACTTATGCTTCTGATGATGGTAGTGAGGTGTATGCCAATGTTACATGGATATTTTAAGGGGATATCAAGGTATTTTCACTATTTTAACACTCTTATCCTGGGCCTTAAACCCCTTGAAAGCTCACTTACAGGTCTATAGACTTGTGAGTGAATGAAACACCTTATAATCTTATTTGAGAGTACAAATTTGGTCATTTCACTCTCATGTAATTAGACCTATAGTATTCAAGGTGTTTTTTCATGCATAAAAATTAATTCTCATTGCCATTTAGACCCAACATTTATACTCAGACCTAGAGAAGGTTTCTCATGAACATAGACCATGCTTCCAAAGAGTGCAAAACAAGATGTTTCTTGAAAGACTATTTACAACTATATACTTATCAAGAGATAACACATGAATCATGGAAGATTAATAGGATTTTATATGAAAAATGGAGTATTATAAACCTTTGAAAGTGATAGTCCTTCAAAACCACCAAAAACTTGCAACATGGATGACTAAAACACCTTATATTTGAGACACTTTTCCTCTTATTAAAGACACTTAATGGAGTTTAATTGGATGATTAAACTAAAATTTAAAGGATATATTTTACCTATGAAAACATACTTAAGAATCATTATTCTCCAATGAATTATGAAGTGGAGAAACATGAGCAAAATTAAACCCTGCTTACATGGACAAGGCATAAAGACCTGCTATCACTCTAAGTGATCGTTCATAAATTAAGGGCAATGAATATTCAAACCAATTCCACTAATTTTAATCTCATTATGAACCCTAAAAATAGACAAATTTTTAGCTCCCAATTCTCTCTTCTAACTGTACCATGCATTTGTTTTTTGGCTTTTTGAGCTTATGAAGGCAATAATGGAGGAGAGAGATAGTTTATGATGCATTTATACGACCTAAAACTTAATCCAAATACTAAAAATGACCATTAAAATCTCAAGGGACATTTTAAAACCATTTTTATTTGAAAAGTGATCTTCCAAGGCCGTATAAGTGCCCAAAAGTGCTTGTAAATGGGCATTTTGCTTAGTTTAGGCATTTGTCTTGTAATTTTGGTAGTATCTAACCATTATTGAACATTATATGACATAATTTATGTTATTTAACTTATTAAAACATTTAAATTTTAAGGTGGTACATAAAACTCCTCTAAATTAGCCAAAAAGGTGATTAAAATGATAATTCAACACATAAGAACATAATAAAAGGTTAATATGTGATATTATGACCTTAAAGACACATTACTAACCTTTTATAATGACTCTAAACCATATAAAACCTTTTACCATTTTTGAAAACACTAAGACCTTATGAATGACCCCTAGGACTAGACAAGTACACATGAAACCAAACTTTGGACAAGGTTAGATAATGATTAATGTGACCATATGGAGACTATCTAGGAACATTTAAGACCATTTCAATAATAAATACAAATTTTGATAATCCCATGAAAAATTTTAATTTAGAGGCGTTGACCCATTTTGACTTGGGGTCAACATTTGGTCAATAAATTACCAATTCACTAGGGTAGCATGCCTATAATGCTAAAAGATCAGTGGCCTTATCCTCCCATTGGGCAATAGAGTCACCCTTATGCTACAAACTAAAACTGACATGCCTTCTAAAGACTCACACCAAACCCCACAACAAGAAGCAAACACATTATGCCAAAGGCATTTAGGTAAAACCACACACAAAATAATCCAAACAACACACCCAACCTATTATGTACATACCTCAAAAAATGTTTTAGGTGATGAAACAGTTCTTTTTGCTTCAACTAGGGTAAAAAACAATGTTACTAGAGTCACAATTTATCCATGATAATAAATAAACATATGATGGATATTTGTCAAATAAAACTTGTTTGTGAAGGTGATTAAATGGCTTACCACTCATGAGACCTCTGCTAGCTGCAAGTGCATCACTTGGGACTCTTTTGAGTGGTTATTTTAGCTCTCTTTGAGGTCTAATTGACATTGCGTCCTAATTGGTCTCTTTCATGCTCATTTTATACTTCTCAATTTTATCTTTGGGAGTCATGAAACCTTTGTAAACTTCACCTTCATTTAGACTATGATGTGTTTGATGTCCAAAGTCATCAAACTTGCTTTCTTGATGGACAAATATATCTACAAGTGCATCAAGATCAGATTGATGTCTATACTGCTCCTTAATCACATAAAATTTTGCCTTGACCTGATTGTATTCCTCCAAGGCTACAATCTACTGGATAGTGGTTTCACACTCTTCCTTGTGTTCATTAGGTTCACCATTAACTTCATCATCAATCTTATTTTCCATTTGAAGAAGAATATGCCTTACTTATTTAAACTCTTGCATTATGGCATGGTATTGTTGCCATAGATCATCACAATCTTCTTAACTATCATACTCATGAGCTTCTTCTTCTTGGGTAGGCATAATTGCATCATCTTCTTGACTATCATGTTTCAGTACACTTAGAACATCATCATTATCATCTATATGCCAAAAATAGTTGCCCCATGTAGCTTGTTGAAGGGCATCATCAAGATTTCCTATAAGATATTCATCATCTTCTTCATGCATAATATATGTGCCAAGGCCTATCTATTCAATGAGATGTATGGATTAAAACCATGCTGATTAGCTCCCCACTAATCAAGGTATAGGTTAGCTATGCCATCAAGAGGTGTTAAAGGTTCTTGGTCATTAGGATGGTCTTCCTATTCATTGATGTTGAAGTATTAGGCACATATTGATCCACATGAAAATTAGCTAAGTGCTCAGACTTGATAGAGACCTTAGCACAATACCTGGTCTTAAATGCTATATAGGACCAATCTAAGGTCAAACACCCCCCAATCTTGGTGGTAAAGTCCATTGACAAGAAAAGGGCAAAGTGAGGTGGCACATCTGCAAGCACCACAACTTGGGAGATAGAAAACATAGGATAAGCATGGAGAGTGAGATACAAACCTTTGATAATGACAACCATATTGGGAATTGATCCATATAATTATAACACCCCCTTGGAGTGTGACTCATACTTCAACTTTAGTTTGCCTACTACTTGTTTAGGCATGATTGATGTACTTGCTCCACTATCAATCAAACAATTATGTACTAATGAGTCTCTAATGATGATATAGAGGTAAAATGGAGAAAGTTTATCCTTTATTTCAATTTTTATTGGCTGTTCATCTTTGGTCTTCAACTCACTTATCAAAACTACCCCTCTTTCATTGGGTTGCCTAGATGATGCATTGAGATTAAAGAGCTCAGTTTAGATCAAGTCTATTTGTCCAAGGATTGACAATGTTTCCCACATTAGGATGCTTATTTGAACCTTCTTCATCTACTCCAAAATATTCATAGGATAGTTTATAACCTCATCATATCCTTTAGGATCTATAACATTACCACTACCTTATGTCACTTGATGCATATGAAAGTCATAGAAGGAACTCTAACATTATGAGTTTTCTAATTTACCTAAGCCATGGGGGCTGCATTTGACATACTCGATCTTTGAGGTGATTGATAATTCATATTTGGACTACCACTTGTCCCTTGTACTTCCGTAACTACTCTTTTTTTTATTTTGTATTTGTAGCTATAGAGCTTGATCTAATGTTCAAGTTATCTTGTTTGTTGACTGCACATGATTCTTCTTGATAGTAATTGATCAAGGCAACATTTGATTGATCATCTCAACCATTGATTTCTCCTCCATATACATCTCTTCTTGAGTCATAGAAGGCATTATTTCCCATTGATTCATATAGGCTTGATTGAATTCTTCATTTGCATAAGTGAAAGAGTCATGAGGCTAGTCCCATGAAGGCTACTCTCTATTATCTCATATAAGGTTGTTTTGGATAGGTACAAGTGCTTTGGAAGTATAAGGAGCATTATAATTTTGTCCATTGTATTTCTTCACTTGAGTTATCTACCCTTATCCTTGGTATTAACCTTTTTAAGGTTTTATAAGATCTTGATAAGATTGATAGGGCTGGTGAGGGCCTTGAAAATACCTCCATTATTGTTGTTGTTGTTGTTGTTTCTTCTTAAGAGTTTTAACCTTTTCTATAAAATCGTTAATCATATTTTCCTCATTTTTCTTATTTAGTTGATTAGGGGAAGCTTACTTTTGCTTGGGTGTGGGGATGGGAGTAATTATGGGAATAGGAGCTTGTACATTAGGAAACAATGGCATGGGGGTTCTAGGGGCTATCTTACCAAATTGAATAAGACAATTCTCAACTCTTATGAAAGTCTTATAGGAATTAGGAAAAGCATCCTCTCCCATGGATTGGATCATCATGGATATATCACAATTGAATGTTTTGGGGTAGTAAAAAAACATGATGGGTATTAGGCCTTAACAAGAGTGGGATCCTATCCCAAGCCTTTTGGAATCTTGTTTTTAAGTCTTTAATGGACTCTTGAGGTGCTCTCTTTATTTTAGTTAGTTGATTGGTTAAGGACAAGTGGTCATATTTGTATTTAAACCTCCTTCTCAAGGAATCACCCAGTTCATCCCTTATAGTGATAGAGTTGGGAGCTAAAGTGCCATACCAATCAAGTGCCTTTCCATTGAAATAAATAGCCAACAATCTGATAGTAATGTCTTATTTAGTGATGTTATGTATATTGCAAAAATTGGCAATGATTCTTATGTGTTCATAGGAGTAGTGGAAGCTTCCCCCATGTATGAAGGCACACTTATGAGGGCTGAAATAGGGATGTCATTATAGTGGGATAGTGATAAATGACTATGGTCATTGAAGGTAATAAAGGGAAGGTTCCTTGGGGTTGTCATCTTGAAAGTTGGACCCAAAAAAAGCCTCCTAATATGTAAGTGAAATCCAAATATTTTTTGGAGTATGGATTAGTGTTATAAAACCTATTTTATCTAAGAAAATAATAAGGTAACTCTAAAAATTCAATTGAAATTCTTTTATTAGAAGATCTTGTGTTTACCTTAGGTATGAAAATGAAGCACTAGTCTGTAACCAAGAGCCAATGAGTGATGGAGTCACTAGATACTATATGAAGGAAGCTTTACAACTTCAAATTTTCCAAGTTTAGAATATACCTTTTATAACTTATTGGACTATGAGTCCCATCAGGTGTGCCAAAAATATTATCAATAAAATTTAAACCGTAAGTATGTCTCCTCCAGCCTCTTTTAATTTGATATAACATGGAAACATCTCCCAAGTTATGGGTGACCTATGGGAGAGATGGGTCTCTAGATTTAAGTGTTATCTCCCTTGCACCACACCTAAAACTAACCATTAATCATATTGATTTGAAGTAAAAGGGATATAAGGAGATTAGTAATTAATATATCTAATTTAGATCTATAGAAAATAAACACTAAAAAATGAGTCAAACACAGAGTATTTAGAACACAATAATATATTCTGCTTCATATTAAATCATATGAACACATTAAATATATAGAGGGAATGTCTACCTTATAAATAGGGAGATCCATATCCCTTCAATCTCACAACTAATAACCACCAATCTTATAAACATAATCTCATATATGTGACAATATAATATTTTATCGTATTATCCATACAATTATATATAAACTTGATAATACATATATTAACATTATCTAATATTATTGTTAAATTAATAATGTTTCATACTATACTTCAAAATTTACCCCCTTGTGAACATTATTAATCCTATATACAGCCCCTTAATGTGATCATGGGGAGAATATACATCTTCAAAAATTGGCACAAACAAAATCATATGCCAACATATACTTTTAGGTATACATACTACTGATGCAATATTTTTGCACATGACCACTAATATGTGAAGGAATGCATCACACATTTACTTTATGTGACTACAATGAATGTGTCATTGAGGGTCATCTCCATAAATAAGTAAAGCAGTCATGGGATATTTGCAGTTAGCTACCCTCTTATACAACTGTTTGCCATATTTTATTATATTCACACTCTCCCTTGTCTCCAAATAGCAAAGGTATTTCAAACAGGTATGGGAATGAAAAGACAACTAAAAAAAGATAAATTCACACCACACATGTGAATAGGAATTGTCTTATGTTATTATTGACACACATAAATGTCACCAAATCATTGGTGTAACCTCATCATTAGCAACTAATAAGAGGTCATTGAAATACCTCCTTCCTCTGTGTATCATCTGGCCTCTAGTTGATGACACTAATTACTCAACACATGTTGATGGATCTCAAATTCATGAATTTATCAATGAGAATCCACCCCACAATTTGGACGTCGTGTACAAGTGAAAATGCATCTGTAAGGCAAATTTTTTTATTACAAATTTGACAATGGACCCAAAAACTTTGACTCTAGATTTTTAATTTTTACTTTTGACAATAACATTACTTTGGATCTTTTAAATATGAACATAGAATGAATATAAAACTAGACACAACTTATATTAAACAAGACTTAAAAAAAATCAATTTAACAAAAATTGACTTGACTTTGACATTTACAAAGTTGATAATACAAAAAGACTATTGATCAATTTAAATACTTTATGTCATACCACTAAATAAAAATTTGACATACTATTTTTGAATTTATACGGGTTTGATTTACAAAACCAACTCATAGAAAAAACATAAAGTAAAATTTAATAAACTAATCTTATGAAATGAGAGACTTCAAAATAAAACCTACTAGTGAGGAAAGCACATAATTATCATGTATGGGTCTTTCGTAGCTACATAGATGCATAAACAATAGGTAGAACTAGAATGGCTACGTAGATGTGGTGTTGTGGATCCTTGGAATGCATGGATCATAACATAGATTTTGTATAGCGTAATGGTGATGATGATAATGAAATCGATGGACCTGATAGATAGAAGATTATAATTACATGTTGTATGGATCAAATTAACACATAAATGCTAAAGATTATTACCCTATCTCATTATTTACTATGGTGTAATACTCATTTTGATGTCATAGACTGTATAGGCACCGTGAATATACCAGAGTCCCTACGATGTTGATTTGGATTTGTTGAGGCCGTGAGTTGTTATAGAATGATGGATCTACAGTTAATGGAAATGATGACCATATTTAGAGTTACAGTAGTGACTTGGAATCTAGATCCATGACATATAAAAGGAGATAAAACAAATAGTATTCTATAAAGAATCAAATCCCAAAAGGGAGTGCATGTAACTCCTATTTTATCTTGTCAAATTTGATGATGATGATACGCAATTAAAACTATCAAGATGAAATAGACTACTAAGGAGTGAAAAAAATTGGAATAGATATATAAAATTCATCAATCTTATGGCACCAATATTTACATTTAGATAAGATATTACAAACACAAACACTGGTTCTTCACTGTCAATAAAAAATATACATAGAGCATTTTAGTGAAAAACAACTCTAAAACAAGTTCCTCAAAAAATTCACTTCCATCATTAGGGACAATGAAGAATGATACTTATCCCTTCATCAATATAAAATAAAATATCCATTAACTCAAGAATAATATGGCTTTAATACCAGCTAATAGATCTGGTTTAGATCTATAGAAAATAAACACTAAAAAATGAACTGAACACAAAGAGTATTTAAAACACAATAATATATTTTGCTTAATATTAAATCATATGAACACATTAAATATATATAGGGAATGTCCACCCTATAAATAGGGAGATCCATATCCATTCAATATTTCAACTAATAACTACCAATCTCCTAAACATAATCTCATATATGTAATAATATAATATTTTACCATATTATCCATATGGTTACACATAAACCTAATAATAAATATATTAAAATTATCTAAAAATAACATTAAATTATTAATGTTTCACACTATACATAAAAAATACTAACCTAACAGAGGTGATACACCAAGATTAACTCTGTAAAACCACTTAAACTTTCACTATGAAAGGGCAATTTACAAAACTGATCTCAACACCCCAGGTTCTTCTAGCAAAAGTGTTTCAACATGAAGGTAAGATGCAATGCATTTCTCAAGGTAGATGAATAATAGGCATGATTATAGACACTAGTAATCTTATTTACACTTAAAATACACATATACTAACTAACTACACTTCATGTGACCTGCTAGAAGGCAAATTACTTACACAAAGCATGAGAGAGTGAGATAAACATAAGGAAAGATAACTATCACTTGCCATTCAACTATGAACTACTTCACACACTTAAACAAGAAGTTGAGAATTTACAACCAACTTTAAATATTTTATTCAAATGCAAAATTATTACTCAAACTAGTAGGGCTTTACCATACCATATGTGGATATCATTACAAGGCCAAAAGTGGCTGCTTATATAGAGAATGATGAAGAGAGAGACAGGGGCATAGAAGGAGGATATTTCAAAGTGTACATGTGAGAATTTAAAAAAATAAGAGTTATGAAAAATATAAATAGACTTAAAAATATATGTCTTTTATCTGAAGAATCTCCATCCTCCAAATGGCATAGGAGTTAGAATCCAGCTTGACACCTTGATCATCTTCTTGAAAACTACCCTTCCTTGCATAAGAAGAGTGACAAATGGACTTCTCAATAATAAATTTTCCATGAATTCCTTCAAAAATTGTCATTTTAAACTTTACCTACACTTATAAATTCCTATAATTTGACATTTCAGTGGCACTCATCATTCATGTGCCTAGGTGTCTTGCCTAGGTGTCTTAAAACTCTTTATTTCCCATGCCTAACTTTTTCCAAGTGGCTCAAAACTTGAGTTCATATTATACAGGGAAATAAATATAATTTAAAGGTATTAAAATAAATTAATAGACCTGAATAAATCCATTTTGGCTCCTATAATAACTCCTAATACTCCATTTTAGTCCTCAAGCTCTCATTAGGCCTATTTTCCTTATAACCCTAAAAACATGTAAACCTCCTTGTGTTGGAAATTATAAGGATGGAAATGAAAAAATAAGAGAATATTTGAGAACCCAATATTTATTTACACCTATATGCAAAGTTTTAGGTCTTGAGAGTGAGATGAAGTGGCTTTTTCTACCTTTCTCTCTCCTTAAGTGGGCCTCAATTAGGCCTCCTTACCTAGAAGCCTAATTTTCTACTCTATATCTCTCCCACACATGTGAAACCATACAAAATAATGTGATTAAATTTATATAGGATATCACCAACATACATGTCAAATTTGAGGTCTTAAAACCTTGTAGAAGTGTGAGAACCTAAAATGGCCTTCAAACCTAGTCTCATTTAGCCCTGTTTGAGACTGCCTTGAAAAATGAGCTTTTTTTGATCAATTAAAATATGTATTTTGAATATTTTTTATATTTTAAATATTAAACAAATCTAAATTAACCTCTTCCAATATTTTCCAAGTTATTCATTTATCAAAACCCCTATAAAACACTAAAAACCATGCAACATAGTGCATTTATTATAGTCTGTGCAACTACAAGTATAAAAAAAGTACACTTGGAGAATATGATTAGAGTAATAAAAAAATTTAAATAGGTTTTAGGGGAAACACAATTAATTTTTTGAACTTTAGAAGCTCAAATGTCTCAATTGGTCATTACTAGGGTTTTAAGAGTGTTTAGAGTGGTTTTGGTTCTTAGCGATTGTTCATAAACCCTATCCCCTTAAATCCTAAACCAATGCCACAATTTTAAATTTTAATATAATACTCAAATATCCATATGGTATTAGGTCACTATGCACCTTTTGTTATGGTGTGGAGCTAAAAGCTTCAACAATTTGTAGACACAGAAGGAAGGATGCTGAAGAACCAGAGCCACCAGCGTCGACAGTATGACCGACGTCGGCTAGATGCAGTGGAGAAGGAGACCGGTGACGGCAGAGAGTCGGCCGACGTCGGCAGCACCAGACCAGCAGGGACCGGCGTTGATAACCTGTGTATTTATAGAACTGCTATTGACGAACAGTCAGTTAAGTGAAGTGAGTGTTTGCATGTCAAGCGACTAATTATAGTCACGAGCTGCGTGTCTAATTATTGTAACTAGAGTTCTATTTTTTGTAAGCATGGGATCTTATTTATAGACCCATAAGGCATGTATTGTAAAGTATCAAGTAAGAGCATTGAAGCTAGCAAGGTCAAGGAGATCTACAGGTGTAAGGTCAAGGAGATCAGCTGAAGCATTCAAGGAGGGATAACAACTCAGGTTGTTGAGTTGGTTTGTGTTGAGCAAGGGAGAGAGGGAAGAAGGTCTTGAGGTGTGGAAAGCCTTTGAGGTGGAGGAAGAAGTGGCATATTTCTTATTTGTATTTTCTTCTAGTAATATCTAATACAAAGAGTGTGTATTGTCTCTCAAATTCTTTGCTGTCTCAAGTTTCTATCTACTTTATCATTCTGGTATAATTCCGTGTTTAATTGCATATAAGAAGTAATCAATTGTGCTCTAATTGGTAGAGATATATAGAGATCCCCTGACAAGTGGTATCAGAGCCTTGGTTGTAGGTTCTTGAGCTTGATACCAACAAGTGGTATCAGAGCTACGGTTTGCAGGAAGCAGGGTATTGTTTTTTGATTACAGGTCATTCACAGGGTTTTCTGATTGAGTGGGAGTTCAGCAATGGCAGAAGAAAGTAGACTATGAATGGAGAAGTTTAACGGCAAGAATTATCAACACTGGAGGATGCAGATTGAGGACTATCTGTATCATAAGGATCTGTACTTACCGTTGGGTGGGGTTGCATGCAAGCCCACATATATGAAGGATGAAGAATGGAACGTTCTTGATCGGAAGGCTCTCGGTTCCATAAGGTTGAGCCTTGCATCATCTGTGATTTCCAGCTTATCACAGTGCAAGACAACGAAAGAGTTGATAAAGTCCTTGGCAAATTTATACAAAAAGCACTCGGATTCTAATAAGGTATATCTTATGAAGCAGCTATTTACTTTGCAAATGCAGGAAGGTGAATCGGTACATACTCATCTCAGTGATTTCCATGGTTTGGTAAACCAACTAGCTTCAGTCAATATTGTTTTTGATGATGAGGTAAAGGCTCTCTTGATTTTATGTTCTTTGCCTGAAAGTTGGGACGGTATGGTTATGGCAGTAAGTAATTCTGCATCTGCTTCTAAAATCTTAAAAGTTGATGATGTTGTGAGTGTGATCTTGAATGAGGAAATACGCAAGAGAAGCACAGGTGAATCATCAGAGAATGCTCTAAGTGCAGAAAGCAGGGGAAGGCAAAGGGAGAAGGTTGAGCAAGGGAAATCAAGGTCGGGAAGGAGATCCGAGTCCAAAGGTATTACCTGTTGGTTTTGTGGAAAGAAGGGACACACGAAGAGGGAGTGTTGGTTGAGAGATAAAGAGAATCAACATGCAGGTACTGAAGAAGCAAAGGATGCAAATATTGTGATGCAGGATGCTCTCATACTTTCTTCAGATAGTCAGGTAGGATCATGGATTTTAGATTCTGGTTCATCTTTTCATGCATCCCCAAATAGAGATTTGTTCTATGAGTATGAACAGGGAGATTTTGGAGTGCTCTATTTAGGGGATGGTTCGCCTTGTCAGATAGTTGGCAAAGGGAAAGTGCAGCTGAGATTGCAGATTGACAACACGTGGGTGTTGAAAGAAGTCATGCATGTTCCAATTCTGAAGCAGAGTCTAATTTTTGTAGGAAGGTTGGGAGATGAGGGATGCACAATAACCCTCACAGTAGATTCTTGGAAGGTTACCAAGGGAGCACTTGTTCTTGCAAGAGGTAAGAAAGTAGATACTCTTTATTTGTCTACTTGTATTACTGATTCTACTTCTGGTGTAGATTCGAAGATGTGGCCTAATAGGCTTGGTCACGAGAATAAGAAGGGAATGGAAGTTCTTGATTCAAAAGGTACGTGTTCAAATTTGGAAAACACATATACAGTTCATTGCAGAAAGAGGAAATTTGATGGTTTTGATAGGAACAAAGAAGCCTTGGTGTTCTTGGAGAAGATGAAGGACAGAGATCAGTCACATGGGCTGAATAAATCTGAGCAGGGCAGCATGGACAGAGGTTTGATCCAAGAAGAGCTCGCGGATGAAAATTTCATCACTCACAGGAACACACAGACACCGATGTCGGCAGCTTGGCACCGACGTCAGTCATCCAGATACCGGCATCAGTCTTGTGCAGACTAGCAGGGTCAGTAGGTCAGATAGGAGAAGTCCGACGTTGGTCATAAGGACTGACATTGGTAGGAGGGACGCCGGCGTCGGCCAGGGAAACGACGTCGGCAGTCAGAGTCAGTGTAGGGAATCGACATCGGTCGAAAGCAGACTGGGAGTTGGCCGATATCGGTCACTGAAACGAATAGTGGGTGAATATTTAAGTCTCAAACACCCATGTGGAGGTCAAAAAAGGTATGTGAACCTCATATTCGTTGTTCACCTTCTTTATATTGCTTACTGATAGTCATGAACTAGGAAGATGGAAGAAGCAATGCAGGTAGAATCTAGAAACAGTGGGAGCTTGGCATGGATGAGGAGTGTGAGTCCTTGGAGAACCAAACAGGTATTTGTTGGTAGTGTTGTCAGCTAGAAGGAAGCACTGGATAGAGGGATGGATTCCTATTTTAGAGAAGAGAGTGGATGGACACATGAGACAGAAGGCTATGGTATATGGTCTTGAGTGTGCTGCTGGACAATGGAGGTTTGACCATTGTATTTTATCTTTACCAGGTTGGATAATATTAGCTACATTATCCTGTTACTGTATTGTGTTACTTGTTGCAGGGTTTCATATACAGGGAGTATTCTGAGCTAAGGGTAGAGTTGGTTCAGAAGTGTGTCATGGAGAATTTGGGAGCAGCAAAATTCTTGTGACATGTATAGCATCACAGGTTTGCGTGGTGGTTAGTCTTCAAGAGTGACATTGAAGAGGGATACAGAGCCTAAGGAACAAAATAGATGGTGTACAGGTACAGGTACAGGTTGCAGCTGTTTATCTCCAAGTGGGAGATTGTTATGGTGTGGAGCTAAAAGCTTCAATAGTTTGTAGACACAGAAGGAAGGATGCTGAAGAACCAAAGCCACCGGCATCGGCAGTATGACCGATGTTGGCTAGATGCAGTGGAGAAGGAGACCGGCGACGGCAGAGAGTCGGCCGACGTCGGCAGCACCAGACCAGCAGGGACCGGTGTCGGTAACCTGTGTATTTCTAGAACTGCTGTTGACGAACAGTCAGTTAAGTGAAGTGAGTGTTTGCATGTCAAGCGACTAATTATAGTCACGAGCTGCGTGTCTAATTATTGTAACTAGAGTTATATTTTTTGTAAGCATGGGATCTTATTTATAGACCCATAAGGCATGTATTGTAAAGTATCAAGTAAGAGCATTGAAGCTAGCAAGGTCAAGGAGATCTACAGGTGTAAGGTCAAGGAGATCAGCTGAAGCATTCAAGGAGGGATAGCAACTCAGGTTGTTGAGTTGGTTTGTGTTGAGCAAGGGAGAGAGGGAAGAAGTTCTTGAGGTGTGGCAAGCCTTTGAGGTGGAGGAAGAAGTGGCATCTTCCTTATTTGTATTTTCTTCTAGTAATATCTAATACAAAGAGTGTGTATTGTCTCTCAAATTCTTTGTTGTCTCAATTTTCTATCTACTTTATCATTCTGATATAATTCCGTGTTTAATTGCATATAAGAAGTAATCAATTTTTCTCTAATTGGTAGAGCTATATAGAGATCCCCTGACACCTTTACCATACAACTTTGAGTGTGAGAAGTTGACTCTTACTCTGTAATGAGGCCATTAGAGATGGGTTGATGGTCTTAAATTTGTTCATGAAGGTGATGGGCTCAATCCAATAATTGATGCAAAAAAAATGAACTATGGAGACATAAATACCATAATTTAAAACCACCCAAATCCATGCATTTTATTTTTTTTACAATAGGTGAGATAAAACTGGTCTTAGATGATAGTCATGCATGAAGGGAGCTCAAAGAGGTCTTAAGGCCAAATTGGCATTTTTTTTGATTTTTTTTGCTTGTGAATTCCTCTAAAGGGTCTATAATAACATATTTCATGTTAAAATATATTAATAAATTCATACCACCCTCACCAAACCTCCTTTTTTATGACTTTACCTATGGTTTATGTGTTTAGTTATAGGCTTGTTAGGCCTAGACAGGACGTAACATCATTCTATCCTTGTTGTTAGGTATGAGGATATCATAGGAACATATTATAACCATGAAACCATCCTCAAATTTTTTACCTTCCCTTAGAATTCTCATAAAACTTTATCCCTCTCAAACAAGCAAATACTTCTCATGAACTTAGGCAAGCCTGTGTATCCATTTGACTGTGTAGGTAAGGTTTAGAGCTCTGTTTAGTCATCCTTATCATGTTTTTTTTGATTTATCATGACTTCAAATATTTTATTATCTTTCACTTGATCTATATTCCAATGTTTTATATGCATTATGTCCCTTCCTTAGGCTTGAAAATAGCCTATTGACCTTACAACCTGTAGGTTCTCATGAATTATATATATGGGGTTTAGATACGTTGATTTGATCATCTTATCTAAAACTTATTCATTATAATTTTAATTCCAAATTACTACTATAATTTTTTCATCTAGTCTTCAAAACCCCAAACCAATCACTATGTATTTAATCTTCTCTTCAAGCCTATAACTTTTCCATGTACCAAATCAACTTTTAGGTGGCTATAAGATAGTTTGACTGCATTATTTGCTTAGGAACACACTTTTAAACCAATTATCATCTCAATGGATCTATCATATTTTTTAGAGTCTATCACCCTTCTTTGGGACTCTCAAGTCACCATGAAATTACAACATACAATCCCTTCTTACTCCTCTCTAAGCTTAATTGTAGGTGTTAATTCTTGAGGTCTTGACTATGTTCTAAGAGTTTATAATTCTATTGGTAGTAATTGGACATAATAATCACCATACTTAGGGTTAAAAACCTTTCACTGACCCTATGCAACCTTATCAAGGCATGACATCTTCAATCTATGTACCTATTAGCTTATACCTTCTAAGGCATGACTGTAGGTGACTATTGGAGGAGAGTTTGATCATGAGGCCTGGAAGTTGATCTTCTCAACTATGTCATGGAAGATTGATAATATTTCAAATTCATAATAGTTTATTTCACTATCTTGAAAATTTCATTGGCTCATTTATAATGTTCTACGAACCATTTTCTTTCTTACCTTCATACACAGGTCTATACATGAGAACTAGGCTTGTAGACTCAGTCGTCTCAACCTTTATTTTATTCCTAAATGGTTTAGGTGATTTCCATGGCTTAATTATTCTCTTTTGATAGATTCATGTTTCTAAATTTCTATTCTTGGTATAGACAAATGGCTTTAGTCCAAGATGAGGACCTATAGGTCTACCACTTGTAAGTCTCTATTTTTCTTGCATAGTCTGAAGGACGACTTCCTTTACCCTTTGAACTTTGGTGTTGTATAAAATATTACCCCATTTCATCATTCCCTCTAAATATTCTTAACACTTTTTATCAAACATTACACCATTTGAATATTTTCTCCATGGTCCATATATACCTGTACATATAGTTAGTTTGTGTGTAAGGTATGTGTATGAGAATTAGACTCTCTTCATTCACTATGATTTTGATGATGGAAGTGAGGGGTATGTCAAGGTTATAAGGCTATTTTAGGGGGAAATCAAGGTATTTTCACTATTTTAACACTCTTATCCTAGACCTTAGACCCCATGAAAGCTCACTTATAGGTCTACAGACCTATGAGTGAATGAAGCACCTTATAATCTTGTTTGAGAGTAAAAATTTGGTCATTTCACTCTCACTCACTTAAACTTATAGAATTAAAGGTGTTTTTTCATGCATAAAAATTAATTCTCATTACCATTTAGACCCAACATTTGTACTCAGACCTAGATAAGGTTGCTCATGAACACAAACCATGCTTCCAAAGAGTGCAAAACAAGATGTCTCTTGAACAAATATTTGCAAAGAGATACTTATCAAGAGAAAACACATAAATCATGGAAGAGTGATGGGATTTTATATTAAAAATGTAACAATATAAATGTCTAAAAGTGATAGTCCTTCAAAACCACCAAACACTTGCAACAGGGATGACTGAAACACTTTATATTTGAGAAAATTTTCCTCTTATTGAAAACACTTCATGGAGTTTAATTGGATGATTAAACTAAAATTGAAAGGATATATTTTACCTATGAAAACATTCCTAAAAATATTTCTTCTCTAATGAATTTTGAAGGGCAAAAACATGAGCAAAATCAAACCTTACTTGGATGGACAAGGCATAGTGACCTGCTATCACTTTTAGTGATTATTCATAAAGTAAGGGCCATGAATATTCAAACCAATTCCAATATTTTTAATCTCATTAGGACCCATAATAATGTCCAAAGTTTTATCTCCCAACTTTCTCTCTTCTAGCCATACCATACATTTGATTTTTGCCTTTTTGAGCTTATGAAGGTAACTATAGAGGAGAGAGTGTGTCTAATGCATCTATATGACCTGGAAATTGATCCAAATACTAAAACTAACTGTGGAATCCCAAGGGACACTTTTACATCTGACAAATGATCTTCTAACACTAGATAAGTGCCCAAAAGTGCTTTTAAATGGATAGTTTGCTTAGTTTAGGCATTGATCCTGATATTTTTTTAGTTTCTAACCATTATTGTACATTATCCAACATAAGTTACATTGGGTAACTTTTTAAAAAAATTAAATTTGAAGGTGGTATGTATAACTCCTCCTAATTAGCCAAAAAGGTGACTAAAATGACAATTTAGCACATAAGAACATAATAAAAGGTTAATATATGATATTATGACCTTAAATACACATTAATAACCTTTTATAATGAATCTAAACCATATCAAAACTTTGAATTTTTTTGAAAACATAAATACCTTATGAATGACCTCTAAGACTAGACAAGTACACATGAGACCAAACCTCAGACAAGGTTAAACAATGACTAATGTGACCATATTGAGACTATTTAGGACCATTTAAGACCATTTTGAGACCACATAAAAGTTTTGATCATCCAATGAAAAGTTTCAACTTAGATGGGTTGACCCATTTTGACTTGGGAATAAGAATTTGGTCAACATTATCATCTACAAACATCATCAAATCAATCTAGGTGAGGGTTATGTCTACCTTACCCCTGATAAAACATCTCAAAAGTTTTAAAACCCTATGATTAATAATATTAGAATCATAACTACTTTCCAGAATCATCCAAAACCTATTATAATTAGACATCAGATATTGGTATGATCATAATCAAACACCATTGATAATGGTCAATTTCTATATTGTTGACGTAGTGGATTGCACCCTGGACAGGAGGCCGAGCTCTTGCCTTCCACACACAACAATGGAAACTCCCCTCTTGCTTGTGGGTCTGGCAAAATTGGGGGGAGAGTCTCTAGATAAGGGCTAGCTCCCTTTGATGTATCTTTTAGGTCCTATATTTCCTACTGCTAACAAATAAATGAAAAAGGGGGGGGGGTTGAAAAGGGAGAAGGATTATAGGAAAACAAAACCTAATCTAAGAGGGTGATGCACCAAATAATTTTGACCTACTCACACTCACACTCTGAGCCATAAGAACATATTCATACACTTTAACTAGTAAAAGGACCAGACTGCAAGAAGCTTAACAGGGAGGCTTTAATGGAACACATAGAAAAAGGGACTTACCATAGGCACTGTAGGAAAAGCACACTGTCTAGTAACCTCCTTCTACCTCTTTGCTCCAAGTATAACTCTTCTTGTCACCTGTAGGAATGGCACCTTATAGATACCAAATGCATTGGTGTCAACCTTGTGAAAGCATTAGGAAGTAATGACTGAACACAAGACTAACACTCAGACACACTCAGAGATATCTAACCAAAATAGAGGTAAAAATGCATTTTTATTGATTCTAAATGAAAATTGCTAGGGCTTCGCCTTACAATGTGAAAGATAGATTCTTGAAAATGAGAAGTTACAATATATATATATATATATATATATATATATATAAAGAAGAAGTAAAGGTGCCCCTTTGGAAAAGACTTTGGCACTCTTTGACAAGTTGGCCCATGTGCATTTGAGAGCATCAAGAAGAGGAAGTCACTGTTGCTGATGTCATTCTTCTAGAAGAGGCCTGCTAAAACCATGTTGTGTAATCACCAGTCTTGACTTTGGCATTCAAAAATTAATATGAACACATGGGCCACACCTCTTTTTCTACAAACAAGACTGCTCCTTTAAGATATCACATGGTTTGTCTGCTCATTTATGTAAAGTGGAGAAAATAGGGCACACCACTTACTATTTGCACCATTTGATGACCACTTGGAAATCACTATTCCAACTATAGGAATAACTCACCTTCCCTTTGCCACCTGGGCCATTTTGTCTATTTTTTCACTTTATCTCTTCCTGGATTTGTCCTTTTCTAGCTCTTTCAACCCTCAGGGCTATTTTTTTGGCAGGTCACTACATTCCTTTGGCTCTTTTTTGGGCTTTTCAAAATCAATGGCTATTTCACGAGCCTTAAATTTGACGTATGCACACCCATCACTGTGTTTGAAATTCCAACAACTAGTTCACCATGCTTGATTTTGACATCTTTGGGCCCATCACCCCTTGGAATTCCTTCAGCTTTTCCTTTCCTTTGGCTTCTCCTTTGGACCCTCCCGAAGGGAAGGTGTCCCTTCAACTTTGGAGAAGTGCCTTTCTTTTAGCAGCTGAGAGTCCCTCGCAAGGGCACTTGCCCTTCAAGGTCCTTCGGCTCCCTTGGTCTTGAAATGCTTCAGACAAAATGTCCAAAGGAATTCCTTTGGACATTTTATCTGAAGGATCTCTTCCTTTGCTTTCTCTGCTTATTTCCTTGGCTCTTTTCACTTAGCCACTTTGTCTACATATTTCCTCATGGCTACTTTTCCTTCGAACAAAAAGTTTGCAAGAATTGTCTTTCTCATTCCTTTCCTTCAGAGACTTTCTTCAGGTTTTTAACCCACAGCTCTTTCCTAAATTTCTTTAGACTTTTTGTCTAAAGTAATTCCTTCAGACAAAAAGTCTGAAAGAAATCACTTGTCTTTTGCCTTGGCCCTTGTCTTTTATGGCAGGATTTTCTTCTAAAGAATTTCTTCAGATAAAATGTTTGAAGGAATTCCTTTAGACATTTTGTCCAAATAAATTCTCTTCTTTGCCTTAAACAAATTTCTGAAGGAAACTTACCTTTTTGACTTTTCTCTGTGGCCTTCTGAAAGTGTTCCCTACCCTCCGCAAGGGCACTTGAGTCCCGAACTGACCTCCACAAGGGCATTTGAAATAGTCCATTTTGTGCCTAAGTGTCAGGAACTCATCTCTACCTACAGAGTCTGTAGAAAACTTCCCTGCAGAGTTCATAAAAATCCCTGTAGAGTCTGTAGAAATGCTTGCAGAGTTAATAGAAATCCCTACAGAGTCCGTAGAAATGCCTGTAGAGTCCGTAGAAACTTCCAAGACTTGTGCAAAATCAAAAAAATATACTAGCTCAGAAAAGTAGGGGAAAAAGGGGGGACCAATTTTGGCCTGTAGGATCAAAATGGTTAACATATATCTTTCATCATTTATACAAATTTTATACGTTTGATCCAAACATTATTTTAGATATTTTTTCATTACTTTCAGCTTCCAATAGTACACAATTAAGTTAAAAATCAAGTATTCATCTATGAATTCCTTTTCTAAGTTTTAAGCATCTAAATATTTGATTTTGGCACTTTTTAGATCTGAATTTATTATTGTAGTTACACAGATCTTCTTTATGCCCTTGGTTTATAATATGGTGTACCCTTAAATTACCTTTTTGTAAAACATTTTGGTAAACCCCTCCATTTTAAAACCTATAAACCTTAGGGTTTCATGCTCTCTTTACCTTTAGAGTTTGTTATGGTTTTATATCTAATTTATCTTCTAGGGATATGACTTATTGTGCTATCATTAGCTCTCACTTATTGTGCATATATTTCAAACCTTAGTGTACATGTTATGGCTTACTCTTTAGAGGTAAAAAATGCTTCTATGAATGGCATTCCTTTTTTTTCTTGATACTACAAATGATATACTAATGATGTATCTTTTTATTTTGATAGTGAGGATGATCTAAATGGGAAATTAGGATAATTAAAATTCAACCTTATAAGACCAAATGAAAATGCAAATGATATGAATGTATTTGGTGTTTTTTCTCTTTGTTTAAACTCTCATGAGTATGGAATGCCACATTTTAATATAAAAAAATCAGTTATGAAGGAACAATTTGTTAATATTAAGTAATGTTATCTAGTGTAGACACCTAATTTTGGTACGGGTTTTGTTGTTGTAATGCTTTTAATGTCATTTTTTTGCATATGGTTTATCTATTTGGTTTAGGTACTTATTGGTGTTTTTTCCTTGTGTTTCCTCTATATATTTATTCTCTATGTGGCTTTGTCTTATTATCTTTATTCCATTTTCTCTCTCTTATGTATTTTATAACTTTTGAGATCCCCTAATTTCTCTTTTTATCTCTATTTTCTATTGCTTTTTAGATTTGGGGCACATTTGGTAGTACACTAAATCTGCCTTGGGTGGATTCAACGGGTTGTAGAATTTGTCCTTGCTATTTTTGTGGGCCCTTGGATTCCTTACTTTTTCTTTTACTTATGTGGGTATATGTTTTTGTATTTTTTTTCTCTTTTCTTGGGTTGGATTGCATGCCAATAGGCACTTAATTTGAATTTGATAAGGCTATAAATATAAGACCTCCTAGAGGCATTTCAAGGACAAGTGATCAAGAGTATATCTAAGGAAAATTAGTTTAGGACCAATCTAAAGATTTATTACCACATTTAAGGATTCATACAAAGGATTATCTACATTTTGTACCAAAATAAGGGTATAAAAATGTGCATGTAGTTGCATCTTCACCATGAAGAGAAGACAAAAGCTCTTACTTGAAATATCCATTCACAATGCACCAAAATTACATTAGGTTTGAATTCAAGTGTGCGAGATATGTAGCTGTAACTCCTTGATGGTTACCTACCCAAACTAACCCTTTACTTATTTAAATTTCCTCTTTCAAGCATTTTTGGCAAATTAGGTCAATAAAACATAAAAAATACAAATTAGATAGATTATCCCTATGAATTTTAGAAAGCAAGTGCATAGGATTGCACATCATCACTTTGTGCACTTGCTAGGAAAAATATAGATTCATAAACTGACCATAATAAATATTTGGTACAATAAAACATATTTTGAAATCATATAATGGCACATTCAATAGGTATCCAAATCTATAATGCATATATTTGGTGGTACAAAGTAGGCACCAAAGTTTTCCTTGTATAATCTGACTTTTAGACTCACACAGATCTGAATACACATCTGTTAAATTTTAGTATTTTACTCTTTATTTTCATAATTTAACTTTTTTTGTCTTATTTTTGTTTTGTTGTTCCTTGTGATGGCCATAAGGTAGATTAGTTGTTTGACTCTCATATCATTAATTTCCCTTGTGCACCAATTTTAGATTGTTATCTCATTACTCTTAAATACAAACTAAGGTTTGGTGCCCTCCTACCCCTTATGGGTTGTTATTTTTCATTCATTTTTAGTTTTTATTCTAGGGTTTTATTCCCTCATTCCATCTTTAGGGTTTCTTTCCCTTTGTGTGTTCATAGTTTATACCTTTGCTTAGATAGAATCATGGTTTGTATTAGTGAAATGGATTTGAGTGTTTTTAAAAATTTTAATGATAAAATTCAAAATGTGAATGATATAAAACTTTATTATAGTGCTATATAAATTTTAATCAATTTATTTTATAAACATTTAATGCACAACATTTGGCAAATCTTGATTCAATTGCTGAAATTATGAATATAGCCAATGAAGTAAAGAATGCACATGTTTCTCATGTAGATGCCCCCAAAGGTTATGATTATGTTCCTTAATCTTCTATGATTTTTTAAATAATTTTTTGTATTATTCTCCCATTTCAAATTGTGTGCTCATGTGTACCATCAATGCTAAGATTTAATCTTTGAATGAATCACTTAAGGACCCTAGTGTGCCTTCATAGGATATTTTAGCTATGATGCATGAAATAGGTGAATTATAATTTAAAATTCATGATTTATCTTTAGAATTTATTTCATCTTACTCTTGGTATGATTCTAATTCTATATATGGCCAAATTATAGTGTGTAATGTCCTAGATTCACCTTAACCTCATGATTTTACAATGCCTGTGTTTTCATTATTTGATGGGTATTGTGGTTCTTACTTATATCTTAAGTTATTTCTTACTTATTTTGGTAAATATAAATCAAATATGGAATTTATATTAAATTATTCCATAGAATCCTAAAGGGCCATGATTTATATTGGTTTCATAAAATTTTTAATGGCTATTTACATACATTCCTTGAGTTGGAAGAGGTCTTTTTATCATGATATACCAATAATAAGGGACTAGCATTTGAGCATCTCCCATCTCTTCAACAAGGCAATTCCTAACTTGTTTTTGATTTGTATGTTTTGATTTAAACTTAGTATACATCATTTTATGTATCAACCAACAAAATTAAAAAAAACTATACATTTTTTGTAGGGATCTCATCTTTCCTTTCAAAGAGAAAATGATTTATCATACATGTGAATAGTTCAAATCTTTTTTTTATGAGGCTATATCATCTGCAAAGTATTTTGTACATTATCAAATGTTTAATCACAACAATAATACTCTTATTTACTTATTTAATTAAAATCCATGTGCCTAAAAAGAACACATATTATAATAAATGTTATGCTTTGATATAAATATACATAGTCTTATTGAAAAATATGACATTCAGATTCTTACACATACAAGTGATACTAAGACATATCCCAAAGTGTATAAACCTAATCCAAATGATGCGCTATCAACCTAGACTAAGCTACCTAATAAATAATTACCTAAAGTATATTTTTACAAGAAAAAGGAACTTAATAAGAAAGATCCTAAGAAAAACATCCCTAAAAAGAGTAATGATCAAACCAAGGTTTCCAATGATTTTACCAAGATGCAAATTTAAAAAAATATTTGGCCATTAAAAAATATATAGAGGGACAACAAAGACAAGGGATTTTAAATGATGTTATTTCAAAATTTAATATATGTGGTAATCCATTTCTTAAGTTTATTGGGTATGATATTGAACATTGGATTCATACTTATTTTACAAAACATGTAACAATGGGATCTATTTAATTGCATATATCTATAAGTCCTAAAACGTGTCTTTCCACATTCTATGTTATGCCAACATTGTTTAAGCACAATGTTATTTTAGGTACTCGTTGGTTAAAATCAATTATTGCAACACTTGATGATGTCCATGATCACATAACATTGGATTTACAAAGTGATAAGATTCAAAGTGTAAAAATATAATTAAAAAAATAACATCCCAAGGTAAATAAGATTACATCTCAAGAGTGGTTGCAAAGGAAAAGTCTAACACCAATTATACCATTAAATAATCAAAAGAATTCAAGGCATTGACACTTGGCATTCCATTTCCTACATATTTTGAGTTTTTAAAATGCATTAGATATGGGGACTTACTATATATGGATTCATTTCATTCTATTGCTTCATGTTATGATCCCATTCCTACAAAAATTATATAGTTTGATGAGTCCACTTGTACACATGTCACTGGGTAGTGTTATCACCTAATTACTATGAGCTTCAATACATATATCATTTTTATAAGTTAAGCATTAATTGTTTCATATGTTACATTGCATGGCTTACAATACATTTTATTTATTTACTTCACATACTATATTTTATAGTTGCTTTACATTTACTACATACATGTATTTAGTCCAAACACTTAGAAAAGTTGAAAAAACATGGATATCAAATACATATAAGTGTAGACACTCAATTTTTGGTACAATACTTCTTATTAAAATGTTTTAAACATTATTTCATGCATATGGGTCATCAAATTGAATTATGAACTTATTGGAGCTTATTTACGTTTCTTATTCTTCTCTATATGATCTCATGGTCTTCTTTTCTTATGGTTGTCATTTTATGGTTTTTTTTTGTGCTCATGAGCCTATTTTCTCTCTATTATTGATGCCTTTATTCATTTCTTATATTGGATAGTAATGATATTTTATCTCTCTTATTTACGCCTTTATTCAGTAATGAGTTTATTGTGATCATGTTCATTCATATTCTTCATGTTCATGTGAAATATGCTATACATTTCATTTCCACCACTTATTTATATATATTTTTAGCATGGTTAATAGCCTATATGAACAATCTTATGATCTTTATTAATCTATGAGTGATAAGATCCATGTTGATGAATCTTAGAGTTGAATCTACACATATTTTATGGATCATATTGGTATTAGAGTTGGTTTAGTATCAGTCCTTTGTGTGGTTTTGTGTGTATGTGACTACATTACATGTTTATGACCATCACTAAAGTAAGTAATGATGGTGGTCAAGGTATCCTAGTTCATTTTGAAGAAGATATTTCCATAAGGAAGTGGAAACAGGAGATCAAAAGTATGACCCATGTTGATGAAGAAGATGCCCAAACAATAGAAGAGAAATTTCAAAATCTTGAAGAAGTAGCTAACATTCATATTTCTATGATCTAGCTTGACTAGTTAGAGTCCATCATGGGGATTCTCATGGATAATTTTGATGTTTCCACATAAGCATTGAAAGTAAACAAGTAAAACACTCCTAAAAATCATGAGAATAAGGAACAACAACCCAATGCAAACAAATCTCCACCACCATTTTAGGATGAAGAAAATATAAAAATTCAACCATATGATGAGGACGTGAATGCAAAGAGGATAGATCATTGGCTATCCCAACTTGAGGTGTATTTTAATTTACATTAGATTAATGAAATATAAAACATTTATTTTACAAGATTAAAGTTAACCAATTATATTTTAACTTGGTTTGAGAGCTATTGATTATTTGGTTATTAATAAGCTTCCTCCTATTACTAAGTGAGATGATTTTAAGATGATAATCAAGAATAAAATATATCTTATTTGTTGTGACAAAGAGAGCTTCATGTATTGATATTATCTTAGGAAAAAATAGGTCTAAATCATGCAAGAGTAGATGAGTGACTTACACAAGAAGGTTATCTAAATGGGAAAATATATAGTATACCATAACATCTTGATGAAGTATGTGGGTGGAATGCATATCCATTTGAAGGTACTAGTCCTCTTGGCCAAGCCTATAAATGTAGATAAGGCTTGTTCTCAAGCTCACTATTTAGATATGGACATGAATAAGTCACCTCTTAAAACACTTCCAAGCAACAAGGCAACTCTTAAAAAAGGGTAAAGTTGAAGAGAAATGGAAAGGTTAGCATAATGCTAATTCCATTTATAAAAATGATACAAAGATATATTATGGAAAATGTGATGTTGATAGTCATTCTGAGGATCAATGTTGGAAGTTCCATTACGAATTGTATCCATTAAAGAAAAACAACAAGAATAAGGATATACCCTCTCTCCTAGGTGAGAATATTGGTTGCAACTCCAATGTGGATGAATCCTTTTGTTGTATGTCCATTAATAGAGAGTTGTGTTTGGGTAGTATTAGTGCTCAAGATAATTAAATTTATAAATTTTCCATATTAAAATTCAAATGAATTAAAAATATTTGGATGCTCTTTTCTATACTTGTTCATAAGCTAATTTGATAAGGAAGGAATTGGTAGCTAAATTTGGGCTTGAGACTTAAAATCATCCAAGTCCATATTATTTGGTTTGGGTGAAGAAATGTGTTGACATCAAGGTGACCAAGTAATGTAAAGTTAACTTTGGTATTAATTAAAATTTCATTGATAAAGTCACAGTGGATTTTATGCCTCTTGATGTGTGTGGTGTAGTGTTTTAAATCCCTTATTTTTATATCTAGTATGCTATCTTCATGAGGAGATATGATCAATATCATTTGGTAAAGGATGGAAATATTTATAGCATTTCAAGTTAAAAAAATGATTCTAAAATATCTTTGTAGTTAAATTAGGTTTTCCTTAAGCCTACGAGGTTACCAATGACTAGGCCTATTGATCACAAAATTCATTTTCTACCCGATAGTCAACTTCTAAATCTTGGGTTATATAGGTAGTCCTTGAAGGATGCTAATGAGGTAAAACAATAATTACAATATTATATTATTCAAAGCATAATACGTTTTGGTACTTCTCCATGTGGTTATCCTTTTGTTTTGGTACCTAAGAAAGATAGTTCATGGAGAATGTGTGTTGATTACAAGGCACTTAATAAGATAACCATCAAGAATAGGTACCCTGTCCCACTGATTGATGATCTTATTGATCAAATTCAACCTGCCAAGTATTTTACTAAGCTTGATTTGAAATATAGGTAGAACCAAGTGGAGATTAAGGAAGAGGATATTTAGAAAAAAAATTCAAAACAAGGCAAGGGTTATGTGATTGGTTGGTTCTACCCTGTGGCTATGCAATTCACCAAATACTTTCATGTAGTTGATGAATGATGTGATGAGGCATTTTATTGATTCCTTTTACATTGTTTATTTGTATGATATTATTGTTTTCAACCAAAATTTTAGTGAACATATTGATCATCTTAAACAAATTTTACAAGTTTTGAATGAGAATAAATGTGAGTTTGTTCAACAATAACATGTCTTCTTTGGGAATTGATCTAAATAATGTGGATGTTGTCATGAAATAGACAAGGCCTTCTAGTGTGACAGAGATAGAAAGATTTATGGGTGTAGTTCAATATTTTAGGAAGTTCCTCTAGAATCTATCTTCCATAAATTGACATTTGCATCCATTACAATAGATGTTAAGACTTTTACTTGGGGTAAAAAGTGAAAAAAATTGATATGTTCAAACTTAAGATTATCCTCGCTCTAGTTTTAGCTTTTCCTAACTTATAGTTGCCCTTAGAGGTTGAAACAAATGATAGTGAATATGTTATAGGGGTTGTCCTACTTCAAGGATGTAAGCTGATATGCTTCCATTCAAATTTATTTCAGTATGAAATTATAAATTATTGTAAACATGAAAATTAAATAAATGATATTGTTCAATCAGTAAATAAATAGAAGCACCATCTCATGGATAAGGAAAATATTTTCTATAAAGATCATCAACCTCTCCAATATTTCTAAGTTCAAATTAAACTTCAACAAACTAGACATTATAAGTGGAAGGGATCTTTTCAACGATTCCATCTGGTTATTAAATATAAGAAATATGCAACTAAAAAACTAGCTGATATGTTATCTAGACATCATTTTATTTTAGCCATGGGTACCATAACTCTTCTTGATCTTTTTATGTATGAGTATTCTGTAGAGGAATATGAACATGATGCAAATTTTAGGGATATTTTTGTTCAAGTAGAGAAGTCTCCAATTTTAGGTTTTGAGCCCAAAGAGGATTTTTATCTTCAAGATGAATTGATCTATAAGTTGGTAAGCTTTGTGTTCCAAATCATATGCCATAGAAGACCAGGGGAATAAATTTCCTCACTTTTAGGATTCATAAAGATTTTAGGAACTTAAAAACCTTAAGTTGGGGAGGTATGATTCAATTTTGGATTCTGATCTACTAGTCATTTATATTAGATGTTTTTACTATGCCCAATTACATGTAGTTCATGATTTCAAGGCACTATTATAAGACATTTAATAATAAAAACATAAAATCAAATATGTTACAATGACAAAGTTAGTATGGGGTGATCTCAAAATTTTCATGGGGATGAATGCAGTGAGGAAAGAGTTCAGCTAATGAGGGAAGCACATACTTCAAAATTTTTAATACATTTTGGTGGTACAAATATTTTTTTTTAACTTTGAACATGTATGCTTATTGGCCCAATTTACATGTATATGTTTCCAAGTTCATATGAGGATGTGTATTATGTAGTATAAATAAGTCTAGTAAAAAATATGGGTTTACATGTGCCATTATTGGTTCCTTCTATGTCATGTATTTTTTAGGTAGGTTGCCTATGTCAATAAAGGGGCTTGACTATCACTTTATGGTTATGGACTAGTTTATTAAGATGTGTATTCTTATTCTTTGTAAGGATACCCTAAAAGCTAGTGATGAAATTGAGTTTATTTTGATAATGTGTAGGTTCATTTTGGTTTTCCAATTTATATTATTTGAAATTGGGATTAAAGGTTTCTTGGGAATTTTTGGGCCACATTGTGGGAGAAGATGGATACTAAGTTGAAACAATCTGCCAGTTTTCACCCACAAACCAATGTGAAACCAAGGTTGTGAGAAAAACATTGGTACAAATTTTGAGAGGGTAAAATTGGAAGCATTTTAAGCCTTGGGATGAAAATTTTGTGTATATTCAACATTCATATAATAGGGTTGTGTATTCTTCTACTAATAAATCTCATTTTGAAACTTGTTTTGGCTACTTACCTCCATGTGCATTCAATGTTGTTTTGAGACACCCATACAAAGTAAATAGACAAGTGGATCATAAAGTCCAAAAATATAAGAAGTTAATTAAGAAGATTCAAAAAATTCACCTCCAAGTACAATCAAGGTTTAAGGAGTCTCAAGCCAAGTACAATTCAAGACATAATCAATATAGGACTGAGCATAATTGCCTTGTTAGAAATAAGGTATGGTTTTAATTAAGGAGAGAAAGGATCCAAGGTAAGTATAAGAATCTTAAGTCTCTTATGTACGGTCCTTTTGAAATTTGGAACAAGTGGGAAAGAATTATTTTAGACTTGATTTGATCCTTATATGAAGATATATTTAGTTGTCAATGTTGATAACTTACATCTTTATAAGCCTTACATGTTAAACAATGAATATGAAGGATTATTGCTACCTTAAGTTGAAGAGATTATTCTAGATAGTTATGTAGAATTTATTGAGGATTTTTTCTTGTATAAAAAGGAAAGGAGAATGCAAATAGGAGTGAAAAAAATTGGTTGGTTGGGTTAAAGGGCTAACTACCCAAAAATGCCAAATGGTATTCCATAGAAGATGTGGGGAATACATTTCCTCAATTATAAGATTCATAAATCTTTTAGGAACTTAAAAACATCAAGTTATGGAGGTATGCTTGAATTTTGGATTTTAATCTACTAATAATTTATACTATATGTTTCTACTCTGCCTAATTGTATGTAGTTCATGCTTGTACGACACTATTGTAAGACATTTAATAAGCAATACATCAGATCAAATATGTTACATGGAAGAGTCAGTATGGGGGTGATCTATAAATTTTAATTTAGATGAATGTAGTAAGTTTTATCTCTTTAAATGGAGGGGTTTTCCATACATATTAAAACCATAACTATTTTTAGGGTGTTGGTAACAATACCACCCAAGCAGTTTTGCCACCATACAAAATGTCAAGAGTTGAATAGTTGAATTTTTTTATTCTTCTCAATGGTGGTTCATTTAAAATTCTTGGTGGGATCCAAGGTTGAGAGAATAAATATAGGCCTTGATGAGGAAAAAGGCATCAGAAAACACAATTATAAGTCTTGAATTTGGATTCACAATGCAAGTTGAAAGTTTGAGTTTTTGATCTTGTTGTCTTATTGTTTCCTAGCTATATATGGTTGGTGTAATAGTGTTGGAATAGAAATAGTTGTATAATAAAGTGTAGATCATCCCTATGTACAAGTTTTGGATAGAGTGGTAGTGATAATTTGATCCATTAAGGCCATGTTTGGCAGTACCTTGTACACTTATTACATTACATAATGGAAGGGGAGTGTAATTCCCTCACCCACTAAAAATTTCCCCACATCAGATTTCTCTAGTATATCTCTTGAATTTATTGATATATATTTCTAAGATGGTTAATATAATAGAACAATCATCTTCCAATGATTGTTAAGATGAGAGTGATATGATCCATTTTGGTGAAGCTTAGAGTGGAATCTCCACCTAGTTTATGGATCACCAATGCACTCTATATTGAAAAACTAACCCAAAAAACTATTTTAGAGATGAGACATTTAATTTAAAAACACATCCAATAACTTATCCATTATCTATAATTAAAAAAAAAACATAATTTATCCTAATCATTTAAAGGCTATAAACCCTTTTAAATTGAAAACAATTTCCTTTCGATCATATCCAAACAAGAAAATAGGGTTTCAAGAAAATGGTAAAACACTCCATTTTAAAAATGAGAGAAGATGAGTACACAATACTCAATATCTCTTGATCTAAAACTGAAAAATGCTTCCATAATATTGTCACACATATAAATACTAAATGCATTTCTTATATTGAAAATGGGTCAAAACACATGACTACAAATACCATTATTTTTATCATTCATGTGAATAAATTTTAACCTATAAACGGTAGTGCTTAATGAAAATCATTCACACTGAAATACCAAAATTCATAAAACTTATTTCCACCTCATCAAGGCTGAACAAAGAACTAAACCCATAAATTCAACCACCAATATTAAGTAAAATCTGAATGAAGTTATAAAATTGTGTAAAAAACATTCCTGAGCTTCGGTATGCACTAAGCTTACCCATGAAAATCAAATGAAAAAACAAGATTATAAAACTCAAAAAAATCAAGAAGTTTCAAGTATACCATCCAAATACCTAGGAATTTTACATTGAATGCACACTAAAATTACATATAGGGGATAATTACATATACATGGCATATCCTTCGTGCTTATCAAATTATATTAAAGTGACAAAATGAAATATTAATTTTCAATGTTTATGATCTTGTAACACCAAATTATTATGTTTCAGGATTATGTTTCATTTTTTTACCATGGTGACTAAGAATAATAACCTTGTAGGATACAAAACATATCAAGATGATTACCTTACTCATTATCAATGTAGTTATTGAATGCCAAAATAAAACCTTATTAACACTAATGCCAAATATTATGTTCATTCACCATGGTAGGTTATTTCACATTCAAATCCTATGCAAACCAAAATCTTGACATCTCATTTTTCAACATCAAAGGAGAATTATATAAGTGGAATCATAGTATTTTTGTCAAAATTATATATCCATATTCATTTCAAACTAAGAAAAAGATTTGTGTTACAATTAGAATAAACTACACACTAAATATTGAGCCCAAGGAAACTCAAATGTGATTGTATACTTGAGAACATTGCCATTGTCATTAAAAATAGAATAATTTTTTTAGAATAAGTTATTGAAGCTCATAATGGATTGTATTTAGATTTGGAAATATCAAAAATATCAAAGAGGTTTCCACATGGATTCTCCTATTCACTGCTAATGCGAAATGATATCTAAGCAAGAGTCATAGTCAATAAGTGTTTACAACCTCAACCATTTTGAATCAAATGCAATTGAAATCAAGTACCATGTTTTATCCTTGTGTGAAAGTGCTAAATATTAAATATGTATAATTTCAATAATAATAAATCAAGCATGAAAGTATGAAAACAATCAAATTGCACTCAAATCATAAGAAGTAAAAAGTTATATATGCAATTTCCCCCCAATAAAATAATAACATCAATTCACAAGGTACAATAGTGTTTGTTGAAATAATTTTTCAAAGAGAATTTTTTTGAGAGGGTTATAAAATTTTATGATAACACTTGTAATGTTGCTTGCAATTTTTAGACATGACGTTGGGCTGAAAAATATATTTTTACAAAATTTTCTTTAGGAGTACAATCCAAGTCAAATTGTTTCCTAAATTGCTAAGCACAAACCCTTTAATGATTTTTTGCCTATTAGAAATGTGTTTAACCCTAAATTTTTAGATTTTGATATAGGGTTTAGAATATAAAAATAATTCAAGCATAAGGGTGATAATTAAACTATAATAGGCCAAGTAATTACAAACTCAGATAAATGAATATTTTGAATTATAAAATTGAGATATGATAAATATATAAATTACTTAATTTTAAAGATGTTCAATTGATTGTAATAATAAAGAGAAATGATAATTATTTAGGTTTATTGTGTGTAGTAAGATATGAACTGGAAACATGTGTAAATTATGTAGGATTAGTATCTATTATGGCATAGAATTTCACCCTATGAGAGGGTTCTTTAGGCTCTCTCACTCCTAGTCACACAATGGGATCAACCCCAGGCTGTGTGTATCCTATGATGGGGTTGGACCTCGAGACAAGGTTGGCTCCTCTAGGTAGATCAACTAAAGTACTAATTTTTCTTGGGAAAATGGGATAAAGGGTTGCTTGAAATGATTGAAATCATAAAAGAGGTGATGTACCAAACTAAATGAGACTCCCAATTTGATTAAAAAACAAACACAAGGTAGATCAAAGATCCCTCACTCACACAATCTCTAACACTAGCTGGTTTGCATGAATAATTCTAAATAAGGCCTTCTAGGCAAGATATAAAGCATAGAAGAATGATAAAATTCACATCATACCTTCACTTGTGAATAAAAAACATGAATTTAAACTTAAAAACACCTTACACTACGTGAAAAAGGTAAGGAAGAGAGGATAATCACCAAGGAAGAAAACATCTTCATGAGACAATCATGCACAAACTACCTGGAATGCAGAGTGCAGTCAAACAAATAGGTGAAAATGTAAATATTATTACTTCAAAGGTTGTTACAAATTTTGATAGGGTTTTACCTTATCAAATTAGAGTCTCATTACCAAGATAAGAAGGAGCTATATATGGATGAAGAGAAGAGAAAGAGGAGGAGAAAGGTTTCCACCTTCAATAAATGCACTTCAACCACCATTTTTTGCCATCCAATGTAGAAGAGGAGGATTAAAGTCCTTCAACAACCCTCCATGGTGCTTATAGGCTGATCATGTTTTTGGATAATATATTTTGGTCAAAAAAGTGCTTCAAAATCTTGAATATTGTAAAAATTTGCACCCAAAAATCATCAGGGTTTTTACTTGCAAAAACACATGAAAATTTTGCTTGAATCTTCGATAGGGATTTGACTTGAAAAAACACATGCAAAGTCCCTTTGAATCTCTGATAGGGATTTGAATGAAAAAAACACATGCAAAATCCATTTGAATCTCTGATAGGGATTTGACTTGCAAAAACACATGCAAAGTCCTTCTGAATCTCTCTTGGGGATTTGACTTGTAAAAACACATGCAAAGTCCTTCTGAATCTCTGGTGGGGATTTGACTTGCAAAAACACTATAAAGTCCCTTTGAATCTCTAGTGAGTATCTGACTTGAAAAACTACATGAAAAGACCCTCTGAATCTTGAATGGGTATTTGAATTGCAAAAACACATGCAAAGTCCCTCTAAATCTCTAGCGGGGATTTGACTTGTAAAAACACATGAAAATTCCCTCTAAATCTCTGGCAGGGATTTGAATTGCAAAAAAACATGCAAAGTCCCTCTAAATCTTTGACGAGGATTTGAATTTAAAAAACACATGCAAAGTCTCTTTGAATATCTAGTGGGGATTTGAATTGAAAAAACACATGTAAATTCTCTCTAAATCTCCAATGGGGATTTGACTCATAAAAACACATGCAAAGTTTCTCTGAATCTATGGTGGGGATTTGACTTGCAAAAACACATGCAAAGACTCTCTAAATCTCTATCAAGGATTTGACTTGAAAAAACACATGCAAAGTCCATCTGAATCTTTAATGAGGATTTGACTTGAAAAAACACATGCAAATTCCCTCTAAATATCTGACGAGGATTTTAAGTGCATTTTACAACTTTATGACTTTGTGATTGTGTAACTTTGTAATTTTGCAAAGTTTTAAAGTGCACAAAAATATCCAATTTTTGCTTGGAAGGGAAAGTAGAGATTTAAGTGCACTTTTTAACTTTTGCAAAATTGTAAAGTGCACATAAATCTTCAATTTATGCTTGTGAGGGAAAATGGATATTTAAGTGCATTTTGTAACTTTTGCAGAGTGCAAAAAAATCTCTAGTTTCTGCTTGGGAGGGAAAGTAGAGATTTGAATGCATTTTTCAACTTTTTCAAAGTTTCAAAATGCACAAAAATCTCTAGTTTTTTCTTGGTAAAATGGTGCTTAGGCCATATTGAATCTTTTACTCAAGGCTCTAATAGTTTGGTTATTTTTACTAGCATTTCATGCTTGCCACTAGATGGTGAATAATCTTTAAAATTGGCTTGATTTAGTATTTACAACGTAAACCCCACTTTTAAGAATTTACCTTAAATTTTCAAAACTTACCTAAAACTTTGATAAAAGATTCACAAGAAGGTTGAGAACATGAAATAGGGACATGAATCTTATCTCCTCCCTTTACCATTGGATCATTCACTGCAATAGGATTTTGAGACTGTTCAGTTCACCATGCTAAGACCCTCCAAGATAGTGCACTACATCATTAAGTCATGAATAGAAAGAGATTAGCCATCAAGGCAAAATAATGCATGTAGGCCAATTTTGGCCAACATTTTGGCAACCTCCTAGGATTGTATGCCTGTCTATGTAATAGAATAGTCATCTTAGCCTGTTCATTAGGCTTATGGAGTCATAAATAAAATCCTCCTCAATTGAGAAAAAGGATGCCAACCTCTTGAAGAAACTCTCATAATAACAAGAACAACAAGAAACAAAACAACCATGTGCTCAAAGCACTTAGAGAAGGGAAACACAAAATAGAAGAGAATGTGCACAAATCACTTAGAGGAAAACAACATCTAATCTAATATATATATATAATGACTGTAGACAATTTCTAATAACAAGGCTTTAGATGAATCCCATTAACTGGTATGGCTAATACCTCTCCATCTAGCTTGGAAATCTAAAAGGCATTATGTTGTTTATATCCATGAATCAGGTAGGGTCCACTCCATAAACTATAAAACTTTGTATGTTTACCTTGTTCGGCCTTATTAGCATCCCACTTCAAGACTAGATCACCTTCCTTGAAGTCTCTTGCAATGGATCTCTTGTCAAAAGCCTTCTTAAATTGAACTTGATGTGATTCCATTGTCTTCATTACAAGGTCTCTTGATTCTTCAAGTTCCATGAGTTAGGCCATTCTCACACCCATGGGTTCACTTTCCATCAACTGAAGTTGATGAGATAGCTCCAAAGATGGTAGTTCAAGAGAGATGGGTATATTATCATCTCTTCCATACACAAGGAAAAATTATGAGTTATCAATGGCACTCTTGGGAGTCACCCTATCATCCCACAAGGTTTTCCTTAGCTTGGTATGCCATATCCTCTATTTCTCCTCTATGGTCCTCTTGATTATCCTAATCAAGTTCTTGTTTGTTGATTCAACAAGCCTATTTCCTTGGGAATAATAGTTATATGATGTGCTAAGGTAGATATCTAGTTGAATATCCCATTCACTTGTTTTCATGTCAACAAATGCCAAGGCATTAACTGAGATGATAGTGGCTAGTACCCTAAATCTTGTCATAATGCTATCATAAAAATCTAACACTATTATCTCATTAGCCTCTTTTAGAGTAATAGACTCCACCCACCTGGTGAAGTAGTTAGTGGCAGTGAGTACCCACTTGTTTCATTCACTAGAAGGTGGATTTATCATGCCTATGAAGTCAAGGCCCCACTGCATGAAGGGCTGCTCTACCTGAATGGGGTTAAGAGGAAGGGCTGCTAGTCTTTGTTTACCACTAAAAAGAGTGCACTTTTGGCACTTCCTAACCCATGTGTAGGAATATTTGAAAATGTTTGGGCCAATAGTAACCATCTTTCATGATTTTTTATACTATTTTCCTTGGATTAAAGTGACCTCTTATAGGTCCATCATGGAACTGCTTTAAGAGTCTGTTTACTTGATCAACCTTTATGCACCTGAGCAACACTCCATTAAGGTCTTTCCTGAATAATACCCCATCAACTAGGGCATAAGGTATGGAATAAAGTCTAAAGAATATTGTTATAGTTCTATCCATACCTTGAGGACACTCACTTATATTTAATAATATAATCATTTCTTACATCCAATCAGTGGAGGGTAGAGGTGTAGCTGCTTGTAGGCCATCTGATATCACTAGAGCAGCCTCTTTTTCTTCTTGTAGGTAAACAACCAAGTGCTCACAAAAACATTTACCTCTTACAAACTTATTAAACTTAATATCAACATCAAACTCCATGACTCTATTGATCTAACCGGCCCTCTTCTCATTAGATCTCTACTCAAGAAGAAATCTCTCACACCTGTATGGGAGACCATGAGATGAATCTTATTGTTTGACACCATAGTCATAATTTTTTTCATTTATCTCACAACAAATAACACTTGATTTTTAACAAAAATATGCATTTATTCATATCCTTCAAGTCCCTGATTGAATAAAGTTATTGGATGCTCAAGACCCTCCTAAATCTATTGTATGAGCATAGTTGATATACTGTCCACAATAGCAAAGGCATATAGGTATAAATAGATTGAAAAATATGGATTCAATAGAGTTGGTGATTATGAAATGTCTAAATTAATAGCCTCAAAACCTACCTTGAATTATTTTGACCAAGTGAAGATGTGATTCTTCTTCAACATTACTATTATAGGCTTGACCAAATGTGCAAAATCAAGTATTAATCTTCTCAAAAAATTGAAGAATAGACCTTTATTATGTTGAGTAAAAGATAAGGCCAAGATGACACTTATCCTCTTGAGGTCAATGGATAGTCCTTCTTTGGAGACAATGTGCCCTAATAGTTTGCCTTCATGAACAAAAAACACACACTTTTGGGGTTTAAGGAGATACTAAACTCCCTACACTTCTCAAAGATGAGTCTTAAATGGTTTAAGTGGTCACTTACCTTCTTGGAGAAAAATTTGATATCATCCAAGTACACAAGCACCATATGATTAAGAAGACCCTAGAAAGACATTTAAAATGTGGCACCAATATTGGAGAGACCAACAAGTATATTCTCTTAAGCATAAGTCCCCCACTTTGTGGCAAAGGTTTTCTTGTACTAGTATTCCTCCTTGACTAGCACCTAATTATAACCTGAACACCATCCAAGAGAGAGAAATATTTTGAACCAACCATAATTTAGAGGAGATTCTATATGGATGGCAAAGGATAGTGATCTTTCAAGGAGACCTTGTTCAAATCATTCAAATCAACACACAATCAAATCTCACCACTTTTCTTCCTTACATATACCAAGTTGGCCACCCATGAAGAATGTTTACTTACAAAGATAATGTTTGACTCAATAATCTAGGTCAAATATCTTATCATGAGTATATTTATCTTGGGATTTATAGGCCTCTACTTCTGCTTTAAAGGCTTCACATTTGCATCTAAATCAATGGTGTATTGAGCAAGATGAGGCTCAAAACCCCTAAAATTAGTTTACTCCCAAGAAAACACATCTACAAACTCCCTATAAAGTACAATGAATGCAACTTTATTAACCTTAATATTGACCTTACCAAGCTTGAGAAGTTTGTCTTGGAAGATGAGAACTCTTTGATGGTTCTCTTCACTAGTGGAAAAGACTACCTTATCTTTCCTCATGAGATCTCCTTCGTGGAAGATTCTCTCAAGGGTGACCAGCACTTTAGGGAGTTTTTTTCATTTCAATTGGAGTATTTGATATCCATACTGATTTTATAGCTTTTTTTAATTTGAAGATGAAAACGCAACATCCTAGTGCAAGAAGTAGGCAATTTGTTTGTCATTTAAAAAAACCTACCAATTGGATTAATTATTGAGAATGGATGGTACTATAACCACCTTAACATACGACTAATTTTTTGATTTAATCAAATCATATGGTATATTTGAGTCCCCATTGATGTTAATCTATTTGCATGCTTATTGTTCTCTCTAGGCACACTTTGGGTTTTGAAGGCTTAAAAATCCTCTAATAGAACCCAAACCCTATGCTTGTAAAATTTCATCAAGGGGTTCTTGGATGTATTTTAGATTTTACCTAATTGAAAATGAGTTCACTATCTCCATATACATGTAATTGCTTAATTTTACTCTTTCTATCCCATTGGAGGCTAGGAATAAGGCCTTCATATTGAGCTGCATTATAAGAACATCTAAACTAAAAATTGTAAGCTGAGAATTACTTGTCATTATAGGGAGAGACCATCATAACACCTATCCATATTTCATTTTTTATTTTTGATCCATCAAAAAACATTTTCTAAATTCTATTAGTCTCCTCTTATGGCCTAATAAGGGATGGTATAAACTCATTCTCTTCATGTAAGCAGTAGAATCCCATATCTATTTCTTTAATGCCTCCTAAAGGATCAAATTTTTGATTATCATTCCATAACTCATCCTAGAATATGTTAGGTAGCAACTCCACATGAGTGTCTAGCTCTCAATCGATAGGGTGATCCTCCTCATCCAAGATTATGTAGTTGATATTTGGGTTGCTTAGTTTGTAAGTCTTAATGTGAAACTTTGAAATTGGTTCAACCCTAATAGACACCTTGGTTCCATACCTTGTCCTAAATGCTATATAGGACCAATATACTGCCAAGTAACCCCTAATTTTTGTGGTGAAGTCCCTAAATAGGCATAGATAAAAATGGGGTGGTACCTCTAGAACAACCACATCTTGGACAACTAAAACATTAGGGTAGGCATGGAGGGTTAAATATAGAACTTTGATAATACCAAATGGTTTAGTAAAATATTTATAAAGCTATAATACCCCTTTAGAGAGGGGTTCATATTTCAAACCAAGTTGATCTACTATTGATTTAGACATTATTGAAGTGCTTGCCCCACTATCCACCATGCGGTTTCATACCAAAGAGTTGTTAATGATCAAATAAATGTAGAAGGGAAGATGTTTGATTACCTTGTTTGGATGCACTTCATTAGTATTGATTAAATTAGTGAGGACCACACTCTCTTTGCTTGGTGGTTTCTCTAAAACAATGATTTTTGACAAGCCTTCTTAAAGAAGATCCACTTGAACAGGTATAGAAAGCATTTTCCACATAGGGAAACTGCCATTGAATTATTAATTTGATCAACAATGTTTATGTGTGCACCAACAACCTTTGCTTGTGCTTTGGGAGCCAAAACAATGTTTTGTACTCATGAACTTTGAGGTATAAAAGTACCTCTTTGATTCTTATTTTTATGAGTTGTTTGAGACTTTAGAGATACATTAGGCTCATTTTTATTTGAAAAAAATGGAGAAGGAGTAGAATACCCTTTAACTTCATCTTGGCTACCATTTATGTTCCTTCTCTTGAACCCGGTGTTGGTTACCACAAGAATGTTTGCTTAGATATTAATAGCTTGTTGATTGAAAGTATAACACTTATCCAATTTTTAGTTCACCAATGTAGCACCCAATTTATCTTCTCCCTCATTATCCCCTTGGAATTTTTGAGGCTTTTTTAGTTTAATCATCATAGGCACTTCTGAATTTTGTGCCATTAAATCTTGGTTGAACCCATAACTAGCACCCTACTACCATTATTCATTTAAGCCTTAGTTGAGCTCTATATTTAGGATGATAGCCTAATTATAAGACTAATTAAAAGGTAGAGAAAACTCACCTTATCATGCAAGTTTGTTTTGAATAGGGACCAAAGTCTTGGAATTACTTGTAGCATTAGGATTGTAGTTGTTACTTGGTTTAACATAGGTGAGCTTCCCTTGCCTTTGAGAATTTACCTTGAAGGGTGTCCTATTATATTGATAGGGTTTCTAAGGTTGATGTTGTCTATTAAACTAAGATTTATACCTCTTGACTTTCACTAACTCATTGCCAAATGTTTGGAACATGTTTTTGATCTCTTGGAGTTTGCTAGATTGACTAGTTGAAGCTTTATCTTGTCTTGGTGTAGGTATGGAAGTACGTGTTGGAAAAGGAGGAGTGGTGAAAGAGGAGGAATAACAACAAGAGGTGTTTGTATCTTGGGGAATAATGGTATAGGAGGCCTAGATGTGAGATTGATGGCTTGTATTAGGCTATCCTCTATCTTGATTGTTACCTCATAAGCATAAGGTAATATGCTTCTACCCATTGACTCTATCATAACTATAATGTCACTATTGAGGGCCCTTAGATAATAGAGGAAAGCATAATTAGGAGTGGGATTAATAAGGATTGAAATCCTATCCCATGTTTTATGAAACCTTTTGTTAAAGTCCTATATGACCTCTTAAGGATATCTCTTGATTGTTGTCAACTGCTCTGCTAGGGAAAATTTGTCACTCTTGTCTTCAAACCTCTTGCATAAATAATCCCTTAATTGGTACCAGTTGTGATGGAATTAGGATTAGGTTCCCATACTAATCTAGGACCTTACCCTTGAAAGAGATGGCTAACAACCTGATAGATACATTCTCTTTAGTGATGTTATGGATATTGAAAAAATTAGCTATGTCTCTAATGTGTTCAAAAGGAGTTATAGAGTTGTCCCCTGAGTATTAAGGAACACTCTTAAAGGATGACACTAGAATATGATCATACTAGTTAAGATACAAAGGACTTTGACCATTTAAATCCATAAAAGGCAAGTCTATAGGGGTAGCCATGATAATGAAATGAGCTAATAAGAATCTTCTAGCAGAGGTAGACTTACAAATTAGTTTAGGAGGGAAAATTCTCAAGTATGGATGAGTATTAGCAAACCTAAATATTATTATTAAGTTAAAATGTAGTCACATATGGTATGAGAAAATAGGCACTATTCTACTACCAAAAAGATGAGTGTTCATTGGAGTTGATAGATGTTGAGAGTGTGGATGCTACAAATACTATAAATGGATCAAGACTAGCATCAACCTCGATCAATATTCTTCAAATGGGCCCCATTAGGTGTGCTATAAACTATTTGGCATATAATTTCACCCTATGAGAGGGTTCTTAATTCTCTCTCACTCCTAGCCACATAATGGGATCAACCTTAGGCTGTGGGTATCCTATGATGGGGTTGAACCTATAGAAAAAGTTGGCTCCTCTTGGTAGATCACCTAAAATACTAATTTTTCTTGGGAAAAGGGGTTAAGGGTTTCATAAAATTATTGAAAGAATAAAAAAAGTAATGCACCAAACTAAATGACACTCCCAATTTTCTCAAGAAACAAACACAAGGTAGCTCAAATATCCCTCACTCACACAATCTCTAACACTAGATGGTTTGCATGAACAATTCAAAATAAGGCCTTCTAGATAAGAGATGAAGCATAGAGGAATGATAAAATTCACATCATACCTTCACTTGTGACTAAAAAACATGAATTCAGACTTACAAACACCTTACACTGCTTAAAAAAGGTAAGTAAGAGAGAACAATCACCAAGGAAGAATATGTCTTCACAAGGCAATCATGCACAAACTACCTAAAACATAGAGTGGTGTCAAATAGGTAGGAAAAAATGGTAATCTTATTGCTTCAAAGATTTATATTTACAAATTTTGATAGGGTTTTACCTTATCAAATGGGATTCTCCTTACCAAGAGAAGAAAGATCTATATATGAAAGAAGAGAAGATAAAGAGGAGGAGAAAGCTTTCCACCTTCAATAAATGCACTCAAACCAACATTTTTTTCCATCCAACATAAAAAGGACAATTAAAGTCCTTCAAAAACCCTTCATGGAACTTAGAGGCTAATAATATTTTTTTTGGTAATCTCATTTGGTCAAAAAAGGGCTTCAAAAGCTTGAATTTTACAAAAATCCATGCCCAAAAATCATCATGGTTTTAACTTGTAAAAACACGTGAAAATTTTTCCTAAATTTTTAATGGGATTTGACTTGCAAAAATATATTTAAAGTCCCTTTGAATCTTCTATGGAGATTTGAATTTCAAAAATACATGCAAAGTCCCTCTAAATCTATGGTAGGGATTTAACTTAGAAAAACACATGCAAAGTCTCTATGAATCTTTGATGAGGATTTGATTTGTAAAAACACATGTAGAGTCCCTCTAAATCTTTGATGGGGATTTGACTTGCAAAAACATAATCAAATTCCCTCTAAATCTCCAACAAGGATTTGACTTGAAAAAACACATACAAAGTCTCTCTAAATCTCTGGTAGGGATTTGAATTCTAAAAACACAAGCAAAGTCTCTCTAAATCTGTAGCAGGGATTTAACTTGAAAAACACATACAAAGTCCCTCTAAATCTCTAGAGGGAATTTGACTTTGAAAAACACATGCAAAGTCCCTTTAAATCTTTGGCAGTGATTTGAATTTCAAAAACCATGGAAAGTCCCTATGAATCTCTGGCAGGGATTTGACTTGAAAAAACACATGTAAATTCACTCTAAATCTTTTGAAATTTTATGATTTTGAAACTATGCAACTTTGAAATTTTGAAAAGCTACAAACTACACATAAATCTCCAATTTTTACTTGGGAGGGAAAGCAAAGATTTAAGTGCATTTTACAACTTTTTCAAAGTTGAAAAGTGCACAAAAATATTTGGTTTCCACTTGGGAGGGAAAATAAAGATTTAAGTGTATTTTGTAGCTTTTTTAAAGTTGCAAATTGCACAAAAATATCTGGTTTTTGTTGGGAGGGAAAGCAGAGATTTAAGTGCATTTTGAAACTTTTACAAAGTTACAAAGTGCACATAAGTCTCTGGTTTGTGCTTGGTAAAAAGGTGCTTAGGCCATATTTAATCTTTTACTTAAGGATCTGATAATTTGGTTATTTTTCCCACCACTTCATGTTTTCCATTGGATGATGAATAATGTTAAAAATTGGCTTGATCTAGTATTTATAATGTAAACCCCACTTTTAGGAATTGAACTTAAAGTTTCCAAACTTACCTAAAACTTTGCTAAAATCTTCACAAGAAGGATGAGAACATGAAGTAGGGAGATGAATATTATCTCATCCCTTTACCATTGGATCATTCACTACAATAGGCTCTTGAGACAATTTAGTTTATCATGCCAAGACCCTCCAAAATAGTGCACTGCATCATTAATTCATGACTAAAAAGAGATTAGTCATTAAAGCAAAAAATTTTAATGTAGGATAACTTTGGAAAATAGTATAATTGATTAGTCATCATATTCTGTAAATTTTATTTATATATCCATAAACACTACAATTAGATCTGGACACTACCATTGACACTAGTGTTTTATTATGATGTAGGTGTCTAGTATGAAATGATGATAGGATCTAGATGCAACCAACTTCGTTACTCTAGGTTTTCTATCAAATTTCTATTGATGTATTTAAATTTGGGGTATGAGTTATCACTTTTCATTGATTGATGAAAATGTTTATCTTCACCCTTGGAATTAATTTAATAACACCTTAAATCAATCAACTACATAAACACTTTATTCTACCTTATTCATCCCTAGTTTCATATCAAACATAGGAGAAGTCATATTATGGGTCTAAAACATTCAAAGTGTAATCCATGAGTGATATTTATCAAGTTACAAGCTAGATCACTGCATACATAATTATATAGTATATATTTCACCCTTGTACACACACTTTATTACACATAGGAGAGAATTATATAAGTTTTAAACCTTATTTAGAGTATTGGCTATGTAGGCAGTGCCCATTAACAAAGGGGTATTTTGGGTAAGCTTGACACCATGATCCCACTCTCAAAATATGAAAAATAACATCAGTGTTTTAGCATAATTTTTATATTAAGATTGATGTATGTCCCCATTTAAATGCAAGGGTTACAACTATCAAATTGATCGGGTTGAAAAATATGTAAAATTATATAAGTTTGATCAATTGTAAATGTTTTTGAATTGAATATATCTTAAATTAGTCATTTGAAGTGTTTTTTATTTGAATTATATCACTATATTTTTTTACTTCGTAGTGCGTAATCTCAAGGAGGTAGAGAAAGATAGTATAATTTGATAAATTTTCTTTTGGGATAGTGTAGAATAATTTCCAAAGGAAATAGTATACATATAGAATCTAAAGGTACCCCCAATTAATAAGGAAAAAACATGGGAAAAACTTTGAATAAGAATAATATTTTTTAAATTTGGAAATTTGAAAAGTTTTGATATTATCCATGGAAATGTTTTCATGTAGAAGAACCCATTATGTATATGCCAATGTAACTGATGGGCATTTATTTTTTTATACAATGCTCAAGATATTGTATGCAAAATTTATCATTAGATGGTGGAGCCTGGTCTTATTAAAATGCCCAGTTCTCAATGGGGGGTGTGTGGGGGGGCTTTCCTCCCCACTATGGTCACCATGGGGGTCCAAGGGGGGTGGCACCATACATGAAGCCCCCTAGTGGGGGTTTAGTGGAAGTACTCTTAAAGTATTTTTTTTGTGAAAAATGCATTGTAAAATATTGTAATTTCATAGTAAATTTGGACCATCCACTATTAGGCCACATATCGAATGGTATAAATTATGTTGGTACTTTTTTTCCCTAATATGTAAACTTTATTTGATATGAGGGCATTGTAATCATGATGACACACTATGTTTTAGTGAAGAGGAGATTGTAATGGATGTATTGTAGGTTTATCCCTTCATTTGTTGGATTGAATAAGAGAAGAACTGGTTGTTTCTATGTGGAAGTATCCCATATTTGGTGAACCATGTTAAACCTATGTTTCTCTTATATTGTGTTTTCTAAATTTTATTTCTATCTTTATTTCATTAATGTTGCTCTGTGTTCTATATTCTTAACAACTGCAATTAGAGCTAAAGGTTTATTTGGTAGATAAACTCGTCGAAAAAGAGGGTTCCTAGTTCAAGTGGGAGTAATAGCAAAGGAAGGAAGTTTAAGGTCAATAAGTTTAATATCCAAAATTACCAACTATGGAGGATGCAAATTGAGGACTATCTATATCAGAGGGATTTTTTCCTATCATTGGGTAGAAAAGCAAATAAACTAGTGACTATGAAGGATGAAGAATGAGGGGTTCTTGATAGAAAGCCACTAGGAACAATACAACTGCGCTTGGCAACATTAGTAGACTTCAATATTTAAAAATAAGAGATAGTATAAAATGTGATAAAGGCATTAGATAGAGTGTATGAAAAAACCTCAACCTCCAACAAGGTATTTCTTATGAAGAATTTAATTAATATAGAGATGTCATAAGGTGGGTCTATTGATGATCATTTAAATGAATTTAACATAGTCACAAATCAATTAAGCTCTGTAAGAGTAAATTTTGATGATGAGGTTAGGGATATTTCTATTTTCTGCTTATTGCCAAAAAGCTAGAATGGCTTGGTCATGGCTGTGAGTAATTATGTCTTTAGTTCAAACACTATAAATTTTGATGATGTTATTGGTGCTATTCTTAGCCAAGAAATGTGATGAAAAATCATAGGTGAGACATCAAGTAATGCTTTGACTATGGAGAATAGGGGAAGACAAAAATACAAAGGAAAGGGCCTAAGGAATTATGGGAAGTCTAATAAAAGTATATCCAAATCTAGAGGAACATTAGTGTGTTGGATTTGTGGGAAGAAAGGGCACCTAAATAAATATTGTTGGTTTTGTAAATGAAAACAAAGAGATGGACAACAAGATAAAAATTAGGAAGTAAATGTATCAGGTGATGTGTTTCAATATGCTTTAATCCTTTCATTAGATAATATTAATGATTCTTGGGTATTAGATTTAGGGGCTTCATTTCATGATACATCCCATACAAAATATTTTTAAGAATATGTTAAAGGTGATTTTGGATAGGTTTATTTGGGTGATTTTGGACCTTGTAAAATTATTAGAAAGGATAAGATACAAATAAAATTATAGAATGGAAACAAATGGTTGATGAAAGTGGTGAGGCATGTTCCTGAGTTAAGAAAAAATCTAATTTCAGGAGGGCAATTGGGAAGTGAGGGTTGCATAATTATATTTACATAAAATTTATAGAAGGTCACTAAAGGATCACTGTTAATAACAAAAAGAGAGAAGGTAGGTACATTATATTTATCTACTAGTAATATTGACTCTTCTATTGATTTGGCTTATATATAATTAGATACAAAATTATGGCACCACAGACTCAAGGACATGAGTGAAAAGGGGATGGAAATTCTCCACTCAAAGAATTTGTTGCCAAATTTAAAGAAGGTGGATTCGGATTTATGTGAGCATTGTGTGTATGGAAAACAAAAGTGAGTTAGATTTCTTAGAGTTAGGAAGACAAAGAATGATGCAAAGTTAGAGATTGTGCATACAAATGTATGGGGACTAGCTTTGGTATCATCCCTTGGTGGCTATTCTTATTTTGTTACTTTCAATGATGATGCAACTAAAAAAACTTGGGTTTATTTCATATGAAAAAAAATATGATGTTTTTAATATTTTTGAGAAATGGAAAGCATTGGTTGAGAATGAGATAGGAAATAATTTTAAGTGTGTTAGATCAAACAATAGAGGTGAATAATATAAAAAGGAGTTTGATAATTACTTTTTATCCCATGGGATTTGTAGATAGAAGATGGTTCCAAGAACACCACAGCAAAATGGTGTGTCAGAAAGGATTAATAAGAAAACCATGGAGCGTGTAAGGATCATGAGATTGCATGTAGGGCTTCCCTTATAGTTTAGGGAAGATGTTATGGATAATGCTATTTAGTAAATAAATAGAGGGTCTTCTAGTCCTTTAGATGGTGGCATTCTAGAGGAAGCATGGATAGATACAAAGGTAGACTATTCTTTTTTAAAAACTTTCAATTGTGAATCAGTTGTCCATATTAATAAATAAAATAGAACCAAGATGGAAGCAAAATCCAAGAAAATGTACTTTTATTGGATATGGAGTTAATGATTTTGGTTACCATTTATGGGATTTTGAAAATCACAAAATCATTAGGAGTAAAGATGTGATCTTTAATGAGAAGGTCATGTACAAAGATTAGTTGTAAGGAAAGAAACAAGAAAAGCCAAATATAGAATATGTAGTACTTAATGAAATCACTAGAAATGAAATTCCAAAAGTCCTAGAAAACCAAAATGTGCAATAAAAACAATAATAAAAACAAGTACTTCAAACTCCTAAAAGTGTAGTTTGAAGATCTACCTGAGTAAGTAGACTCCCTAAATGATACTCCCCTTCACTTTATTATTTATTATTGACTGATGGTGGTGAGATATAAAGCTATGAAGAAGCAATGTAGGTAGAAACTAGAAAGAAGTGGGAGCAAGGCATGAAAGAGGAGATGGAATCTTTGGTACATAAATAAACTTGGGATTTAGTTCATCTCCTTGTAAGTAAAATATCATTGCAAAATAAATGGGTTTATAGGTTGATGGAATAAGATGGAGGCACAAAGTGATACAAGGCTAGACCATTGTAAAGGGGTTTGCACAAAATAAAGGTATAGATTTTATGAAATATTTAATTTAGTTATTAAAATAACTTCCAAAATAACTATTTTAAGTTTGGTAGTAGTAGAATATTTTCACCTTGAACAGTTAGATGTGAAGACTAATATCCTTCATGGTGACTTGGAGGAGGAAATATATATGAAGTAGCCACATGGATATGAAGTCAAAGGTAAGGAGAAAATAGTGTGCATGTGGAAGAAGAGTTTGTATGGCCTACATCAATCTCTAAGGTAGTGTCATTTAAAAGTTGACATGTTTATGATAGAACAAGATCATAGTAGATGTCATTCTGACCATTATGTTTATTTTAAGAGATTAGATAATGGTAGCTATATTATATCATTATTGTATATAGATGACATGATTATTTCAGGGTCTTATTAAAATTTATCATTGATGTCACGTGTTTATGTACTGTCATTGATGTTAAAATAATTTTGAGGTTAAGTGTTAGTTCATAAGAAGGTGGCTATGGTCATTGGTATGAGATTGATTTTTTGAGCTTGCTAGTATGGCTTTGATTGATCCAATAGAGTTCTTGTGAAGCATAGTGAGGTATGGTGAAATGAGTGGATAAAAATATGTGGATTTGTTTAAGGTAGTGTAAGATTTATGTCTTTTTTGAAGATCTTTAGATCTTCACGAGTTCAAAGAGAGAGATTAGATTCATGTCTTGTGTGTTCAAGAAGGCTAGTTCAGTCTTGGGTAGTGACCTATATGATTTAAGGAGGCATGGTCAAAAGAGAAGGATGGGAGATGTTTTTCATCCTATCTCATATGTCTAGAAGTGAGTAGTAAGCTTTAGAAGGTTTCTTGAAGATAACAAAGTGGTATAGTGCCTAGTAGGTTTGTTTGATATACTAGTTCTTAAGCATGGATATGGATTATAGAGGCATGATGGTGGTGATATGGATGTGTATGAGCTTTAATTTATGTAATACAATTTTAAATAATTATACAAAGATGTAGAGTCAGTCACATGACTCTCAAAGTGAGCCAAAGGGGTAAGTTCTTCATTGGTGGTCTTCTCATGGACCTTGTCTTAAGACCCTAGGTGACATGATGATGCATCATGATTAGGTTTGGAGACTTGTGAGATCATGTGAGCATGATATGAGGTTTTATGACATGAGTATGAGGTGTTGAGATAAGTGTAATAGGTTTTAAGGTGTATTCAAGGTCTAAGTGTGATTGGCAGTTTTAAGTGATAATATGCAAAGAGACCTAGTGTGGCCTAATGAGGGGTCAAGTTTAGTTTTCAAGGTATTAGAGCTCATTAGATCATTTTCATAGGTATGATAGGTTGTTTCAAGTGTGTTCACCAATTTTTAGGTCAAATTCTTAAGGAAAAAAGATGAAAAATGGGTTTTAAGGTCTCTTATGTGATATAATGAAGTGTTACAGAAGTGAGAAGGATTTTTTGATGCTTAATGGCATGTGTGACTATTGTATGGGAATATGATCTATTAGGGAGAGATGGCAAAGGGTCCTATCAATAATTTCCAAGCATTATTATTTGGTTTTAGGGGTGGAGCTATGTAAACAAATGTTAAAAATGGAAACCAATATAAAAGCCTTCTAAAACCGTCATAGTGACCCGATATGGAAGATCTTGATGTAAATGGATTATAATGGATTGGATGACCTATTTTGATGTTTAGATCATGGAGTAGACTCTTTCAGGTACCTCTAGGTGGCATTGGCTGGTCAAGTGAGTGAGTGGACCCCATAAAAAAGTGCTTATTTTTTAGAAATTTGGCATAGTAGATAGAGTTGACCAAGTCAATAAATGAAAATCATAGGAGGACATAGTTTGAGACTTGTAATTCATTACCATGGTGGTTTCTATTGGCCATTTTTGGCCCACATACCAAATTTTTTCCATTTTGAAGAAAATGGACATAACTCAAGAAGAAAAATTGTAAAGTATTCAGACTATGGGTTTCCAAAAGAGCACTATTTAAAAAACCTTATAAGTAATCAGTAGTCAAAACCCCAAAGCAATTAAGAAGGTTTGGAAAGCCTAATTTGGTTTGGGCAGTGTATTTTGAGTTCTTAGGGGTGCACTACTTATTTCACTTTATAAGTTATAACTAATGATAAATATGAAGTAAGTAGTGGGTCTTGGAAAGCCCAATTTGGTCTAGGTCGTGTATTTTGGGTTCTCTAAGGAGCATGACTTAATTAATTCATAAGTTGTGAGCAGTCAAAAACCTAAAATAAGTAATGAGATGTCAAAATCCTAATTTGGTCTTAGAAGTGCTTCTCAGGTTCTCAAAAAGACAAGTATTCTCCAAGCATAAATCCAAAGGGCCAATCAGTCAAGGACAAGGGGCAAAAGTACATACAACTCACTTCCAAAACATGAAAAGTGGTCAAACAAGGATTACATGTGTCCAGGTGGAGTAATGGACATGCAAGGACCGATTGGGATAGTCCAAATTGTAATAAAGAACACACCAAGATTTAATGCAAATATTAAAATGCTTAGAATTGTTAGGGATATGAAACTACCACTAGTATGGCTCACTCAGTTCCAAATAAGAGAATTGAATACATAAGGAGCTCAAGGAGATGGGTGGCGATTCTGGATGTTTTATCTCATGATCAAGGTAGTTAAATGATTTTAATGTAAAAGGGAGCTTGAGTACAATTAGTAGTCATTTATGACTTATCTTCTCCTTGATCTCATGTAATTATGGGATTATCTTTCTCTCTTATCTATATAAATAGAGGTTCTTGAGCCAAAAAGGTGGTGGGGGATCACTCTTTGTATTCTCTCTGCTCTCTCCCTTGGGACATGACCAAATTCTACCAAGATGGAGCGTGTAACCTCTTGATATGAATAAAATATTATGGTTTAGACTCCATTGTTTTGGTATAGTGTGTAAATGTCATATGTGCATGTAGTAGAGTTTTATCCCTTGTCAAATTATAGTCTCACCTAGTTACTAGCTCATCTTGTTATGCAGGTCATGTTTAGTGTTCTACATCTCTCGATTAAAGCTCGTATGTGGATAATGTGAATAGTTAGTGTCTTAATATAGAACTAACCCTTATTTTACCTTAGCTTAAATAATTTGGTGAACCTCCTCATGAAACACTGATGTATGATAGATATTTGGGGGCTTGAATTTGTTTTTTTTACTTATTTTATTAGTGTTCTAAGAGTCGAGCAGGGTATATCAACCCATAATTTTGGTGCATCACCTCCCTTAGATTAGTTTTAATTTTTATGTTACATTTATCTCCCTTTAATTATTAAATAATATATTTTAGTTTTGGAATCAAGAGATGAAGTGAAGCACCTGAGGAACTAGCCTCATTAATAAGCCTAGAGGTTCAACCTCACTACAAGATACCCACATCCTGAGGTTGTCCCCATGCTTATAGCCAGAAGTGGTAGAGCCTTAAAAAATATCCTAAAAGGGTGAAATTATGTGATATAAATTTTTATAAGTAGGTTATATACCTCAAATATGCTAAACCAATCATGGAAGTTGACATATCACTAAAAGGCCTAATAGTGAAGACAGTGAGAAAACTAGGCAAAAGTGAGAATGAGTTTAGGGATGAGTTGTCGTATATTAAGAATGGATAAAATTTCATTGGGGTTTTTAAAATACCTATAATACACATTCATGTTGTTTATATTTGTTTTATGTCAATTAAAATGTTTAAAATATTGTTCAAAAGATGACCTGTCTAGTGAAGATGAGACAATGAAGATGTAAAGTTGAGAAATTGGTCTGCAAGACTAATATTATAACTATACCATGATATATATCTATATGAGAGTTACCTAATGATATAATATGATAATAAAAATGTATCAATATTTACTAAAAGTTTCTACACATGTGTTGAAAGTCATAATCACCATGACTGGTCCTTAAGGCAGAATGGCAGTTCTGGGTATGCAAGATGGAGTGATGAATATGGGATGTTATATCATGATTTAATGTATCTAGTGTACATGTTTATGTTTTTTGGTATACTAATTACTTTCTCACGATTTATATAATGTTGAGAGTTCATTTAATAAGTTAAAATATGAAATCCAAAATAGCTTGTCTGGCTATGTAAGAATTGTGAAAGAGAAGCTTAACAAATTGATCTACAAGACCAAAGTTACCACTATAAATATGATATATCTAATGAAATATTTTATAGAGGTCACATAGAAAATATTAATGTACATTATATGACGTTAAATTTTCCTTATAGGATCTCAAGACAACATTCATCAGGGCTATGTTTTAGAGCATTCAGGTAGTTTTCTGTGTGTTAGTAAGATTGATGTTTTTGAGTCATTATGCCTAGTTTGGAAGTGTAAAAAGAATTTAATGATGTTATAAATATGTCATGGAATATTATAAATGAATTTTTAGTGTTTTAAAGTGCATATAATGATGTTTGAGGTCAAATTACTAATGACTGGGTTATGAACAAATTAGCAATTTTGAGTGAGATTTTTGAAGAGGTGTTTATGAGTCTTTGGAGCCTAAGTGATGGAGTATAATGAGTTTTATGATGACCATAAGGTCATTAATATTAAATAAATATGTTTATTTTTCATATAATGTGTTTTTATAGGTTTTTTGAGCTTCAGCTTTGAAGATAGTGTTTTTGGGGTAATTAGGCCTAATAGGTCTTTAAGGCCTAAAGGTGATTTCAAAGTGTGAGCAAAGGAATTATGAATTATTGAGAATGGAGGATGTTATTTGAGATTTTAATTTAAGTGTTTTAAAGTTTTTAGTTTATTGGTTATGGTAATTTGGGCCATAATGGTTCAAGTTATTTTGTGGAGAGGATAAACCTAATGCATTAGGTCTTTATTAGGCCTAAAAGAAGATTGAGGTCTAAATGTGTTTGGATGACCTAAAGGTGATAATAATTTGATTTATTATTGTCTGTAACATGTATTAATACATTTTTTGGGTCTAAAACTAATGGGTTAGTGTCTTGGCTGACCAATATAGTATGTGAGCAAGTGAATTGTATTTATACAAGGCATAATAAGCCTAATTTTGTGTGAAGTAGAGAAGACTCCTATGAGTGAAGAGGGAAGATTGTGAAGGAGAAGAAGATATTATAAACCATAAAAAGAGAGGAGGTAGACTATGATGAACATATAAAAAAGTTTTTGCATGCAGATGTCAAGGTCAATTGACCTAATAAGCTTAGTAAGAGGCTTGTTGAGCGAAGAGGCCTAGAAGGCTATTTGAGAGAGATATAAGAGTGTGAAGAGAAAAATAAGGTAATCATCATCATTTGAGTGATAAAAAAGTGTCTAAAGGTGATTAGAGGTTCCAAGTGGCTGAGTTAGTGCTAATTCACTAGGTTGGTGCCTCCTTGCAAGTTAGTTGCTTGTTAAAGGCCTAGTTGAGTTGGTGTTTGACTAGTGAGGGGTTGGTGCTCATTATGGGGTTGCTGCCTCACTAAATCTTGACTCATTAATTATAGGACTATAGTCCAAGCTATGTGTTAGTGGGTTTTATTCCACATGATGGTTTCCCACATATCACTTATGTTCATATGCTGTATGTCTATATGGATGCTTGTTTATGCATTGGTTGATATGTGTGTTTGAATGAATGCTTAATGAATGATAAGTGAAATTTAATTATTATTTTAAGGGAAATGATTCACCCCCCAGTAGTTGTGGTTCTAACAGGTCTAACTAACAAATTCATTTACAATGAAGGATTTGGGTGTTGTAAAGCAAATACTTGGTATGAGATAACAAGAGATAGAAAAAATAGAAAATTGACATTATATCAATAAGAGTACATCAATAAGGTATTTATTAGGTTCAATATGTAAGATGCAAAACTAGTGAGTACACATTTGAGAGGGAACTTTGAATTAATCAAGGAACAATGTCATAAAATATGGGAATAAATCAATTACATGTCCAAAATGCCCTATGATTCAGTAGTTGAAAGTTTAATGTGTGTTATGGTGTGCACAAGACCAAACATTGCTCATGCAGTGGGAGTTGTCAGTAATTTTATGAATAATCTATGAAAGGAACACTGGGATACAATCAAGTGGATTCCCAGGTATTTGGGAGAGACTACTGATAGATAATTGTGCTATGAAGGGTTAGATGTTACCTTAAAAGGATATGTTGATGCAGACATGGCTAGAGATTTATATGGTAGGAGGAGCACCATAGGTTAGGTATTCATTGTTGATGACATAATAGTTAGTTAGGTTTCAAAATTTGAGAAGATAGTTGTTTTGTCAAGCACTGAGGTAGAGTATGTTATATCTACAAAAGAAAGCAAGGAGATGATATGGATACAAAGGTTTGTGGAAGAGTTAAGGAAAAAAATAAATATTTCAGGTTATATAGTGATAGGCAGAGTGCGATTCATTTAGAAAATAACTCAACATTCTATTTAAGAACCAAAAATATTAAACTCAAGTATCACTTCATTTATTTAGTTTTGGAGGATGGTCAACTGAAGTTGGAAAAGATCCATATGAGTCATAATCCTATATATACGCTAACAAAGAATAAACTAGAGAGTTATTCAACTTCAATAGGTCTTCAGGGATAACAAATAAGATGAGAAATATGTTAGGGTCAAAGTTAAAATAAAATTCTAAGGAAGAGTTGTAGCGGTGGAGTTACAACAATCAGTCTCCAAGTGGGAGATTGTTGGATGGTGGAGCTTGATCTTATTAGAATGCCTAGTTTGTGAAGAAGGGTGTGGGGGGCTTGCCCAAAATTTTGTGAAAAATGCATTGCAAAATATTGCAATTTCATAGTAAATATGGACCATTCACTATTAGGTCACAGATCTAACAATATAAATTATGTTGGTGATTTTTACCTTAATATGTAACCCTCATTTGATATGAGGGCATTGTAATCATGATGATGCACTATGTGTGAGTGAAGAAGAGATTGTAGTGGATGTATTATATGTTTATCCCTTTATTTTTCAGATTAAATAAGAGAAGAATTGGCTATTTTTGTGTGGATGTAGCTCATATTGGGTGAACCACTTTAAATATGTGTTTTTCTTGTATTGTGTTTTCTGCATTTTATTTCCATCTTTATTTTATTAATATTGCTATGCATTCTATATTCCTAACAAAATTTTCACAGTCATTAATTTATAAATTGTATTTTGAATAATGTATAGTTGAAAGGTCAATTCACACACACACACACACACACACACACACACACAAGTTAATTAAATATAATTTTCTAATTCATTTGTAAACTATCACTTTGTAATTTTGAGTTTTAATCTATCAAGATGCCAAGTTTCCAAGTTTTGTTACCCACCTGATTTGAGCACCTACAAATTGCCCTATAGGCTAGACCACTTGAGGAACTGATATGTAAAAAAAAATCACATTTTTGTAATAAAAAACATTTTTATCATACTTTTTTAATTTTTAAGAATTTGGGAAAAAATATTTTCATAGATTAGAAATTTTTAGCTAAGTTTTGCTATTTAGAGGGTTAACAGTACTAACCTTTGAGATTAATAATATTAGGAACCTAATGGTACTATCAAGGAGAATAATGGTATTAACCCATATAATTGAATATGTTGGATGGTAGTGTCTAATGATATTATCTATGCTAGATGGATATGTCCTTAATATTTGACTACTTTTATTGATGGTTTTGCATATTAATTTACAACATATTTAATTGTATCTGATGTCATTTTGCTTGTATTTATTTTGCACAAATATTTGAATGATGGGGAATTTTGATATGGTAATCATATAAAGACCATGAGTGACCTTGATTTGTGATGGATTCAATGCTCCATATAATCATCTCTGATACCATTTGATGTGTCCTCCAACCACATAATAGATTCAAAAATCCATATCATCCTCTCAATCTTTAATATCACTCACAAACACATCATAAACACATGAATTCTCATAAAAACATCTCTCAATTCTCATTAATTTTCTCATCAAATATAAAATCTTTCAACAAAGAATTATAATACAAAGGCCATGCCACCAATGCATGCCATCAAACCCTTTATTTTCTTGGCCAACATGCCAAGGATGCCCTCAATCTTATCTCTCCCCAAACTTGCCTCCCTAAGCCAAAGATAAATACAACCATATATAGATTTTTCAAAGAAGAAAGGGAGACAACAAAACACCTAATGCCACATCGCACATGAATGAAACATGATAAATAAGAGTAAGGCCCAAGAATTATATGCCACATTCACTTGGGGTTATCATTTACTAAAGACAAGTCATCATTGAAAGTTGGGGCCACCCTTCACATGTGAAATACTATTGATGAGTAGTGAAAGACAACTCACATGTGAAAGGTCAAAAAGGAAGAGCATATTCTTTAGACAAGTTGGACCACCACCATGTGTAGACACTATAAATCTATACACCATGATTTTCAATGTTGAAATACCCCTTGAACCACCCTAGGCCCCCCTTAGGACCAATATCACCTTCTAACCCCTAATCAACCTAGCCCATAGTCAGTTTAACTTAACTAGCTTAACCTTACCTTTTATCCCTTTTTAACCCTTAACATTTAGCCACCAAAAATTTGGGTAACCATCAATGATCACCTTGACTGTTGACAATTAGTGTGCACCTCCTTAACTAAAATCATGTAAACTACCTGTTGATGTAGTGGATTGCACCTTGGGTAGGAGGATGAGCTCCTGCCTTTCACATGTCAAAATGGAAACTCCCCTCTCACTTATGGGACTGATGAAGTTGGATGGGAGAGTCTCTATATAAGGGCTAGCTCCCTTTGATGTATATTTTAGGCCCTGGATTCCCTACTGCTAACAAATAAAATGAAAAAAGGGGGGAATGAAAAGGGAGAAAGATGTTGAAATAGAACCTAAACCTAAACTAAAAATGTGATACACCAAAAAAGATGACCCACTCGGCTCGAACATACACTTTTCACCAAGAATAAACACCCATACACTTCATCTGATGTGGGAAACTCTTTTGTATTAGTGAGTTAGGGGTCTATAGAGATACAGGGAGGAAGAACTGTCAAAGGTGTTTTGAGACATACTTTGGCAGCCTATTCACATGCGCCTATATTTTTGCTGTAGACACTTCTGGCAGACCTACAGAAGAAGAACTTCACAATGCACTAGACATGCTGGAATCGATCTGTGAAAAGCATAAAAGAAAATGACTTATCATAAAAAGAAAACATAGACATATGCATGAGTGTAAGTCCAGATGGAGGTAAAAATTCTAAGTCTTGATTCAAGGTAAAATCTGACAGAGTTCTACCTTAGAAGCCTGAGATATTTTTGGGCAAAGCTTTGCCTTACAGGCTAAGAGATGGATCCTTCTCAAAATGAGAAGTTTACAATATATAGAAAGAGAGGAAGAAGTAAATTCACCGCTTTGGAAAAAACTTTGGCGCTCTTTGACAAGTTGGCCCATGTGCATTCTGAGCCTTGGGAAGAGGAAGCCATTTGATTGTTGGCCCCTGCTTTGACTTTGGCATTCCAACATTAATGTGAAAGCATAGGCCACACCTCTTTTCTACAAATAGACTGCTCCCTTCAAGGCATTTACGTGGCTTGTTTGCTCATCAATGCAAAATGAAGAAAATTGGCTGCACTGCTTACCGCTCATGTCGTTTGATGACCACTTGGCAAGCACTATTTTAATTACAAGAATAAATCCCTGAGTTGACACCTCTTTTCCACCTAGACTATTTGTCCACTTTTGCACTTTGTTTCTTCTTGGTTTTGTCTCTTTTTGGCTCCTTCAGCCCTTAAGGCTATTTGCTTGGTGGGTCACCGAGTTCCTTGGGCTCTTCCTACTTGCTTTGGCCACTTTCTACCAATTTCAAATAAGTGACACGTGGTGTGTTCTACTATGAAATGGGTAGGACACGTGGCAGCATCCAGTTGACTCATAAAAGCTTTAGGCACCCCTTAAAGGTCTTAGGGAAGAGGACACGTGGTGGCTTTTGCTCTCTTTAGCAATTTGTCTGGGGCCCACCATAGTTTTTACAAGATAAAAAGGAGAGATCACAGATGTTGACACTTGTCAGCTTCTGCTAAGCTTTGCAAGGGACACATGGCACATTCCACTTCTTTTAGAGAAAACATGTCAAAGCCTTCCACAATTGCCACTTGGTGCCTTCCATGCTCTAGATTTTCTTGGTGTAAAATTGACATTCACGGGCCCATCACTATTTGAAAACCAATGGCTAGTTCACCGTGCTTGATTTTGATGTCCTCAGGCCCGTCACCCCTTGGAATTTCTTCAGCTTTCCTCTTGATTTAGCCTTTTTTGTCGCTCCCTTTCCTTTAGACTTCTTGCTTTGAACCTTCTTGAAGGGAAGGTGACCCTTCGACATCTTGAGAAAAGTCCCTTTTTCTTGGTGAGAGCTCGCCACAAGGGTACATACCCTTTGGGCGGTCTTCTTTCTCCTCGATGGGTTTCTCCTTCAGGCTTTTTCCCGCAGACCTTTTTCTCGCAGACTTTTTCCTTGCAGACAATTTTCCCATAGACAAAAAGTTTGCAAGAATTGTTTCGACTAATTTGTCTTTGGCCTTCAAAATTTATTTTGGGATTTTCTCCTGTAGCTTCCCTGAATTTCTTCAAGCTTTTTGTTTGAATGAATTCCTTCAGACAAAAATTTGAAAAAAATCATTTCTTGCCTTAGTCTTTTTTGTGGGATCTTTATTTGTGGCCCTCCTGAAATCCTTTAGACTTTTTTTCTGAAGGAATTCGTTTGGAAAAAAAGTCCAAAGGATTTCTTCCTTTGCTTCTTCAACTTCCTTTGGAAAGTACCCTTCAAAAAAATTGAAAATGACCCTCCCAAAGGGTGCTGCCATCAACCAGGTGCCCTCCACAAGGGCACTTGTCCTTCAGGAGGCTCTCTTGAACATTTGGGTTGAACCGCTCCTTTGAACCAACCATTGAACCAAGCTTTGAGTTAACCGTTGAACTAAGTCGTTGAACCAAGGCATTGAACTAAAGCATTAAACCGGTTCAACTTCAATGATTCAAAGATGCTAACTCATGGAAAGATTATGTCATTGAACAACTTTCCCAACCTTAAGGAAAAGTGTCTTGAACAATTTTAGCTCTCTTTCCTTATAAATTTATTTAGACAAGAGTCTAAAGAAGCTTTGTAAAACCTTAAATTCTTTGAACTGGTTCTTCATCTACTGAAAGACTCACTTGTAGAGTCCATAGAAAACTTGTAGAGTCCATAGAAATGGACTTGCAGAGTCTGTAGAAATTCCTGTGGAGTCTGTAGAAACTAGACTTGTGCAAAGAATAAAAAATTGGACTGGTTCAAAATAGTAGGGAAAAAAGGGGGGACCAATTTTGGCCTGCAAGACCAAAATGGTCAACAAATTGGTGACTCCCATGGGAAGCATACCTGCTATGCTTAGAGACAAGTTGAATTGAAGTCCATTAGGCATGGAGTTAGAAAGCAACTTAAAAGAAAGGTTAGCAATAGCTTGAAAAGATCAAAGAATCAAACATGAAGATTTTACCCCAGACACAATGGAAAACACACACAAGGCTAAAAACACTACTTGTGCAAACAACACTTAGGGAAAAATAGGAAAAAATTGAAAGCAAACTACTATATATATCTAAACAAGTATATTTTCCTCCCTCCTAGATCAAATGGAAAAATTCTTAAGTCCCCTTCTTGGCAAGGAAACTTATGGTGCCAAACAAGTGGCTGAATGGAATGGAGACTTGGTGACCTGCTCCTCTTGCTTGTCACCTCGATTGGCTTACAATTGAGTGGATTAGATTCAAACATGCTTCCAATATATATGTACTCTTCATGTTCTTAGAAGCTTTTTGAATGCTAGTCCTTCATGCTGGTGCATTTCACCAAGAAATCAATGGCTATTGGCTTATCACCATAAGCCCTTTGATACACAGTCCCCTTGTAGTGCATCATGGTTTGACCCATTTCCTTCTGCTTCATTGAAGACCCTATCAAACTCATCTTCTACTTCCTCTTGGCCTTCTTGAATAAGGGTGACTATTGTGATGTCTAAAATGGAATCACCAACTGATTGCTCATCCCACGAAACATCACCTCTTTGTTCAAAACTCTCTTCTTCAAGGCTTTCCTCAAGGTGAACCAACCTCTCCTTTTCCTACTCAAGGATCATAGTCTCTAGTTGTTCAAAGACATTCATCCGATCCTCTTCTAACTAAGGCTCCTTAGCATAGTCTTCCTCCTCATCGAATCAATAATGAAGTTCATCAAACAGAGGAAGAGAGAGCTCACCATGCTTAATTTCCTACTCATATTGCTGGAACATCTACATGTATGCGTGCCCTGTGTCTTCTCCATTGTTGATGATGTCTTCACAAGGAGCATCAATGATGATTTATTTTTCATTTTCACTCATGATAGCCTCTTTGGAAACTATATATTAAATCTTTTACTCCTCACTTGCCTTCTATAAAATAGGTTCCTACTTGAGAAGGGGTGAAGTGAAAAAACCATGTGGAAGAGGAGGCAGTCCTTGAGCTAGAATCAAATGATTCTCCTCCTTCCATCTAGCTAGTACTTCATCAATATTAGGTGTGGCCTAATATCTCTCTTGGAGGTGTGTAGATGGGGTGTGTTCAGACATGGAATGTGTCGTTGGGTCTGAACCATCCATCACACACTGGCTAAGGAATCTCTCTCTAGATTCCAACTCTGCAATTCTTTTGGCTATATCTTCCTGGAAGAGCCTTTTTTGGAGGTCATAGGAATCATCAAGAGTAGGAGCAGCCTCATCTTCTTCAAGGTTTTGAGCAAAACCTTCCTCCTCTTCCTTTCTTCCCCATGATTCTACTATTTGCTTCCAGTTAATGATCTTGGGATTGGAATCTCCAAGGTCCTGGGCTAGTTCGTGACTTTCCTTCTTCCAACTTGGAATTTGGAGATCATGTTGAAAGACTTGAGGTTGGGGAAGATTTGGGAGGGTATGCTCATGTACAAGAAGAGCTATTTGAAAAGAGGCATGCTGGAAAGCTAGGTGCATGGGATTAAGAGCAGGATCAATTGATTCATCATATGAGCTAGAATGAGCAAGCACCATCTGATAGAAAGGATTTGGTGCACAAGAGGGGGCTTTCTTTAGAATAGGAGGGGGCACACAAGGCTGAATGTCTTACATGAATGGATTCCTCCATTTTGCTACCTCCTCCTCCATGGATTTTAAGGCTTGAGCTTGTCTGAATAAACACTCCTCTTTATACATTAGCTCCTACTGATATCTGTACTACTCATCTAGTCTGTCAATTTCCATTACCTACTTCTCAAACTCCAGCGCCACCTCCCTTATTATTGAAGGGCAACTAGGAGAGCTACTTGAAGGGATTGCAAGAAAATTTTGAGTTTGATCAAAACCATACGAAGGAAAACAAAGTCCATGATTCTTATCGATGGGATTATACATACAAAAATTAGATTTCTTGATGGCATGTGGACTGCTTAACCAACTGATTCAACTCAGAGTTGCCATTAGTGTTGATAAAAAAACCTCCAAGGGCTAGTTGCTTGAAGAACACACCAAAAATTATTCAACTCTTTGGACATAACTTGTCTTAGTTGGTCCCCCCGGGCATGCCAAAAATTGTTGACATAGTGGATTGCACTTTGGATAGGAGGCCGAGCTCCTGCCTTCCACACATCAAAATGGAAACTCCCCTCTCACCTGTGGGACTGGTGAAGCTGGAGGGGAGAGTATCTAGATAAGGGCTAGCTCACTTTAATGTATCTTTTAAGCCTTGGATTCCCCACTGCTAACAAATAAAATGAAAAAAGGGGGGGATGAAAAGGGAGAAAGATGCTGAAATAGAACGTAAACCTAAACTAAAAAGGTGATACACCAAAAATGATGACCCACTCGGCCCGAACATACACTTTTCACCAAGAAGAAGTGCCCATACACTTCATCTGATGTGGGAAACTCTTCTATATCAGTGAGTCAAGGGTTCATAGAGATACAAGGAGGAAGAACTATCAAAGGTGTTTTGAGACACACTTTGGCAGCCTATTCACATGCACCTATATTTTTGCTATAGACACTTCTGGTAGACCTACAGAAGAACTTCACAATGCACTAGACGTGCTAGAATCGATCTGTGAAAAACATAAAAGAAAATGACTTAACAGAAAAAGTAAACATATACATATGTGTGAGTGCAAGTCCAGATGGAGGTAAAAATGCTAAGTCTTGATTCAAGGTAAAATGTGATAGAGTTCTACCTTACAAGCCTGAGATATTTTTGGGCAGAGCTTTGCCTTATAGGCTAAGAGATGGATCCTTCTCAAAATGAGAAGTTTACAATATATAGAAAGAGAGGAAGAAGTAAAGGCACCACTTTAGAAAAGACTTTGGCACTCTTTGACAAGTTGGCCCATGTGCATTTTGAGCCTTGGGAAGAGGAAGCCATTTAATTATCAGCCCATGCTTTAACTTTGGCATTCCAACATTAATGTGAAAGCATGGGCTATGCCTCTTTTTTGTAAATAGACTACTCCCTTCAAGGCATTTACATGGCTTGTCTACTCATCAATGTGAAATGAAGAAAATAGGCCATGCTACTTACTGCTCATGCCATTTGATGACCACTTGGCAAGCACTATTCCAACTGCAGGAATAAATCCCTAAGTTGACACTTCCTCTTTGCCACCTAGACTATTTATCCACTTTTGCACTTTGTTTCTTCTTGGTTTTGTCTCTTTCTAGCTCTTTCAGCCCTTGAGGCTATTTGCTTGGTGGGTCACTGAGTTCCTTGGGCTCTTCTTGCTTTCTTTGGCCACTTTCTACTGATTTCAAATAAGTGACACATGGCACATTTTGCTATGAAATGGGTAGGACACGTGGCAGCATTCACTTGACTCATAAAAGCTTTAGGCACCCTTTTAAGGTCATGTGGAAGAGGACACGTGGTAGCTTCCACTCTCTTTAGCAATTTATCTGGGGCCCACCACAATTATCGCATGAAAAAAGGGAGAGACCATAGATGTTGACACTTGTCAGCTTCCACTGAGCTTTGTATGGGACATGTGGCATGTTCCACTTCTTTTAGAGAAAACATGTCAAAGCCTTCCATGGTTGCCACTTGGTGCCTTCTGTGCTCTAGCTTTTCTTGGTGTAAACTTGATGTTCATGGGCCCATCACTATTTGAAAACCAATGACTAGTTCACCGTGCTTGATTTTGACGTCCTCAGGCCCATCACCCCTTGGACCTTCTTTAGCTTTCCTCTTGATTCAACCTTTTTTGTCGCTCCCTTTCCTTCAGATTTCTTGCTTTGAACCTTCCCGAAGGGAAGGTGACCCTTCGACATCTTGAGAAAAGTCCCTTTTTCTTGGTGAGAGCCTCCCACAAGGGCACATACCCTTCAGGTGGTCTTCTTTCTCCTCAGTGGGTTTCTCCTTCGAGATTTTTCTTGTGGACCTTTTTCATGTAGACTTTTTCCCCATAGATAATTTTCCCGCGGACAAAAAGTCCACAAGAATTATTTTAGCTTCTTTATCTTTGGCCTTTGGAATTTATTTCAGGCTTTTCTCCCATAGCTTCCCAAAATTTCTTTGGACTTTTTGTTCGAATGAATTCCTTCAGACAAAAATCCAAAAAAATTCATTTCTTGCCTTAGTCTTTTCTGCAGGATCTTTGTTTGTGGCCCTCCTGAAATCCTTCAGACTTTTTGTCCGAAGGATTTCTTCCTTTGCTTCTTCAACTTCCTTTGGAAAGTACTCTTCAGAAAAATTGAAAATGACCCTCCCAAAGGGTGCTGTCACCGACCAAGTGCCCTCCACAAGGGAACTTGTCCTTCAGGAGGCTCTCTTGAACTTTTGTATTGAATCGCTCCTTTGAACCAACTGTTGAACCAAGCTTTGAACCAATCATTGAACTAAGTCATTGAACCAAGGCATTGAACTGAAGCATTGAACCAGTTCAATGCTTCAATAGTTCAAAGATGATAACTCATGGAAAGATTATGTCATTGAACCACTTTCCCAACCTTAAGGAAAAGTGTCTTGAACCATTTTAGCTCTCTTTCCTTATGAATTTCTTTGAATAAGAGTCTAAAGAAGCTTTGTAAAACCTTGCACTCTTTGAACTGGTTCTTTATCTATCGAAAGACTCACCTATAGAGTCCATATAAAACTTGCAGAGTCTATAGAAATGGACCTACAAAGTCTATAGAAATTCTTGTAGAGTCTATAAAAACTAGACTTGTGCAAAGAATAAAAAATTAGACTGGTTCAAAATAATAGGGGAAAAAGGGGGGACTGATTTTGGCCTGCAGGACCAAAATGGTCAACACTACCCACCTTGCTTTTCTAAAAATATCCCATCTAATTCTAGTTATGAGCCATTACATGGACAAGTTAATTTTGGAAAGCCCAATTAATGTGTTTTTGTAACTCTCTCACCTTGATTACAAGATAGAGGAGAAAAGAGGTAAAAATCCATTTATAAACATCCAAAGATATCTATGAATCTATAATTTTTATCATGAGGTTTGTGTATCTAGGAGTTTCTTTCTTGCAAGTCAATCACCATCAACAATCTAGCAATCATATTATAGAGTCAACTTGCCATTGCCTCTCCATCAAGCCTTCAGGTACCATTACTCTACCAAAATCAAGCTAGATTCCACCAATAGACCAACCACCCTCAACCATCCACTCAATTTACTTCTAGTAAGATAAGTACTTAATTCTTAGTATTTATTTACTTTATTTCCATTTTATAATCAACCTAGGCCATGCCCACCTCTCAAAATCCATCTTTTAGATTCATTAATTAGTAATTTATCAACCTAGATGCAGACATAGTAACTATTGATGGTTGTCTCAACCATCGATGGTCTGTCTAACTAGCAACGGTTAGCTCAATCACTGACAGTCACCTTAACCATCGATGGTCACCCTAACTATCGATGGTTACTATGGTAGTGAAAACCAACAAGTTATTTTCACCTACTTACACCCAATCAAACCCAATGTTTTGTGTTCTTTCCTATTTACGTACCCTTTTCTAAATTTTTGAAGCATACCCCAACCCTTTAGCACAAGTATTAATTAGTTTATCATTAATTTAATCATTTCTAGTCTATTTCTTAGCAAGATTTCTTGTATTCAATTTTAGTACCTTTTGATTTATTGATGCAAGTACCTTCTATTCTATTTATAAGCTTAATTGTTTAAAACATGTGGATTGATAGCCCCTAAGGAAGCTTTCACTTTTGATATATAGCTATTTCTAGGCAATCCAACCAACTATCTATCTAAAAAACAAGTTTACTTTAGTGATTTCTTATCTGCATGTCATCATCCCAAGCCAAAGAGGAGCTCTTCACAATCTTCTAATTCCACGCATGCACTATCAATCAGGTTTTTCAACCATACCCATACTTAGTTTCTTCTTTTCCTCTTTTTCCATAATAACCAAGAAATTCATTGAAACATTCTAGCACACCTGATGGAACCTTTATGTCTCTACTTGGGTTCTTATTTTCTTGTATTCTCTCTCTATTGTTTGCTCATTAATAAAATCATAAGTTCATTTTGGGATTAATATTAAGTGCATACATTGATTGCTTGAAAGTTTAGTTCACTTAGCTTAACTTAAAGGCAAATTAATCTATAATAACTTCACTCTTAATACACACACTAAACCAAACCACTTTAATTAATTAAACATCAAACAAACTTAAGACAAGGCCCGACTAGGATTTCATCACCTAGCAGTAACCTTACCCTTTCTCGATGATCCTACTTAGAGGTTATTACCAAGGGGAGAACTAGCTTAGCTCTCTGATTGAGTATAAACTCTAGATATCAATATATTTTGGCTAAGAACTTGAAACCTTTATCATTATGGTGTGTGAAGTGAGGGGGTAGGCCCCAATACTAGGACATGTATTAATTCTAATACATATTCTTTTTGAGTGCCTAAACATAACTTGAAATTAGCCTTAGATTTCCTCTCTAGTACCCACTCTACAAGCCAACTTTTGTCACATAACTTTTTAAGGCATAAGCCAAAAGTGAGATTAATTAAAATTCTAGGGATTAACATCTCTCTTAGGGTGTGATTGGATTTCTTTGATCATTTTATTATGTTCTCTTTGTTTGAGTAGTAAGGTTGTTTGTGCTTTATATCTCCCCTATCTCATATGGTTTTCACTCGCCAGTAATAATGAGATCTTACAGAGCAAAACCCACCACTAAGTCAACCTACCTCTTCTATCTCTTCATCCATGGACTACATTTATAAATTAATAGACTATCCTCACCCCTTAGGAAGTCCTACCTTCCCTCAGGAGGTCCCTCAAGGAGATGTGTTTGTCACTTTCCTAGACAATAATCCCATGGCCTTGCAACACTATCTTACAACCATGTTTTACTGCATCCTGATTTCAACCCCATCTATAGATCCACCTTCTGGCATGCCTCCCCACCTCATGGGGAGTACCTCCATTTCCATGGGTACCAAACAATTATTGACAACCCAAGCTTCCTCATCAACCAACAACCCCTTTAAGACTACCATTGAAAACCAACCAACCCAAACTACTACTACCCTTATACCTTCTACTCCTAACAACCACTCATCCATAATAGGAGTCCCTACCTTTGGAACTACTAGCCTTCCTTTATCTACCTTCAACCCATTAACCACCACTTCACTTCAAAACCTTGTGGTGTCCATACCCTCTACCTTACCACCAATCAGTACAAGGGTCACCACCCTTCCATTGGTCACCAATCCAACTACCTCTCCTATCTAACAAGCACCCCTTGGACCAACCTTTAAATACATCCCTAATATATAAGGGCATGTACCCACTACCCAACCACCTACCTCTACCTACCCTTATGTGTCTTCCACCAAAAAATTGACATCCACTTACTCATATGTGGTAGACTCCCAACCTTCTACCCACTATCTGTATGTCTCTCAATCACCACAACAATATACATCTTATAACCCTTCAGGTATACAACCCCAATCTGACTTAATGAATATGATTTTAGATAAGATGACCACCTTAGAGTCATCCATCTTGGGTTCTCATAACATCTTGTCATATGACCAAATTTTTAATGAGTCCATCCATCCATCCATCTATACCTATCAGGCCATATCCTCCCCAATGGAAAATTTTGAAGTTCTCTAAGTTTCAAAATAGGATCCCCAACATCACCTTAGGGCATTTAGGCATGCTTGATATCTCATCATTTATGATGATGCCCTTCTTCTTCACACATTCCCCATGTCTCTATCTAGCCTAGCCTTAGATTTGTATATTGCCTTACCCAAACATTCCATATTCTCCTTCACCCAATTGGCTCAAACCTTTTTGGATCACTTTTCAATCAATATCTCCAAGAAAGTGTCTATCACTAACCTCTACTCTATTTGGTAGTTTGAGGATAGTCCATTTCAAATTTTATGGCTTGTTGGAGGAGTCTAATCAACCAAATTTCCTTTTCCTTGACTCAACTTTAACTCATAGAGATCTTTGCTCAGGCATGTGCCAAGCATATCTCCTCTACCTTGCATGTCAAAAGCTTCTAAACCTTCGATGAAGATTTTACCATGACATGTAATTTGGAGAAATGATCCATTGACAAAGGTAAGCTTAAGCTCAAAAACAAAAAGTCAACTTATAAAACTAATGAGGTTTCTTCCCCCAATTCAATCAACCAACCCAATACCAACACTAAGAACAAGGGAACCATGAATGTAGTTGTCTTTAAATTTTCTCTTGCACCTTCTTCCAACCAATATAATTCCTCTAGTACCTCAAATAAAAACCTAAGGAACTAAACTTAGAATAACCAAAAGCAATTCACTCTACTTGAAGAATTCTATGCTTCTATCTTGGAGAAGTTATTGAAAACCAACATCATTTAACTTCCTTCTATCAAACCACCCCAATAATTTGAATTTTCTCATCCTGCACTTAGTTGGTACATGATAATTATTTGTGTGCCTTTCATAGAGTAATAGGACATGACATCAGTAGGCAAAACACTTTCAAGAGCCATGTCTAATCCCTCATTGACAAGGGGGAACTTACATTGGATAACCCTAATGCACCATCGAACCAAGCCCTTGATATATTTAGGCAACCCTTCCCAAACCATGCTCCTATAAAAAATGAGAGCAACAACATTGAATGATCTCATGACACCCATATAGTTAACATGGTCCTTGACACACTCATTGCTAAAGAACCTATTGATAAACCCATTTTATTTTCACCCTCTCTACTTATTGAGATAGTGGAATTACCTTCCCTTCCTTTGGATACCTAAGCCAAGGAAACACCATCTTCTCCCCCTCCATTTATTGAGATAGTGGAGCCACTTGTCACCCTTTTAACTAATATACCAAAAAAATTAGACATCATTGCCTCACCTTCACCTTTAACTATTGATCAAATCACTCCCCCTTCAAAAATCATTCTTGAGGAGAAAATCCCTATGTCTAGTCCTCCCTTAGAGGAGACACCCATCCAAGCCTCACATCCTTTGATTGAGGAAAATGATAAGGATACCATCCTTGTGTCCCCACCTAGGGACCTATCTTTTAGGTCTACCATTCAAGGAATTAAATCAACCTACAAACCATTATCTAGGATAGTGTAGAAATTAGAGTTTATCTCCAACCCAAACATGGATCAAGCCACCTTCAAATAGCAATTAGGTCTCTCATATATTACCCAATCAGAGCCTCCAACCCTTTATCAATTTAACCAACCTGTTACTTCCATTAACCAAACTCTTACCATATCTACACAACCAATGAAACCCTCTAACCAACCAACTAAAACCTCCACCAAATCAGCCAACCTTTGACCATTTAATCCAATCGAGACCCAAGTAGCCAAACCCTCTCCTATCATCCCAACTAGGTCTACCAAGAATCTTGGTATCCTTCTTACACTGAGCCTTAGTTGTCCATCTATGAAAGTGGACCTAACCCCTTCAAGCCCACCAACCAAATGTGAAACCAAATCAACCACAAAGACAAAATCACACAAAGGCCATAAGGCTCAAATTTTGCCTCCCTTAACCTTTCCCTCCATTTTGGGGCCTCATCCTTCTACCTTGAGTAGGATGTCAATTACATCTACTAAAACCTCACCACCTCTTTTGGCTACACCTTCACAATTGATCTTTAATGTACCTCTTTTCACCATGCCAAAAATACCTAAGCTACCTACCTTGTAATCTTCCACCTCTAGATCATCAACCTCCTTGCCTAAACTAAGTCCATCAACCAAGCATACCACCTTAATTAAGGAACCTATCACTAAACCTACTTCCAAATAACCTTCCACCTCAAGAACCAAAGATAAGACTACCCAACCTCTACCAGCTTTAATCAAATCCTATTCATCCATTCTCCATAGGTTATTACAAACCTCTTGTTTGGCCCTACCTCCCATTAGACCCTTTGACCCTTTAGCTTCAAAACCAACCTAGTACAATGACCACAATGTGTGTTCCTATCATATGACACCCGATGATGACATAGAGAACTACAAGGCTATCCAAACTATTATCCACTAGCTTTACAAAGAGGATGATCTATTAATAGATGAACCTTGTATTAGCCCCATACTAATCCAAAAACCCACCATACCTATCCAACACTCACCTACTCCACTCTCACCTCAAAGTGAAGATGAATCTAACCAATCCTCTAGTTCAACCTCTCCTTCTATCTATACTATCAATGTGGTCATAAGAGCACAATAAAAGGATAAGGGGAAGGATAAGGTGTCCATTCCTTAGACATATCCTTCCTCAAACTCCTGACCAACCTACACCCAATTGTCTCCATCTTAAACCAAACCCAAGGTCTCTATTTTAGGTTCCTCCCAACCTAACCCCTTAGAATCCATCAGTAGAGTTATCCTTAGACAAATTCATCAGACCCCATCAAAGATGAGCTTGCATGAGTTAATCTTTACTTCTCCCCATCACCGCTAAGCACTAATAGAGGCTTTGTAATCTATTGAGGTCTAACTTGAGGACCCCCAACCTTTAGCTACATTTATTGATGCCCTTTAAATTTCTAACCTTTTTACCTTCAAGGATTTAGAAATACCTTCCATCCACCCTAAGGACCTAAATCCTCCTCTCTTTATCACTACTTGCATCAACCAAACCTACATAAAATGGGTCATGATTGATGGGGGAAATAGCATAAACATCATCTCATTTCATGCCTACAACTAACTCAACCTACCAAATAATGTTATGTTTGAATACTCGACCATATTTCATTCCTTCAATGTTACTACAGCCACTACCTTGGGAATTATCATCCTTTATATATGTGTAAGACCGCACACACTCAAACTATTTTACATTGTAGAGAGTGAATTACAATACAATGTCTTATTGGGATGACCTTGGATTCATTTCATGGGGTACATTCCCTCTACCCTCTACTATTGCATTAAGTTTGAGCATGAAGGCCATGCCATCACCATCTAAGATAACCCAAGTCCTTTCTCAACATGTAATATGACCTATCATCCTAATGATTTCCTCATACCCCCATCCAACATACCCTTAGTAGCTAAAACCTAACTTTTAACCCCTAAAGCAGATATCATACCTCCTTCCATTGATGAGGCATAAACTAGTTCCTCCATCCCTTCAAACTAAATCCATACCATAGACAATTTGTAATCCATGTTCCATCATCTTTCACTAGGTTAATATTGCCTTGTTGCCCTTGATGTTTTCCCTACTCCTCATGAGTATGGGTAACTTACCAACCAACTGAGATATATGATCCCAATGTTAGAAATATCATTCCCTTTAGACCTCCACACCATCAAATCAACTTTGTTTATAGGGGAATTGATAAATCCCTTGGTAATCCTACCACCTCTCCTCCACCTTGACCATTCACCACTGGTTTCTCTTACTTAAAAAAACCAAGCTTTTCCAAGACATACCTTCATCAGTGTGCTTGGAAAGGCTTTTGTCTTGGGTGGTATGAAAATGGCCCACATGAGTTAGTATCTATTAAGACCAGGAAACCTCACAAAAAGCACGACCTTGGTTTTATCCTACCCAACAAAAAGCAACCTAAAATGCCTATCACTATCATTATTGAGAAAGATACCCCTTCCTCACTAAATTATCCCCTACCCACTTGTAAGGTTGATGACATCATCCCACCTAATTTTTTTCATTAGCATGATTATTTTAGAACCCCTAACTTATCAAAAGAAGGGGGTGACTATAACCATCTCTTTGACCCATCCTAAGATGATAGGGGAGGACTCTCCTACCATTAACACTATTCAGTGTTAGGATGATGATTCTATCCTCACCTACCTTGGTACCCCAGATCCTTCAATCCATAGATCCCTTCCTCATAAGACCTTGACCATGTTGAATGAATCCACCATAGATATCAACTTGGGCACTCTAAATAACCCTTGCATTATCAAACTAGGCCAATCTTTGAATACTAAGGAACTTTAGGACTTCCCTTCTTTCCTCCAAGACCGTAACATAGCATTTTCTTGGTCTTATAATGATATACCCAAAATTGACCCCACCATTGATACCTATAGCATAGTCACTCATCGTGATGCCAAATTGGTTAAGCAAAAGCTTTGACACATGCATCCTCACATTGCCCTTCTTATCAAGAAAGACCTTCAGTGTCTCTTATCTATCAAAATTTTTCAAACTATTGACTACCCCTAATGGGTCTTGAATGTTATACCTATCACTAAATCCATAGGGGGAATATGCATTTGTGTACACTTTCATGACCTCAACCTCACCTACTCTAAAGATGACTTCCCTCTACCTAACATTGACTAGCTTGTTAATCTTACAGTCAACCACAAGATATTATCTCTCATGGAATGGTTCTTGGGCTACAATAAAATCTTAATTTCTCTTGAAGCTCAACATAAAACTACCTTTACCATCCTATGGGGGATTTTTTTCTATAAAGTCATGCCTTCTAGACTAAAGAATGCTGGTGCAACCTACTAACATGTCGTGACCTTATATCTTCTATGGCCTTATCCATAAGATCATAGAGGATTATGTGGATGACCTTATTGAAAAATCTAAAATCTAAAAGGATCACTTAGCCATTATTAAGATGATCTTTGAGTGACTTATCCATTACCATGTCCACCTTAACCCTAAAAAGTGCATTTTTGGGGTCGCTTTAGGAAAGCTTCTTGGCTTCATTGTCTCTTTTCACAGAATTGAAGTTGATCCCACCAAAATAAAAAAAATCCTAGACATTCTCCCTCCTACCAACCTTAAGCAACTCTGAAGCTTTCAAGGGAAGCTTCAGTCCATTCATTATTTAATTTCTTAGCTTTTAGACTAGTGCTGACCTTTCCACAACCTTCGAAAGAAAGATATCTTTTTCAAGTGAAATAGTGATTGTCAAAAGGATTTTGATTTTCTCAAAGTATACCTTTTGTCTCCACCTATATTTACCTCTCCCAAGGATGACAAAACTTTCTACCTATATATCTCTACCGCCAACCTTTCCCTAGGGGCAATGCTAGCTCATCAAGATGAATAACATAGAGAGTAAGTTGTGTACTACATTAGTCACATGTTGGTAGAGTATGAGACTCAGTACACTCATACTAATAAAATCTACTTATCTTTAGTAGTCATGGCCACCAAGCTTTCTCACTACCTTTTTAACCATAAAACCTATGCCATAACCAACAATGACCCACTCAAGTACATGCACTCCAGGATGTACCAAAACTAGTATATGGCCAATTGGCTAATGATCTTAGTAGATTTTGACCCTGAGTTCCTCTAGAAAAGGTTAGTTAAAGGGCATTACATTGTTAACCAATTGGCTAAGGCACCATTAGCAAATAAAAAATCTCCTCCCTTTGAGTTCCCATATGAGTCCATCATGGCCCTATCTCAAGCAGATTTCACCTATCAAGTCACCATGTTATTTGATAGATCAAAATGTCAGCATGGTGGGGGAGATGGTATCATCTTTATCTACTTTGATGGTGAACATATACCTTTATCCTTCAATCTTGATTTTGAATGCACTGATAATATGGCTGAGTATGAAGCTCTAGTAATAGACCTTCAAACTACCTTAACCCTCAGAGTCAAAATAATCAATATATTTGGTGACTCCCAACTTGTGGTTAATCAAATCAATGGCTCTTAGCAATGTAAGAATGATGTTTTGTAATAGTATAAGTAACTAGCTGATGAACTCCTAACATCATTTGAATACTATTACCTCCAATCAACCCTGTGATCTACAAACAATTCATCAACACCATGGCTTCCCTTACCTTGAAAATCTCATCTACACCCTCAGATTCTAAGTTGTCTATAATTATCCATAGGATTAACCAACCATCCTATGTCAAACCAAATTCTCCCACCATTTTAAATATCAAGGAGACCCAAACTAACCTTTGGTATTACCAAACCTTTGACTACCTTAACCTTGGAATAATTCCTTCTAGCCTCTCTAGTAATGTTCAAAGAGCATTTATTCAAGGTACCTCACACTATACCATTATGGGAGGAACTCTTTATAAACATGGCTTTGATGGTTTCCTCTTTTGTTTTTTGAGAAATCATGAAGCCTCCCATGCTATCAAGGAAATACATGATGGTATATGTGGGGGTCATTTTAGTGGCCTCACTTTAGCTAAGCGTATCCTCCACCTCAGCTATTATTGGCCTAACCTTAACTGAGACTATTGTGATTACATGAAAAAGTGTGCTAAATGTCAATAAAATGCTAATTTTCATCACACACCCAGCAAAAGTCTTCATGTTTCTACCAATTTTTGGCCTTTTTCATAATAGGGTCTAGACCTCATTAGGGAAATTAATCCCCATTCCTCGTAGTGGAACCATTCTATTATCACCATAACTGAGTAATTTACTAAGTGGGTAGAGGCTATTCATCTAGTCTTAACCAAAGTGGAGAAGATAGTCAACTTTATCAACCATCACATCATCTACTACTTTGAGATTCCTCAAGATTATCACTGACAATGGTAAGTCCTTTAAGAAAAATCAAGTTCAAGGTCTATGTGATGCATTCGACATCAATTTAATCTTCTCTTTTCCCTATCACCCTCAAGATAATGGATAGGTATAAGCCTCTAAAAAAACTCTTAATAGGATGCTAACTACAATGGTTAGTGAATCTAGTCGAGATTGGCATTTGCACATCCCTTTTGCCTTGTGGGCATATCATACTAGCATTAGAATCCCTATGGGTGCTACCTCATTTTCTCTTGTGTTTGGAGTGGAGGTAGTCTTACCTATAAAAATCTAAATACCCTCTTTTTTCATATCTTTTCAAGATCTCATTTTTGAGAGCGAGTACCACCAACACCATCTAACCTAACTTGAGCTTCTCAATGAGTATCGCCTAATAGCTCACACATCTTCATGTCTACCAAGAACGTATCAAGAGTGCCTATAAAAAACACCTTAAAGTGTAAGAATTAAATATCAGAGACCTCATCCTAAAATAAAATCAATATGTCACCAATATGGAAAAAAGTAAGTGGGGAAAGTTTTCTTTCAATTGGCTTGGACCTTATATCATAACCCATAAGTATGGATAAGGAGATTATCAATTATCTTCTCTCGAAGGCCACCCAGAGCTTAAACCACTCAATGCTTCAGATCTACATCTATTCTTTTGTTAAAAAGGATCAAGTCCACCTTTTGTTTGACATAAGCTCATCCTTTGGTATCCACCCGCATCTATCTCCCTATTTTAGGGGCAATCAATTAACATTGAATCATGTGATTATCTATCATTGATATACCCTTATCTTCAACAATGGGTATCATGGATCTATCTATGACATAGTTATCATGGTACTTTCCACACCTTCATAGAATGGATTCCCATGGTCGTTGTCACCTAAACCTCTTCACACCTAATCAACCTTCTTGTGCTTTTAGTTTTTCCATCATAAAGGTGAACCACTAAGTTGACCTAAGAAAGTCTATGTTAAGCAAAATCAAATCCAAATAACAAAATTCCTATCACTAATAATCATGGGTCATTCCTAGCCTTTATAGACCGCTCCCTTGAAGTACAATTATTAAAAATTTATTATAAATTACCAAAATGAAAGGCAAACCACTCCCTCAAAGGACAACTATTAACAACATTAAGAAAATCACATAAAATTAGACCACTCCATTGAAGGATGGTTAAGTAAATCATTTGTCAAAAGCATAGCAATTTCCTGGAAGCTTCCTAAATCGACCAGTTTCCCATTTATAACAATCAACAAAAGACCCATTATTAAAATAATAAAAAAGAAAAATAATCTTGAAAGCCACAATTGGCTCTCAAGATAGCATAATAAAGTGAAAGTCACAATTGGATTTTACTAGTAGACTTCCCACATCAATTAGTCTACACAATCTGGCATAGGCTTGTTTACCTTTGTCTTTTGGACACCTACAAAAGAGGCAAACTACTCTCACAAAGGGTTCCATTTTCACCCATCTCCCCTTTACACTATATATAAGGGATTTTTGAGTTTACTTGACATTATGTGGTCAAGACACCTTTCTAACCAACTAATGAAAACTCATGCGAAACATTTGAAGGGCTTATGTTCATTAATTCAATCCAAATTCAGTTTTTGTTTTAGTCTTATCAACAAAGAAACACCATGCTCTCTGCTCATCCTATCATGACTACTTAATATTTTCATTGTGGCATTTGCCTCTTTCTTATGTTCTCTATTCTCCCATATAGTTTTGCTAATTAAACTATCTCATGTGTTTTATCATACGTAATAATGATAGAGAACCATAAACATAAGCATAATCATTTGCATTACTGTGCCATACATGATAATCACATCCATAAGCAATAAAGTAAAAATTAACATTTCTAAACATAATGAAATCCACAATACTCATTAAAAATTAGCATGTCATAAGCATAAGCATAAATAAAATCCATCTCATACCTAGCTAGGTGAGTCTAACATCCATAACATAAGCATAATCCATAAACAATGTAAACATCGCATCATAAGTGATAAACACCAAATGTAAATCATACAACATGAGCATGGGCATTAAACAAAAATCACATATATATCTCTAATAACATCATAACATGAACATACATGTCCATAATCATAAACCACATCAGTCTAATCATCAACATCATCATATACATCATGCCCATCAAAGTGAATAATACATGTAATAAATGTATAAAATCTCTCTCTTATATAAATCTCTACATATTACATCATCAACACATAAGTTGGTATAAAAAACATATATAACATATACATCATGTAATTCATGCCCCTAGGGCACCACTACCATTGGCCCCTCCTACTCCTGCACTACCATCTAGTGCTGACCCTCTTTTGATACCTTCTTGACCCACTGTAGAAGCCCACTATCTTAGAGTAGCTATAGTTGGACCACCTAATAAGCTAGCCTTGTACTCTCTATATCTCATCTCTTGTGGACACCATTATATCACTATCACCTCATAGTACCTCAAATCCTCACTAGTGGATAAATACCATGTCATAAGAATCATATCAGGTCCTCTTATTGGTCCCCTGCTAGTGTTTCTACCACTCTTACCCTCTGTCTCAAGGTATCTCACACCTAAGTCACTAACCCAAAATATATCCTCACCTAATTCTTCCCTCCTATTAGGGTGGTAAATTGACCCTATAAAGTGACAATCTGACCTTATAGAGTGGCCACATATCCCTATAAACTTGTCAAATGGGCCTGTGCCATTGCTAGTTCTACCTAAGCCTATCCATCTTAACCACCACCCTATACCAGTGCTCCTAATAGATCCATATCCATAGGCTATTGAATACCATCACCCAACCCAAAATTAGCTTCTACATATAGGCCTTAGTACCATGCCGTATATCCATCCACAAAACCAACATCATCTATAGCTACTCTAGATAACAACTCCTCATGGTCTAGTCTTACATCTTGTGGCTATAGCTTTGGAAGTAAAAACTTTGCATCCTCTTTCTTATATCTCTAAGGAGTAGGAATCCCCTACACAAGACCAAACTATCACTAAACTCAATCAAAGGGGATCATCTTCATTTCTCCCTCTCTCCTCTCATATATCCATCGCTAGCTCTATCATGATAGGGTGTGATAATTATATTGGACCTACCTAGGCCATCTCACATATGGCCTTCAAACAACATCACCCACAACTAAACCCTTTAAGGCATCTTAGAACCAATCAATGTCCCTATCACCTTGACCAACTATAGTTAATGAATAATCTCCCCTTTTTTGCACAAAGCATATTATGAACTGTACCTACATGTATCCATCCTATAGTAGCCCTAATTGCCTCAACACCCTAATGTGCTCATATGCCCAATAATGAATTACAAACCCAACACTGATACCATATCATATATGAGCTCGTAATGCCTAGATATCCCTATAAATATGAACTAACAAAATAGGAACCCACCTGAACATAGTCTTACCCATCAACATCTCCACCAACACTCCTAGCAATAGATATGGAAACTGATCACTACTCAAATCTAGTAACATGAAATAAGAAACCACCATCATCATCATCATCCTTAGGAATTGATCTATTGGAGCCCTCTAGTATAATGGATAATATCTAAAACCATTACAATACAACCTAGTATGTACCTGATCCTCACCATATAGCAACTCCATATGGTAATCACTCTCCTCACTCTCGATATGGTAAATCTACTCCCCCTAAATGGGAAACCATGTAATCCTATGTACATACTCCAATAGAATGGTAATCTCTCCAGTCAACAACAAAAAAGTGTTCATAACTAGGTCCCATCTCTCGATGAGAGCCATGGTCATAGCTGCATCCCATAATAGATGCTGATAATAGACCATGGCCCCAAGGTCAACCTCCTCCATGTACATCTACTCAACCATAGTCATCCCATCTTGAACCTTAGTAAAAATCCTTGAGATTTGATCCTTCATTTGGATCTAGTCCCATGCCTATAAAATAATCACGTTAACATGCACACTTAGTTTTCTAAATCGATCTTAATACCAACCTACACCCACCTTGTTCAACCTTTTTCCAAACTAAAAAAACACATAAATCTACCACATTACCTCTAGCATATGAACAATAATCAACTATTACCCACAAAATTTTCACCACTCTACCCAACAAACTATTTCACAACATCAAACTTACTTAACAATTACCATATCTTAACATATCAAATAACACCTAACTCTAACCACCACCCATCAACTCAGCTATAAACTCCCTACATTATTCCTCTTTGATTATTTACCTATCCTTGAATTACATTTGACACCTACATTAACCTATACACCTTTTCAAATTTTTTTTAAACCATTCTCATCTACACTTTTTAAAACAAACCTTCTCTAAAACACTTGACCATCGATGGTTAGTCTAACCACTGGTAATCCAGTGAACCCTTTTTCCTTAGGGTTTGACTATCGACAATCAAGATGACCATTGATGATCAGGTTGAACCATCAATGGTCACTGTGTATGACCACCAGTGGTAAAACCCTAATCCTTCCCCACCTCTAAACAATACCAAAAACAATAAAAATAAGGAACTAAACTACTAAAAACTATCCTACATCCCAACCCAATCCAAATCCTCTCCCAATTTTAAATTTCACATGTTAAATTTACCTAATTTACCAGAACAAAAACCTAGGTCATAACCCCCAAAAAACCTACCATAGCCAATTTCCAAAAAAATAACTAACATACCCAAATTTGATTTCAACAATAACCAAAATCAACTAATCTATAATCTTAATACAACCCCTACTTCATTCCTTGATCACTATCAAGGTCAAAGCCTATGTCCTATTGCTTGACCACATCCTCATCTACCTACATGACTGGTCCTAGCTAAATCATGCTCAACCAATGGACAAACAACACCTTGAACACACACCTAGTCAAAATAATCTCCCAGTTAAATGCCAAAGCACCAAATCACCAGTGCACAAAAAATTTGAAGTTCAAATTATCAAAAGTGAAAATGAAATAAAATTTTCACTTTTTATATTTTAGTTTTTAGGGTTTTCCCTAATCATCAATGATTAGGGTAACCATCGATGGTCGACCCTAGGACCCCTGATCATCGATGGTCAGGGTCCCACACTTTTTTATTTTAGGCATTTATACCTAAATGCTAACTTTGGAGATCACCTAATCTCACCTAAACCAAAACTTGAACCATTTTTAGAGATTAACCTTCTCCAACCACCTATTAGACCACATCCACCTTAATGTTGGTCATTTTTGACCCAAACTATCACATATTTTTGTAACAAACCCACTTATTCTTTTTGACCACATCGACCATTTTTTACATATTAACCATTTAAATTTGCACCACCTAGTGCATAACCAAACCATTTATGTTTTTCAAGGGAGCACTTCCTACTTAAGATACTTGTAAAAACACTAACCCTATCTAGAGACGTGATAGGAATAACCCAATAAGATATGCCTAACACTATGGCCTAGTTACCCCATCAATTATACTCTTAGAATTGACCTTATTTTTACTAACATTGGCAACCTTGGTATATGTGTGATCTTGGCTATCACACTTAATTAAATTTTGTGTGCACATTTGCATCTCAAATTCCCAATTACCTTTTATCACAACCTCATGACTTACTATCTACCACTTATCAAACCTCAACTCGATTTTGGTTTTACCTTATCGACTCCTAATTTGAGGGGGAACACCTCCTCCCATACTCAGGGTAATCAAACCTTCGACCAATACTCCATTTTTTTACAGCTTGTTAATTCAAAGTTGCATAAAAAAGGGGCAAAATGTAGACATAAAAAATCCACACACCATGATTCTAAATATTAAAATACCACCTGAACTACCCTGGCCTCCCTCAAGACCAATATCACCTTTCAACCCCTAATCAACCTAGCCTATAATTAGTTTAACTTTACATTAACCTTGCCTTTTATCCCTTTTTACCCCTCAACATTCGACTGTAGATGGTTAGGGTAGTAATTGATGATCACCTTAACTGCTGACAGTCAAGGTGTACCTCCTCAACTAAAAGCATGCAAACTACCCACCTTGATTTTATAAAAATAGCTTGTCTAATTCTAGTTACGAGCCATTACATGGATGAGTTAATTTTGGAAAGCACAATTCACATGCTATTGTAACTCTCTCACCTTACCAATAAGAGAGAGGAATAAAGAGGTGAAAATCCATATGAAAACATCTAAAAATATTTGTGAATCTATAATTGTTATCAAGAGCTTTATACATCTAGGGGTTTATTTATTGTAGGTCAATTACCATCAGTAGTCTAATAATCATATTAGAGAGTTAACTTGTCACCACCTCTCTATCAAGCCTTTAAGTACTGTTACTTTGTCAAAATCAAGTTAGATTCCACCAAAAAACCAACCACCCTCAACCACCCACTCAATTAACTTTTGGTAGGATAAGTACTTGATTCTTAGTATTTATTTAATTTATTTATATTTCATAATCAACCTAAGCCTTACCTAGCTCTCAGAATCCATCTTTTAGATCTCATCAATTAGCAATTTATCAACCTAGATCTAGACACTATAATTTTTGATGATTATCACAACTACTGATGGTCTATCCAATCACCAATGGTCTGAATGACCATCAATGGTCACCTTAACCACTGATGGTTAGCCCAACCATAGATGATCACTATGGCAATAAAAATTAGCACATTATTTTCACCTACCTACACCCAATCAAACCTAACTTTTTATGTTCCTACTCATTCATAAACTCCTTTCTAATTTTTTGAAGCATACCCCAACCCTCTAGAACTAGTATTAATTAGTTTATCACTAATTTAATCATTTCTAGTCTATTTCATAGTAAGATTTATTATATTCAATTTTAGTACCTTTTAATTTATTGATGCAAGTAATTTCTATTCTATTTATAAGCTTAATTATTTAAAACATGTGGATTGACAACCCCTAAGGAAGCTCTCACTTTTAGGATCTTGCTATCGCTAGGTAATCCACCCAACTATCTGTCTAACAAACAATTTTTTTTAGTGCTTTCTTATCTGTAGGTTATCCTCCTAAGCCAAAGAGGATCTCTTCACAATCTTCTGATTCCACATGTGCACTATTAATCAAAATTTTCAGCCATACCCATACTTAGTTTATTCTTTTCCTCTTTTTCCATAATAAGTAAGAAATTCATTGAAACACCATGTGCTCCATAGAAATGCACCCCATACCACCTATGCAATCAAGAATAGTGTTGTGACACCTCACTAGGATTAATAGTGTCTACCACATCATCAATAAATAGTATTAATGAATAGTGCTACACAAATAGTGTTTTTTTCCACTACATCATTCTCCTCTAATTAAAAATAAATTATCTCCCATGAGTTGTCTTGATTATAACCTTACCATTTATTTTTAAAAAAATAGAAAAGCAAACCACTCTATTTTTGGGTGATGTAAGATTGACTAAACCTTGGGATGCTCCTACATCAGACACCCATGGTAAATAATGTGATCTCATGATCACATAGATGGGGTAAGTGGTAGAACCACTCTTTTGGTCATGAAGGGTAATGACCATGGCATCCCCTTCCAATACACCACGTGCACTTGAAGAATTTTATTTTTGTTTCTCCACTTACAACATATATATACTAGATTTTTCAAAACCATCCTCGTGGGACTGTGAACTATCCTCCTCTACTAAAAACACATACATATATCAATGGATTCATACATGGGCTCCAACCCACCACAAACACTCATGGGATGACACCCACTTGAAATCAACCACCTCCACCAAGATGATCTATCATGCATCTTATTATCTCATGTGAGCTCTAGCCAACCACTATCCATCCATTTTCACTTAAATCCCACCTATATTTATTCATCCATCATCCAAAAACATGTTGGATCATCTTAAAAATCACATATCACCATTTTTTTAGCTCTTCTCTCATGGCTGAAACATCATCTTTTGCACTCTCCTCATGTGCACATACTTGCACATTAATCACCTCCAAAGTTCCTCCCAAAGAAACTTTTAACTCCTTACCATTAATAGCATGCTCCTCATCTTTTTCATTCTCACAATTAGCTCTTGAAAGATCCATATTAGATGCTTTCAATGATGCAATCTCCTCTTTCACACATTCATTTTTAGCTTCTACACATGGCTGAAATTTCACCAAAATCTCCTCTTGTGCAATTGCTTGCACAACTTATTCATCCAAAGCTTCCTGCAAAGAAGATTGAAAATCTATATGGATGCAATTTTTATCTTCCTCCACATCCATAAAATCTACAAACTCATACCCATCCTCACATAATGGGTCTCCTTCATTTGGTTCAACAAAAATAACATTTTCATCCTCCTTCATGAGGACTCCTTATCCTATGGGCTGCTCACATGAAAACTACTTCTTGTATTCAAATACAAAAATCTTCTTCTCACTTATTTTTTTATCCTCCATATGTAACTCTTCATGATTTCACTCATGATCCTTCCATGTGGCTATATGTTTCTTCAATGCATCCACCTTTGATCTTAGGGAGTATAATCATCTCCCACACCATCTCTTCTTCCTCTTCACTCTCACACTCTTCATATCTTTCTAACATAAATTGAAATAAGCTATCCAAGGTATTCAAGTTATTCACCCACTCTTTATCTAGTGGCATTATTACACTTTTATTCTCCATCTTCATACCTACAAAATAAAACACAAACTCACATAATGCTCTCTAACATCCTCTCCTCACAACAAGATTCAAACTTGCTTTGATACTAGTTGACAGAGTTAACACTCCATATACTTCATTTATAATACCATTTGATGTGGCCTCCAACCACATAATGGATTCAAAAATCCATATCATCCTCTCAATCTCTCATAACACTCACAAACACATCATAAACATATATGAATTCTCATAAAAACATCTCTCAATTCTAATTAATTCTCTCATCAAATATAAAATCTTTCAACAAAGCATCACAAGATAAAGGCCATTCCACCAATGCATTCCATAAAACTCTCTCTTTATGTGGAAAACATGCCAAGGAGGCCCTCAAGCTTATCTCTCCCCAAACTTGCCTCCCTAAGCTAAAGGTGAATACAACCATATATAGATTTTTCAAGGAAGAAAGGGAGACAATAAAACAAATAAGCCCCACATCCCACATGAATAAAACATGATAAATAAGAGTAAGTCCCAATAATGCTATGCCATATTATCCACTTTTGTTATCATTTCCTAAAGACAAGTCTTCATTGAAAGTTGGTGCCACCCTTCACATGTGAAACACTATTGATGAATAGTGAAAGACAAGTCACATGTGCAAGGTCAAGAAGGAAGAGCATCTTTGTTAGACAAGTTGGGCCTCCACCATGTGATCCATGTGACTCCATATAAATGTGTCCCATGCCACATATGCAATCAATAATAATGTTGTGACACCTTACTAGGATGAAAGTGTCTACCACATTATTAGTTAAAAATACTTGTGAATAGTGATGCTTGAATAGTGTTTTCCCCACTACATCAATTTGGATGATGTTGGTTGTAAAACACTAGATCAGGCATGCCTTTATCTTGTGGGGTGTTTGGATAGATACCATATAATATGCATTTGATGATAACATTCTCTGGGTAGTGGAATGTTGATTCATACATTCTATCTTCCTATAGGGGAAATTAACATGACCTTCGAGGGTGTGCAATACATTCTTAGATTTATGATCATTGGAGAGAGAGTTATGGTATGGGAAAAAATGTGTCAAAGGTATGTATTTCATGCCAACATGTACATGAATATTTAGGATTAGGGTGACCAGTATAAATATCAACATTCTAAAGTCTTACTTGGAGAGATTGTCACTTTGGATGTTCCACATTTGTGAAAGTTCTTATGTTTCTTGGTTTTATAATTTACTGTTTTGGATGGTTATGATGTTGTTATATCATATCACATAAATGATTTTATTTAGGATATCAAGGAGAGAGGCACCATATATTTTTGGGGGAAAAATATTCTTATGTAATTATATAGAGATTAATATAGGTTTGCATCAGAGAGTCACACAATTGGATTCATGGACACTACTTTATTACTATTTGGGCATACAAACACATAATTATGGTTCATCTAGTTATGGGACCACATGGAGACTATACCCACTAGCATTTTTTTTAGAGTGTTGGGTGGTACCTTGGCATAAGACATAGACTAACATATAGTATAAGGTGATTTTGGATAGGTTTAAGATTGATATGATCACTTGGAGACCATACAAAGTCTTTTTAGGATGGGTTGGGCATGGTAGTGAGCTTTTTTATATTCATGTGAGAGTTTGGTTACAAGATAGATTACATAGAGTCATAAAGAAATTCTAGAATTTAAGTTAATAGATAATTTAATATTATGTAGGATGTGCCCTTGGAGCGTTATCCATGGACTCAGACTATGAGGTTTGCTCATTACCATGGTGATAAGATAAGGCCTAGTAATGTTGAGTTAGCTACCTGACCTATAGGGGAGGTGGATCTAGTTGTTATTTGGTAGTCAAAGATGACATAGGTTAAACCATAACATATACACAATGGTGGGTTTCATCAAGGTGGCCTATTTTGTTTCTAATTATTGTAGTTGATCCTAGTGGTTTGCCCCCAATATAGGGTGGGGGAGATGGAGGGGTGATATAGCTATAGGAAGAGTAGGAATATAACTTGCACATAACATGCATCATAACCCCCACCATAATAGACATATGTGGAAGCCATCATTATTGAGCGTAAGTATATGCATATATTTGTACTTGTGAATTTGATTATGTTTTTTTACTTACAAGTTGCTAATGTCTTGCGAATGTAAACATTGTGTTATAGGTGATGCATATTGATAATTTATGATTGATGCTTCTATCCATAAAGTGACACAAAATATTCCATATGACATAGTTGGTAATGGGTTGATCAAGAGAGTAGACAACATTGTGGGTGTACATTTACCCCTTTTATCACATTGTTATTACTACAAAAACATTCCCTGTGGGTGCTAGTGAGTGAGATGATCTAAAAGTTGACCTAGAAGATGAAAAATGCTTGCATCTGGGAGTATTAATGATATATCTATATATTTAATTGACTGATATAGTGCTCTTTAGGTGAAACATGCTCAGATGATGTTTCAATTAAAAGTTTTAAAGGATCTTATTATATGGTATAGTCTTAGTATTGAGGGTCTATTGACAGTAGAAAATGTAACATCAACTAATCTTCTCATTTGTCTATCATAAAGGTCAAGGTGAAATCATACTAGTGTAATTGTATGGACCTAAACACTAAAAATATAATTCAAGAAGTGTATTATAAAAGGTTAAATATGTGAGGTTTCAATTAACATAAATTTGGGGAATCATTATTAATTCATGTAAAAGATATTATTGAAATTTCTAAGATACAAAAAACATCAAATCAAATCAAGACAACCAAAATTTAAATGCATCATCATAAATTTATCATAATTATCAAGCCTTCAAAAGTCAAATAATCTGATATTAGACTTTAGAATTTATCCTATATCATGAATCTTACTAGACATATTAAAGCCTATTAAAATAATAATCTCTTATAGGATTGAATGTTTTGATTAAATGAATCATGTTTCTCTATGTGAGAAAATTCTCTTTATGATAAATTTCCTTATTTAGAATATTTTTTATGTATGATTCACAAGTAAGTAAAAAGTAGATCAAACCAAGAACATAAAAATAAAGAACACCAAATAAGCTAACTAAATAAACAAAGGCTAAACTAAAAAGCAAGGGGAAGAAGCTAAGTAAAGATTATAGATCAGAAAATTTAGAAATCAATAGATTAGAGGAAATTAGTTATTAAAGTTAAAGGTACCTCTAAATTTAAAATGAGTGAAATAAAGAGGATTGACTAACTATAAATAAGAATGAGATAAAATCTAGAGATTAACAAATATAACAAAAATAAAATAGCTAATATAATGAATTAAATAAGTACTAATAAAAAGGATATAAACTAAATGAAACAAAGATATAAAATAGAGTAAAATAATGAGTGAACTTAAATTTGAAAATATAATGATTTTATTGAGAAACCATAAACTTTATAAATGATTTATATAATTTCTAAGAGTATAAGTGATAAACAATGACAAATCAACACTTTGTTGCATAATGTACACATATTTTTCATTATTTAAGAAAAGTACAAATATAATCTAGGTATGTAACTATAGTATTCTGGAAACATCAAAAGGTTATAAATATTGGCCATATTTAGAAAATTAGTTTATAAATCAAATAATCAACCTAGATATACATTGTTGTACTAAGGAGTACACTTCACCTTCAAAGAATGTATTGTTTAGTCTTCTTGTAAGCAAAAATCAATCTAAGAGATTTATTTTATAAGAGAAATCACAATATGAAACTTAAACTAGAAGAGTGCTTGTACCTGTGTGTTGGATCAAAAAGTTGTCAGGGGATAAATAATAGGTTTTAGTCAATAGTGTTGAGACAAAGTCCCTCTTTTATTCTAAGGCAGAGCTACCTTTATTGAAAAAACAAAGGGATGTGAAAAATAAAACTATTTAAAATTAATATGTTTTTAATCGGGGTTGTACTTTTAACCAAAAAGTATGAAAAGGTGGAAGAAATAAAATGTAAGAAAACGATGACAGAGGAAAGAAATATACACAAGTAAAAAAGAGAAACAGGATAACTCTAGGTAGACAAACACAAAAAAACTCACTATAATAATCTAAAAGTGGGGATTTTAGCATATGAAACCTTTATCATAAAAATAAGACATGAAAGACATATTCTAAATATAAGAATAAAATGTATTCCCAAGGAGATTGAATAACACTAAAAACAAAGATAAACAATCACTTTGTATTCCCTAAAAAATATATATGAAAATTCTATTTTTAATCCCACCAAGGTTTCACAACAACAAAAATTCCTAATGTAAATTCAAAAGGATTTATACAGTGAATTTTTCATGTACATTGACTATCTAACAATGCAACTTATCAATGTTTGAAATAAGAACCAAACAAAATAACATATACACATACATTATCTATTCATAAATATTTATGGCACAAAGATCGTAAAAACTCTCTTTATATTAATTATTCCATGAGTTGAAAATACAATCTCTTGATTATCCTTTTTCCAAAAAATGTTTAACTGTCAAAAATATATTTTACAATGCACATAACTACCTTTTTGGCAATTCATTTCTATTTTACTATTAATTTTTTATTTACAACATAAAAAATTAAAACATAAATTTTTTAAGTGATTAAAATAAGTACAATAGAAAAATATAAAGTTAGAGAGAAAAAATGACTTTTAGTGGTTATCAAGAAGACAAACATTTTTGTTGAGAGGGACCATGTTTAACTATTAAAACTATTTATGACTCCTTTTTTTGTGATGACTTGAATGTGTATGTTCTAAACCTCTGAGCAGTTTGGATAATCCCTTCTCTTGTAGGAAAAATTATATGAGCTAACATGTAAGCCATTTTTATTATGCATTAATAGCTTCTTTGATCCTTTTGAAAAGTCTCAATAAATTCAAAGTGAGATATTTGGTTGCACAATGGATACTACCTAGCTTATTCATAGCTTATTTGTTGAATGTTTTTTTTCTAAACAACTTCTCTTTTACCATCTTCTGAAACTATTCTTTCAATTTTATGGCCATATATGCCTTTGATTCATCTTCATTCAACATTTCACAATGAATAGATTAAATGTTGGTACATACCTCTAATTTCATTTCATCACAACCTTTTTAACTATGTTACAAATATTTTAAAGCTTCATCTAGAGTACATACTTTCTAATTCATGCACTGAGCCCATAAAAAGAATAGTTTTCTTCAGATTTATCAAGAATACCTTTCGAGACTAATGAATTCTCATCTTGGTGGACATCTCTCAAGTCTCTGATCAATATATTCCATATTTAAGGTTATTTCTTGGCATCTATAATTTCCTCTTCGATTTTCACTTGATTGGAATTGATGAGATCATAAATTCTTCTATTCTAATCAAGAAATTTTAAGCCGTCAATAAGTAGATCCTCAACAATGAAATTCATAATTTTACCATGATTTTTATACCTATTGATTTTGGAAATCATTTATTTATCAATATCAAATTCATAACTTGATAGCTATATTATAGAAGTGGTTGATACAAGTGTAATGATCACTTTCTAAGAGATTTCACCTAGATCAAATATCTATTTAATGTATGATGAAAACATACATACATTTTACTCCAAATTTTCTTGAGTTTGCATCCTTTATTCTATCATCTAGATCAACTTGGTTTCAGTCACCTTAAAATTGTGAATATTATGTTTAGGAGTGGATTCACCGAGATCAATCTTACTAATTTTTTAATCAACCAAATTCATTTCATCCTAATTATTTTCTACAAGAGGTTCAACAATCTCTACACTATGTGCACCTAAAGAATAAACCATCAACCTCGAATTAGTCTTCACTTTTCTCTTTTTTGGAGGAACTTATAGTAGATTAGTAATAACATCAAAATCAATCTCTGTTGGTGTGAATGTATGATTTCTCTTGCTGATAATTTGTTATACCCATGAAGAAGAAATATCTCCATGTGAAGTATCTAATTGAGTACTTGAGGAAACCAATGGATTCAATGAAGATGACTACTTCAAGGATGATAAAAGAATAGATCCCAATTTAACTAATTATGGAGGAGAACAAATTGTTTTACAAGGAAAGTAGGAGGTGGAGGTGGAGGTGGAATAGGGAATGAGGATGTTGGAAGTGGAGGGAAAAATGGAAAAAATGAAGGCACCAGTGATTCAATTGGAGTATTAATAATGGGAAAGGGAATTGAAACTGAATTAGAGGCCAAGAATTATTGAGTGGTGTTGTCAATAAACATTGAAGGATCAACCTCTTGTATGACATTTGTAGTGTCAGATAGAGTGGGCCTCTTGATTTGGAGTTTTTGCCTTGGTAGATCACCCTCACATGTATGTTTAGGAGGGATTTTTATATTTGGGTCTTCTCCATCTCCTCATATTATGACATCCAAACTAGATTTTTTTATGAATATCTTGGTCCTAGAAGATTGATTATTTGGAGTAGAAGAAGTATGTTTCTATATTTTAGAACTTAATTCACTCTTTAGATGACTTACTGAAGTGCATTATCTCACTTTTGTGTCATACCAAACTCTCAATCTTGATATCATGATTTGTGTGTGCTATACAATATCAATCAATTCTTTTATTGACTAATTAATTGGAAGGATGGTTGTGAGATGAATCTTTTCATAAAAAATATCTTCCATAGTGTCAATGCCATCATCTTCAAAGTTTATTTTGCATCATTAATGTTGACCATTTTGGTCCTGTAGGCCAAAGGTCAGTCTCCTTTCCCTACTGTTATAAACCATCAGTCTTGGGTGTATCCACCTTCTACAAATGCTCAATTTCCCTTTGAAATAAGTCTTATTCTTATAAAGAATTGATAGATCTAAGACCTATATGTTTTGGTTTAATATGGATCTTATTTCACTTTGAAAAAATGCCTTAGACAAACCTTTTGACAAGGGAATGGGCCAGCAAGAATGAAAGTCTTTTACAAAGCTCCGAGGGCAAAGTACCCTTGCGAAGGGTAGTTGGGTGCAAACTTGACCATTTTAGTAGGATGCAGAGGGCAATTATGAGCCCAAGGTACCTTTGTGGAGGGCAGAGTTTTCCTTTAGAAAAATGAGCAAGGCAAAGAATGCATTTAGACATTTTGTCTGAAGTAAATTCAAGGCAAAGGTCAAAGGTCCTTCAGATAAAATGTTTGAAGGAAAAGACAAGGAAATCCAAAGGATGAATTCCTTCAGACAAAATGCCTGAAGGAATTCCTTCAGACATTTTGTCCAAAGAAATCCACAAGTGAAAGACTTCGATGAATTCCTTCAGAAAAAGACCTGAAGGAATTCCTTCAGACTTTTGTCCAAAGGCATTTGTTAGAGAAATTTATTGAAGAAAAGGGGGAACAAAAGAAAGAAAGGGCCAAGGCATGAAGAATGGTTTCCTTTGGTTAAAATGTCTGAAGGAATTCCTTAAAACATTTTTGTCTGAAGAAATTAAAATGATAAGGTAGCCTGAAGGAGCCTGAAGGGTAAATGCCCTTGTGAGGGACTCTCAGCTGTTGAAAAGGGACCCTCTCCTCTCTTCTAAAAGGTTACCTTCCATTTGGGAAGGTTTAATTATGAAAAGCCAAAGAAATTACCAAAGGGGTGACGTCCCCAAAGACATCAAATTTAGGATAATGAAATAGCCATTGGCTTTCAATGGTGACAAGTGCACAAACATAAACTGTATGGTGATAAGGTAGTTGTTGATTCTCAAATGTTTAAAGATGGGTCTGTGTGTGGACACTCAGCGACCCACCGAGAAGAGAGCCTAACTAAGAGCTCAAATTGATAGAAAGACCCAAAAAATGACAAAGATAGCCTCGAGGGCTGAAAGAGCCAAGAAAAGACAAAAGCCAAGAGTAAACTCAGTGACCCATCGAGAAAGGAGCTCGAAGAGCTAAACATAGACATGGATAGAACAACCTAGGTGGTAAAAGAGATGTTGGTAGAAGAGCTATTCTAGTGGTTGGAACAGTCCTTATGAAATGGTCATCAAGAAGCATAAATAGTGAATGGTGCGGCCTATTTTTCTTCATTTAAGCATTAATGAGTAGACAACTGTATGAACTTATTTAAGAAGCAATATTATTTTCAAACAAAAAGGCATGACCCATGCTTTCACAATGATGTTTAATATAATTTAAATGGCAAATTCAAGACTTGGACTGCCACAACATGGCTTCCTTCATCAGACCCCTCTTCCTAATGAATTGAATGTAGCATGGACCACTTGTGGAAAAATGTGCCATTGATTTCTCTTTCTCTATATATTGTAAACTCTCTTTTGAGAAAATCATCTATCTCTCATTTTTGTATGGTGTAGCCCTGCCAAAATTTCACCTTGAATCAATAAGAAAGTGTTTTACCTCTATTTGACTAGTTATGCTTTTGAGTGTGTCTATGTATCAATTTTGTGTTCAATTATTTTAGATTGATGATCTCACAAATTGACACCAACACACCTGGTGTAGCTAAAACACCAATTTTACAGGTTAATAGGAAGTGTTGCATCTGGAGTGCAGAGACAGAAAAGAGTAACTATCAGATAGTGTGTTTTCTATAGTGCCTATGATAAGTTACATTTCCTATGTGTCTTTATTAAGCCTCCCTTTTAAATCTCCCTATAGTTTGGTCTTTTACTAGATAAAGTGTATTTTCACCCCCTTTCTAGTTTGAAGTGTGAATAACTGAGTAGATAACATCATTTGGTGCATCACCACTTAGAGTAGTTTTCTATTCTAGTTATTTTTTCTCTTTTTTCACCCCCCATTGTTAGTAGTAGTATTAAAAAACCTTCAGAGATGTATCAAAGGGAGCTATCCCTTATCTAGAGATTCTCCCATTAGTTTTACTAGACCCATAGCAAGAGGGGAGTCTCCATTGTGCCACATGGAAGACAAAAGATCAACCTTTCTATCAAGGGTACAATCCATATCATCAACAATTTTTGGTATGCCTAGTGGGATGAATTTTAATGCTAAAAAAAGTTCCAAGATTGGTGCTGGTCCTTTTATAGTAGGAATGAATCACTAATTCTGCATATGGTGACTCTAATTTGAAGAACATCAGTCTTTGGTCAGAGATCAACCTAACATCCTATGTCTAAGGTCACCACATGATCTACTGCTAAGGGTGTCCCTTTTGAGTTTGTTAAACTACCATTAAACTCAACAAGGTGACTGAGGTTTTCAAGGACTCATCCTTATACAACAAGTCATTTTCCTAGACCTGTTATAAGATACACTTACGCAAGAAGGCCCTGATTGAATCCTATCATAGCTATGGCTTTACCTTTTGCGGCCTTTCATGGTCATAGTCCTTTGAATCTTTTGCATTATGACCCAATCCCAGGGACAACCCTTAAGAGTGTGCCTAAATTTAATGGAGAAGGACCTATTATTGCTATTGAATATATCAAAAATATTGCCAACCTCTATAATATTCACAATGTCACTGAAGAAAACATTACTATCAGAGTGTTGGCATTGTCTTTTAAGGGCAAGATTCTGGACTGGTATGGGACTCTGCCTATGAATTTAGTTAGCACATGGAATGAATTGGGTAGCCTATTAACAAATAGATTTAGGGAGAAGAGTGACCACCTATCACTTGCTGAGTAGCTAACCACCATGAAAAGAGCTCCACATGAATTCATGCAAGATTTCAATACCTAATTTCAAAAGACATGGGACAGAATCACCATTTTGGTAAGGCTAACCCCAAGTTATGCCTTCCTCTATTATTTAAAATCATTGAATAGTGACATTGCTATCATGATACAGTCCATGGGAGGACAAGTGCTGCCAACTACCTATGAAATAGCCATAATTGCTAAAAATTTCCTAGTGTAAGCAGGAAAAATAGCCCCTAGACCTCACATGCCACTCTTTCTTGAATTACCACCTCCAGTCCAGACTGTTGCACCCACCTTACCTCTTATTCATAGCATAGAAAAGTTGATTGCTACTTCACCCAATGACCTTCATGAAGTTAAGAGCTTGCTGCAAAGCATGACCAATGAATTAATGGCTCTCAAAAGGTAACAAGCTCAAAACTATCAGCCAAATTAGGGATATTAGCATTTTGGGCAAGCAAATAGACCCCCTTTCCAAAATTAAAATCAAGGATAGGGTTAATTTGCACAAGCCAGACCATACCAAGGGTATAATCTAGGTGCTCCTTCATCATCCAAAGATCTTATGCCTGCTCAAAATAATCTGGTACAAGAGCAACCAAATTGCTCACCCTTGGGTTATGGTCAAGATCAAGGTGTTTATACAAATGAGATGCTGAGTCAATACATGAATGCATAAGATAATTAAGCCACCCAATTCCTAAGTTTTGATGTATCAGTGCAACCCAGCATGAATAGTAGGCAAGCTCAACCTAATTCCACTATCATGAATCACCTAGAAGGTGAATTCTGTGCAGTCAACTACATGGGTAGTATGAACAACCAAGGTGATTATGTTGCAACCAACACAAGGTGTAAAAGAAGAACTATGGAGGAAGATTAGGCTGCTACCCAGATGCCTACCACATCTTCTTCATCACATGAAAATAAAAAATTTCCAAATTATAGGCCACCGATTACACCTTTAGCTCCTTGCCCTACGCCTTAGGCTACAAGTAACCCCAAAAAAAATTGGAAGGGGGGAAACCCTCAAATTAATGTGGTGGACTTGATGAAGAAGATACACATGAATATCTCCTTGTGGGATTCATTATCAATATCAAGACAAAAGGACATGCTGTAAAAGGAATTACATGGGTTAAATGAACAAGTTGTCCCATCAAAAGTCAATAATGTTTTGATCACAAATGGGCACCCTTCCGCATTAGGCCAAGTAAAGAAAGAAGAAAAGGTTCCCCCTTTCTATCTATCCTTAGTCACAAGAGAATTCTTGGTGCACAATTGCATTATTGATAGTAGGGCAAGCACCTCAGTAATGCCCAAATGCATAGCAGAGAAATTGGGGCTCAAATACAAAGAAATGACTAAGGGAGTTCTGCAACTAGATGGATCACCCACAAAGATGGTAGGAGTGGTGAGAGGATTAAACTTGACACTCCATGCTTGTCTAAATTTCTCAATTCCCCATGATGTGGTAGTGGCAGATGTTCCTCCCTACTTTTCCATTTGCTTGTCTAGGGATTTCACATCCAAAATAGGTAGGTACCTAGCAAAAAACTAGTCCTACCTAGTTTTTAGAACTGAATATGGGACTAAGGTCAAGATTGAGTTAGATCCAATACACATAGATAATCTAGAGCTATACTCACTCAAGGTGGCAAATGTCGGCTATGCCATTATTGATCAAGAAGAATTTCAAGTTGATCAATCTCTACCATTTGTCCTTGAAGGAGTTGCTGACCTAATCTTAGATGAATGGGGAAGTGACAACTTTGAACATGACCCTTACAAGCTCATATAAGAGGTAGGCCTTGGGATTTATTGCATACATGAAGAGGGTACTTTTGTACCAAATTTGATGAAAGCAAGCCAAGAGAGCTCAGGTTTATGGTAGCTTTTATTTGATAGCTCAAGAAGCAAATAGGGAATTGGTGGTGGAGTAGTATTAATTTCCCCCTCATAGGAGAAATACTTCTCAACTTTTAGGTTCTAGTTTTCTTGCACTTGCAATGTTGTAGAGTATGAATCTCTCATCCATGGTTTGGAGTGGGCAAGAAAAAGAGGAATCAAAGATCTACAAGTTTTTAGGGACAATGAATTGATCGTAAATTAGGTGAGAGGCTAAAATCTAACAAATAATTCCTTACTTAAGTATTACAAGCACAAGGTGTGGGACTTAGTGGAGAGTTTACTTGATTTCAATGTTACTTCCATTCCAAGAGAGTAGAATAAACAAGCTGACAGACTAGCAATAGTTGGTGCTCAGTTTGATGTCCCCAAGGAGATAAGTTGAGATAGTAGTCTGTGCCATTTAAAAATGGTAATCAGACCCTCCATGCCTAATAACATCACCAACTAGTAGGTATTTGATAGTGATCAATAGATATTGCTCTTCTTGTAAGAGGAGGTTGAGTTTACCTCTAGAAATCAAGCTAAGCTACAACAATAGTATGGCAGCCAAATTGTTCAACTAAAGAACAACAAACTTCCCAAAGTCTTGGTCACTCTCAAAAGTATCTTCAATGAGGATGACAATTTGAAAAATGAAAAATCAAGCATCACAATGAAGAAGGAGAACTATGAAAAATTTGATATATTCAAGAATAGGTTGCTTGTACTTGGGAAGGTATGTTAGATCATGAAAGGTATGCTTTCATCTTATTATGTCAAGAATTTGATGATGTCTTCGCTTAGGAGTATAACGATCTGAAGGGTTTTGACCCAAGTTTGGCCCAACACACTATTGAGCTAGAGGAGGGTGCCAAGCCCATCAAACAAAAACAAAGTCCTATCAACTCGAAGATTGAGCCTCTCATGTGTAAGGAACTCACCAAGCTGATTGAGTCTAAAATCATATTTCTGATCAAACACTCTTCTTAGTTGGCCAATCTTGTTCTTGTCTAAAAAAAGATTAGGTAGATCAGATTATGTGTAGATTTCAAAGACCTTAATAGAGTCTCATTGAAGGACCACTATCCTCTCCCAAGTATGGAGCAGATCCTCCAAATGGTGACAGGCAGTGAACATTTCTCCCTTTTGGATGGGTATTTAGGGTACAATTAGATTTTAGTTCAAGACTATGATCAATACAAGACAACCTTCACTACCAAGTGGGGAATGTTTGCTTATCGAAAAATGCCATTTGGACTATCTAATGCTAGTGCCACTTTTTAATGAGTCATAGACATGGCTTTTCAAGCCCTGATAAATAATATTATACTAGTATATCTTGATGACTTGACTGTATTTTCTAAGGAAGCAAGCTAACATATAAGACACCTTAGGAAAATATTTGAGAGGTGTAGAGAGTTTGGTATCTCTCTCAACCCAAAGAAATGCGTGTTCACTGTTCTTGAAGGTAAACTCCTTGTCCATGTTATTTCAAAAGAGGGCTTGACCATTGATCCAGAAAGAGTTCAATCCATCCTAGAGCTGTCCTTGCCTAAACATAAGAAAAGTCTATAAAGCTTGTTTGGAAAAATAAATTTCATCAGGAGATTTATCCCAAATTTTGCTGAGATAGTCAAACCACTGACCTCCATGCTGAAGAAAGATGAGAAATTCATGTGGATAGCATAAAGGAAGGATAGTTTTGAAGGGATCAAGCAGGCTATCACCCAGGCTCCTACCTTGATCAGTCCTGACTTCACCAAGGATTTCAACCTCTACACCTTTGGAAATGAAGAGGTAATCTCCACCATGCTTACCCAAGAAAATGATGAGAACCTTGAACAACCACTTGCATTTTTTAGCCAAGGCCTAGAAGGTTTTGAGATTAGGTATACATATGTGGAGAAGAAAATCCTTGCAATCATATGAAGCCTAAATAAATTCAAACATATGCTATCTAACAGTAGGGTTCATCTCATGGTGCCACATCCCAACATCAAAGATTTCTTGATCAACCGTGATCTAAATGAAAAGAGAGTGGGATGGATCACCAAAGTAATCGAATATGATGTGAACATCAAAACCACCAAGCTGGTAAGGGGAAATGGCTTGTGTGAACACCTTGCTATAGACCTTAAATAATAAAAAGAGGACATTTTGCTAATCCATGATGAAGCTACAATAGAATAACCAATAGTAATGAAGGATTGGGCATCAAACATGAAATGTTTCCTTCTCACTGGTGAGTGCCTGTAGGGCCTTGATAGGACTAAGAGGAGATATTTTAGAATCTAATCTCTCCCTTATGTCTTAATTAATAGGGTGCTATTCATAAGATATTTTTTGGGAGTAATCTTTAGGAGCATAGACCCAAGTCAGGTTGATGGGGTGCTGTTCGAGTTCTATTATGGGTCAGCTGGTGGTCACTTTGCTCCTAAGCCTATAGCTGCAAGAATTATGAGAGCTGGTTACTTCTGGCCCACTCTATTTAGAGACACCCATACCTAGGTATGAAAGTGCCAAAAGTGTGATTTTTTGATGGGAAATAATAGCTAGCTATAATGACTCTATAGCCTATTCAGGTAGAACAACCATTCATGCAATGGGGCTTTAACTTCATAGGGATGATCAACCCTCCTTCCAATGTTGGCCACAAATGGGTCTTGACCACTACAGACTACTTCACAAGATGGGTAGAAGCTATTAATTTAAAGAAGGCCAACAAAAGTGTAGTCCTAGATTTTTATGAAGGCCTGGTGACAAAGTTTGGAGTCCCAGCCACCATCATCTTAGAAAATGCATTAGATTTCTTGGGAACCATAATGAGTGAATGGGCATTGGGATACAACATCTACCTCAACACTTCTTCCAACTACTACCCATAAGGGAATGGGTTGGTTGAGTCCACCAACAAGAATCTAATCAGAATTATCAGAAGGATAATGGAGGAGAATTAGAGAACTTGGCATGCTAAGTTAAAAATAGCCCTGTGGGTAGATAAGGTTACTCCAAAGAGGGTAGTTAGCAATTCACTATACATTCTTGTGTATGGAAGGGAAGCTAGATTTCCTATTTCACTTGAATTGATAGCTTTGGATGTTACTCACCAACTATAATTAGAAGAAGGCAACAACATGGAGGTTAGGCTGTGTGAATTGATGGAAATTTAGGAGATAAGGGACCAAGCTATGGTTTCTATGATCAGCCGTCATCAACAAATGAAGAATCACTTTAACAAGAAATCCTCATCAAAAGGTTTCTCTGAAGGTGACATCATCTTAAAATGGGATGAAAACTGAGCTAAGCCTAGAAAGCAAACAAAGTTTGATGCCCTATGGAGTGGTCCATATGTCATCACTCAGTGCAAACATCATAATGCATTCCAACTCTTCAGGTTGGATGGTGAAGAACTGGATATCCCAGTTAATAGGATATACGTTAAATACTATCACTAAGTCTTCTCTCATCATGTATATATTTACTTATTTTTCCCTATTTTTCCTAAGTGATCTTGAACATGTTCATATTTTTTAGCCTTGTTTGTGTTTTGTTTACCATTTGGGGTGAAGGCTTCATGATTTATTCTTGGATCTCTCAAGGTTATTGTCAACTTTTTGCACTGTGTTTTGACTCTGTGCCCAACAGACTTACAAGTCACTAGTTTCTTAAGCATGGTAGGCATGCTTCCCCTAGGAATCACTAAATTTGTTGAGCATTTTGGTCCTGCAAGCCAAAGGTCGGTCTCCTTCTTTCCCTACTATTCTAAACCATTAGTCTTAGATGTATCCACCTTCTACAAATGCTCAATTTCCCTTTGAAATAAGTCTCATTCTTATAAAGAATTGATAGATCTAAGACTTATAAGTTTTGGTTTAATATGGAGCTTATTTCAATTTGAACATATTCCTTAGACAAGCCTTTTGACAAAGGAATGGGCCAACAAGAATGAAATTCTTTTACAAAGCTCTGAGGGCAATGTACCCTTGTAGAGGGCAATTAGGTGCAAACTGGACCATTCCGGTAGGCTATGGAGGGCAATTATGAGCTCAAGGTACCTTTACAGAGGGCAGAGTTTTCCTTCAAAAAAATGAACAAGGCAAAAAATTCCTTTAGAAATTTTGTTCAAAGGAAATCTAAGGCAAAGTTCAAAGGTCCTTCAAACAAAATGTCCAAAGGAAAAGACAAGGAAATCCAAAGGATGAATTCCTTCAGACAAAATGCTTGAAGGAATTCCTTTGGACATTTTGTCTGAAGAAATCCACAATTGAAAGACTTTGATGAATTCCTTCAGACAAAGGCTTGAAGGAATTTGTCAGAGGAATTTCCTAAAGAAAAGGGGACCCAAAAGAAATAAAGGGCCAAGGCATGAAGAAAGGTTTCCTTCAGGTAAAATGTTTGAAGGAATTCCTTCAGACATTTTTTCTAAAGAAATTGAAATGATAAGGTAGCCTGAAGGAGCCTGAAGGGTAAATGCCCTTGCGGGGGACTCTCAGTTGCTGAAAAGGGACCCTCTCCTCTCTTTTGAAAGGTCACCTTCCCTTTGGGAAGGTTCAATTATGGAAAGCCAAAGAAATTACCAAAGGGGTGATGTCCCTGAAGATGTCAAATTTAAGACAATGGAATAACCATTGGCTTTCAAATGGTGATGGGTGTGTGAATTTCAACTTTACGATGATAAGGTAGCTATTGATTCTCAAATGTTTAAATATGGGCTTGTGTGTGGAAACTTGATGACCTGTCAAGAAGAGAGCCTGAGAGATCAAATTGCCAAAAAGAGCCATAAAATGACAAAGATAGCCCTGAGGGCTAAAAGAGCCAAGAAAAGACAAAATCCAAGAGTAAACTCAGTGACTTGTCGAGAAAGGAGCTTGAAGATCCAAACATAGACATGGATAGAATAGCCTAGGTGGCAAAAGAGACATTGGTAGAAGAGTTATTCTAGTGGTTGGAAAAATCCTTATAAAATGGTCATCAAAGAGTACAAATAGTGAATGGCATGGACTATTTTTCTTCATTTAAGCATTAATGAGTAGAAAACTACGTGAACCTATTTAAGAAGTAGTCTTGTTTTCAAATAGAAAGGTGTGACCCATGCTTTCACAATTTAATATAATTTAAATGCCAAAGTCAAGACTTGGACTCTCATAGCATGGCTTCCTTCACTGGACTCCCTCTTCCCAATGAATTGAATGCAACATGGGGGACTTGTGGAAAAAGGCACCATTGCTTTCTATTTCTCTATATATTATAAACTCTAATTTGAGAAAATCATCTATCTCTCATTTTTGTATGGCACAGCCCTACCAAAATTTCACCTTGAATCAATAAGAAAGTGTTTTACCTCTATCTGACTGGTTATGCTTTTGAGTGTGTCTGTGTATCAATATATGTTTAGTTATTTTAGCTTGATGCTCTCACAAATTGACACCAACACACCTAGTGTAGCCAAAGCACTAGTTCTATAGGTTAACAGGAAGTGCTGCATCTAGAGTGCAGAGAGAGAAAAGAGTAGCTATCAAATAATATCTTTTCTACAGTGCTTGTGGTAAGTTACATTTCCTATGTGTCTTTATTAAGCCTCCCTTTTAAAGCTCCCTATAGTCTAGTCTTTTGCCAGATAAAGTGTATGTTCACCCCCTTTCTGGTTTGAAGTGTGAACAACTGAGTAGATCAACATCATTTGGTGCATCACCACTTAGAGTATTTTTCTATTTTGGTTATTTCTTCTCTCTTTTCACCCCCCATTGTTAGCAATAGTAGTAGAAAACCTTTAGAAATGCATCAAAGGGAGCTATCCCTTATCTAGAGATTCTCTCAATTTTTTTAGACCCATAGAAAGAGGGGAGTCTCCATTATGCCGCATGGAAGACATAAGCTTAGCCTTTCTATCAAGGGTGTAATCCACAGTGTCAACAATTAAAATATGAAGGAATTCATCTATTTCAAGGTCATCTTTGACCAATATCTTTTTATGACCTTGAAGTCATCTATGATGTCCTCCCAATAATCTTCAATTTATAAATGTGAAGATAACTTTGACCTATTTTGAGATTGTTTCTCACAAAACCCTTGATATCAAAACCAACTCTCCTCATGTGCAGTTGCATCATAAAGTCCACCAGTGAATTTTTAATATTAGAGACATCCCTTGTTTATTTACAGATGAAATATCCAAGGATATCCAAGGCTGATAAGAAATGTTATCCATTTGATATGTTGATTAATACATTTTTATGCACTTCATTGAACTACCTACAAAGCTTAATAAAAAAAAATTATCACTAGGATATCTTGGTAGTTTGAGAGGAACACCTTAAAATATACCAAACTTAATATAAGTGAAATTTAGGAACTGAGTGAAGTAGTTCCCATATTTTATTATTAGAGTAATTGATACATTGGATATTCTAATTGCAAGGTTTACGTCCAATGTCTTAATTAACATCATGGAAAATGCATCATTTACTCTCCTAAAATGATGTTTTCACTTCTTTTGAGTGAGGTAAGGGAAATTTTCATATAATGATGTACCGAGAAGGTTTTGATTCACTTCCATAAAACTAGGTTATGTTTTGAGTATTATAATGGATAAACCAAAACAAGGTCATACAAAATTATTGCATGGATTCCAACTTAGTTAAATATTTATGAATGTTTTTACTGATGATCAAGGCCCAATCAATGAACTATTTCCTAGAATAGATGATACTATTGAACATGCACATCCAATGATGACAAACATTTATTATCTCATTTCTTATGACCCTACTCAAAAGAGTAATCATATCTATGAGTTCTTCATTGAAATCAGATATGTTTAGAGCTTTAGCTTATTTGATATTTACTCTTATATTAGTTGATCTCCACTGTTGAGAAATGTTTTTGTCAATCTCCATTATTTCATCATGAGTATCAATACCAAAAGTGATGCCTATAAAAGTTCTATCCAACTTATATATAAATTGAATCTTTGTAGGTCTTATTTCATAGTTGTCTACATTGTTATACTTCATACATGTAGTTACTAGATCTTCACATTGAAAATATGTTAGGAAAGTAGTAACAATCCTAAGTCTTCTATCTAAAATACAATCTCCCAAAGGAGTCATTTTTGTGTTATCCATCCTATCTTAGAATTCATCAATGTTCATGTGATTCATATTTCTATTAGAGACATTTAAGATGTCTATGTCCATAATAGAAATGGGATCATAGTCCATGTACTTGAAATTCATTTTTGATAGGGTGTCTGATAGAATTGAATACTTGATCAAGTAGATTGAGATTATTATAGACAAAATATGAAGAGAGAAAAATATATGTGTATAACTAAATTTAATACAATGGACATGAAGACCTATATAAGATCATAAAGGTTATGAGATCAAACATTATTTTGAAAAATTCCTCATGCATGTAATGATTTCCTTGATCTTGCAATAAGATTTTGAAGAGTAAAAATGTGATATCACATTTGAAAACACTATAAAATTGTTTGTCAACTTATTGCATGTGAATGCTCATTTGAGAGTATTCAAAAAGGTGGAAAACCTATAAAATTAGGTCTTCTCTACAAGAAAAAGTTTCAAGAGAGATTAAAATGTATAAAATAATTGTAAAGGATGAAAATAATAATTCAAAACCTATTTCTTAAACTAAGGCCATTAGAAACTTCTTAGAACAATGTGAAACATCTTGGGATGTGTAAGCATGAATACAATGAGAAACCACTTGGCATGATTAATTGGATTTACTTACATGTAAATAATGTATCTAGGACATGCATGGGATGATTTGAGATGTGTATACACTTCCAAGACCTGCTATATGATTCACAATCATCTTCTATCTTTGAAAACCATCTTAGTCTCCTTAAGAATGGCTTGGATGCAAGATAGAAGTAGAAACAATTGAGTATGGAGTTGATGAGCAATGAAAGATTATGAAATCCATGTAGAAGGATTGAAATATTTTAAATCTCACAAGGCTACCAAAATACACACCACACCAAAGCCACAAGTTTACACTCCAAAACCACCTTCATCAAGTTTGAAACATCCACATTGGAGAGTGAAAGGAAGGTTGATGGAGGTTTGAAGAGTTTATTTGAATGCAAAATGAAAAAAATAAGGATACAAATATAAAATTATATTTAAATGTCCACCAATATATATATATAAAACCACACATTTTCTCACCAAAAGGTCATTGGGGTGTAGCCAAAACTATAAATACTTCAATTTGAAACCACCTTGTGAGAGCTTAAACAAGTATTAAGGAGAATGGAAGATTTATAAAGGTTATTTTACATGTTAAAGATTCTTTATAAGGTTACACAAGATAAAATGACCTACTAAAGGCTGAATCATGCAAAAATAGGTTTTTATTTTTTGAAAACCATTCTTTAATAGCCAATACCATGTGTTTTACACTAAAACCATTTCTTAGACAATCATTTTTAGCTTAAATGGTTTAAATTAAGGTTTATGAGGTGTTTTAGATAGGTATTTTAGGGATGAAATTGTAAGTGGGCAGACTTTAAAGGATTGGTTTAGATGAAAAAATATTTTTGTAAGGTTACCAAATTTCTATTTTTACCCAAAACTATTTTTACATAACAAAACCATGGGTTTACCTAAAACCACATTTTAAAGTAAGTAATTTCATCCCAAGATGCCATGTAGAAGGTTGGCAAGGAGCTTTGACTGGTTTATGTAGTCTTTGGAATGATTTTACATGTTGGCAGGCTTAGAAGGATTAATTTACATGTAAAATGCCCTCTAAAGGTTGCACAAGTACTAATCATGTTCTATTTTTTTTTACCAAAACTACCCATCCTAAGCAAAATCACTAGTTTATTAAATAAAACAATTTGAAAATACTTCAAAAAGCCAAATATCATGCATTGCTAATTAAAGCTACCTTTTGAAAAGTCTATTTTAGTTTAAGCCACCATGTGGAAGGATTGAAAGGATTTTTAAAGGATTGGTGGACTTTTTAGGATCAATTTGTATGGATGGTGACTTTATAAGGAGGATTTTAAATGTAAATAGACTTTAAAAGGGCCACCAAAGTTCTTTCAAAATTCCCATTTTATATAAAACATTTTAATTTTTTCCAAAACAAACTTTTAAAAGGATTTGAATGTATTTGGAGGATTTAATACCCTTAGGAAAGATGTTCTATGTGAAACAATGCCTTAGGAAATAATAATTCACAAAATGATTTTGACAAATCTATAAAAGGACTAATAGGGCTACATGAGCCTTGAGGTGGATGATCAAGGAGAACAAGGGGTCCTACAAGGGAGTGATTTCATATGAATAAATGAAAGGCATTAAAAATGTCCATGGGAGTCTAGAAGATTGAGTAACTCAGTAGTGTGTTATGATGAAAAAGTTTAAATATTGAATTATGGGAATTCAATTTTGAGGATAACAACTAGCTCTGACTAGAAATTTTGGACTATAAGGAATGAAGTAAGAACTCTAGACTCTAGTTTCATAGACAAGTATTTAGATTATTGAGTAATATAGTCATATCAACCTTGACTAATATTCAAATAGAGAAGATCAAACATAACTAACTAAGAGCCGAATAGAAGATAAAAGAGAATATTTAAGAATAAAACAAAGAGGGTAAGGCATGAAAATACAAAATGACACACCTAAAAGGGGAGAACAACAAGAAAAACAACCAAAATTTATGTAAATTACTTACATGCAGGGGACTTCCTACTTTCATTTAAAATAGTTCTTCAGGTATTCCCACTATAGGGTAGAGTAAGATGTATACCTTATTAGTAAGTAAGAATGTATTGTCACTGTACAAGTGTCTGATTTTGAATGGACCCATCCACAAAGAATACAATTTACCATGGCTCCCTTTTGGATCTCTTTGTTTGTGCCATAGGAGAATGAGATCTCCAAGCTAAAAAATCTCTTTTCTTCACTTTATTATCAAACAATATATTGACTTGGGCTTGGTGTTCTACTATCCTATCTACAACCCATGTCCTATCTTATTAAATTTTATTCAAATATAGGATTCTTTTATGTAGTAGACTTTCAAAATTTTGATTTTTAATTGCTTTTAGTGAAGACAATTCAAGTGTTATGGGAATAATGACATCAATCCTATTAAATAATAAGAAAGGTGAGATTCAATTAGCTTTCTTTGGAATGATATGATTTACCCACAACGTGTCATACAATTTCTTATGCTAATTTCTTTGATTTTCATCTACCAACTTATGGACCATGGTAATAAGATTATTAATACTTGATTATTCCTAACCATTTACTTGTGGGTAGTAGTTAGAAGAGTGAGATAAAAAAATACCATATCCATAAAAAAATCTAACCAATTCTATAGAAGATAAATTGGATGTGTTATCAGTTACAATATTTTATAAAACACCATATCTTATGATTTTTTTTTTTGATGAAGTTGCATACAAATTCTAAAGTCATTTGTTTGAATGGTATAGTCTCCACCCATTTGGTAAAGTAATCTATTTTAGTGAGGACATGAGTGTGACTTACACTCGAATGAGGATTCACTATTATGATAAAATGCAATTTGCATTACTAAAAAGGTTCCTCAATTACTATAGGCTTGAGAGGGAAAGCTTCAAGTTTTGGTTGTCCAACAAACTATTGACAAGCTTCACACTTTATCACCCATTCATAAGAATCTCTACTAGTGAAGGCCAATAGTAATGAGGTTTCAGGATTTTGTATGTTTTCATTGATATATAAAATTTTAACCACAAACTTGATCATGAAAATATTCCAAAAACTTCTTTTGCTATTTTTTTAATCAATGCATGTTAAAAACAAACCATCAATGATTTTATTGAATAATGTGCCATCCCAAATCAGATACTTGTTTGATTTCAACTTGATTTTTATTCGTTTATTAGCTTCCATATTCAAAGGGCATTATCCATGTCAATAAAAATGCAATAGCTAAAAACCATTCACTTGTAGAGTCTACAAAAAACACTAAAGGTGATTCTTTTTTTTTTGATCATCTTCACTTGTTAAATTAGAAACCAATTGAGAATCTATTTGTTCAGCCATGATTTGACACAAACCTTTATCTCAGACCAATTTAATGGGCTTGATCTCAATATCATACTCATAAACCCTAGTGATATAATTGCCTCTTTTTGAACTTGGTTCCTATTGAATCAATTTAGATTTTATTATTGTATTAGGTACCATCAAAATAAAATGTGAATGAAGATTATAGTACCGAAATTGTTTTATTGATTTCACCACAACATATGCTTGATTTTATTCTATAGAATATTTCAACTCAATCCTTGAGACCATAAATCATTAAGACGATTGGTGACTTGATCCCTTCATTATTATTTTGAATCAGAATGGCTAAAAGGGTGTGATTTGATGAATAACAATGGATGACATATTCTTGTTAAATTCTAGGTAGATTAAAGTGGAAGCCTGTGCAATTACATATTTTATCTTTTAAAACTCTTCTTTTCCTTCATTATTCCATTTTAAGGAGTGTTTTCCTTTCATCATCTCGACAATATGCCTAGTGAGTTATGTAAAATCATACATAAACCTCCTTTGGAAATTCAATTTATCAAAAAATGAATGCACTATGTGTTTACTGATTAGTAAATATAGTTTTTGAATTACTTCAATTATTTTAGGTTCAATATTTATTCCTTATTTTGAGACAAAATGTTAAATATTTTTTCCTTCAATCATTCCAAATATAGACTCTTTAGATCTGATAGGAATGTCATGAAGGTGACATTTTTTGAACACTTTTTCTAGATGTTCATAGTGGTCTTCTCTCTTCTTTGAGAAAAATATCTAATCATCCAAGTAAATTATAATTATTTTTTATTTAGATCTTTTAATGAAAGATCCATATCCATTTTAAATGTCTCTCCTACATTGATGAGACCAAATGCCATTCTTTGATATGAAAATGTACCCCAGGGAGTTGTGAAGGAAGTCTTATGTTAATCTTCTTTGGAAACTTCTATTTGATTGTATCCCAATAAGCCATCCATCATAGAAAGTATTTATGGACCTCTAACTGCATATATAAATTGATCCATGACTAGTAATGGATAATTATGTTTCAGGGATGCTTGATTCATATTGTGAAAATTAATTTGCATCCTGATTTCCCCACTTTCCTTGCAAATTAGCACTATATTCATGACCCATGTTGAATGATGAATGGAAAAAATGATTCACACATTTAGAATTTTATATATTTATTTAAAAATGGTTCTGACTATTTTAAGATTTTATTATCTTTATTTTTTATTGAAAGGCTTAACATCAGGCTTTAAAGGCACTATATGCTACATCGCTTTTGTCCAAAAAGATTTGAGGTCCACATATGAGTATGGTAGAAGATCAATGTATTTTCAAAGAAGTGTGATAAGATTTATTTGTTCTTGTGGTGAGCATAATTTTCCAATATTTACCAATCTAGGTTGTTCCTTATATCTAATATTCACATTTTCATAATTGTTTGTGTTAGGAAAATCTTTAAGAATTTTATTTTTGATAAACCTATCATGTTTTATCGACAAGTTATTCAAGAGAGACTCAATCCTTATGATTTTTTTTGCCTTTGAGTTTTATTACCCCTTCTTCATCTTGTTCTTCAATTATTCTTTCTTTCTTAGCTTATGCCAAAGATTCCTTATATGTTGATTCACTTCCTTCAAAATAAAGGTTTCTAAAAATACCTAGTGTTTTCAAGCAAAGCGATAATCTGTTGATCATTTTTGAAAACATTCTAATTCTATGAGTTCTCAGGCACGCTAGGCCTATACACCAATTCAATCATGTACTTTTCTTTTCTGATATCTTAGTGTGAAATAAATAAATAAGTAGATACTAGAAGCACGTCTACTTTTGCAGTATTTTCTCTTGGGATTGCTATTATGGAAAAGGTTTCAAAGGCTTATATACTATCTTATACCTTGTTTTGGTAATGCTTCAAGTGATCATTATTTACCTAATATTAACCTTTGATTTTCCTTACAACCAATTTTGCACCTCACATAACTTTTAAATTTTTGATTCCCATCTCTTCAACAACTTGTAAACCAAGTAGGAGAGATTCATACTTGGTAGTATTATTAGTTAATTTAAATTAGAAATTTTATGAGAAAATAAAAAATTCCATACTTGGATATATAAGAATGGATCCCACACCTACACCAACTGAAGATCAACTCCCATCAAACTCAAGTGTCCAAATGTCATTATGATCACTTTCAATCATCATAGGCATATTCAAATCCTCCTCTGACATAATTAGGTTATTATTTATTTTTGCATCTTCATATAAAATATCTAATCTAAGGTCATATAAATTTTTTACAATGTATTTAGCATTTAATTTAGGCTCTAGGCATTATTTAAACCCTTTGATTGGAATCATAGCATGATAATCTAACTAAATCTTGCTACCCAACACTTTGCAAAAGCTTATTCCTAGTAGGATGTTGTATGCATATGGGATATTTACCACCAAGATAGTAATTTTGATTTTATTTTAATGAAAAGAGGCCAAAGTAACTTGGGTGTCTTTTATCTGGCTGATCAAGAGTACCTATTTCACTTTCATGGAATAATAATGATTGAAGGTTTTAGTATAGGTTATACCTAGGGCATGTGAAACTTTAGCTTGAATAACATTATCAAAATCTCTAGAATCAATTATATAGTTACTCACTTTACACCATTTTAGGAATAGGGAAATGTAAAATGGTTCAACTTTTTTGGTCTTAGAAATGGCGATAGCCATGGAGTTCAAAGAATTAGAATAAGATGGGGTTGTAAGTATCTCTTTAACATTTATAATTTTTACACTAGGGTTTTTTTCTTTGATAAACTCTACTAGCCTATCTACGTGATCAATATTTGATCTTAGATATTTATCTTGAGACATATAAATTTTGGTTTTATTCATGTGCTCAATTATGTCAAAATTTGGTAAACTAGCAAGGTAAATATTTTCAATGGATTGGGATACATTTACATCATTCTTAATAGAATAATTACATTTTGGATGACTAGAAAAAGTGGTTTTGGGAGGGTATCATACCTTTAACATGGGTTGTTTTAATTTCACTTACCCAAGTGATGCAGTTGCTCTTGGAAGAATGAATTTTGGAGTTTCATTCCATTTTTAGCTAGTTGTTTTTTTTTATTTTAAGTTTTGGTGAAGACTAAAAAAAATTGACTGTTTACATTTCCAATGGTGTCATTGTAATCATATTTACCTAAATCACATTCTAAGAATGCATTGGTGGAGTCACTACTAGATTCTTCTATTTCAAATTATTAAATATCTAGATTTTTTGTTTTAATTTCTTTGTCTATTTCTTCATACCCAAAAAAATCTTCTAATTCTAAAATTAAATTTACAAGAATATTTGTATTTGAATTCAAACTTGTTTCTATGGTAATATTTTGTTGATGAAATTGTAATTGATGACAATTCCATTGATAAGACATGTAGGTTTCTTCTAGGAATGTCCTAATAAGGAAGAATAACTTTTTGAGGTATTTGCTTCTTTAGTGTTGTTATATCGTTAGTCATTTTTTACAAAATTTATTTAGTAGAAGACTGATTTGAGATCTATGCTTTACATTTTAAAGGTTATTTATTTAGTTTACCAAACATTATCATGTAATATTATACATCAATATATAATGTTTAAGCTACATCTAAATCAGTCACTCTAGTTTTCATTAACTAATAACTCACTTTTGATAACCGTGAATTAATAAAGTAGTATTTTTTATTCTCATTTTTTAGCTTATCAGTAATCAATATCTTATTGAGTAGATTATTGAAATTGGATGTGAATTATCACATGGGTTTGTATGATATTTTTGTCACTTGTGTGAGTTGAACAAGCAATGCATGAACATCTTATGCTGGTTGAATATACTTTCAATCCTAGTTTTCATATCATTCTAATTGATGATGGAAACCAAAGCAAGATGATATAACCAATCAATTACTCCATTTTTAAATATCTCCATGAATAATTTGAATGCAATGTCTTCGTGTTCTACACCCAATATTCTATTTACCTTAAATAAGGATGCAAATATGTTCATCTGGATGTTGCTCACCATCACCTAATTTTTTTTGGAAGTTTTTACATGAACCCTTTAGAAGTTTATGTAACTACCCTAGAGCCAATGGCCTAATTGTATTAACCCTTGGTACTGTCATGGTTATAAAAATGGATTGCAAAGGAAGAATAATCCTTGAGAGAATAAGAGTTTAACTTATTATAGAACCACTCTATGGTTGTTTACTTTTTGTAGGACTAGATGGGAGACTAATTAATTTATTGATTTTAGTTATCTGTTCAAGATTTAACTTAAAGTTAAAAATCTATTACAATTGATAGAAGGCATTTGTGTTACCTTGAGATTTATTTTCTCTAGTAAATCATCTTTTTGCTAGTTTGGAAGGAATATTTTTGTCACTGAGGTGCAGGTTGGATTTGAAGATTTCCTTGAGATAGTCTTATTTATTTTGCTCTTTGCATAACTATCACTTTAGCTCTTTATGCCAAGATGACATGATATTTATCTTCTTATAATACTTCAACAACTATGAGAAATTGAACTACACTAGTTCTATTATCCTAAATAAATGCTTGTAAATATGAATAAAAGTTCTCTTGTGTCTCACTTAAAAATCAGGATTTAACTGAATTACTAGAGATTGAACTGTTGGGATGGTCATGATAATTATTTATTATTGTAAAATATCTCTAGGAATCTATGTGAACTAATCTTCATGCTTGTATTCTTGCTTGTCTCCTTGAAACAATTTTTGTAGTTATTTAAACAATAAAAACATGATATTATTCTATGTTTATTACTGTAGTGATAATGTTGAATTGGGTGTAACTTGTTCTATCATTCTAAGTGAGAAATCAAAGATTTGAATCAATATCTTCTTCTGTGGCTTTTATCCAATTTATACCATGTTGATGATCAATATCCCAATTCACATTAATAGTCATACACACAATTTACTAATAAGGATTATGGGCTTCTTGACAAGATCTATGCACTATTCTACATTCATGAATCCTTTCTATGATTTCTACTTGATTTATTTTTTGGTTTAATATTGTCAAAATGATTTGGAAGTGAGAAACACTAACTACGTCACACTCCCAAGCATACTTTATGATGTTAGACTCAATATTTAGTTATGTAGGTTGATCCCACTCAATATCCAGTTGTTGAATTGGCCTTTGAGTTGTTGAGTGAGTCATGTGGGGAAATTTTCATATGTGGGTCACACGGAAAGCATAAAGACATTCCCCATAGTGGGCACCAAATATTTTTGGTTGTAAACTTTATTAAGGGGATAAATATTAGGTTTTGGTCAATAGTTTTAGGATAAAGTCCCTCTCCTATTTGAAGGTAGAGCTACCTTTATGAAAATAAAAAGTGAAGCAAAAAATAAAGTTATTTATAACAAACATGTTTTTAATGGGGACTAGACTTTTAAATATAAAGTATGAAAAGGTGGTAGAAATTAAATGTAAGGAAATGATGGTGGAGGAAAGAAATATACACAAGGAAAAGAGAGAGAAAAAGGATAAATCTAGGTAGCAAACACAAAAAACTCACTAAAATAATCCAAAAGTAGGGATTTTAGCATAAAAAACCTTTATCATAAAAATGAGATGGGAAAGACATATTCTAAATATAAGAATAAAATGCATACATCAAGGATATTGAATAACACTAAAAACATAGATAAATAACAACCTCATATTTACCAATAAAAATAGATGAAAAATCTATTTTTTATCCCACCAAGGTTTCACAACAACAAAAATTTATAATATAGATTAAAAATGAGTTCTATAATGAAATTTTCATGTATATTAACTATCTAAAAATGCAACTTAGCAATGTTCAAAATAAGAATAATCAAACATAATAACATATACACATACATTATCTATTCAAAAATATTTTTAGCACAAATTTTGCAAAAAACTCTCTTTTTATTGATTCTTCCATGAGTTAAAAATAAAATATCTTCCTTCTCCTTTTGCCAAAAATATAATGCATTTTCATTCATAACTTAAAAAACTAAAACATGACTTTTGTAAGTGATTACAAAAAGTACAACATAAAAAATAGTAAGAGAGAAAATTTGACTTTTAGTGGTTATCAAAAAGAAGACAAGTCTTTTTGCTAAGAGGGACCACGTCTAACCATAGTAACTATATATTACTCCTCCTTTTGTGATAATTTAAACATGTATATTATAAATCTTTGAACAGTTTGGATAATCCTTTCTCTTACAAGAAAAACTATATGAGCTAAACATGCAAGCCATTATATGATGCATTGGTATCTTCTTTGATCCTTTTGAAAAGTCTCATGAGATTCATAGTGAGATAATTTGTCACACAATGGATATTGTTAAAATTAATCATATCTTTTTTGTCGAATGTTTCTATTCCAAACAAATCCTCTTTTACCATATTTTGAAACTATTCTTTCAATTTTGTGTTTGTATATGCCTTTGATTAAACTTCATTCAAGAGTTCACAATGAATGGACAAAATTTTGGCATGTACCTATGGTTTCATTTCATCATGACCTTTTTCATGATGTTTTAAGTATTCCAAAACTTGACCTAGAACATAGATCTTCCAATTCATGTAATGAGACCACAAACACAAATAGTTTTCTTCAAATTTATCAAGGATACCTTCCAAGACCAATGAATTCTCATCCATGATGGCCATATCTATCAAGTCTCTATTAAAGCTATTCCATATTCCAAGTTATTTATTGGAAACTACAATCTCCTATTCAATTTTCAATCAATTGGAATTGATGAGATCAGATATTCTTCAATTCTCATAAAGAAATCTCAAACCATCAAGAAGTAGATCCTCAACCAAGGACTCCATAATTTTACCATGATTGATAAACTTACTGATTCGAAAAATAATTTCTTTATCAATATCAAATTTAGATTTTGGTATATATAATGTGGAAGAGGTTTCTACATGTTCAATGATTACTTTCTGAGATGTTTCACCTATATTCAAGATCTATTTAATGTATGATGAAATCATGCATACTTTTTCATCTAGTTATTCTTGAGCTTGCATCCCTTCTTATATCATTTGGATCAATTTGGTTTCAATCACCTTGAAATTATGAATATTTATTTTAGGATTGAATTCACCAAGATTAATCTTTTTAGTGTTGGAATCAGCCAAAGACATTTCATCCTAATTCTTTTCTACTAGAGGTTGGGAAATCTCTATAGATTTTGCCCAAGAATAATTAATAATCAACCTCAAAGTAGTCTTCACTTTCTATTATTTTGAGGACCTTGTATTAGATTAATAACAACATCAAATCGATATCTACTGGTGTGAATGAAGGCTTTCTCTTATTGATTATCTTTTGTACCCATGAATAAGACATATCTCCATATAAAGTATCCAATTGAGTACTTGAAGAAACCAATGGAGTTAATGAAGATGATTGTCATAAGGATGATTCAAGAATAGATCCAAGTTTAACTAATTATGGAAGAGTAAAAACTTATTACATGAAGAAAACATGAGGTGGAGGTAGAGGCAGAACCATGAATGAGGATGGTGGAAGTGGAAGGGGAATAGGAAGCAATGAAGGCAATGGTGATTCAATTAGAGTAGGAAAAATGGTAAAGGGTATTGAACCTAAATCAAAGGCAAAGAGTTACTGAGTGGTGTTGTCAATCAAAATTGAAGGATCAATCTATTGTATGACATTTTTAGTGTCAGATGGCATGGACCTCTTTATTTGTAGTTTTTATCATGGTAGATCACCCTCACATATCTGTTTAGGAGGCTTGTTTCTATTAGGATCTTCTCCATATCCTCCTCATGTGTTAGCCAAATTGGATTTTCTTATGAATATATTGGTCCCATAAGATTGATTATTTTGAGTAGAATAAGTTTTTTTTGCCTTATTTAACTTACTTCACCCTTTGGATGACTTCCTAAAGTGTATTCTCTCACTTTTTCTTGATACCAAACTCTTAATCTTGCTATCATAGTTTTCATGTGTTATGCAATATCCATCAATTCTCTTATTGACCAATTGATTGGAGGGATGGTTATGAGTTCAATATTTTCATAGAAAATACCTTACATAATGTTAGTGCCATCATCCTCAAAGTTTGTTTTGTACCATTAAAATATGAAGGCTTTCATCTTTTTCAAGGTCATCCTGGACCAATCTCTTTCTTTTATGACCTTGAATTCATCTTTGCAGTCCTCCAAATAGTCTTCAATTTTTAAATGTGAGGATAATTGGGGCCTATTATGAGATTTTTTATCACAAAACCCTTGCTATAAAAATCAAGTCTTCTCATGTTTAGTTACATTGGAAATTTCATAAGTTACTTTTTAATATTAGTAGCATCTCTTATTGATTTGAAGATGAAATTTTTGAGACTAATAGAAAAATCAATACCTCTAATATGTTAATTGATATATTTTTTGTGCACTTCATTAAGCTACCTACAAAGATAGATAAAAAAAATGTTACTAGGATATCTTGGTACTCTGAGAGGAACACCTTCAAATCCATCAACCCTGATATAGGCAAAATTTGGGAACTGAATAAAGTAGCTTCCATATTTTATGATTAGATCAAATTCTTCAATGGATATATTAGATGCAAAGTTTATATCTAATATCTTCAATATCATCATGGAAAATGCATTGTTTACTCTCTTGAAATTTTTTTTCCCTTCTAGTGAGGGAGATCATGGAACATGTTATATACTAATGCACTAGGGAGGTTTTGATTCACTTCCTTCAAACTAGGTCAAGTTCTAATTATTGTAATGGAATAGAATAAATATGAGGTCATATAAATTTTTTGCATGGATTCTAAATTGGTCAACTATTCATGAATATTTTTACTGATGATCAAGGCCAAATCAATGAATTATTTCCTAGAATAGATGATACTCATGAACATGCACATCCAATGATGACAAACATTTATTATCTCATTTCCCATGACCATACTTATAAGAGTAATCACATATGACATGTCTTCATTGAAATCATATATATATATATATATATATATATATATATATATATATATATATATATAGATTTTTAGCTTATTTGATATTTATTATTCTTATGTTAGTCAAACAAGATTAGTTTAATATATTTTTGCATTTCTCATGGTTATTTTCCTAGAATAGTTGAGCAATGTTTCTATTGATCTCCATTGTTTCATCATGAGGCTCAATACTAAAAGTGATACCTATATAAGGTTTAGCCAACTTGGCTATCAATTTACTATCCAAAAATATTATTTCCATACTCTCTAGATTATATTACTTTGTGCATGCAATTACTACATTTACACACTGAAAATATCTCAAAAAATCAACATCATACCCAAGTACACTATCCAAAAACCATTCTCCCAAAGGAGTCATTTTTGTGGTGTCCATCCTCTCCTATAATTCATCAATGTTCATGTGATTCATGTTGATATCAAATACATTCAATATGTTTATTTCCAAAATAAAAATGGGCTTGTAAACCGTGGACTTTAACTTCATTTTTGACGTGGTGTCCAATAGAATAGTAACTTGGCAAGTCGATTGATATTATTGTAGATAAAATATGGAGAGAGAAAATGTGTGCATAGAACTAATTTTAGTAGAACAATTTTTTTTTGTGTATTTCACTAAATATCCTGCAAAGCTCATTTAAATTTTTTTTATCATAGGGATATCTTGGCAGTCTAAGAGGAATACCTTCAAATTTTCCAACCCTAATATAAATGAACTTTAGGATCTCAATAAAGTAGCTCCCATATTTTATTATTATATTAGATCAACTTCTTCATTAGGTATCCTAGACGTATGGTTTCTATCTAATTTTGTGATTAGCATCATGGATAATGCATCATTTACTCTCCTAAAATGAATTTTTTTCTTCTCATGAGTGACCTAAGAGAACTTGTCATATACTAATGCACTGGGGATATGCTGATTCACTTCCATCAAACCAAGCTAGATTATGAGTATTGTAATGGAATAAACCAAATACAAGGTCATATAAAATTATTGCATGGATTACAACTTGTCAACTATTCATGAATGTTGTTGCTGATGATCAAGGCCCAATCAATGAACTATTTCATAGAACAAATGATACTCATGAACATGCACATCCCATGATGATTTTTTTGTTTTCTTGTTTCCCATGATCCTACTCAAAAGAGTAATCATATCTAAAAACTCTTCTTTAAAATTAGAAATGTATAGAGTTTTAGCCTATTTGATATTTACTCTTCTTCAGTTAGTATATCTCCACTATTGAGAAGTGTTTTTGTTGATCTCCACTATTTCATCATGAGGCTCAATACTAAAAGTGATGCCTATATAAATTTTATCTTAGTTATTAATTGAATATATGTAGATCTTATTTCCCTACTCTTTGGATTGTAGTACTTCACACATGTAAGTAATAGATCTACACACTAAAAATATGTAAAAAAGGTATCAACATGCGTGAGTCTACTATCCAACATCGATTATCCCAAAGGAGTCCTTTTCATGGTATCAAGCCTATCCTAGAATTCATCAATGTTTATGTGATTCATGTTGCTATTAGAGACATTTGAGATGTCTGTGTCGAAAATAGAAATGGGCTCATAGCCCATATACTAGAACTTCATTTTTTATGGGGTATTTGATAGAATAGAAACTTGAGTAAACACATTGATATTATTTTAGACAAAATTTGAAGAGAGGAAATGTGCACATAAAACTAAATTTAGTACAATGGACATAAAGACCTGATAAACTCAAGAAGGTTATGAGATCAAAAATTATTCTAAAAACTTCCTCATGCATGAAATTATTATCTTGATCTTGAAAGAATATCATGAATAATAAAAATGTGATATCATGATTGAAAACACTACAAATTTGTCCGTCAACTTCTTGCATATGAATGCTCATTTGATGGTATTCAAAAAGGTGGTGGGCATATAAAATTAGGTTTTGTCTAAAAAAACAAGTTTTAAGAGACTTATAATGTATAAAATAATTTCAAATAATGCAAAGACCAATTTGAAATTTGTTTATGCAGCCAAGTCCATTAGTAACTTCTCAAAACAACATGAAACCTCTTGGGATGTGTGGGCATGGATATAATGAGAAACCACCAGGTATAATTATTCAAATTTTTTGACATGTATGGAATGTATCTAGGATGTACATATGCTTATTTAAAATTTGTGTATATTTCCAAGACTTGCTATATGATTCACAACCATTTTTTATCTTTGAAAACCATCTTAGTCTCTTTAATAATTGATTGCATGCAAGATAAAAGGAGAAATAACTAAGTATGGATTTGATTAAGGAAAGACTATGAAATACACGTAGATGGATTGAAAGAGTTATTTTGAAAGCTCACAAGGATAAAAAAATCCACACCACACTAAAACCACAAGACTATACTCCAAAACTACCTTTAATAAGCTTGAAACATCCATGTTGGAGAGTGAAAGGAAGGTTGGCAGAGGTTTCAAGAGCTTATTTGAATGCAAAATGGAAAAGAGAAGGCTAAAAATATAAAATTATATTCAAAGGTCCATCAATATGCAAAAAACTATGCCCTTTCTCTCCAAAATTCCCTTGAGGTGAAGCTAAAACCATGAATATTTCATTTTGAAACCACCTTGTGAGAGCTTGAATAACTATAAAGGAGAATGGCAAATTTATAAAGGTTAATTTGCATTCAAAATCTTATTCCCAAGGATGCATAATACAAAATGGCCTAATAAAGGCCACCTCATGCAAAACTATTTTTTTAATTTTTATGCAAACCACTCTTTAATAGCTAATACCACACATTTTACACTAAAACCACTTCCCAAACAACTATTTTTAGCTTAGACAGTTTGAATGAAAGTTAAAGAGGCATTTTAGAAAGGTATGTAGGATTTCAAGGAGGAAATTACAAGTTGACATACTTTAAAGGATTGGTAAAATATTTTTCCAAGGCTACCAAAGTTCTATTTTTACCCAAAACTACTTTTATATAGTAAAATGATGGGTTTACCTAAAACCCACTTTTCAAAACTAAAACCACCTTTTCAAACAACTTGTTTTATCCCAAGATGCCATGTGAAAGGTTGATGAGGAGATTTGACTAGTTTTTGGATTCTTTTGAATGATTTTACATGTTGGAGGGCTTATAAGGACCAATTTACATGTAAAAATGCCTTCTAAAGTCTGCACAAGTGCTAACTATGTTCTAATTTTAACCAAAACTACCTTTCTATAGAAAAATTATAGGTTTACTAAGCAAAAAAACTTGAAACTACTTCAAAAAGCTAAATACCATGGGTTTCTAATTAAAATTACCTTTTAAAAAGTATATTTTAGTTGAAGCCATCACTTGGAAGTATTGAAAGGAATTTTAACACTATTATGGACTTTTTAGGAGCAAACTACTTTATAAGGAGGATTTTACCTATAAATAGACTTTAAAAAGGTTTCCAAAGTGATTTAAAAGGCCATATTAACTATAAAATGTTTTTTTTTAATCTAAAACAAACTTTGAAAAGGATTTGAATGTATTTGGAAGATTTAATGGCCTTAGGAAAGGTGTTCCACATGAATTAGTGTGTTGAAAAACCATAATTGACAAAATGAATTTGACTAATCCACAAAAGGACTAACATGACTACATGAGACATGAGATAAATGATCAAGGAGAACAAGAAGTCTTACAAGGGAATGAATTCAAATGGATGAATAAAATATTTTAATAACATCCACTGTTGTCGATAAGATTGAGTAACTTGGTAGTGTGTTATGATGGAGTTTAAAAATTGAATTATAAGAAATCAATTTTGAGGATAATATTTTGTATGTATCTCCTCCTTATTGATGTCTTCAAGTCCTTTTAAAGTTTCCTTTTGAAAGTTTGTTATATTTTGAATTTATAACTAACATTTTGTTAACTTAAAATAAAGTTAGCATATTTAATTATACATCTATAAATAATTACATAAAGTGAATTTATTTAAGTTCAAAATGAATTTTATCAAGACTTAAGACACAAAAGTTTAATAAGACAACAACTCTCTAACATGTGAGAGGCCATTTAACAACTTAACTAATTAAAAATATAAATAATTATGTGAGTCAAATAATCATAAATTTCTGATCTAAAAAAATCAATCCATAAAAATGATCAAATTATCAATTTCTATCTTCAAGTAATGATAAAACAACAATTTAAATAATTTTCACTAATTGATATACCCAAATTTTTTTTGATTATTGAACTAGTACTGGGAAGTATGCTGAAATCACACATTTTCTATAAGTAATTAAATTGAATTATCATCTCAAACTGAAACAATTGAACCAAATGCATGATCCACATGAAAACTACTACAAAACAAACCATTATCTAAATAAAATACCAATTAAATGTATACATTATGATGCAAATAGTCTCACTGGAACTAAAAATACCTAGTTTAAAAATTTAGATATTAGTCAACACATAAGATACTACTCATCATTTGAAATCAATTCTATCAAACATGACCCATGCTTGATTTGATACTCATTATACTCAATCGATATCATAATGAAATCCACTCTAGTGATGCCTCTAGATTCATCATCCACCTCTAACTTGATCCTCTTCAAAGCATGTGTTACCAAAGGTAGGGGTGGACTTATACTACGTTTTAGATTGGAAGAAGTAATATCATCAATAAAAATGAAAATAAGAGCTTAAGAAACATTTCAATGGGGTATCTCAACATTTGGTGGCATAATATAAACTTGTATGGGCATTTTATTATCTATATAAAACATTTGGTAAGAAGGGGTTAACGAACTACATCCAATTGAGTGAGACTTATTATTACCTCTTTCAGGATTTTTCCTACCACAAGGAGTAAAGTTATCTATAAGCAACATATTCAAAACATTATAGAAATTAGGATCATGAGCATTAAAGTATAGGGAGACATGAGTGCCATAATTGAAAATTCACATAAATGTACTAGTTATCCTTCTCACCCTATAAAATCTACCTCAGTAATTTCTCCAAGTAAGAAAATCATTATCTTATTGTTGGATCTCTCTACCCCATACATTTTTTTGAACTATTAGATCCATGACTCCAACTCAACATATTATCTCTATATAATGAAAATGAAAAATATATAAGATATTTTACTTATTTATTGTAGAGTGATAAACATTATGCAAACATTTTTAGAATGAAATACATCTGTATGAGTCAAACTCATTTGAATACCATATGAAATAACATTTGTATGAAGACTATTTGAAACAAGAAACCGATTTGAAACCAAATAACACAAAGTATTATAAATGAATTCTTTCTGTAAGAAACTTATGATTCATTAATTGATAATCACTTAACCAAATTATTTAAAAACTTTCACTTGTATCTCAAGACTTTCAAAAATGCAAAAAACCTTGTATATTATTTTCACTCAAAGGACTTTTATTACTATTTTTATAAAAATTTTCAATTGCAAAAAACTAATACAAATTTTTTAATAAGCTGATGCAAACCAGGGCACACTTCCATGTTATCTTTATAGTCAATTTTAAAATTCTCAAAATGTATCAACTTATATCAATTCAAAATTATTTGTGTAAATTGTGCATTTAAATACTAATTATCTCATTCTAAGGTTTTACAAAGTGATCATTATATCAAAAATACTGCTGAGTTTGAAAACCATAGTTTTAATGTATTCAAATGTATTAATCCACATTTTGACCAAAAATACATTTGAAATAATTTTATTTATATGCTCATTTTCATGCTATTCATATGAAAACCAAGTTCAACAAAAATCTCATTAAAATTCAAAACCATATGTAGATTTACATGACTTCAAATATTCTTTTCTTATTGTGAATTGTACCAAGAAAGGAACATCAAAACAATATATATGGTAGATATTGAAACCCTAAACCTTAAAATCTATCTTTATATCAACAAAGTAATCAACTTTATATATAAACAAATAAATACTTTAATATACTTTAAACAAATTATCCTGCAAGAAACTTGATAATATCCTAAATGATTTATTTGTAGACCAAATAAAACACCTGAGTAATATATTATTTGTTTTGGTAGAAATCTATTGGAATAGAAACTAAAATATACATACAAGCTTTCAAATCTTTTGAGAAATACTACTTCTAGAGAGATACCCTATATATTCTATGAACAAATGAATCCTCTAAGCAAATTTATTTATTTACATGTAAATAACTATATCAACTAAGTTCAAACTACCATGCAAGACCCAAATAATGAGTGTAATAAATTATCAAAAACCTAAAACACTATAAATAAATCATATAAAAACCATCAACTGATTTCAACAATTTTTCAGTAACCCAAAATTAAGTGAAAATTGACATATGGAAATCTAAAACCTGAGTGACAAATGTCATGTAAAACCCAAGACTGAGTGTAATGGTATCCTATGAACTGAGTGCAATAATGGATTATCAAAAATAATGAGTGCACATCAAGACAAAACCCATGTAATAATGTAAATGAATGTTGAAATAGATACACATTCATGTCATTCCAATAAATATCATATTCTAACTTAGTGAAAAAATAAGATTTATGATAGAAGCCATTATGAATTAAAATATTTGAATGTTAAATATATCACATGCAATAGATTATACTTGTAGATAAAACCTATAATATTCATATTTTCATATGAAATCCTTGTTCAATATTTTCACTTCTTCAAATGTTTCAAAAAGAGAACTAGAATATGCTCTCTTTTTCAAGATTCATTTCAACTGTGACACAAAATTTAGATTTTGGAAATAAAACTAACTTCATACCTCTATGCAAACTCAAAAATGTTCTGTAAATATTTTAAACCACACAAAAAGCTTAGAAATGGCATCCAAACTACATAGAAATGTGAAACATTTATATATTTTCAATATAGACTATCAAATGAAAGACCAACAAAATTTGACTTCCATAGAGAAGATTTTCAATGATGCAAGTGACTAAATGAAATTATTTTATCAAAATTGTAGATTAAGGGAATAACTCTAATGTAAAAAAATAAACAACTGATTAAAATAGATAATAATCAAATAATAATTCAGACACATCTATTTGTAAACATATGAACAATTAGGGTTTTGTTCAAAAGAGATATAGGGAGGATGAAAAATAACTATATATTAAATATGAATACCTATAGGTGACTTTGAATTGACTGTGACACTAACTAAGATACCTTAAAAGATACAAAGATGATTATCTTGATAAATTTGGATGTGGATGATGGATTTTGACAATATCACCCCCAACCTAGATTGAACAGTCTTGTCTATGTTGACGATGGGGTAAATATATAAACTAGAAAACTATGTGACACCACCTACAAATACCTTTTGGATCACTAGATATATATGATCATGTTTTATATCCTATGTTTCTATCTTATTTTATTCAAAATACATAGTAAGGACATGCACATGGAAAATGAAACATAAAATGGGGACAATGGGTAAGGGGAATAATAAAGCTAGCCTTAGAAACCCCTATGTCATTGAGTGTTGCCTACATAATTCCAAAAGAGGATATTAAGCTAATATAGTAATACATTTATTGTGTGTGTGTGTGCTTGGGTCATATAAAATGTGGATATAAATACTTTTTTCCTAGGCCCTCCTCTTGGTTCATACATTTAATCTAGATGTAATAATATAAACTTCAAATATATAAAATGTAGGTAATAAGCTTATTATATTGTGTTTTTTTTTATTGTGCTCTTTCTAGGTAGATAAGTGCTAAATTAAAAATGCCCCTTAGGACTCTATATGTAGAAGACTCTAAAATTTAAATTTTAAAACTTATTATCATGTCGATTGACTCAAATAAGAATAAATAGTTATAAAAATAGACCCAAATGAAATGCACCCCAAAACAAAGATCAAAAGAAATGTTAGGACAATGCCATAATTTATAGACAATTATGCAAGCCATGATAGTCTAAAAGGAGTGGTATTTTTTATAAATAATAAGACAATAAAATAAAAAAGGGGGAAGGTCCAAGGATCCTTGTGACATAATTGAGTATAAAATGGAAGAATAATGCTTATAAAAACAAAATGAAAACATCAATGTAAGAGATCAAAAAGTAAGATGACATAGGAATAAAATAAGATGCACTAGTAAAGTATTATTTGGCATTAGGATCCTCTAAATATAAAATTCATGAAAAGACATAGTACTTGTGTTTGTTTAACTATATTTGGGTGACTACATTTGCCCCTCTTTTATTCTAGTAGTGTAATGAAATGAAAGCACTAGAGTAAAAAGAAGAAGAAAAAATGATACATGAGCTTACTTACATCATGTATGATTGTTTTTAAATATATATTCCATGGGTCCAACATAATCAACCCAAACCAAGAGAATAATATCTCTAATCTTGTTCTTTTCTTGGACAAAGAATTAAACAAGACTTAGAGTGATGCTCATGGAAATGAACTCTAATATGGAGTCCATGTGTAGAATCTAAGTAAATCATTATGGTATGAATATCCAAGCTAAGGTTTCCCCCATTATTTACTACTTAGAGATGTACATAGAGTCAAAACATTGTTTAACTTCAGCCCCACATAACTCAATATGTTGGGTACTAGTGTAAATGTTAGTGCACAAATTGAATCAACCACTACAAATGGTTATTAGATTCATTCTAGTGAAAAACTGGTCTATATATAATTTTGAATTGCATATGGTGTAAATAACATAGATAATGGCATGCATTTCCATTCCTTTTGTGGAGTCTAATAGAAAATTGAGAGTTGATACCATGTGTCATGCACATACACCCAATCTAGTAATTGAGCACATTGAGTCATACAATCTGAGTAAGAAATCTGAATTCAAAGTAATAATTTTGTAATTATGTGGGCATATTTTATGTACATGCTCCATTATTATAATATATGTAAAAATTGAGCCTAAATATGTGAAATGTGAACATATGCTATGCACATGCCCCTACTCCTAGTAATTTCTATGAATATCTATCAAATCTGAACATAATCCTAATTTTTATCTAACAAAAAATTATAACAACTATAATAATCTATAACAATATGAAATAATTATTTATATGTGGATCTAGGCAATATCACATTATTGTAGACAATAACATAGGGTGTTACTATCTCTAGGGTGCAACCCTATTTGAGTAGAAAAACTTGGGTAAAATATGAAATCAACTGAATATATTCTTTTTTTTTTCAAATTATGCATACACTATGTCAATATACATAAGAATTATGTATAAATTGAATGTAACCTACATAAATTATATATAGCCTCTATAAAATTATAATGTATTGAACAAAATTTGTATAACTAAAGCATGGCTTTGTGTCATAACTTAAATGCATTGAGTAATCTGAAGTATGTGTAGTATGTGTTGAGTCAGTTTCCCATTATGTATTAAGTTCTTATAAATAATGCTTATACTTTTGGTGAGAGGGATGAAACTAGTGTAAGTATATCAAATTAAAATTAATAGTTGATGTAGTGATAATTATTGATTTAGTTTATGATTTGATTAATTTATTATCAATTTTTAATATTGGTAATAGATTGGATTTGGATTACAATTCAAATGGTTCCCATAGCGATGAAATAATTTCTATGTAGAAATAAAATAGGAGTTATCAGTGTATTGGAGAAGTCATACTGAGATTAAAACATAGGCAATACGGAATATTATGTACTTGTATTCTATATGGAAGAAACATTGTTTGGAAAGGAGCTATGGATGATTGGATATTGGCTATTCAGTATGATAAGTAATGGATTTTGACAATGTTGACCCCATACTATAGTAATATGTCATGTTTGGCTATATATATATATATATAATTTTTAAATTTAAAAAAAAAATTCATTTAAAAAATGTAAATGGTGAAAATTTGAGCTTTGAGTTGTAAAAATGCCTCGAAAGTGAGTTATTTTATGTTCTCCATTTGAAGAGGTCAAGGCCTTTATTCAGGCAGAGGAGGATGTCAGTCTGGTGAGTACCTAAATCAAATTTTAGTGTATTTATAAAATTTTGATTTGGTTATGTCTTATTTGTTTTACTTTGCATTTTATTTGTTTAATTTTTATTTACTTCCCCATCCTTTATGGGCTAACAATGTCAAGACTCTATGTAGTTTTGTTTAGAATCATCTGGTGTTGTCCCATATTGCCATCTTGTAGGTAGTGATGGTGTCCAAATTTTATCTAATTTTTAAATAAATTGTTGTATGTTGGAAATTATTAATTTTAAATTCATTTTTTTTGTTTCTAAATTAAAATTTATGTGTTTTTTTGTTTGTAGGAGGATATTCATTGTAAAGAGTGCAAACGTGGTCAAATGATGGAGACTATTCATGCATTACCTTTATCTAACAATGATAAAAATATTATCAAGAGGGAAAGTCTCAATTACATGGGGTGGTTATATCTAATTCCCTATAATTTAAATATGATGAATGCATTGGCCGAGAGGTGGGATGTTGATACTTGCACTTTTTGGTTGTCTACTAGGGAGATGACATTAACTCTTGAGGATGTGTGGTGGATTCTTAGATTGCCAATTACTGGGACTAGAGTTATAATTTAGGGTGCTTTTGGGTTAGACCCCATGTATATCACCCTTAGTTACTTGATTGGGAGACCTTGTGGACATTATCATCATGGTGGAAATTTAGATGTGGTATTGTATGATATTTTTATATCTAGAGTTTTATGTGTGTAAAAATTTTATAGTTGTATTATTGACATATTTTATATATGTGGATGGTGGTGGTGTTTCTATTTGTTATAGGATGTAAACCATTATTAAGGATATTAAGGAAAATATTATAATGTGTTTTTAGGGTCATACTATGTTGATACATTTGTATCATGAGGTATACATCTTTACTTGTGGGGAGTTTAGTGGGTGGATTGGATAGGTCATTTTATTGTATTTTTGGGCATATGATCACATCATTATTACATGACTATTAAATATGACTCATTTTGATTGGAAACAACCTCAGATATATATGCAGATATGGGTCAATAGAGGTCATGTGTGAGATAGGAGCAACATGAGATGCAAGAAATTATTAGATGAGTTGACTTTGGGCTCAATAATTTTTCATTATGCAGTGAAACTTTGAGTTTCTTTGTTTTATATTATGAAATGTTTAAAAAAAACATAGCAATTTTTTTATAACCTAATACTATTATCAAATAATGCATCACCAATGAGGGGTTCCTTTGGAATTATATTGTTAGTTTCTTTCACATGGATTTTAAGAGGAATAATAGAAGAGGTAGGAGGAGCATTCATATAAAATACTATATTTTTCACATTTATCATCACTTGAATAATATTATTCATGATAATCATGATAAAAATAATCATCATTATTATATATAGTGATGCCATTCATTAGTATATATCACACAATATTGATCGCTAATCCATTCTTTATTATAATTAAAGAAATGGCTGAGAATTCATCAATAGGACAAGGAGGAAGAGATTATTTATTATCCATTTTAAATTTTTAAAAGAATAAAAAGAGAACAAGAGGATAGAGACACACAAATTCTATCAAACAATCTAACATGAGAAGGAAATAATAATTTTATTTAGAACCCTAGGTCAAAATTTTAGAAGGAATCCCCTAAAGAGAACTAGGGTTTTGAAAATTTTAACATATAAAATGGGTTTATAAATCTGTTTGATCAAAATGTCAGATTACGGGAATAAGTCTAATCTAATTTAGATAAATATTTGAGTAAAATAGATTTCAATAAAATAAGCATTCACACACATTTATTTGTAAACATATGAATAAGTAGTGTTTTGATCAAAAAAGATAAAGGAAGGATGAAAAATTATATGTATTTTGAATTCATAGACCTATAGGTGACTGTGATTTGATTGTGAAACTGATTAGGTTACCCTCATATCTGAAATAATGATTATTTTGATTGATTTGGATGTGACCAATAGATTTGGATGATAACAATTTGTGCCTTTGTCCAGATGGAGTGGTCTTGTCTATGTTAACTATGGGGTAAATATATAAATTAGAAAATTGTTCAACACCATCTGTAGATTAATTTTGGCTTGCTATATATATATGTTCATGTGTCATATCTTATAATTCTATATTATTTTCTTCAAAATCCTTATCAAGGTCCTGTACATGGAAAATGAAACATAAAATGAGGATAATATATAAAGGGAATAACCAAGATGGCTTAAAAAATCCCTGTATAATTGAGCGCTGCCAACATATTCCAAATAGGGGACCTTAGGGTAATGAGTTCTCCCCCTAATTTGTGTGTGTGAATGGGTCATATTCTATGTGTATCTAAATGATATTTACCTAAGCCCTCCTATTGGTTTAAACATGCATATCTAGATTTAAAAATATAAAGTTTAGATCTATAAAATATAGGTATTAAGCTTGTTGTATTGTGATTTTCTTTAATTATGGTCTTAATAGGTGTAAAATGCCTTGCATGACACTATATATAGAATACTCACAAATTCACATTTTAAAACTTATTGGCACACCAACTAACTCAAATAGGAATAAATGGTAATAAAAAGAGACCCAAATGAAACACACCACAAAATAAGACTAAAAGAATTGTTAAAACAATGTCAAATATTATGGATAATGATGCATGACGTGATAGTCTAAAATGATAAGTATTATTTAGAAATAAGAAGATAATAATATAAAAATGGGGAAAGGACCAGTGAACCCTATAACACAAGGAATAATATAATGGAAGAATAATTATTGTAAAAACACAATGAAAAATATGTGTAAGAGATCAAAAAGGAAGAGGACATAGGACTAAAACAAGATACACCAACAGAGTCTTAATTCAACTTTAAGATCTTATGAATATAAAACTTATGAAATATATAGTAATTATGTTTGCTTGAATATATTTTGGTGTCTATAGAAAACCAATCAACTACCTATATCCCATTTCAATATTACATTAAATACAAGAATGGTTTATTGATTACATTAAATACAAGAATGGTTGTGAGGTGGCCAATTATAATTCATGAATTTTAAAAAATGGTGGTGCTTAAAGCTTCCACCAAAATTATGTTTGAGTTTTCAAATTATAAGGCTTAACTATGCTATTATTTTCCTCACTATCACCCTTTATTCATCATCCAATCTTATTGCTAACCAAAATTGACTCCAACTTTGTGATTAAAACATTAAATTGACATGATAGACAAGTTTTTGAAGGTGGAAAGAGATCCAAATCAATCACCAACATTTACTATACATTCATCGAATCATCAAAAATATCTAAGTTACTATGAAATTATACTTAGGTTGATACCATTTATCATGTCATGTCCAAGTGACATATAAATGTTACAAGTTGAGTAACTTATACTATGCATTTCCCAAAGTGGCATGTTAATTAGTTTCAAATCATCTTTTCATACTATGTTTTCCAAAATTGGCACATGTATTGAATGAAAATTAGAACTATAACCTTATAATATATATTTTCAACATAGGTTTCAATAGTGTAACATTAATATAGGTTTAGACAAATAATAAAACATTAAAACTTAATAAATTTCTAATTAAAATTATATAATATTAATATATAAACCTCAATATCTCCTCAAAATTTTTAAAAATCCCATAGACTATCACAAACACACCAAAAATATGATATCTGACCAAAGACCAAGTTATTTTGTTTGCAATGCACATCAATAAAGATGAATTTTTTAAAAGTGAACATATTTATGGATCCAAACCTATATTCCTACTGATACAAATTCATGAAGTGTGGTGCATAGACTAATTATATTACTCTAATTATCACTATTTCAAAAGTTGAGCATGCTTATTAACCTTATGATCACATGTATTAAATACATCACATCAAATTTGTTGTTTAACTAAGCATGGTAATGAATATTTTTAAATCACTCTAGAAATAATAAAAATGACATTCAACATGCAATTAGAGATGAAATATAATAATCAAGTGTTAAATTCGGCCCTTTCCATGTAAATTTTCATATATGGTACACCCATTTAGAATAAAATGGGATTATAATTTTTAAAGTTTTTAACTAATGTACTACAATTTATGATAACATTAGTGATCTTACTGGATAGTTTTGTGTATAAGATTGGGTTGCAAAAAATACTATGAATTTTAATACTTAGGAGTATAATACAAATAATGTTTTTCCTAAGTAGCTAAGTGGGAAATGCTTTTTAAATATTTTTTGTAATAAGGGATGGTTTTTTAGCTAGTGTGGCATGAAGAATAGGAAACAAAATACTAAGAAGTTCAGGCTAGATGAACATTTCTACAATAGCCTAAAACATAAAATTTGAAATCAAGTGATGTTATAACATGTTTCCCAATATCATTTATTTATAAACCAATTTATTTGAATAAAAAAAAGATACTAACACTCATATGAATAATGATCTATGCTTGTTGATATAAAATATATTTCACCATTATAGTAAGATTGTGAGTTTTCACAAAACACAAACAAGGCAAAATAAAAATTCAAATATAAATATAAATAAACATATAAATAATTAAATAATAAAAATAGAGGAAACAGACATTAGAAAGGAGAAGAGAACTATTCATATAATATTTTAAGGTGATGGCTATTAATTGTATGATGTAGTCAATTACCATCTATATCTTGTAAATGGAATGCATTTTTACCATGTACAAGAATAGTCCTATATATTACTAACCACAAAGAACCAAACTTATAATGCTTTTGAGGATATTCATGAGCCTTATTCTAGTTTAGAACCAGTTCACCAACATTGAATGTTATTTTGGAGACATTTTTATCAAAAAAAAAATTAAGTTTTTTATGGTTTTTTTCCCGAAGGCAATGGCTTTTATTTCAACTAAAGATATCAAATAATTTAATCTTTTTTGTATATGATTTGAATATTTAGAAGTATATTGTAATGTTATTTTTGTATAAGTAATGTGAAGTTCAGTAAACAAAGTGGATTTAAAACCATAGACTAGCATAAAGGGTGAATAACTAGTTGTGGCTTTGTTTGTAGTATGATCAACCCATAAAGATTCAAAAATTTTAATGTGTCAATTCCCTATTTTTTCAAAAAATATTTGATGAATGACTAGAAATTATACTTAGGTTTGTCCCAGATTGTCCATTACCCTAAGGATAATATTTCAATGAATGACTAGAAATTATTGAATAATGTCCTAAAAATTCTAAGTATTTGATTTAACTATTTAGGGGATTATGAAATGTAAAACCCTAGGTTGTTAAAGTGATAGAATAATAAATTAGAGAATAAATATAGAAATATCAACAACCATTGATTTTTACAATAATTGATTTATCTAATTATTCTATAAATAACATGTTGTCATCAAATTATGCACCCTAGGATGTTCTATGAAGTTCCTTCAATTTGATGCAACATTGAATCATCTCTCAGGTTTGTAATAACTTGTAAGAGATATGAGTCTCTAGGATTGAAAAGGGCTAGCTCCCTAAATTCTTCTCTAAGTGTCTATCACCTAATATAATGCTTGTCATGAAAAGAGTCAAGAGTTTTCATAAAACAAAAAACTATGTTAAAGAGGTGATCCACCAAGAATTTAGCCTACTGACTATCACACTTCTACTGAATAATAATGCTTTCGAAGACTAATTCCATGCATTGAAAGATACTAACATAGTGTTTCAATGTGAAGGTAACATGCTTGAGACAATCAAAAAAATGGTCGACCTAATGGGTAGATTTCACACCATAGATACAATTGCATGCATCAAAGAGAGTTTAATGAATTTAACACACTTCACATGAACTATTAACATCAAAACCTTTGTTCAAACATGAAGGATAAAAGGAGTAAGGATGATGCTATCACTTGGCTCCACTATACATCACTCACATACTCAGAAGAAGTTTACAACTCAAAATTAGTCTTGTATTTAATGTCTAAAAGCAAAGTGCAATGTTATTTTAGTAGGGCTTCACCATACCAAAAATGTGGTTATCTACAATGGCCAAAATGGCTCAATTTATAGAAATTTGGGAAAGAAAGAGAGAAGAGAAAATAAAAATGCACAAGGACATGTGTCTACATGTGAGAATTAGTTACAAATGTATGAAAGGGATGGATGGGGTGAGCCATGCCATGTCAAGAGTCTTACTTGTCCAAAAATAGTTATGAGAATGGTGACAAGTGGCATAAAACCTTCAAGAGTGGCACAATAAATTGTTTCTATCAAAGATCATCTATGAGAGTTTGAAATTGAAAATAGAGAAGCTGACATATTACACTACTGGAACTCATGATGACAGTTAAAAAATTATCTTTCTAACTAGTTATCCTTTGGACACTTGTATTTGTTGATCTCATAGAAGCTCTTTGATTTGGTCAGTCACCATCAATGACTTGATCCATCAACCTATCCATTTTGCTTGCTTTGTCTACTTTCATGTTCTCACCAAGTCTTTGAATAACAATATCTATTTCTTGTAGTTTGAAGTTGATGTTATATGGGTCATCACCTTTTAGGTATTTCCTTAAGACTTTTTGTCTTGATTCTTTCTTAAAGACAATTTTCTTGCAAGAATTCATCAGATAATCTTTTCAAAAGAATTTGTCTTTAAGAGCTCTATTTATGTTAGACAAAATATTTGAAAGAAATGGACCTTAGCACCTTTTCAAGTTTTTTGAAAGAATTTTTTGGATAATTTATTTGAAAGAATTCCTTTGGACTTTCTGTTTGGCCCTTCAAAAAATTGAAATGGTCCTTTGGCTTCTTGAAAAGTATCCTTCAAAAGATTTGAAAGTGTCCATTTAGCCTTAGAATGTCCCTTCAAAAAAGTTACAACATACCCATTGAAAAAGTTGTAAGGGTCCTTTTTGGCTTAAAAGAGTCCTTTAGAAAAGTTGAAAATTTCCCCTCAGAGAAACTAAAGTGACCTTTGGACTTTCGAAATGTACCCTTCAAATTTTTGAAAAGGGCACTTTCCCTGCAAGAATTCCTTTTGAAAAGTTGAATTGGACCATTCGGAAGGAAAAATACCATTCAAAAAAGTTATAAGGTACCTTTTAGCTTTGAAAGGATATCTTTCGAAAAAATGTGTAGGGTAAATTTTGGAGACTTATCCTTCAGGAAAGTTGTAAACAAAATGTCTGAAAGAAATATACTTAAGAAAAAAAGCTTCAGACAAAAAGTTTGAAAGAATTCAACAAGGGATTAGGATAAAAAACCTAAAATAATTAGGCAAAGGATTAGAATAAAGACCAAAATGGACCTTTCAAAATAAATAACACTTGGTATTTTTATGGGCTTTATCAAAGACCATTTCTTCTGAAGGAAAACTAAGGAATGGAATTGGCCAAATTTGAAAGGTGCAAACCTAGGGGTGGAATTTGACCAACATTCTTGGTAATTTATAGGGGTGGTATGCTTGCTATGCCTAGGACCAGTTTCCCTATACCTCCATTGGGCATGAAGTCACACAAATGAGCTCTCAAATTATCATGAATAGAACTTAGATTGACTACAATATAATTGACTTCACACAAGACAAAGACACACCTGTATTACTAAGCACTTAGGGAACACAGAGAAAAACAAAGGAAACATGCATGCGCTAATTAGGACACTTAGGGAACACAACATTTGAAACAAAACTAGACTACACACCTATGCTACTATTTATAAGATAGACCTACAAGGACTACTATCATAACTTCAAATGTACCCCATTCATAAAGATAGGAAATTCTTCTCCATTCATCTTGGTCAGCTGAAAGGAGTTACTTTACTTACACTTTATGATGATGTAAGGTCCACTCCACAAAGCATCAAACTTTTTATGTTTACTGAGTTTTGCTCTATCCTCATCATATTTCAAAACCAAGTCACCTTCCTCGAACACTCTTGTACTTGCTCTTTTGTCAAAGTATTTCTTCATGAGTACTTGGTGGTATTCCATGGTCTTATGTGCATTGTCCCTTGCTTCTTGTAGTTGCATTAATTATATCAATCTTACTTTTATTGGATTATTTTCTAATAATTCCAATTGATGTATAAGTCCTAGATCAGTGATCTCTTGAGAGATGGCCAACCTAGCTTCTCTCCCATAGACAAGCACAAAAGGAGAGTTACCAATTGATCTCTTAGGAGTAATCCTATTAGCCCATAAGTATATCTTCAATTTGGTATGTCATGCTCTTTGATTATTCTCTAATGTCCTCTTTATGATCTTGATGAGGTTCTTGTTAGTAGACTCAACCAACCTATTATCTTGATGGTAATAGTTGGATGAGGTACTCAAGTAAATTCTATTCTTATTCGCCCACTCAAAAGTTTTAGCACTCATAAAAGCAAGTGAATTATCATAAATTATAGTAGAGGGGACCCCAAATCTTGTTTTGATACTCTCATAAAACTCCAAGATTGCATTTTCATTTGCTTCCTTTAATGCAACAGCCTCTACCCACCTTGTGAAGAAGTCAATAGTAGTCAATATCCATTAGCATCCAACACTTGATGGAGGACTAATCATACCAATTAAATCAAAGCCCCATTGCATGAAAGGCTAGTCCACTTAGATAGGATTCAACAAAAGGGCTACAAGTTTTTGTCTACCTACAAATAAGGCATATTGAGGATACCTCCTAACCCAAGAGTATCAATCCTTGAAAAGGCTAGGCCAATAATACCCTACATTCATTATATTTGTAGCTATTTTTTTGGAGAGAAATGACCTCCATCTACACCATTATGAAACTTTTCTAGCAAGATGCCAAACTGATCATTGTCAACACACCTTAGTAGTACACCATTCACATCCTTATGAAATATAATACCATCTACAAGACAATAATGAATGGTTTTCAATCTAAAATACATTCTTTGTGACTTATTCAAACCAATAGGACAATCACCATTTTGGAGGAAACCAATGATGTCTTGTGTCCAACTTTGAATTGGTATGTGACTAGCTAGTTGGGGATGAACTTGATTGACTAAGACCTCTTCCTTTGGCCTTGAAGATATAAATACAAATGTTCACACAACCCCTTTCCTCTTACCAAGTTGGTTTCCTTGATATCAACATCATACTCCATTACCTTTGTGATCCACTCAGCTCTCTTCTCATTGAGATCTTTATTTAAAAGGAACTCTTTGGTGCTAGGATGAGAACCATGACATGTATCCTAATGTTTTAAACCATGTGCTTGAACTTTTTCAAACCTCTTATCACATCTAGAGCCTACTTCTCAACAAATGTGTAGTTGTCCTCATAAGCCTCAATCCTTGACTAAAGAATGCAATGGGTTGTTCAATTTCCTCATCATTCTTTTACATAAGCATAGATGAGATTGTGTTAAGGTTAGAAAAAGTGTAGAGTATAAAATCCTTGGCAAATTTTGGGTTTAAGAGAGTAGGAGATTAGGCAATTGCTTCTTTGATTGCCTCAAAACAGTTCTTACCTTCCTTTGTCCAAGCAAAAGCTTGGTTCTTCTTAAGCATGGTTGTAATAGGCTTCACCAAAGTAGCAAATCCTGGAATAAACCTTCTTACAAAGTTGATCTTACCTAAGAAAAATTTCAAACCTTTCTTGTGTAGAGGCAAAGACATGCCTAGAATGGCTTCAATCCTTTCAGGATCAATAGCCAAGCCTTCCTTTGACATAATGTGGCCTAATAATTTACCTTCATAAACAACAAAGATAATTTTTTTTGGATTAAAATAAACTCCAAAATCTCTACACTTCTCAAAGACTTGCCTTAGATGTTTCATGTGGTCATCAACATCCTTGGAAAAAATAGTTATATCATCAAGGTATACAAGCAAAAACTCATTGATCAAACCTTTAAAGGCCATGTTCATTTCCCTTTGGAAGGTAGCACCAGCATTAGACAAACCAAAATGCATATTTATATATGAAAATATTCCCCATTTTATGGTGAATGTTGTCTTGAACTGATCTTGCCCTTTCACCAATATTTGGTTATAACCTGAATAACCATCAAGTAGTGAAAAACATTGAGAACCTAAAACCACTTACAAAATTTGCTCCATGGAAGGCAGTGGATAATGGTCTTTGAGTGAAACTCTATTTAGATCCCTAAAGTCCACACAAATTCTAATATCTCCACTCTTATTTTGAATAGGTACAAGGTTAGCTACCCAATTTGAGTGGTTGATAGGAAAGATAATCCTAGACTCAATCAATTTGGTAAGCTCTCTCTTCATGAGTTCCTCTATCTTGGGATTGATAGGCCTCTATTTTTTCCTAACTGGTTTAGCTCTAGGTTCAAAATCAATGGTGTGATGAGCTAGACCTAGTTCAAACCCTTTAAAATCCTTGTATTCCCAAGAAAATATATCATGAAATTCTTTACACAATTCAATGAATGCTTGTCTTTCAAAAAGAGAACACATCTTACCAATTTTTAGAAGTTTGTCCTTAAATATCAATATTATTTCATAGTTCTCTTACTTTGTAGACATGATTACCCTTTATTTCCCTCTTTGATCATATTAATTGAACACACTCTCCAAAGTAACTAGCCCCTTTGATATCTTGTTTGTCTTCAGTTGGATAACTTGTTCTTCATATTGATTGTGAAGCTTCTTTTGATTCTTTGAAGAAAATTCTACTTCATTTTGAATGAAGTGTACAAGGTGTTTATCACTCTCAAACACTTACCAAGACACTTCATTAGCTAGAATAGAAGGTCTCACAATGAGTTTGATGTGAGGTTGGTCCTTCTCTTTACTTGCATCAACCATTATATCAAAGTGTGCTCTTATCACAACCAATCTATCAACATGTTTATTTGAGTCTCTTGCTATAGGTTGGATGTTGAAAGCATCAAAATACTCAATTAGATCCAATACCCTATGCCTATAGGACTTAAGTAAAGGGTTCTTGGCTGTAGCTTGGTTTCTCACTTGATGTATAATCAATTCACTATCTCCATATACCTTCTAATTCTTGATTCCATTTCTCTTTGACCATTGGAGGCCATGAACCAAGCCTTCATATTCTAATGCATTACAAGTACAAGTACAATGGAATCTATATGAAGAATAATACTAGTTCTTTGATGTTGAAACCAACATGACACTAGTTCCTACCCCTCCCTGCTTCTAGAGCCATCAAAAAAATTTCCCATATCCCTTCAAATTCATGATCCTCATTAGTGAGTGATGGTATAAGAGTGTTCTCATGCATAAAATATACTCCTAATTTAGTTTCTTCTATGAATGCATAGGGATCATGATCATAAGTTTTAGTACCATACTCATTAAGAAAAAGGTCAGAAATAACTTCAAGGGGAAAGGATGTTTCACCACTAATGGCACCTTCTTCTTGCTCACTAATCATACAATTTTAATTTGAACTTGTCTCCATATATGGTTCAATGTGTAACCTTGATAAGGGATATGTTCTTATAGCTACTTTATCTCCATATCTTGTTCTAAAATCTAGGAAAGACCAATCAACTGCAAGGTACCCTCCAATCTTAGTCGTGAAGTCTCTTGGCAAGTAAATAGCAAAATGAGCAAGAAGATCAACCACCATAATGTCTTGAAGGATGGGGAAGCTTAGAAAATCATGCAGGAAAACTTTCAAACCTTTAACCAACCCCACAGTCATGGCTATAGTTCCATCAAGATACAACATGCCCTTATTATGAGTCTCATATTTTCATCCCAATTTATTAGCAACCACTTTAGGCATAACTATGGTACTAGCCCCACTGTCCACAATGCAGTTGTGAACTAGTTTGACTCCCACATTGAGTGTGAGGTAGAAAGGTGGAGGATTTCAGATTTGGTGGAGGGATCTAAAACATGATTTGGTGTGTTTCTAAGGGTTACACCATGGTAATTTGGAGCTTGAAGAGTTACATTGATATTATCAAGTTGCTCTTGTAGGATTTCCTTTTGACCAGGCATATGCAATACTTTCCAAAGAGAAATGTTAGTTTTGGTATTATTCAAAGAGTCAAAAATGTTTAAAGGGGAAGAAATCACCTTTTATTGTGATCTTGAAGGCAATGAGGGAACTTTAACTTGCTATACTAGAGGTTTGGTAGCATTGCTCATATTCTGACTTTGAGGAGTAGTGTGACTAGTAGGATCTACTACATTGGTACTTACACTTTGTGGCCTTAGAGAGGCACTACCTAGGATCACTTGTGCTTTTGGAGTATCTCTTAAATACATTTTTTAGGCCTTGTGTTGGCTACAACTAATGTATTTTGATTCAACACATAATCATCTTCTACTTAAAAATTCATAAAACTAGTACTTTGGCTGCTACTTTCTCCTTGAACATATATTTACATGATATTTTCTTCTTTTGATGTAACATAAGGAGTAGATCCTTCTTGAGTTACAAAATCCCAATTACCTTATCCACCATTATGCATAAAATTACCTTGAGATTTCCCCCAATGATCCAAATGCTCCTCTCCTTGAACTAGATTAGTGTGGATTAGAACAACAACCTTTGTCGATGAAATGGAATTAGGATTATAGGCATTTGGATGCTTATTGAAACGTTGTTGTCCTTGTCCTCTTTTTTGGTTAGTGTATTGGGGTGGAGGTCTATATCCTTGTTGAGGATATTATTTTAGGATTAGGTGGAGCACTTGCGTACATTTATGCTTGCTTGAGTTGGGCTTGCAAATATTGATTCATCTCATCCTTATCTATAGCATATCCACCTTCTTAGGAGTAATTCTAGGTTTGGCATTAGTATTGGGAACTTGTGCTATGATTGGGGCTTTAACTAAATTATGAGACAATAAAGGCATGGATACTCTTAGAGGTAGTTTCCCAGCTTGTATCAGACTATTCTCAACTTCAATGGCTATCTCATATGCCTCGAGTAAAGTAAATCCTCCCATTGACTACAAAATTACTACTACATCAGTGCCAATAGCCTTAAGATAGGTGGGGAATACAAATCTTGGAAGAAGCCTCATAATAGGTGGAAACCTATGCCATGTTCTTTGAAATCTCTCATTGAAATCTCCTATGGATTCATTAGGACCTCTTTTTATCACATGCAGTTGGTGAATTAGTGAAGTATGGTCACTCTTATTTTTTAACCTATTTACTAATAACTCTCCAAAATTATGCCAATTAGTAATACATCCACCTTCCAATGTCCTACACCAATCAAGTGCCTTCCCCTTTAGAGACCTGGCAAGTAGTCTAATATCTATGTTAGCTAGGGTGATATTGTGAAAATTTTAAAAGTTTGAAATGTCCCTAATATGCTCAAATGGGGTAACAATACCCTCTCCATTGAAATTAGGGAGAATTTTGGTATCATTGAGAGGAATAGGATCATACGTAGGAAGGTTAATTAGATTTGGGTGTTAAAGGCTGGGAAAGGATGTATTATAGCCATTTCTTCTTCCTCTTGATCTATTAATTATTTAACCTCCTCTTCTTCCTCTTCAAAACCTTCGTGTTCAGGATCTCTAAAGTTTAGGAATGGTTTAGGATGTTGTTATTCAAGAGGAGTTTCAAGTTGAAGAACTTGATTGAAAATCCTACTAGAAGATGATCTAGTGAGGACCATGAAGTATACCATGGAAAAATTAATCTACAAATAGAGATTCTCACCTTTTGGAGTTTCCAAATGCTATATTATAATGCCTATGCAACTTTAGACTTGTCGAGGCCAACATTCACCTTAACATGGAGAGAATTAGGACTAGTTATCCCACTGGGCATGCTAAAACTATTGACATCAAATTGTACACCCTCGTACATTATATGAAGTTCATTTAATTTGATGCAACATTGACCCATCTCTCAAGTTTGTGGGAACTTGTAAGAGAGATGAGTCTCTAGGATTGAAAAGAGATAGCTCCCTGCATTCTTCTCTAAGTGTTTATCACCTAATCTAATGCTTGTTCATGAAAAGAGTCAAGAGTTTTCATAAAACAAAAAAATATGCTGAAGAGGTGATCCACCAAGAATCTATCCCATCTACTATCACACTTCTACTGAATAATAATGCTTTCCAAGACTAATTCCATGCATTGAAAGATACTAACATAGTGTTTCAATGTGAAGGTAACATGCTTGAGATAATCAACAAAATGGTCAACCTAAGCGGTAGATTACACACCATAGATACAATTACATACTTGAAAGAGAGTTAAATGCATTTAACACACTTCACATGACCTATTAACATCAAAACCTTTGTTCAAACATGAAAGATAAAGGGAGTAGGGATGATTCTATCACTTGGCTCCACTATACATTGCTCACATACTCAGATAGAAGTATACAACTTAGAATTGGTCTTGTATTCAGTGTCCAAAAGGAAAGTGCAATGACATTTTAGTAAGGCTTCACCATACCAAAAATGTGGTTATTTTAATGGACAAAAGGGCTTAATTTATAGAACTTTGGGGAAGAAAGAGAATAAAATTTGAAAAGGCACAAGGACATGTGTCCACATGTGAGAATCAATTACATATGTATGAAAGAGATGGATTGAGCAAGCCATGCTATGTCAAGAGTCTTACTTGTCTGAAACTAGCTATGAGAATGGTGACAAGTGGCATAAAACCTTCAGGATTGGCACAAGAAATTACTTCTATTGAAGATCATCCATGAGATTTCAAAATTAAAAATAGAGAAGCTGACACATTACACTGCTATAAATCATGATGGTAGTTAAAAAATTCTCTTTCTATCTGCTAGTTATCCTTTGGACACCTATATTTGTTGATCTCATAGAAACTCTTTGATTTGGTCAACCACCAATGATGACTCAATCCATCAACCCATCCATTTTTCTTGTTTTGTCTACTTTCAAGTTCTCACAAAGTCTTTTGAATAGAAATGGTTATTTCTTGTAGTTTGAAATTGATGTTTTATGGGCCATCACCTTTCAGGTATTTCCCTTAGACTTTTTATCCTAACCCTTTCTTGTAGATAATTTTCCTGCAAGAATTCATTGGAAAATCTTTATGAAAGAATTTGTGTCCTTGAGAGATCTATTTGTGTCAGATAAAATGTCTGAAATAAATGGACCTTAACACCTTTTCAAGTTTTTCAAAAGAATTCTTTAGACAATTTCTTCAAAAAAATTCCTTTGGACTTTCTGTTTGGCCCCGTGAAAAATTGAAATGGTCCTTTGGCTTGTTGAAAAGTACCCTTTGAAAGATTTGAAAGTGTCCATTTATCCTTAGAATGTCCCTTTGGAAAATTTGCAACATACCCTTCAAAAAAGTTGCAAGGGTCCTTTTCGGTTTAAAAAAGTCCTTCAAAAAAGTTAAAAACTACCCCTCAAAAAAACTAAAGTTCCCTTCAGAATTTTATAATGTACCCTTAGAAATTTTTGAAAAGGGCACTTTCCCCATAAGAATTCCTTCAAAAAAGTTGAATTGGACCATTCAGAAGGAAAAATACCCTTTGAAAAAGTTACAAGGTACCTTTCAACTTTGAAAAGATATCTTTCATAAAAATGTGTAGGGTAACTTTTCAAGACTTAAACTTTGGGAAAGTCTAAAACAAAATGTCCAAAAGAAATATACTTAAGAAAAAAAGCTTCAAACAATTTTTTTGAAAGAATTCGGCAAGGGCTTAGGGAAAAATACCTGAAATAATTAGGAAAAGGCTTAGAACAAAGACCAAAATGAACCTTTCAAAAGAAATAACACTTGGTATTTTTTTGGGCTTTGTCAAAGGCCATTTCTTCTGAAGGAAAACTAAGTACTAGACTTGGCCAAATTTAAAACATGAAAACCTATGGGTGGAATTTGACCAACATTCTTGGTGATTCACAGGGGTGGCATGCTTGATATGCTTAGGACCAGTTGCCTTACACCTCCATTGGGCATGAAGTAACACAAATGAGCACTCAAATTATAATAAACAAACCTTGGATTGAATATAAGATAATTGACAATACTCAAGACAAAGACACACCTATGCTACTAAACACTAAGGTAACATAAATAAAAATAAATGAAACACATATGTGTCAACTAGGAAACTTAGGGAACACAACAACCAAAACAAAACTATACTAAACACACACACCTATGCTACTATTTACAATATAGACTTGTAAGGACTAATAATAGAACTTAAGATGTATCCCATTCAAAAGGATAAGCAATTCTTCTCCATTCATCTTGATCAACTGAAAGGAGTTGATTTACTTGCACTTGCTGATGATGTAAGGGCCACTCCACAAAGCATTAAACTTTGTATGTTTACCTGATTTTGCTATGTCCTCATCCCATTTAAGAACCAAGTCACCTTCCTTGAACACTCTTGTACTTTCTCTTTTGTCAAAGGATTTCTTCATGAGTACTTGGTGGTGTTTCATGGTCTTGTGTGCATTGTCCCTTGCTTCTTGCAGTTGCATTAATTCTATCAATTTGACTTCCATTAGAGTATTTTCTAGAATTTCTAGCTGATGTGCAAGTCCTAGAGTAGGGATATTTTTAGAGATGGACAACCTAGCTTCTCTCCCATAGACAAACATAAAAGGAGAGTTACCAATTGATCTCTTAGGAGTAATCCTATCAGCCTATAAGGTTGTATTCAACTTGGTTTACCATGCTCTTTGATTGTTCTCCAATGTCTTCTTTATGATCTTGATGAGGTTCTTGTTAGTAGACTCAACCAACCCATTACCTTGAGGGTAATAATTGGAAGAGGCACTCAAGTAAGTTCTATTCTTATTTTCCCACTCAAAAGTTTTAGCACTCATAAAATCAAGTGAATTATCATAAATAATAGTATAGGGGACCCCAAATATTATTGTGATACTCTCATAAAACTCCGAGATTGCATTTTCATTTGCTTTCTTCAATGTAATAGTCTCTACCCACCTTGTGAAGTAGTCAGTAGCAGTCAATATCCATTTGTGTCTAGCACTTGATGGAGGGTTGATCATACCAATGAAATTAAGGCCCCATTACATGAAAGGATAGTCCACTTGGATAGGATTCAAATGAAGGGCTGCAAGTTTTTGTTTGCCTATAAATAAGGCACATTGAGGACACCTCCTAAACCAAGAGTAAAAATCCTTGAAAAGTCTAGGCCAATAATACCCTACCCTCATTATCTTTAAAGCTATTGTTTTTGGAGAGAAATGGCCTCCATCTACACCATTGTGAAACTTTTCTAGCAAGATGCCAAATTGATCATTGTCAACACACCTTAGTAGTACACCATTCACATCCTTCTGAAAGAGAATACCATCTACAAGACAATAAGGAATGGTTTTTAATTTTAAATACCTTATTTGTGACTTGTTCAAACCATTAGGATAATCACCATTTTGGAGGAAACCAATGATTTCTTGTGTTTGACTTTGAATTGGTATGTGACCATTTGGTTGGGGATGAGCTTGATTAACTAAGACCTCTTCCTTTAGCCCTTGAAGATCTAAAGCTAGATGTTCAAACAACCCCTTTCCTCTTACCAAGTTGGTTACCTTGTTATCAACATCATACTCCATTACCTTTGTTATCCACCTAGCTCTCTTCTCATTGAGGTCTTTGTTTAAGAGGAACTCTTTGGTGCTAGGATGAGAGACCATAACATGTATCTTTTTGTTTTAAACCATGTGATTGAACTTTTTCAAAACTCTTATCATAGCTAAAGCCTGCTTCTCAACAATTGTGTAGTTGGCTTCATAATCCTTGAATCCTTGACTAAATAATGTAATGGGTTATTCAATTTCCTCATCATTATTTAATATAAGCATAGATGAGATTGTGTCAAGGTTAGCAAAAGTTTAGAGTATGAAATCCTTATCAAAGTTTGGGTTCAAAAGAGTAAGAGATTGGTCAATTTCTTATTTGATTGCCTCAAAACTATTCTTACCTTCATTTTTATAAGTAAAAGCTTGGTTCTTCTTGAGCATGGTTGTAATAGGCTTCACCAAAGTAGCAAATCTTGGAATAAAACTTCTTACAAATTTGATCTTGCCTAAGAAAATTTTCAAACCTTTCTTGTGTAGAGGCAAAGACAGGCCTAAAATGGCTTTAATCCTTTTAGGATCAATAGACAAACCTTCTTTTGACACAACATGGCCCAATAATTAGCCTTCATGAACAACAAAGATACATTTTTTTAGATTAAGAGAAACTCCAAAGTCTCTACACTTCTCAAAGACTTGCCTTAGATGTTTCATGTGGTCAACAATATCTTTGGAAAAAATAGTTATATCATCAAGGTATACAAGCAAAAAATCATTGATCAAATCTTTAAAGGCCATGTGCATTATCCTTTAGAAGGTAGCACCAACATTAGACAAACCAAAAAACATCTTTATATATGTAAATGTTCCACATTTTGTGGTGAATTCTCTCTTGAAATGATCCTCCTCATTCACCAATATTTGGTTATAACCTAAATAGCCATCAAGTAGTGAAAAGCATTGAGAACATGAAACCACTTGTAAAATATACTCCATGGAAGGTAGTGGATAATGGTCTTTGAGTGAAACTCTATTTAGATCCGTAAAGTCCACACAAAGTCTGATCTCTCCACTCTTCTTTTGAACAGGTATAGGTTAGCTACCCAAGTTGAGTGCTTGATAGGAAAGATAATCCTAGACTCAATCAATTTGGTAAGGTCCCTCTTCATGATTTCCTCTATCTTGGGATTGATAGGCCTTTATTTTTGCCTAACTAGTTTAGCTCTAGGTTCTAACTCAATGGTGTGATTAGCTAGACCTGGATAAAACCCTTTCAAATCCTTTTATTCCAAAGCAAATATATCATGAAATTATTTACATAATTCAATGAAGGCTTGTCTTTCGGAAAGAGAACATATCTTACCAATTTTTAGAAATTTGTCCTTAAATATCAAGATTCTTTCATAGTTATCTTCCTTTGTAGACATTCTTACCCTTTCTTTGCTTCTTTGATCATCTTCATTGAACACACTCTCCAGAGTAACTTACCCCTTTGGTATCTTGTTTGTCTTCAGCTGGATAACTTGTTCTTCATATTGATTGTGAAGTTTCTTTTGATTCTTTGAAGAAAATTTTGTTTCATTTTGAATGAAGTGTACAATGTGTTTATCACTCTCAAACACTTACCAAGACACTTCATTATCTAGAATAGAAGGTCTCACAATGAGTTTGATGTGAGGTTGGTCCTTATCTCTACTTACATCAACTACTATATCAATGTGTGCTCCTATCACATCCAACCTATCAACATGTTTATTTGAGTCTCTTGGTAAAGGTTTGATATTGAAAGCATCAAAATACTCAATTAGATCCCACACCTTATGCTTGTAGGACTTAATCAAAGCATTCTTGGCTATAGCTTGGTTTCTCACTTGATGTATAATTAATTCACTATCTCCATATACCTTCAAATTCTCGATTCCCTTTCTCTTTTCCCATTAGAGGCCATGAACCAAGCCTTCATATTCTATTGCATTACAATTAAAACTAAAATGGAATCTATATGAAGAATAATATTGGTTATTTGAAAGAGAAATCAACATGACACCAACTCCTACCCCTACCTTGCTTCTAGAGCCATCAAAAATGATTTCCCATATCCCTTCAAGTTCAAGATCCTCATTAGTGAGTGATGGTATATGAGTGTTCTCATGCATACAATATACTCATAATTTAGATTCTTCTATGAATGCATAGGGATCATGATCATAAGTTTCAGTACCATACTCATCAAGAAAAAAGTCAGAAATACCTTCAAGGGGAAAGGATGTTTCACCACCAATGGCACCTTCTTCCTGCTCACTAATCATACAATTCTAATTTGAACTTGTCTCCATATATGGTTCAATGTGGAACCTTGAAAAGGGTTGTGTGATTATAGTTAATTTAGCTCTATATCTTATTCTAAAATATAGAAAGACCAATCAACTACAAGGTACCCTCCAATCTTAGCTGTAAAGTCTTTTGACTAGAAAATAGCAAAATGAGGTGGAAGATCAACCACCACAATGTCTTGAAGGATGGGGAAGCTAGGACAATCATGAAAGAAAACTTTCAAACCTTTAAATAAACCCATAGTCTTAGCTAGAGTTCCATCAAGTTGCAACACACCCTTGCCATGAGGCTCATATTTTAGTCCCAATTTATTAGCAGGCACTTTAGGCATAACTGTGGTACTGGCCCCACTATCCACAATGCAGTTGTGAACCAATTTGTCTCCCAAAATGAGTGTGAGGTAGAAAGGTAGAGGCTTCTCAGATTTGGAGGGATCTAAAACATGATTTGGTGTGTTTTCAAGTGCTACACCATGGTAATTTGGATCTTGAGGAGTTACATTGATATTAGCAAGTTGTTCTTGTAGGATTTCCTTTTAACTAGGCATATGCAATACTTTCCAAAGAAAAATGCTAGTTTTGGTATTCTTCAAAGAGTCAAAAATGTTTAAAGGGCAATAAATCACCTTTTCTTATGATTTTGAAGGCAATGAGGGAGCTTTAACTTACTATACTAGAGGTTTGGTAGCCTTGCTCACTATCTAACTTTGAAGAGTAGTGTGACTAGTAAGATTTTCTACATTGGTACTTACACTTTGTGGCCTTAGAGAGGCACTACCTGGGATAACTTGTGCTATTGGAGTATATCCTAAAGCCATATTTTTATCCCTTGTGTTGGCTAAAACTGATGTAATTTGATTTAACACATAATCATGTTCTTCTTGGAAATTCATAAAACTAGTACTTTCGCTGTTACTTTCTCCTTTAACATCTCTTTGCATGAGATTTTCTTTTTCTAATGTAACATAAGGAGTATATCCTTCTTGAGTTACCAAATACTGATTACCTTATTTAAAATTATGCATAAACTAACCTTGAGATTGCCCCTAATGATCCAAATGCTCCTCTCCTTGAACTAAATTGGTGTAGACTAAAACAATAGCTTTTGTCAATGAAATGGAATTAGGATTATAGGCATTGGGCTGCCTATTGAAACCTTTTTGGCCTTGTCCTCTTACTTGGCTAGTGTATTGGGATGGAGGTCTATAGCCTTACTGAGGATAGTATTGAGGATTGGGTCGAGCACTTGCATTCATTTGTGCTTGTTTGAGATAGGATTTCAAATATTGATTCATCTCATCCTTATCTATATCATCATCCAACTTCTTAGGAGCAGTTCTAGCTTTGGCATTAGTATTAGGAACTTGTGTTATGCTTGGGCCTTCAACTAAATTATGAGACAACAAAGGCATGGAGAATCTTAGAGGTAGTTTCCTAGCTTGTATCAAACTATCCTCAACTTCAATGGCTATCTCATATGCCTCAGGTAAAGCAAATCCTCCCATTGACTACAACATTACTGCTAAGTCAATGTCAATAGCCTTAAGATAGGTGGGGAATACAAAGCTTGGAGGAGGCCTCATAATAGGTGGCATCCTATGCCATGTTCTTTAAAATCTCTCATTGAAATCTCCCATGGATTCATTAGGACCTATTTTTATCACATTTAGTTGTTGAATTAGAAAATTATGGTCACTCTTAATTTTGAATATGTTTACCAACAACTCTCTAAAACTATCCTAATTAGTAATACAACCACCTTCTAATGTTCGATACCAATCAAGTGCCTTCCCCTTTAGAGACATGGAAAGTAGTATAATAGCTATGTTAGCTTGGGTGATATCGTGAAAATTGTAAAAGTTTGAAATGTTCCTAATATGCTCAGATGGGGTAACAAGACCCTCTCCATATTGGGGAGACTTTTGGTAGCATTAGGAGGAATAAGATCATATGTAGGAAGGTTAATTAGATTTTGGGTGTTGAAGGATGGGAAAGGATGTCTTATAGCCATTTCTTCTTCCTCTTGATCTACTAATTATTCAACATCCTCTTCTTCCTCTTTAAAACCTTCATGTTCAAGATCTCTAATGGTTAGTAATGGTTCAGGATGTTGTTCTTCAAGAGGATTTTCAGGTTGAGGAACTTGATTGAAAATCCTAATAGAAGATGATCTAGTGAGGACCATGAATTATATTATGGAAAAATTGATCAAAAAATGGATATTATCACCATTTGGAGTTACCAAATGTTGGATTAGAATGTTTCTATACCTTAGACTTATCGAGGCCAGCATTCACCTTGACATGGAAAAAATTAGGACCAACTATCCCACTGAGCATCTTAGTACTGTTGTCATTAGATTGTGTACCCTAGAATGTTCTATGAAGTTCCTTCAATTTGATGCAACATTGAATCATCTCTCAAGTTTGTGGGAACTTGTAAGAGAGATGAGTCTCTAGGATTGAAAAGGGCTAGCTCCCTGAATTCTTATCTAAGTGTTTATCACCTAATCTAATGCTTGTTCATGAAAAGAGTCAAGAGTTTGCATTAAAAAAAAACTATGCTAAAGAGGTGATCCACCAAGAATTAATCCCACTAACTATCACACTTCTACTGAATAATAATGATTTTTAAGACTAATTCCATGTATTGAAAGATACTAACTTAATGTTTCAATGTGAAGGTAACATGCTTGAGACAATCAACAAAATGGTCAACCTAGGGGGTAGATTGCACACCATAGGTACAATTCCATACTTGAAAGAGATTCAAATGATTTTATCACAATTCACATGACCTATTCAAATTAAAACCTTTGTTTAAATATGAAGGATAAAAGGAGTAAGGATGATGCTATCACTTGGCTCCACTATACATCGCTCACATACACAAACAAAGGTTTACAAGTCAAAATTGGTCTTGTATTCAATGTCCAAAAGAAAAGTGCAATGTAATTTTAGTAGGGATTCACCATACCAAAAATGTGGTTATTTGTAATGGGAAAAATTGCTTAATTTATAGAACTTTGGGGAAGAAAGAGAGAAGAGAAGCTGAAAAGGCACAAGGACATGTGTCCACATGTGAGAATTAGTTGAGATGTATGAAAGGGATGGATGGGGTGAGCCATGACATGTTAAGAGTCTTACTTTTCCAAAACTAGTTATGAGAATGGTGATAAGTGGCATAAAACCTTTAGGAGTGGCATAGGAAACTATTTCTATCAAAGATCATCCATGAGAGTTTAAAATTGAAATTAGAGAAGCTGACACATTCTACTGCTAGAACTCATGATGGTAGATAAAAAATTCTCTTTCTAACTACTAGTTATCCTTTGGACACCTATATTTGTTGATCTTATAGAAGCTCTTGGATTTGGTCAATCACCAGCAATGACTTGATCCATCAACTTGTCCATTTTTCTTGATTTGTCTGCTTCATGTTCTCACCAAGTCTTTTGAATAACAACAACTATTTCTTATAGTTTGAAATTAATGTTTTGTGGACTATCACCTTTTGGGTGTTTCCTTCAAAAATTTGTTTTGACCCTTTCTTGTGAATAATTTTCTGTTAAAAATTTATCGAACAATATTTCCAAAATAATTTGTGTCTTTAAGAGCTTTATTTATGTTGGATAAAATGTCTAAATGAAATGGACCTTAATAGCTTTTCAAGTTTTTCAAAAGAATTCTTTAGAAAATTTCTCTGAAAGAATTCCTTTGGACTTTCTATTTGGCCCTTTGGAAAATTTAAATAGTCATTCAACTTGTTGAAAAGTACCATTTAGAAGATTTGAAAGTGTCCATTTAGCCTTCTAATGTCCCTTTAGAAAAGTTGCAACATACCCTTCAAAAATGTTGCAAGGGTCTTTTTCAGCTTGAAAGAGTCCTTCAAAAAAGTTGAAAACTGCCCCTCAAAAAAATTAAGGTGCCCTTTAGACTTTTGAAATGTACCCTTTGAAATTTTTGAAAAGGGCACTTTCTCCAAAAGAATTCCTTCAAAAAATTTGAACTGGACCGTTTGAAAGGAAAAATACCCTTCAAAAAAGTTACAAGGTACCTTTTGGCTTTGAAAGGATATCTTTTAGAAAAATGCATAGGTAACTTTTGGAGACTTATCCTTCAGGAAATTTGAAAACAAAATGTCTAAAAGAAATATACTTAAGAAAAATAGCTTTAAACAAAAAGTATGAAAGAATTCAGCAAGGGCTTAGAACAAAAAACCTGAAAGAATTAGGCAAAGGCTTAGAACAAAGACCAAAATGAACCTTCTAAAAGAAACAACACTTGGTATTTTTGTGGGCTTTGTCAAAGACCATTTCTTTTTAAGGAAAACTAAGTACTAGACTTGGCCAAATTTGAAAAGTATAAACTTGGGGGTGGAATTTGACCAACATAATAATAAACTAAAAATTTTGTACTTAGTTGGAAAACTAACTGAGGCAGATAAGTGACAAGATATAAATTGGTGTAGGAGAAGTGAAAGGTTGCTAATAGGAAATAAGGTTGAAAGAGCCTCTTGAATAGTAGCATAGTCTTCTGGTCAATAGAACATTGTGCTAGTGTGCCCTATGATATGTTAATGTTCCTATATAGTAGAGATAACGAGTTTTTGGGTGGACCTTTGCTTAGTTATAATAAGTTTATGTCTATGTGATTGAGTGTTGGATCACTGTTTGTTCCTTATTTTTACTTATTTCAATTTGAAACCCTAGGCCTTCATGTTTGTTAGGGTACTTGAGGAGCACAATAAAAAAGAATGGTGTTAGTAAGGTAGGTTGGATGTGGCCTCAATACCTCATGTGTTGAGTGTTGCCTACATACCAATACCTCAAAATTGGATGAACTTGATGTAGTTCTCCCAATTTAAGTGTTGGTGCAATTTCAAGTGAATGCTATTATGAGTGATGATTTGAATTCTTTGAGTGTTACTTAAGAATATAAATTTGAGTAATCTAAGATCTAGGCTACTTTAGATGGGTGTATATAGAGGTAGGGTAGAATAAGGATTAATGACCTTGATTTGAACAATTATTTATGAGTTTGTGATTATTTATATATGATTTCCATCTAGGGGATAAATGAATGAAATTGGTTTATATATAGCATCCTAGTACTTATTGAGACATGGAATGGGTCTAGGTCGACCCTAAGGTACTTTAAGGAATGAAAATATATTTGTTGGAGGTGAAAATAGCTAAGGGACAATAGTGCTTCCCCTTTACCAATATCACAATGTGCTATAGTCCAAAGGTCTGTGCTAATGCCCATGTGGTAGGAATAAGTGAAAAAGGGACCTGGGTGCCTAAGTGAAGGCTCAGTGTTGCTTTTGGTATATCTTGGAATGGGTTAAACTCACATAAAATATGGAAAATGATCAAGAGATGCCCTAGGATATGTCTAGGGATAAGCTAAGGATAAAGTGGTCTCAAGTGACACTCATTTCACTAAAATGACATTTTATATGACTACATTTACCCCCCCATTTAGTTTAGAAATACAGTAAAGTGAAATCACTAGGATAAAGGAAAAAGAAATGTACTTGGACTTACTTATGAGGTGAAGTCCATGAATATTGGTCTGAGTCTATGAAACATTCTCCAATATGTGTCATACAAAGGAAACATGAATGAATCAGTCCTTAATAAATATCAAAATCAAAGACAAAATTGAGTAAATAAATGAGAGAAAGAGGAAATGAATGAATGCACCTCATTGGATACAAAAACCAATGAAAAAAACTCATAAATTACTATTTTTTCATGTATATTATGATAAAATAGTGATTAGATTAGATTGAGTTGATGGCTTGCTCAGTCCCCATGTGTGGGTGGCTCAAGAACTCAAACTAGCCTTAGCTCCATCATTGCTCAACCCTATTTGGTGGATCATAATATGTGAATAGATTGGATTGGATTTATGGCTTGTCTAGCATTCTTATTCAAGTGGATCAAGAAATCAAGATGTCTTTGAATCCATCATTGCCTACCCATATTTGGTATAAGAAGTTAAAACTAAAATTGGTGTCATGAAGCTATGAAAGATGGATTTGTGCTACTCAAGAATGCCAACTCTATAGATGGAATGAGGCATCAATCTAGTGTAAACATGGTGATATTGAAAATGGTGTCTATATTATACAACATTGATAATGACATGGAGCTTATATTTTATTTAAACAACTAATTTAAAATTAAGCATACAGAAACAATGTGCTGGGCATGTTCCCCCAATTCTGATAATTGTGCATATGGATTCTAGACTGAGTTATAGTAATATGTGTGTGTTCATATATGAAACTAAAATGAGAGTTATCATACTATGCATTATACCCTTAATTTGATCAAACTTGTGTAATTATGTGTATAATTAAGCATAAATTAAGTATAGCTAATAATCTATAATTGATACTATGTAAACTTGGACTGTACCTACTATACCTTTCTATCAATTCTAGAATTTTATGTTTATAAGGCTATTAGATAGTAGCTCAGTCCTTATTGGAGAGTTATCAGTGATGTCATGGAGGTGTCTTGGTGATTGGATGAAGTGCTTTGATAGCCCAAGTAATAATGACAAAGTGTGCAATGTGCTTGTTCTAGTGTGCTTTATGTTGGCTCAGTTGATATTCAGTTTTGGCATGATTAGATATGTTAAAGGATGAGTATTGTGGTTGGAGCATGTGAAATTTTTACATAAGATATTATCTATGCTTTGAGTATTTGTGTGCATAATTATAATTCTTTTAATTGTCCATACTTTTCATCTAGACAATTTGGTCTAGTGGCAAAAAATATGAGTAGGTAGTTTGATGACATCACCATTGCCACATGGGAATGAGTCAAAGGGAGTTGGTCATATGGTTGTGATCAAATTATTCCTTAGGTTTTATGCACTAGATCTCAAGTCATGTGTTGAATCACGGTCAATGATATGAGGTTACAAAGTTGGCTTCTCAGTCATAATTCATTATTTCCCATAGCCAAATTTGCAATGTGGCTAGAAAGAGCTAACTAAGTAATTTGATGATGAAATATATCACACGTGTGAAAATTTTAGGAGAAGGTGATCATATGGGTTTATTTAGTTTTAGACCTAGTTTATTTGGACTAATATTAGATCATATGATGAAGTGCATCAAAAAAATTAATGATTATGCAAAGTTGGGATCTCAGATAGTTTGACTGTGTTTTTCCATACTTAGCCAATTTTGCAATGTGGCAAGAAGAGCCAAGTGATAATTTTGATGATGTTATATCTTTCACATAGGATGGTGTCAAGAAAAATTGATCATATGGGTTTGTTCAGTTTTGATCATATAAGATTTGGAATAATTTTGAGATCATACACTGAAGCGAGGAAAAAGTTATATAGGAGAAAAGTTGGCCTTCCAAGTAGGTTTTGACGTAGTTGGCTTTATGATAGAAGTTTTTGGTAAGGCATTTTAATGTCATTATATCTTACACATGTAAGGTTTCTAGGAGCAGTGTGTCACATGGTTGGATTCTCCTATGTGAGATCATCTGGTCTAAATTTGAGATCTTACATCAAAGCGTAGAAAAAGTTATTAAGGTTCAAAAATGGCTACTCTAGTATATTGAAAGGGTCCCCATAATTAGTCATTTCTACACATGTTAAAGTTTGAGCAAGATTGATGGTGTGCATTAATCCAAAAAGTTAGGAAGCAATGAGATGAGGATAGGTGTATAATGTTTAACGATTGAGTAAAGGTATGGGATAAGGATCCAATGACAATTGGGCATTTGTACATATTAATTAAATGGTGAGTGTTGATATTTAGAGCCTTGGTTGATCCATAGAGATTGACGGAGTGTGTTGAGTCAACATTTCAAGATTACATGAGATGAGGTTAAAGTGATAGAGGTTTAACATTTGAGCATTGGTGCCTATGTGTTAAATATCAAACAAAATTGATGAAGCATATTTAATCAAATCTGGGAGGAAATGAGATGTGAGGATTGTGTTTGAGGTTTAACTATGAACGTTGCCATTTGAATATTTGAATTTTCTAAGGAAAATACTAGTGTCTAGTATTTGGGCCATATCTTTTGATAGAACTCAAATTTTCTCATGTAGTAAAAAGAAAAGTGGTAGAGAACTCCAAGATGCATCTAGAAATATGGATTTGAAGATTTGGAAGTGTGTACAGTCAAAGATATTCAACCTAAAATTTGGATATGTGTTCATGCTTATTTGATAATTAACCTGAGAAGAGTATTTGAGCTTACGTAGATGATGTTTCAAATGTGTCATGGTAAATTGGCTATTGGGTGTATATTTTATGATGATACTATGTGAGTATTTTGGAGGTGTGATCAATCTATCTTGAGTATGAACAATGCTTAAAAAGTTTACTATATGTTTGGTAATGGTGTTCCTATGTATAAGGTATTTATTTGAGTTAATTAATCATACATAGAGTTGAGAAAAGGTGATTGTGATCATTTGAAGATGTCCTAGGGGACATAGAGAGTGGACCTATGTATTTGTAAATGGTCCTATGTTCTTTATTTGCTCGAAGATGTATCAAAAAAGGTGAATGGGTCTCCATAGGACCTAAAAGTGACTTAGGCCTATTTGAAAGGGGATTGTGCTTAAGTGTGACACATATGATATGACTTAAGGATGAAGGCATGTTTTATGGCCAAAAATAAAATATTGTGAACTTTTTAATTCATGATTTCTCTATATATAGTGAAACCAAAAGTGTTGGGTTCTAGATTTTGTAAGTGTGAGACTTGGATATGAGAGAGTTTGAGAACAAAGGAAAGTAGAGGAGAGTGAGAGCACCTAGTTATTATGTTGATGAGTAGAGAATATTAAGGACTATGTGTTTAATCTATGGGTCATGTTTGTGATGACAATATAGTGTTCTTATAGTTTGAATATTGTGCAAAGAGATTTGAGTGTGCTTATGAGGACTATTTGAGTAAAGAAGAAGATAGATTATGGCATGCCTATGTGAGAGGCATGTTTAAGATAAAGAGAGAGTTTGTATAAATGTGTGATAATAAAGAGGTCTATCATCAAGCGTTGAATACATCAGCTCTAAGGTGGAAGTGTTCTTTCCAAGGTGGTTCTAAAGGACTTGATCTTCCTTAGGGGAAGCTACTCATTGTGAAATAGGGTTTCACTAGAGACTTTTGGTTAGAAGGATTTGATCAAGGTTGTAGGTTAGAAGGACTTGACCAAAGGTTCTTGATCAGAAGGATTTGATCAATCTCTTATTTGTGATCATCTTATAAGATAGTAGCCTATGTGTTTGTAGGCTTGAGAGTGGGTTTTATTCTCTAAGAGGGTTTCTTATGTAGATCTTGTGTTGTGTATGTGATCTTGTATTATGTTTATTATTCTATACTATGAATGATCTATATGCTTCATAAATGTGTTGATTTTTTAAAGTATTTGAAAGGGTTTGTAAATTTAATTGGATTTTTTTCCATCATTGATTCAACCCCCCCTTAGTGGATTGTACCTCTAACAGTCCCCTAATTAATAGTGCACTACATGAGTGTCATTTATGCCACACTATTGACCAAATGTCTTATTTTTCTTCAAAACTAAGATTGATTTGGGTGTGATTATTTTTCACTATATTTTTCTAAGTTTGGGCTCTGTAATCTATGTCTACATGTTGAAAACTATGTTTAGAGTGCACTAGGATGGCCTCATCTCTGTGAAAAATCCTTGTGAATTTCCCCTCTCTTGAGGGGAGTTGTTGAACCTCTATAATAATTGTCCTCAAAATAAAAGTTATGTTTCATGTGTGTTAGACTGATAATATATGATATCTATGTGTTAAACCAATATAATTTGTATACATGACATCAGAATGTAAAATTTGATTGAGAATAAGTTGGTAATGTATGATGTATGTTAGATCTATAATTTACAAGGTTTTCAAGATAGATATAACAATGTAAGCATGCATATGAATAAAAAATCTAAATATAATCTAAGTAAACTACCTATGGGGATGGAGTATGATGTCCATCAAGGTAATTAAGGAGTATGGAGAGATGCATGAGGTCCCTTATGGCATAAAAAATTGAGTGTGAATGTAATAGGCAAGAGACAAGTGTCATGGACATGACATATACATGAGAGAATACATACAAACACATGAGGCATGAAAAGTAGTCCAAGTGGCCAAAACACATAGGACATGGGCACATGTCGCTAAGTCTAAGAAAAAAATACATATAAGGACATTTTCAAATGTCCACATACACAAAGAGTAAGCAAAGTTGGATTAGATCCACATGGAAGGACATGTTCAAATGTCTGCATACACAATCAAGAAAACATAGAAAAGGACATGGGCACATGTCCAAATAATACATACAATGAAAGGAAGTGGCTTAGAGATGTAGAAAAATGGCATATTCAAATGCCCTTGAAAAAACATAATCAAATCTAAACTAGGAAAGCTAGAAGTGAAAGTATGCATGAACATGTGGTACAAATTCATATAAGAGAAAAATTATACATAAGTTGATTCTATAGTAGTAGTAAAAAAAAATTAGTGTAGTATAAAGTGATATAACCTAGAAAATTAGAATCTATGTAGTATAATTCCCTCAATGGCCGAATGTATTAATGTTGAATCTATGTATATGTGTGTGTGCCCCCAGTGGATAACTAGTAGGAAATTTGGATATGTGTGATGGACCTAAGTCCTGTAATGATTTATGAACACTTGAAGAGAATAAGTGAAGAATTTATGTATGATAAAGTTGACTATACTATCATACACAACATATGTAGTACCTATAAAATAGAAGGAATATAAACATGGAAATGCATGCAATCTAATTTTTTTTTTTTTGAGAAATATTTGAATGTTTTTTTTTTTTTGAGTATAATCTCTATACAAGCAAAATAAAAATGAAACTATGTACAAGTAGAGAGGAACATACTATTCGATGAGCCTCATAAAAGACTCACTATCAAGGTGCCCTATATCAAATTAAGGAAGAGTGACCACACATGGTGTGCAAGTAGGTATCTAAGATATGTGAACCAAAGGTATTAAGTAATTTGTAGCTAAAACTACCTATAGAGTGGGGTTATGAATATATGGAGCTAACTAAATAGGCTTGTGAATTGTTGGGTTAGTGGGGACCCATATGATAGAAGAAGTTGTGACTAGTGTGGGTGCTCTATAATATAACACTGATTTGGATGATAATGAAGTAGAGAGAGGCTCTTTAAAATCCATAACATATCTCTAACACAACGGTATCTATAATAAAGGTTTTAATGGGATATTTTGTGTGCATGGTAATGTTATAGGAGTATACCTCACCTACACTAGTGGCTCAAATGATATTGAAGATGTGCTAATGGAAGTTATGTGTGGAGTTGTGACCAATGGATACTATGAATTGGATGTGGAATAGCTAAAGGATACTCATATGGAATGTACTTGACTGTAACCACCTAATTATCATGTATATACTTAAGAAATTTGTTTACATTAGATGGAATGGATCAAAGTTGTTGTATCCAAGGCCTACACAATATCATATCAATGTGTCAACACTAGGTATAATTAATAATTTGGGGGCCACATGTGTGGGTCCAACCTATAATGGAACTATGATATCCCTAATAGATCTTTGTACATAGACACTAAATCTATGAATAATAGTGTTTTTCAAAGAAATATACTTCTCTAAATAATCCAAGTGTTGACCAAGTGTAATAGTACACATATTGATGTTTGACCCATTATCAAACATGACACTCTAAATAGGATGATGATCAATGTAAGATCATATAAAGAGTGTATATAAATATGATTCATCATCAATGATCTCCTACTCTGATAAAGTATGAGATGTCTATCTAGAATGGTAGTATGATACACACTAATGATATTATTTAGATGGCGTGTGTCCATCGTATGATTATGATAAGATGTTGGTGGCAAATGTGCTTGATAAATATAATGAACATATAAAGTTATTTCTATCTCATTAGTTATATGTTTGGAAGTGGATCTAAAAATATTTTCATTACTTTTTCTTTTGTTGGTTGTGCTCTGGGTGCCTGTGTAAGAGTACTCATTTCAATGATATTAGCATCTATAAAATCTTCTATCTTATGTCATAAGCTGATGCATCTATTTGTATTATGGTCAGGGGCCCTATGATAATCAAAAAATGCATTAGAATCATAATTCTTTGGAAGAGGCCTAGTCATATCAACCTCTTTAATGGTAGGGAGATATATGATTTTGTATTCCAAGATTTGATATATAACATGTGTTAGTGATTCAAGAAGATTCATGAAAGGTCTCCTTGGAAGATCTAATAAAACCATGTGAGGATCTAGCTTTGAGACTACATTAACTATTGCATTTTACTCATTATTTTTTTTAGTGGGCCTTACCTTATATGGGGGCTTATTTAAATTCTTATTAGTTGAATCTGATCTAGCTGTGTACTTTAACTTACACATGGAGAGAAGCTTGACTTCTCATTATTTCACTATATGGCATATATTTTTGAATGATGGATTTTTTTTGAATAATATAGCTTCATGCAATACCGATAATAAACTCTACTTGAATATGTCTTATTTTCTCTATCTTCCATGGGGCTATTCATCTTTGCTAATATATATTTATCTCACAAGACATATTCAACTATTAGCTCATTATGTTTTTACTTTAGTTGAGCAACTTGAGCATAGGAAACTTTTCACTAATGTTGATAAAAAATGTACCAAAAACATATCTACCAGTGGATTAAATTTTGTGACGTACTAATTAGAAATATCATAGAACCATTGTAATGCATAATATTTTAAATTGCAAGGGAACAACTTAGTTAGGAGCCAATCATTAGACACGTAGTCTAAACATGCTACATGAAAAAAACATAGATGATGATATAGATCACCCTTATCATAACACATATTAATATTTGGTACCATAAATCTAGATGGAAAAGGAGTTACCACTATATGTTGTGTCAATGGTGTATGTAAGAAAACATGAGAGTATAAGGCATGTGGGAGACCAAGGCATGAGATGATCTAGTGGAACCTTGCTAAAGATGTAACACCTTCGCCTATAGATAATGGACCTAATTCATAAGGGATTATACATTTGGAGAGGAAGAATGCATACTAACCATATAATGTGTTGGTAGTGGAGAGGGTTACCTAGTTATAACAGGTTGTTTCAAATTTTGAGTTTCCCTAATAGTAGGTGTAACAATATTAGCATTTAAGGGGTTAGAGGATTGACCAAGTGATGTGTTCTTTATTTCTAATATATTTTGATAATTTTATGCATGATCATGTGGTTTTTCCCAAATTATGTTTCTGAAACTTTATAATATCTCATCTTTATTGATTATAAGATTGTCATCATGGCGGAGAGGGAGTGTGTCATGAGTCTCCTCTTATGTATCATCAATATATTGATTGTATTGCCCATGTTCCAATGCATTATCATTAAACTCCACATAATAAGTATGTGAATGATCAATTGGGGGTGTAACTCATCCTATATCCATTATATAAGCTTGAACATAAGGAATCTAGGAATGCTCAATAGGAATACCACTTAGCCTATCACTTCTTCTTAAGGGAAGAGATATAACTTTTTTAGATGGAATATAGTAAAAAAACATGAAAGAGTGATACTAAAACATAATATATTAAATTTGAAAATCCCAACATAGTAAATGGAAATAGGAAAAAGGACATAAATCCTACAAGCATTTAGGGTTAATGTTTTTTCACTATTCGTAGTAATTCAAGTTCACCAAATGATTTAACTATTTAGAGGATTATGAAATGTAAAACCCTAGGTTATTAAAGTCATACTATAATAAATTACTGAATAAATATAACAATATCAAAAGCCACTAATTTTTATAATAATTGATTTATTTGATTATTCTATAAATAAAAATGGACTAGAAAAGGTGTACTTCTGTGGAAAACTGACTAAGATGGATAAGTGAAAGGATGGAAACTAGTGTAGGATTAGTGTAAGGTGTCACCAATAGGAAACATGTGTTAGAAACCCTCTTGGATAGTAGTGTGGTCCACTGGTCAATAGTGCACCATGCTAGTGTCCCCTATGCCATGCTAATGTCCCTTTGAAGTAGAGATAATGAATTTTTGGGTGGACCTTCTCTTGGTTCTGAGAAGTTTGTGCCTATGTGATTGAGTGTTGGATCATTATCTCTTCCCTATTTTTTCTAATTTTAATATAAAACCCTAGGCCTCCATGTTTGTTAAGATATTTGAGGAGTACAAGTGAAAAAAGAGTAGTGTTAATAGGGTAGGCTAGACATGACTCAACACATCATGTGCTAAATTTTGCCTACATACTAATACCTTGAAATGGGATCAAACCTAATGTAGTTCTCCCAATCTAATTGCTAGTGCAAGTGTAAATGAATTTTAGTATGACCGCTAATTTGAATGATTTTAGTGTGAATTGAGATTGGAAATATAAGTAATATAAGTTTTGGGATACTATAGATGGGTGTATGTAGAAGTAGGGGAGAATAGGGATTAATGACCTTGATTTGCATAGTTATTTCTAAGCTTGTTTGTGAGTATTTGCATCTAATTTCCATCTAGGGTATAAATGAATGAAAGTGTTATATATATAGTTTTATGGTGTTTATCAAGACATGAAATGGGTCTAAACTGACCCATGCTTTGAAGAATGGAAAGATATTTGTTGGGGGTGAAAAGAGCTAAGGGATAATACCATTGCTCCTTTGCCAATATCATAATGTGCTAGTCCAAATGGCTGCACTAATGTCTAGGTGGCAAGAATGGATGAAAAAAGGACCTAGGTGCCTAAGTGAAGGCTCGGTGCAACTTTTGGTATATTTGGGAATGGTTTTGAATTGCATTGATGAAAAATGATAAAGAGAGGTCTACGATAGGTCTAGGGATAAGATAAGGATAAGGTGGTCTCAAGTGACACTCATTGCACTAAAATGACATTTTAGATTACTACTATATTCTTTTAAAATAAATTGAGGACCATTATTAGATATAATTTCATAAGGGGCTCCAAATCAAGACAAAATATGATTCTAAAAGAATGTGATGACTTTTAAAGTGACTTAACTTTTAAGAGTAATAAATTTAGTCCATTTTGTAAAATTATTAGTGGAAATTAGAATATATATGTGTCCAACAAAAGACAAAGGAAGGATATTTAAAATGAAATATCTACCCTGATTCATAAAAGGACTTTTGGGAATGATTAGATGAAAATACATATCAAGTAACAAATCTCTACCTATAAATAATTGACAAGACATACATGCTCTAACTATATGAAAATTGTCCTTAAAAATTGCAGGGCAATAATATCTAACTTGTAAAATTTTATGTGTTGTAGTTTTTACAGTAAAATGTCCATCACAAACACCATCATGACAAATTTTAAGGGATTTTTTTAGTTTTGTCATGGGTAAGACATCTCAGTAATATACCATATCTATTATTATAAAATAAAATAAAGTAGTAAGATGAATTTCAAAGCTTTTAATCTAAGAGCCCTACATTGACATCTATCTAATGAATCGGGACAAGCTTCATTTTGAAAATAATAGACCATATTATGATACCAATCATCATGTAAATATAAGTAGTCTCATTATTAAATTTTAAGATCAATTTTGAATTTTTGTGCAAGGTTGAATATTTTCATAGTTTGAAAAAGAGGTTTAAAATACATTTGGTCATCAATAGCTAAAATACTAACGTTAATGTTAGAAGTTACTTTTCTAGCAAGGTGTTTAGATAGATCATTAAATTTTGTTGTTCTATAGGTTTCAAATTCAAGATAAAACTCTTGAATTTTAAAGATCCATCTAGATAACATGCCATCAATTATGAGTTACATTAAAATATAATACAAATCATGAACATTTGAGCATACTATCACTTTGTTTCCCATCAACACATATTTGAATTTTTCTAATGTTGAAACTAATGAAAGGATAAAATCTTCAATTTAAGAATACTTGATTTCAGTTTTTTATGCAATTGGATCATATATCCAATAGTTTTTTCTTCATGATTTTGATCAAATTGAGTAACAACAACACATATTGTCTTGTCAATCATGTTAATGTATTGAATGAAATGTTCATTCATATCTAGTTTTACAAGTACATGAACACTTGCTATTGTATTTTTTATCTCATTAAATTCTATATCAAATCTTGTATTCTATAAATAATGTTGATATTTTTAAAGTAATATCTATAATGGATTAACTTTATTAATAAAATCATAAATAAATTTATGCACAAAGTTAATTTTATCGAAAGATATCTGAAACCAAATTGTTTTTTTTTGGAGGAGGTAGATATTAAATAGATTTTATGTGATCAAAGTCTATATAAATACCATATTTAGAAATAATATGACCTAGATTTTTACCTTTAATTATGCCAAAAAATGGTTTCTTTAGGTTTAAATAAATATTATATTATCTACATCTAAGAAAAAATCATGTAAGTGATTTAGGTGTTTCTTCCATTTATTAGAACGGATAGTTAGATCATATAGGTAAACTTGAATAATAATGCAAATCAAATCATCAAAATCCACATGCATAGATCTTTGAAAAGTAGCACATGCATTTATTAATCCAAAATGCATCCTATTAAATGTAAAAGTGCCTCTGCATGTAGTAAAGGTTGTCTTATGCTTATTTTAGAGATTTACAAAGATTTGATTATATAATGAAAATTCATATAAAAGAGACATCATTTCATATCTAACAAGTTGATGTAAAATATAGTCAATACTAGGTAAATAAAATTATCCTTAATGCTTTCATGATTCAAATATCTGAAATCAATGCGAAATGAATATCACTAAGACATAGATATTTATAGTAGAAATAATGTGATAGTTTTTAAATTCACATTTTAGATAACACTAATTGAACCATCATCAAGATGATAGAAAATATTATCTGGCTGACACTTTCTCTCATCTTGATGATGGTTCACATAGTGTGATCTAAAATGTTGATTTAAAAATTATTGGGTCAGTTGATCCATAATTTTTTTTGATAAGGTAAAATTAGTAGGTTTTACATGGACCTACAACCTAAGTTTAAATAGAAGTAGATTAAAATGAAGTAATCCCTAAGGACGAGAAACACAAAATGGCATAAAAAAACAACTAGCAAAATACCAAAGAGGAAGACAAAATAGGATAAAACAAAAGAAATAAATTACTTATGGAGGATAGTATCCTTCATAAGTGCCTTACTAACATCCTTATCCTCTACCTTCTCCATCGGCCTATTCATAGTTATCTTTGCCTGAGTCCTATTACTCATTCTTTTTGCAACATCTTTCAGCATAATAATTATCAGCTTCTTTTGAGGTAGCTCTTTATCTGATGACTTTTTGAGGGGTGATTTGAAAGAGGGCTTTGGATTATGGACCTCTGGTGACCCAAAAATCTATTTTTGGGTAGGAACCTCTACCCTGATGTGCTGTGAAAGGGTTTGTAGCATTTTGGTGGCTTTCATGTTTATGGAGTTCCACTCTTTTATCAAGTTAACCAAACCAAATCCAAATTCATGAAGCTTAATAGAGGTACAATCATTAAGAGGGGGGGTGAATTAGTGATGCTAGATAATCCAATTCAATTCCCATTTCTTAAAAATTTAGTACATATAATCATGATGCATACAAATTAAACACTACAATGAAAAAGGAAGATATAACACGATCAAACACATAACACATGATATATGTGGGAAACCATCTTGGGGGATAAAACCCACTAAACCTTAAAAGATGGATTACAGTCTTATAAAGACAAGATTCAATATTTAGACCAACACCAATTGATCAAGGAACATCCATCCCTTAATTTAGTGAGACACCCATCCCACAAAGAGGAACCAACTCCCTAGGAAAACATGCACCAACTCAGCTACCTTGATATGATCTCCAATTATGATCTGATGTCTACTACACCTGATGATGGACTTATCTTACTTTCTCTCTTTCCCATTTACACTCTCACAAGCTTGCACATACAAATAATGCATCTAAAAACACCCTTTTGGTTCACTCTTCACTTCTTAGCACATACACAATTAGAAAAACTACAATAAATCTATCACAACATCAAAAACATTACTTTTGGATCATGCATACAATCTTCAACTTGCTCTGCTCTTCAATCTATCCACTAAGCACACTCAATCGGCCTCTTATAGGATTATTAAGTCTAATGACCTATGTATTTACCTTCATCAACTTGATTAGACAAGCATGACTAATACTCATGGATATTTGATTGTCCTCACTAACATGTACCTTCTCTTTCAAATTTTATCTTCTTATTTTGGCTCCACACACTCTCAACTCCACTCTTACACTCTTACTCAAATAGGCCAATTAGGTCTTGTACTTATTCCACTCTCTTAGTATAACCCATCTTGGTCAGCCAAGATGATTAACATACTTGTATTATACTTGAAATAGGTATCCACACATTTTATATGGGTGAAAAAATCCATTTCATAGGTCAGATATAGTCCTTAAGACTCAAAACCTCCATTAGGTCTTAATGAGACCCAAAATAATTAGGCCTTCACATCTACATATTACTATTGCAACCTCTTGGACCATCATCAAATTTTACCAATTCTTAAAACATATCAAACTTATCTCAAATATTCCCTTGATCACTCTCATATGGGTCCATGACATCTGGAACACTAACTCAACACTTGAACCTACCAATTAGGTCTCCTCACTCTTCAGGTCTTCATACACAAAAAACCTAGTCTCAAATGTCTAAATCAAACACTCAAGTCTTTCACATAACCATATGATTATATTACATGGGTGAAATATTTACGATGTAATATATAAATCCATGTTCTTTAAACACTTCAACACAAATTCTAAGCACTCAAATCAACTCTCTCAAAATGACCACTTAAAATGGTCACACAGTCAAAATACAGTCAAGCTATTTTGACTCTCCATATATGATTAATGGAAAACTATGAAAAAAATCCTTATAATAAGCCTTTGATACTTATATAACATATAAATTATCATTTTCTTCTTCAAATATTCTCATAACTCTTCCAACACACTTTTGTAAAGTGGTCACTCAATATGCCAGTGTATTCAACAAACACAATCAACTTCTAAGTAATTGTTCACACTGAAGATGGATTGGTAAAACCTCCAAAATCCATAAATATAGTATTAATTGAGTATAAAACAATATAAAATATTTATTTCATCTTTAAACATTAAGACACTATCAATAATAACTCAAATATCCTTCTTAGATCACTTATTGACCATGGTTAAACACATAGTCAACTTTGGAACTCAGAATTTGCAATTATACAAACATTCAAATCTTATAATTAGATTCTCTTGATGAAAATTAAATAACTATTAAAATTTTCATTTTACACCACTATTAAATTCATTTTTTATTAAAATATATTATCAAAATAATGTAGACTACTTTTTGCTTTGTTAATTTGAAACTTCAAATTCCAATGATCACTATTCAATGTAAACATTACAAACACGTCTTCATCTCATTCCCTCACACAAATTGCTCAAACACACTCCATTGATATCCTTAGGAGTAGCCTAATATTTATTTTTCATATCTCACTATTGATCTTAGATCCTTGCTTTTGAGATCAAGCCACTTGGCAGCCCTACGTGCCCTGTGCAAACCCTATAGTCAATCTCCAATGAAATTTTACCACTTGGCATCCCCACGTGCCTTCTAAGAATAATTTTAATTATTGAATTAATAAACACCATTTATATTTTATATATTTTAATTATATTGAGACAATTGGTATCCCCATGTGCCTTTTGTGGACCCTTCTTGTTATACTCAATGCACTTACGCCACTTGACAATCCTACATGCATTCTGAGCACCCTGCTAACTTAGTGAATTGATACATACTATTGGATCACTATTGACAAGATCACATGCACTATTATATCATTATATGTTTATATTAAATTCTCGTTGTTAGATCTATGACTGATTAAATGCTCATCTTAGATATTTGATAATGCAAATTTTGCAAAGTATGGGAACTTAGTAAACTCTGCTTGAGAAGCCAAATTTGCACCTTAAAAACTTTTGCTATGCTTAAACTCATGACATTAATTTTGTACCATATGATATAATCACATAGGGTAATCTATCTAAATATCAATCTAATCTTGAAACCTTCACACATGTGAAATATGATGTCATCAAATTGCTTACTTAGCCTTATTTGTTAAGATGACTACTTGAGCTTAGACATTCATATGACTATTCTAATGAATTTAGTTCACTTTCATAAGCATTATAAGAACTAATATCACCACATAGGATATATAAAACATGCCCATACTATCAATATCATCCATCAATTACCTCACTAAGTCAAACACTAAAGAACCATCTAGGAACACTGAAGTTCATTGAAGCACACTTTATCATTGTCATTCTAGCACGCATGACACTTCATCAACATCATTGGTCACCTTAGAGGTACATAATTGATAAAACTCCAAAAAAATTACTGTTGAAACTCTCCAAATATCTTTTGTTCTTAATTTCCTTAGACAAGGGAGCCTTTCCTTTTTCAGAGGATTCCACAACATTCCCTTCCTAAAAAATAATGGGCTTTAGTTTGTTTACTGTAAGTTGAAGAGGAAGTTCCCCCATGGTAATCTTGGATCAATTTATCCATAGTTAATAGTTTTATTTAATAGTTTAGTAAATGTATTGGAGTGTGCATTACTTCATGTGACACCTCCATTGGTTTGTTAGTGAGTTTATCTTGCTTGTTAGTAGGTTAGTTTCATGGGTGGTTGAACCTATTGGGTAGTTACCATTGGTAAATCTCCTGAAAGCCTTTATAATCTTTATTCATATAAAAATAGTCTAAGTTATTTTATTGAATACAATTTTTAATATTATTCCTCCTATTCCTAATCCCAATGGTGGAATTAGAGCTTGGTTTATGCAAGTAATGGAGGATTGAAGACATGGAATTTTTTTTGGGAGTATGTTTTAACCAATGGTATGTTTTTTTAAGCTTTCCCATTCCATTTTTTTTGTGTTTTGCCTGTAGATCTCTAAACTTTAGTTTTTTTATCCCCAACTTCAAAATATCCACTTGTAAAGCCAAGAATAGTTTTTTTTAATGAATTAAATGTAAATTTGAAGCTATTTTATATGCCCAAAGCTTCATGATATTCATTTATACGGTCCAGTAAACTACTATCTATGCCCTAAAATTATCATTGAAAGTTTCATTTGTTGTTCTATATACAAAAATACATATTTTATAAGGTTTTTTAATCAAGCAAACTATTTGTTCTAATTTATATGACCAAACACTATCCAGGATCCATTTGGAGCAAATTTGCTATTTTATATGGTCAAATTTTCCTTTGTATGGATTGATTGAATGTAGTTGTACATATTTTAGATAGATAAAACTATAAAATTTAATCTGTATGACTTCCCAAAGTGCAGTTAAAAGCATTGGCATTCCATATGAATAATATTCGGTCTATGTTTTTTTTTGACAAGTTTAAATCCACCAAAACCTAGTTTGTATGACCTTGTACAACTTTTGACTCTTATTTGAGACAAATTTAGAGAATTCTGAGCATAGGTAAGGCACCATGAACCATCTATGGTGTAGAAGTACAACAATATAGCAAAGTAATATGTTGTAGGTGTTTTGATAAGCTTTATATTATTTCATATTTAAGTGGATCCCTCAAAGCAACATTCACCTTTTTTTACTTTTAAATAATTTCTTAAGTGAACTGATTTCACATGTAAATGTATATTTTTTAATTGTGCAAATAATAAACATCAGGTTTATTTATAATATTCTCCATTTATATTCTAAAATTTCTTGTAGAGTGGTTGGCAAATAATTTTTGTTAGGTACATGCAAAGAGAGAGGTCTTAAGATCATAACCTACTAAGGTTATTTTTTGGTCAAATTTATTTTTTACCCAAATTAGTTAAAATATATTTTTAGAATATTTTGGTTTTGGTGATATAAGGGTGTAAAAATTTCCTTTTGTGACACTTGTGTGCAAAGACTGAAAGGTCTCAAAATCAAAATATTGTATCTAGGTTATACTTGAGGGTCAAGGCAAATCCCCAATAAAACCTTTTCTTCTCTTGTTTTTTTTCACTATGGCCAAGGCTTTTAGTCTCATATCATAAAATGGATGACTAACTCCTAAAAACTACGAGTGGAGTATGAATATGGAGAATTCTTTGGTTCTTAACAATTTATAGGAACTCATCAAAAACCAACCCACACTTCCTACTAAAGTAACTAAATTGATTGAATTTCACAAACATGATAAAATATCACTTGCATTATTGAAATCATCTTGTTATTCACAAGTTATCATTCATATAGAAGCTATTAAAACTAAAGCATGGAAAGTGTGGAAAACACTAAAGGACTTATATGATAAACAACATGCATACAAGAAAATTGATATTCTCATATAAATTCTAAACAATAAGCTAAAATATGATGAAGATGTATTTTCATACATCTCAAAAATGAAAATTTTGAAATAAGAGTACTCTATTATAGGTGGTAAAATATATGATGACATGCTCATCTCAATCACATTGAATGGCCTAAAATCTAGTTATATAATTTTGTCTAAATGTTACAGCTTATTAATAATCTCAATAAAGTGGCATTTGATTCAATTAATGAATTTATTACTTAGCATGAGTGATAATTTTCCAAGAAGAAGAGTCAACCTACTAAATATGCCTACTTCACAAAGCCAAGGAAATATTGGATAACAAAGAGACATGAACACTAGAATTTTTATAAAAAATATTTGAAACATTCTACACGTTATTATAATTGAAAGTATCGAAGACATTCACATTGACATTCTCATGGACATTCTTCACAACATTTTTCAAAATCCTCCAAACACAGACATCGCCATAAGCATTATTTTATGTCTAGTGGTTTTAGCTGTGATTATTTATCTTCTAGTTCTTGTAAACACTTGAAAGAACCAGGTTGTCATAAATGTGGTGGCATTGGACATCTTGTTTATGTATTTCATTATTGACACCCACACTCCCCAAAAAAAAAAGGCTGAAGCAAATTGTGTTGGTCATTTTAGAGGTACATCTTATGGATATTCCAACTATTTTGGTTATTCTAATACATCTTATAATTATGAGGCATCCTACATGGCCAAGGTGTATGGTACCAATATACCTGATGATCTATTATGAGTGCATAGATATTCAAACATCTTGAGTGAGCTACTAGCTTAGAGATCAGGTTTTATTATAGTGGCAATTTTAGATTGGGTTTTGATTTTAGTTCAGTTTAGATTTTCTTCTCTCCATTGATATTCTTGATGTGGAGAAGGCAAAATTGTTTAGATCATATTTTTTTGTTGTATTCTTCTCACCTCTCACCTAATTAGGGGAATCTATTGCATGGCCTTTGATCAATCGTAAATGGTTGTATCAATAGATTTTTGTATGATGCCTTATGCAGATTGATGTGGTTGAGTAGGCCTTGATAATTTTATACTGTAGTATGGTACATGATGGTCAAAAGGAATTAACATACCTTGATTATGTTCATCATTCATGCCATAAGTTGTAAGATAGCCTTCTGTATGGAGCAACATCAGTTGATTAGTACCAAGGTATATAGTGTGTTAGTTTCAAGTGAGATAAATACTATTGATGACTTAAAATTCATAGCTCCATATCATCTTATTTTATACCCCTTTGAATCTAGAGGGTCTTTTTTGGGTTGGTTGATCCATATTTAGTAGTTTGATTTAATAGTTTAATAAATGTATTAGGGCATGTATCACTTCATGTGACACCTCTGTTAGTTTTTTAGTTATTTTATTTTACTTGTTAGAAGGTTAGTTTCTCAAGTGGTCAAACCCGTTAGGTAGTTACCATTAGCAAACCTATTGAAAGCCTTTATAATATTTATTTGTATGAAAATAATCTAAGCTATTATATTGAATATGATTTTATATATGATTCCTCCCATCCTCAGTCCCAATAAGTTCAAGCACCCAAACCAAACTAACTTTATTTAATAATATTTATTTAAATTATTAACATTACTAACTGTGTTATAAATATGAATTGGTTCAGCTAACCCAGCAAACCCCCTTTGATCCCAAAATGGGCATAAAAGATGATTTGGAGCTATGTATATGAATACATCAAAAGTATTTATTGCACTTATAATTAGCACACTGTACATCATGATAATGATAAATTGATGTCACTCCATATAGAAGTTCACCCCATGAGTTGTGGCATGAATGATGAATATGATCAAGGTCTGCTCATCCTCTTTGAGCACTATGTATTGTATTGTCATATAACATGATCAAGACATACTCAAATACATCATTCCACATAAGGTATCACATATAAATCCATTGATACAAAGACCAACAACTGATTAAAGTCCATGCAATAGCTTACCCCCTATTAGGCAAGAGGTGAGAAGAATACAACAAAAAAATAAATCCAAACAATTGTGCCTACTTCATGTCAAGAATATCAATGAAGTGAAGAAAACCAAAACTGAACTAAAAAATCATATTACTACTACCAAAAATGTTATTCAAGAATTTTACCCAAACTCCAAGTGAATAACTAACTAGAGAAGTAAAATTGTCCACCAGCATTTGATGGATCCTCCAACCTCCACTTTTTCACTTATACTTTGTCAATCAAAAGGATCCTGATGGACCTATAATGGATGATAGGTTCTCTGAGAGCATGAACATGAGAGGACATTCTAAAATTTTGCATTTTTAAGGTGTTATTTTCCATTGAAAATGAACCTTTATACACCATTTTCAATACATTTGTTGTAAAAACCATATAAAGAAGCTTTAAAACATAAAATTGACCATTATTATGTGTCTATAATGTCTAAAAACTTAGATATTAACTAGTCACATGACCACCTTTGTACAAAAGAGTGACAAGACATAAAAGTTGCGAAAGGCATCAAAAGTGACACATCTTGCACCCTTGTATCTCTAATTACAAAACAAAATATTTTAAAAATATTATTCAAATAATTTAGGTCAAAAATATGTGGACCAAAAAATAATGTTTTAGAGATTTTGAAATCTTGACCTTTCTTTATCAAGTGAATTACAAAATAAATTAGACCAACTCCTCTTTAAGTGTTCACAGAATTTAAGTGAAATATTTTATTTATATATTATATATTCTAGTTTTGTAGAAATAATTAATAAAATATCTTTTGTGCATGTAAAAATGGTTCACGTAAGTATTAAAAAAAATGTGATTTTTTCACCTTTGATTTAATATTGTGGGGTCCACCTTAATATTACATGAAATATTAAATAAGAGACATTAAAGTTAAAACAAATATGCAACATACTTTATTTGGTAATGCTCTCAAGTTGTACAAAAATCATGTTGTTGTAGATGCAATGTTTGGAGATTGAGTTTGAAGCTTGAAAATTGAATTAAAATGTACAATTTCCATATGGTGCTTCAGAACTGAGCAAATTTTATCTTGTTTATTGCATAAATCTATATAAAAAATGTATAGATCTAATTTTTGGCAAGGTGAATACTGAACAAGTGTTGCAAATAAACCAAAATGCCAATATTTACTATTTTGGGTTGTAAAAGTCATAATACATGCATGTTTGAGGTTGTAAAAGTAGAAATCAAGGCTTCAAATTCATCATAAACCATACAAAATGCTTCTAGGAGGTGTCTTAGGTTATACAAATTGAAATTTTAGTTTTATGGTTTGTACAAACTATGTTTTGACACACAAAACTTCAACCAAAATGGTTGGTACTACTAATGTCATACATTCAATGAAAATTAGGTTTTAAGCTATTCAAACCAACATTATGTGCATCAAGACACCATATAGAGGTATGAGAGGCCTAAAACATAGGGTTTGAAGAATTACAAGCAAAAAATGGGAAGTGTAAAAGCCTTAAAAATGCATACCATTAGCAAAGCATACTCCCAAAAATATTTCCATGGGGTTTCAATCCTCCTTTATGTGCATAAACCAAGATCTGATACCACTATTGGGACCAAATATATAAGTTAAATAGTAATATCTACATTGCATTTGACAAGATTTAACACAAAAGTAAAAGTATATTATTCAATCGATTATTTACCAAGGTTAAAAGCTTTACATAATCTTTTTCAAGTTGGTTACTCTATAGGACACCCCAATGGGTTCAACCACCCAAACTGAACTAACTTTAATTAATAATTTTATTTAAATTACTAACATTACTAACTATGCTAGTAATATGAATTGGATCAATTAACCCAATAAACCCCCTTGATCCAAAAAATGTTGGATCTAAGTTTAGATCATACAAAATTGATTTTTAGTAATGTTTTGTTTCCTTGGGCTAAGATTGTCAGTCTCATATCATAAAATGGGTGACTCACTCCAAAAAAATATAAGGAGTGGAGTATGAATATGGATAACTCTTTAGTTTTTAACAAATTATGGAAACTCATTAAAAACTAACCCATACCTCCTACTATAGTAACTAAACTTATTAAATTCCATAAATGTGATAAAAGAGAACTTGCACTATTAAAATCATCTTTTTATGTGCAAGTTATCATTCATATTGAAGCTTTTAAAAATTGAAGCATGGAAAATGTGTAAAACACTAAAGGACTTGTATGATAAATAACTTGCATATAATAAAATTGATCTTTTCATGCATCTTCTAAATAATAAACTAAATGATGATGAACATGTATCTAAATACATCTCATGAATGAAAAATTGAAATAAGAGTACTCTACTATAGACGGTATAATACATGATGACATGTTCATCTCAATCACATAAAATGGCCTAAATTATAACTATATAAATTTTGTAAAAATTTTGTATCTTAGTGATAATCTCAATAAAGTGAAATTTGATTCAATCTATGAATTGCTCACTTAGCATGAGTGATAGTTTTCCAACAAGAAGAGTCAACCTAATGAATATGCCTACTTCACAAAGGAAAAGAAACACTAGATAACAAATGGACATGAATACAAACATTTTTGGAAATAATATTCGAAACATTATACATATCACTCTCATAGATAATCTTTGAGATATTCACATCGACACTTTCATCAACATTCTTCATGATATTCTCTAGAATCCTCCAAACACAAACATCGTCATAATCATTCTTCTAAGTCTAATGGTTGTAGTAGTGATTCTTCATCTTCTAGTTCTCATAAACACTAAAAATAAATAAGATGTTATAATGTGGTGGCATTGGTCATATTGATGATGTATGTCCTTCTTGATGCCCATGCCCCCCATAAAAACATGATTGAAGTAAATTAAGTTGGTCATTCTAGTGGTATATATTATGACTATTCTAGCTATTTTGGTTATTTTAACACTTCCTCTAATCAGGAGGAATCCTACATGGTTGAGGTCTATGGTCCAAATGGAATCGATGATCTATTATGAGTGCATGGAGATTCATCCATCTTAACTAAGCTACTAACTCAAAGATTGGGTTTTACTATAGTGGCAATTTTGGATTGGATTTTGGTGCTTTTAGTTCATTTTTGGTTTTCTTCACTTCATTGATATTATTGATGTGGAGCAAAAAAAATTTTAGATTATTTTTTTTTGCATTCTTATCACCTATCTCTTGATATGGGAAAGCTAATTCATGCCCTTCGATCAGTCATCAATGGTTGTATCGATGGGTTTCTGTGTGAAACCTTTTGTGGACTGATGGTTTTGAGTAGGACTTGATCATGTTCTAATTTAGTATGGTATAGAATGGTCAAATGAGATGAGTAGACTTTTATTGTGTTCATCATTCATGTCACAACTCACATGGTGGGATTTTTTATGGAGTGGCATTGATTGATTAGTACCATGGCGTATAGTATGCTAGTTGTAGGTGTAATAGAGATTATTGATGACTTCATAGTCATAGCTCCAAATCATCTTCTTCTTTAAAACTTTGGATTAAGAGGTGGTTTGTTGGTTCTATTGATCCATGGTAAATAATTTAATTTAATAAGTTTAATAAATGTATTGGGGCATGCATAAATTTACATGACACCCCCATTAGTTTCCCAGTAAATTTATTTTATTTATTAGTAGGTTAGTTTCTTGGGTGGTTAAACTTTTTGGGTAGTTACCATTGATTAAATTCTCAAAAGCTTTTATAATATTTCTTTGTATAAAAATAATCTAAGTTCTACTATTGAAAACAATTTTGAATATACTCCTCCAATACAACATTCTAATAGTGTTGGGTCAGTTGATCCAATTCATATTTGCTAGCATAGTTAGTAATGATAGTAATTTAAATAAAGTTAGTTTAGTTTGTGTAGTTGAAATTGTTGGGGGGTCCCTTAGAGTAACCACCTTGAAAAATATTATTTAAATATTTCAACCTTTGTAAATAATCAATTGAATATTATACATTTAATTTTATTTTAAATCTTGTCAAATGCAATGTAGATCTTATGATTACCTTATGCAATCCATCCTAACAATGGTATCAGATCCTAGTTTATGCACATATGGAAGACTGAATACATTCTTATTAGACCCTGAAGGAGGAGAGAGAGACAAAATATGAAGATTTAAATATTTGAATTTTTATTTTTGGTTTACACTATCAAAATTTGCTTTAGATTTCTTACAAAAGCCTCTCCATCCATCTTGTATAGATTCCATGTATTTTAAAACTCCACTTGGAAGCCTTGTTTGTTATTTTTTACTACCAAATAACATATTTTTGTGGCCCAAGGAACAAAACACTAGTGAAAATCAATTATGTAGGCCTACACTTAGATATAATGTATTTCATGTCCATTATACAACCCAAACAACTAGTGAAATTAGAATTATAGTGTCAAAATTAGATTTTTACATACTTGAATCAATATGGAGTAGTTTGAGATTCATTTTTGGCTTGCCTAAAACACTTGTACAATGTTCACCTTATAAAAATTGAATCTACATGTTTTAAAGGATTTTTGTTGTAAAAAATCAACAGTGCTCATTTTTAGAAGCACCACAAGAACAAATGTATATATATTTTGAAATATGAGATCTTCAAAATAATTTTAAAATGTATCATTGTATAAGTATAGTCTAGGATCACTTCCAAAAAAAATATAGTACAATATTACTTTTATTTGATTGATTTTTCAATATGCTAAAGTTTAATTTGGCCCTAGAAAAAGATAAGTAGTGTGTTTTTCACTCTCCAATAAATTCACAAGTGAATTGATTTCGCAAGCATATATATATATATATATATACTTTCTACATATAAAAAAAATTGGTTTAAATATAATACTCTTTGTTCATATTTTTAGATTATTAGAAGCAAAGTTGGATAGTCAATTTTTGTAAGACACATGCAAGTGCAGAGGTGTTCAAAACCCTCCAACTATATTTTGGTCAAACTTTTTTTTAATCCAGCTTAAAAGGAATCCTTTTAAAACATTTTTTTCTATAATTGGATATACAAGGGTGTAAGTCACATGACATTTATGACACTTATTGTACCTTTCATATCTAGTCACCAATTTATGCGAATGTGGTCATGTGACCAATCAATTTATACATTTTTGGATGTTCTAAACACATAAAAATGGTCAATATTATGTTTTTAAGCTTATTTAAATGTTTTTTGTAAAAAAATTATTGAAAATGATGTATACATTTTCATTTTTAGTGAAATCTAACACCTTAAAAATGCAAAATTTCATAATGTCCTCTCATGTTTGTGATTTTAGAGAACCTATCATCCATTACAGGTCGATAAATATCCTTTTGATTAACAAAATATAAGTGACAAAATGGATTTTGGAATATTAATCAGAGGCTAGAGGATAGTTCCACTTTTCCAATTAGTTATTCACTTAGAGTTTAGATAAAAAGATTAAATAACATTTTTGGTAGCAGTAGTGTGCTTTATTTAGTTTTATTACTTCATTGATATTATTGATGAGAAGAAAAGAAATTAGTTTTGTTTTGGTTTTTTACTGCAAGGGGTTCTCACATCTCGCCTAATATGGGAATATATTGCATGGCCTTCGATCGGTCATTAGTGACTATACATGTTGACATAAGAGTTGCTAACACCATATTTTTGAACAAACGTCTATCATCTTTTGTTGGACATCATGGAGATGTTTTATACATAGTAATAAATAATCACTTAAATGGATTTCTATGTGATACCCTATGTGGATCGATGTGGCTAAATAGGGATTGATCATGGTATACTATAGTAAAATATAAAATGGTCAAAGGGGATGAGTAAACCTTGATCATGTTCATCATTCATACCAAAACTCATGTGGGTGAGATTCTATATGGATTGGTATTAATTGATCAATATCATGATGTATAACATGTCAGTTGTAGGAGTGAAAAATACTTTTGATGACTTTGTAGTCATAGCTCTAGATCATCTTCTATAACCTTTTTTAATCAAGGGGATTTAGTGGGCTAGTTTATCCAATTCATATTTTCTAGCATAGTTAGTAATGTTAGTAGATTAAATAAAGTTGGCTTGGTTGTGTGGTTGAACCCATTAGGGTGTCTCATAGAGTAAATGCCTTGAGAAATCTTATTTAAAGAATTTAACCTTTGTAAATAATCAATTAAATATTATACTTCTACTTTTTTGTTAAATCTTTTCAAATGAAATGAATATATTACTAGTTACCTTATGCAATCAGCCCTATTGATGATTCACTTAGTGTGATCTAAAATGTTGATTAAAAACTATAGCATAGTATCTACTATAAACATGGTTTTTGCTATAAACATCTACATCCTACTTCATAGACCATGTTAATATTATATCTTCATGTATATCATTATTTATATTACAAACTAGGACATGATTAGCTACCCAATCAAAATACCTAACTAGATAAATAACATCACCATCTAATATTTTATTAAGCTCCTTATTGATGATGTTTTCCAATAATGAGCTAATTATATGAGGTTTTTCCCTAACAAATTTTATACCATGTTTTATTGGTATATCATATTGAAAAATGAAATTTTCATAGCCTCTTAGATATTTATAGAACCAAGCAAAGATTTTAATGAATTATTTAAACAAATCAACAAATAATATATTCTCTTGGGTTATACATTGGATTCCCAAATAAATATATTTAGGATCATCTTTTGTTCCCAAGTTGATTGGAAATGTTTCACTTATGATTATCCTTGAAGATTATTTAGTTTTAGAAGTTTTGCACTAGTTATGAGGAGAAAACATTAATTTCAATCTTACCAAACCAGGATGTAACTTGTTATTTCAAAGTTACAATTAATTTCCATAATTCAAAACATAATCATTCTACCCAAAGTAATTACCTTGTATAAAACTATTAATATGTTCATCACGATTGAAAACATGTCAACTATTTTATAAATTTGGAATCTTGGGTCTGAAATTTTTAGAAAAAAATATAATATACAAAAGGTTCTATGTCACTTAAGGTTGGATTTGAAGAATAAACAACAAGTTTATCAGCATGAATTTTGAATTCCCTAAGGATGTTTGAAATATTAAATACTTCCAAACTTTCTATAAGCGACCAATTTTTTTGAGTATATTTATGTAAACATGACTGATTAATCTTATATTTTTTTCTAACATATCTTATGACTAATTTAGAATCACCAAAAACTTCCAAGTGTTTAATATTTAATTTAATGGTTCCTTCAAGATCAAGACATAAAGCTTTGAATTCAGCAATATTGTTGGTATTTTCCAAAGATAATTTGTAAACATAACTAAATATTTTTCCTAAACAACACCAACACCATTGCCTTGTTAATAACATGCACCATTAGAAAACAAAGACCAAATTATTTATCTATAAATTATTCTTGCATGTTATTGATTTGGTTCATATAAATATATATTCTATATGTTCCAATTTTAGTTTTAATTTAAACAATGTCATTTTGGAATGGGTTTGATGGGAGTACCATTCCAATTTTTCCATATGCTTGAAATTTATTTCATTAACAACATGAAACCAAGTGGTATATTTTCCAACATAATCACCTTTAAATTTAGATTAGTTCCTTCATAAAATCATGACATAATTAGCAGGGATATCTAAAACCTACCCATTACTAATACATCTGATTATTTCAACTTGTGCAATTTTGATGACTATGTCACAAAACTTACACAAATTTTAGTTTGAAGAGAATTAAAACTAGTAATTCTATGATTGTATCATTCATAAATAATGCTTAATTTATTATGAATGAACTTATCCATAATATTTTTATAAGTGCATGTATCAAGAATGTAGTTATGAATAATTTCGTTAACAATTTTCATATACATGTAAAAGTATGGATATAATCAAAAGGTAGATCAATGTATTGGGCAAACATGTATCTAGTTTTTTCATCATATTTTTATTCTTGTAGACCTATGATTTTATTAAGATCCATATTTATAATAGCTTCATTAATATTTTCAGGTTGGTCAAATAACCAACAACTTGAATTAAACAAAAACCAATTTTAATCCTAGCTAAAGAATTAATAATGTTATAGGGTCCAACTTTAGTATTTATTTGAGTATAATTTTTGGGCCGACAGGCTAGTTTGTATTGATTTTTATTATATCTTGTAGGTAAATGATTTATTTCTAGAGGGTTATCATCAGGGTTATCTACATTAGTATTATTATGCATTGTAGCTTTACATTTATCTTGAGGTAAAGGTTTATAAGAAAAAGGTTGATTATTATCAACTTTCACTATATTCAAATTATCTTTAGGAATAAAATTATAATCTTTTTTCCTTATTTGAAAAAAATATAACTTTTTTGTCTTGATATTGCTTGAAGGCTCACTATATATACACATGTTTATATTTTCTACCAAGTCAATACAAATACAATATTTTCATTGAATAAAGTGTTTGAACTTTTGAACAATAATGAATATATTTAGATCATGATCGATTTCACATACATGACAATAATTAATTTTACTTTCAAACTTATTCTTATGAATATTTTATGTTTTACCTAAAGAATTAAGTTGATCTTTTAATTGTCACTTAACAATGACTAGCTCATTTCCAAAATTATTTATGGCTTAAAAATTTATGCATTGTTAGAAGTTAGACTAGTAAAATCTCTATCCTTAAAACCATTGTGTTTAAGCTTATTTTTATATTCAATACATAAATTAATAATGGCATCATATCCTAAAATATATTTATCTTCTAATGCCATTTTATAATTCATGGGTAATGCACTGTAATTATATAATATTACCAATTTATTATAAGGTCTTATATTGGCTCAGATTTTTTGTCTAATTCTAGTAAATCTAGTTATGGAACTATAAATAGTTTCATCATGGTTAATAGATATATTCACAAGTTCATTAACTTTTTCTAGATATTTCTTATGATTACCAAATGTAATTTGAGCCAACCTTTGATTTATTTCCATCCATGATTAAATTTAACAAGAAAGCTAATGAAAGATGATAGGCTTTACCTTCTAAAGTCTGTGAAAATAACCTATGAGAGAATTTTTTGTTAATAATGTCAAGAGTTTCATAAATTAATTTAAAATAATCAAGATGATATTCCAAGGTTCTCTTGAGTTACCTAAGAATTCTAGAAAGTATACTCTTTTTATTGAAGGGAGTCTATCTAGATTTCAATATCAATTAGATTGCCATGCATCTAATGATTAGCATGCTCATTTTCAACATCAAATTTATTTCATCATCAGTTAACTCATCAAGTTCCCTATTTTATTGAAAACTAGGTATGACATATCTAATTATATTTATTTAATTATTAGTTATTTTAAATAAATTTAACAATATTTAGGGGTATTATCAAAAATAAATCTAATATGGGTTTGAGGATTGAAAACTAAAATTTATTTTATTTCACGTCTTTGACATTGGTTTATTCGATAAATTTGGTCTTGAGTTTGGATTGAAATTAAAGCATATTGTTCGAACTTAAAGGCCTCTTCTTCTTTATATTTAATAACAAAAAAAGTACACTACAAATTTTGTGGATAATGATACCAACTAAAATAGGCTAAATCAAATATAATATCAGCGTGTTTTTCAGTAATGATAATATCGGGTTGGATAACAGGAGGGTTTCTAGTAATGGTCATACAAAATACGAAAACATAAAATATGTGAAATTATTCTTGAAATAAATCAAAAATATTATCCCCGACAGAGTTGCCAAATTTGTTGATAATATAAAATGTAATGTTAATTAATCTACTTGTTCACCTATCATGAAGGTCAAGGTGGAATCATATCAATCTAATCTTATGGATCTAAGACTCAAAAATCAATTCAAGAGGTCTAAAAGGATATTTAAAAGGTTAAGTATGTGAGGTTTTAAGAATTTTAAAGACTTAACTGAAATATGGAGAATCATTGTTAATTCAAATAAAATATATTATTGAAATTTACAAGATATAATAGACATCAAAATAGATCAAGATAATCAAAATTTAAATGAATTGTCTTAAATATATTGTAATTTTCAAGCCTTAAAATTCAAATAACCTAATATCAGATTTACAAATTTATTCTATATTATCGATCATGTTCGATAGAGTAAATCCTTTTGAAAAGACAATCTCTTAGAGGTCTAAATGTTCTAATTAAATGAATCATGTTTTTCTATGTGATAAACTTATCTTTATGATCACTTTCCTTATTCATAATATGGTTTTATGTATGATTCAAAATAAATCAAAAAGTAAATAAAACCAAGAATAAAAAAGAAAGAACAACAAAGAAACTAACTAGAGAAACAAAAGTTAAACTAACAAGGCAAAGAAACTAAGTAAATATTAGAGGTTATCAAAATTAGAAATTAGTATATTAGAGGCAATTAGTTATTGAAGTCAAAAATACATAGACACTCAGAAAGGAAACTAAGGAAACAAACTAAAAAGAGCAAAAGAAAGGGGATAAACTAAACAAAAACAAAGAACACAATAAAATCTAGATATTAACAAAGATAAAAATAATAAAATAATGAATCTAATGAATGGAATAATTACTAAGAAAAATGATCTAAACTAAATGAAAGAAAGCTATAAAATGAAGCAACACAATGAGTCCATAAAAGAACTCAAATTTGAAAAGAGAATAATTTTATTGAAAAACCATAAACTTCATAACTTATTTATAGAGTTTTTGAGAGTATAAGTGTTAAACAATGAAAAATCAACAAAGTGTTACACAATGTACAAAGTAATAATCATTATTCAGTAAAATTGCAAATGTAATATACACATATGATAATATTATTCTAAAGTCATAAAAAGTTTAAAAATCTTGACCATATTCATAGAATAATTTTTTAAATAAGATAATCAAACTAGATATACATGATTATACTAAGAAGTACACTTCACCATTAGAGAATGTGTTATTTTACTATAAGTAACATTTGATCCTAGAGATTTATCTTAGAAGAGAAATCACAATATGAAATTTTAACTAGAAGAGTTTTTGTCCCTATACATGTTTCTCCCCCTAAATGTTATCTTCAAGTCCTTATAAGGTTTCCTTTTGAAAGTTAGTTATACGTTTAAGTTATAACTAAATTTTAATTAACTTAAATAAAGTTAACTTATTTTATTAGATATTTATAAATAATTTCATAAATTTAACTTATTTAAGTTTAAAATGAACTTTATCAATACTTAATACACAAAAGTTTAATTAGACAAAACAACTCTTTAACGGGTGGGGGTCCACTTAACAACTTAATTAACAAAAAATACAAATCACTATGTGAGTCAAATAATCATAAACAACTGATCTAAAGTTATTAGTCCTTAAACATTATCAAATTATCTATTTTTATCTTCAAAAAATGATAAAACAACAATTTCAACAATTTTCACTAATTATTGTAGCAAGAAAAATGCTAATTACTGAGAAATATGTTGAAATAACACATTTTATGTAAGTAATTAAACTAAAGTATCATTTCAAATTGAAACAAATGAAAAATTGTCATTATCCACATGAAAATTACTACAAAACTATCCATTATCTAGTCAAAATACCAATGAAAAGTACTAAGTATACTATAAATAGTCTCGCTGAAACTGAAAATAACCAATCTAAAAAGTCAAATATTAGTCAACATAAAAATTACTATTCATCATCTAAAAATAAGTCTATAATAGGTACCTAATGCTTGTTTTAATAATTAGTATACTCAAGAGGTATTGGAGGAAACTCCACTCTAGTGACATCTCCAAATTCATCATCCACCTCTAACTTTATCCTCTTTCGAATATGTGTTACCAAAGATGGGGGTGAAGGGATACTAGTGTGTTTATGACTAGAAGAAGCGATACTACCAAGATCAATGACAATAAGAGCTTGAAAATTATTAAAATGGGGTATCTTAGAATTTGGCGGCATATGATTAACTTATGTAGTCATTTCATTGCATATGGTAAACATTTGGAAAGAATGGGTTGACAAACTATGTCTAATTGGGTGAGACTACCAATTACCTCTATGAGGATATCTCCTACCATGAGGAGTAAAATCATCTATATGAAACATATTCAAAACATTACATAAATTAGGATCATGAGAATTAAACTATAGGGAAACATGAGTTCCACATTTGAAACTTCATGTAAATACATTAGCAGCCTTTTTGGTCCTATAAAATTTGCCTCAATAATTATCCTAAACAAGAAACTCATTATCTTGTTATTGGCTCTATCTACCCCTACATTACTTATGTTTAAAATGTGAGATCCATGACTTCAACTCGATATCTTATCTCTATATAATGAAAGTAAAAAATATATGAGATGTTTTATTTTATTACTATAGAGTGATAACCATTATACAGACATTTTCAAAATTCAATACATCTATATGAGTCAAACTTATTTAAATACCATATGAAATAACATATGTATGAAGACTGTTTGAAATAAGAAACTAGTTTGAAACCAAATATTTTGAATTATTATAATTGAGACCTTTTTACAAGAAACACCCAAGTTATTCACTGATAATCATTGAACCAAATTCTATAAAAACTAGCATTCTTATCTCAAAACTTTCAAAACTCATAAAACCTTGTATAATATTTTCACTCAGAAGACTTATATTTTTGTTTGTATATAACTTTTCAATTTCAAAAAATTGATACAAATTTTTTAGGAAACTGATGCACACCAAGGCACATTTATATATTCTCTTTATATCCAATTTGAAATGTCTCAATTTATAGCAAATCATATTAGTTCATTTATTAACTCTGGTTATAAATATTAATTATTTCATTCTAAGGTTTTACAAAATGACCATTGTATCAAAAATACTACTGAATTTGAAAACCTACAAAAATGTAAAAATCCACATTTTGACCAAAACTCATTTTGAAATAATTATAAGTATGTTCGTTTACATGTTATTCATATGCAAATAGGTTCAAAAAATCTCATTCAAATTTGAAACTATATGTATATTTACATGACTTCAATTTTATTTTTTTTCTCTCATAATGTAAATCATACCAAGAAAGGAACATCAAAATGATATATATGGAAAAAATTGAAACCCTAAACCTTCAAATTTATTATTCTATCAAGAAGTAATAAACTTTGTATATAAAAAATTAAGTAATTTAATATAATACAAACAAATTCTCATGTAATAAACTTGATAAAATCCTAAAATATTATTTGCATACTAAATAAAAACCTAAGAACATATTGCTTGTTTTGACAAAAACCTGTTAAAATAGAGATTGAAATATGCATATAGACATTAGAGTCTTTTAAGAAATACTACATGTGGAGAAATACCCTATATATTATATGGTCTAATGAATCCTATAAAAATATTTATTTATTTACATGCAAATAACTGTATGAAGTGAGTTCAAACTACCATGCAAGTCTCAAATAATGAGAGCAAGAACTTATTGAAACCCTAAAACACTGAAGGTAATTATCTATCAAAACCATCAATTGACTACAAGGGTTTACCAAAAACCCAAAACTAAGCGCAATGGCCTAACAAAACCCAAAAATGAGTGCAAACGACCATATGAAATCTAAAATGTGAGTGCAAAATTCCATGTAAAACCAAGATTGAGTGTAACAGTGTCTTATGAATTGAGTGCAACAATGGCTTATCAAAAATTAAAAAAACCTAAAATTCATGTAATAATGTAAATGCATGTTTAAATAGATACACATGCATGTCATTTAGAAAAATAACCATATTTTGAACTCAACGAAGAAAATAATAATTATGATATAAAACACTATGAATTAAAAGAATTGAATGTTAAGTCTATCACACACAATAGATTATACTTGTAGAAAAAACCCAGAGGATTCATATTTGCATATGAAAACCATGTTCAATATTTTTTTTTTCTTCAAATATTTATAAAAGAGAACTAGAATATGTTATTTTTTTGAAAGATTCATTTCAATTGCAACACAAAACTCAAATTCTGAAAAATAAAACCAATTACATACCTTTGTGAAAGCTCAAAAATGTTATGAAAAACTTGTAAACCACATCAAAATCTAAGAATTAGTGTCAAAACTACATAGAAAGGTGAAAAAAAATTATATTTTCAATAGAGACTATCAAATTAAAGACTAATAAAACTCAACTTCTGTAGAGAAGCTTTCCAGAGATGTAAATGATCAAATGAAACCAATCAACTACCTATACCCCATTTCAAGATTGTATCAAATGTGGTAATGGTTATGAGGAGGTCAAGTACACTTCATGTGTTTTAAATAATGGTACCGGTCAAAGCTTCTACCAAAATTGTGTGAAATTTTGAATGATAAGGCTTATTTGCATTGTTAATTTTCTCACTATCACCTTTTATTCATTATACAAGTTTAATACTAACCAAAACTACTTTCAAATTTGTAATTAAAATATTAAATTGACATGACTAAATTTTTTTTGACGTGGAAAGAGATCCAATTCAATCACCAACATTAATTATACATTCATTGAATCAACACAAATATCCAAGTTAATATGAAATAAAACTTACGTTAATGCCATGTCCAAGTAACATATAAATGTTACAAGTTGAATAGCTTATAATATGCCTTGCCCAAAGTGACATGTTAATGAGTTTAAATTGGCCCTTCATACTATGCTTGCCCAAAGAGGCACATGTATTGAATAAAAATTGGAGCTATAACCTTAGAAAAATGTATAATTAACATAGGTTTTGATAATGTAGCATGAATATAGGTTTAGGAAAATAATAATACTTTAAAACTTAATAAAGCTCTAACTAAAATTATCTAATATTAATCTCTAAACCTTAATAGCTCCTCAAAACTCTATAAAATCCTGATATCACCAACAATGCGAGATGAAGCTACATCATTAAAAAATATGTTCACACAAAATTTATAAAGTATTATTTTGAGAGATATTATTTACAAGGAAGTAAAAGCTTATAAAGCTTTTACAGGTGGTTATGGGTTTCAACAAATTGTTTTGAACCAACAATCATTAACAAAACATAAAATAAACTAAATTAATAACTTTAGATCATGATCATGAATAATACAAAAAACTCCCCCTTAATCCATAGGGGTATACAATATGAAAGATCAGGAGTAATGACTCTAAATTCATAAAAAAACTCTAAAGCAATTGTAATTGGGGTATTATAAATCTTAGTACTAATTAAAACTAATGTCACTCTATACAGAATCCCACTCTATGAGTTATGGCATAAAAGGCTGATGAACATGATCTAGACCTAATCATCCCCTGTGATGATTTTACCGTGCTATAGTAGAACATGATCAAATCCTATCCAACTACATCGATCCATAATCCACCTAGAAGCCTATCAAAGTGACCAACTTGTACTATGTATGGCCTATCTTCTTAATGTCTAAAAAATGTTGATGACCTTTGCTTAACACTGCTAGTGTTAACAACCCTTATCAACTTGTATTGTCATTGAAGACTAATCAAAGACCTACCAATGCTATATCTTCTCCCCTATTAGGTAATAGGTGAGAAGTTGTGCAACAAGAGAAACAAAATAAAATAATCATGCCTACTCCATGTCATGAATATCATGGATAAAAAGACAAAATTAGAACTAAAATAAGTAAATTATTTCTACCAAAATTTTCATTCAAGCATTGAACCCAAACTTTGAGTGAATAGATAACTAAATAAGGGTAGTAATCTTCTAGCCTCCAATAAATCCTCCAACCTCTAGTGTGACACTTAGACTTTTTCAATCATAAGGATCCTGATGGACCTATAAATGATATGTTATTCAATATCACTAGCATGGGATTTCAAAAATTTCATTTTTGAGGTGTCAATTTCCACTAATAATGCACCTTTATACATCAATTTTAATACATTTATTCTAAAACTCATATAAGGATGCTTCAAATTATATCATTAACCATTCTAATGTGTCTGTAACATCCAAAAACCTATAAATTAACTGGTCACATGACCACCTTTGGAAAAAATAATGATTTGTCAAAAAAAGTGTCGTAGTACATGTAACTCAATGACAAACACAATAAAATTATGACCAAAAGAAAATTTGAGAAAAAATATGCTTTGGAGGTTTGAAATCTTGACCTCTCCACTTATATGCGTCTTTACAAAATTAACACTACCAACTAATTTATAAGCATTTATAAAATATGAAAAGAAGATTTGTTATTTAAACCTAATTTTTTAGTGTGCAAAAATAAAAAAAGAATAATTTTCATGTAATTTATTTTCACCCATGAATTTTTTTTTACAAAGGAAAAAAGGGCATTTTTTCAACTTTATGTGGGCCCCATATAACCCTAATGCTTTTTATACTTGAGACTTAAATAAAATTTTATATTTTAGGCTCCTCTCAGATATTCCACACCATTCTCATACCCAAGCAACTCATTTCTACAGATCTACTAAGAACAACTTATAGACACTCCCAAAAATATATACAAATACCATAGATTAAGGTTGAGGTTGTATAATAGATATTTAGTTGAGGCTTCAAATTACTAGTAGCGAATAAAAATATTTACATCAGATTGGGATGCCAAAACTATAGATGGAGGATTATACAACTACATTGCTTGCTTCAATGCACACATAGGGAAAAGAGAAGGCTGTACAACATGGTTTGTTGTTATTTTATGCTTGTCAAATAAGATTGAAAATGTTAATATCATATTTGTTTTTGACGGGGATGCTATTGCAAAGTGTGGAAGTTGTACAGGGCATTTTACGTCGTACACATCAAAAAAGGGTTTCAAATGGTACTCAAATCATTTTTTAGGAGATTTAATGTTGATAAAAGCTCATAAAATGCATAAAAATGCAATGGCTATTTTTTAAAAGTTTAAAAGACCATACTATTCATAAACACGTGTTTTTGGGCTTTAAATCTTAGATTTCAATATTGTTGAACCATACAATTCAGATTTTGGACCTTTACATGTTACAAAATCAGATTTGGTAACTATTTTTCCATATAAAATGAATGTATGACTTGAAATTTTAAGTGGTAAGCCGTAAAGGTTTTCTTAGACCATATAAAATAATAAATAAGGTTTCAAAAATGAATTTTCAAGCATGAAAACTTTATTTGACTTATACACCTTTAGCACACAAAAAAATGATTTGATCTCTCCTTTACCATGGTTATATCTTTCCTCTTTTACCATAGATGCGATACCACTGATAGAACTAAGAAATTGAGATGAAAATACCTCATGAACAAAGCTTTTCACACAAAATTGATAAATTATTATTTTGAGAGACATTATTTACAAGTTAAAAGCTTATAAAGCTTTTATGGGTGGTTATGGGAATGAAAGCTTATAAAGCTTATATGGGTGGTTATGGGTTTCAACAAATTCCCATGAACCAACACTCATTAACCAAACATAAAATAAACTAAATTAATAACTTTGGGTCATGAATAATCTGATAAATCCTAAAGACTATCATAAGGACACCAAAAATATGATATCTTGCCAATGACCAAGCTATTTATTTTTCAATACACTTCAATAAAGATAATTTTTTTAAAACGTTACATATTTATGGATATAAAACCTATGTTCCTACCAATGCAACTAATGACCCCCATAAATGTCCTGTTATTGTGTCCATCTATTGTACTCATCCTACTTGATTGCCATGCTTTTGAACACTTTTCCATATAGTTTCATACTTTCATAAGCCACATAGCACTATGTTTTCAAACTCTTTTGAATGGTTAGAATTATGTATTAAAATTAAATATATGATGGTTATGTTAAGTTATGGAGCTAAAAGCTTCAATAAATGAGTGAGTGCAAAAGTTACAGGAGTCACACAGTCACCAACGACAGTCAGAAATGGACCAGAGGCTACCGACGTCGGTCATGGATCAGCCGACGTCAGTCACAGGAAGACAGGCAGGGACCGACGTCGGTCACCTGTGCATCCAGAATCTATTTTCGTAGACAGAATAGATTGTTTGCATGATAAGTTTAGCTGTTAGTTGTAAGTCCGCATTTCTATTTTAAGTAGGACTGTTTTAGACCTTTGATTAGGAGGTAAATCTAATGGTTGATATTGTATGCTCATGAATCCCTAATGTTAAATAATAGGGATAGATCTTCATAGCTTATGAGAGAGAACAATACTGTAGATATAGAATATACATGTATATGTGAATCAATCTAGGTTGTTGAAATTGATTGTAATTGAGAGAGAGAACTCTTGAGGGAAAGAGACCTGTACATCTAAGAGGTGTGAGAAGAAAGTGTGATTTTCTTCATTGTATTTCCTTCTGGAAGAGTTTAATACAAGTTTTTAGGGTGGTTTCTTGTATCTCTTATTCTTTGCTATTTCTGATTCTAGTTACGTATCATTCTGGTTTAATTTTGTGTTTAGTTGCTTTCACATAGTAATCAATTTTGTTGGTTGATCCCCAACAAGTGGTATCAGAGCTCAGGTTGACTAACAGGTGTTTTAGATCTGGTTAGTGTTTGTTGATTATAGGTCACTCACAGGGGTTTCTATTTGAGTGGGAGAAGCAATGGTAAAAAAAAGTAAACTAAGAATGGAGAAGTTTAATGGCAAGAATTACCAATTATGGAGAATGCAGATAGAAGATTATCTGTATCAGAAAGATCTATACTTACCATTAGGTGGGGTTTCAAAGAAGCCCACAGACATGGAAGATGAAGAATGAGAAGTTCTTAATAGAAAGGCTCTTGGATCTATAAGATTGAGTTTGACATCTACTGTGATATCTAATTTATCACAGGCAAAGTCAATGGTAGAGTTAATGACTACTTTAGCAAATTTATATGAAAAACCCTCAGCTTCAAATAAGGTATATCTTATGAAGCAATTATTTAGTTTGCAAATGCAGGAAGGTAGATCTGTATCTAATCATCTAAATGATTTCCATGGAATTGTAAATCAATTAAATTTAGTCAAAATAGTTTTTGATGATGAAATTAAATCTCTATTAATCTTATGCTCTTTACCTAAAAGCTGGCACAACTTGGTAATGGTAGTTAGTAATACTGCATCTGCTTCAAATATTTTAAAAGTAGATGATGTTGTTAGTGTAATCTTGAATGAAGAAATTCATAGGAAAAGCATAGAGGAAACATCAGGGAATGCTTTAAGTTTTGAAAGCAGGGGAAGGCAAAAAGAGAAGAGCAAGCAAGGGAGATCAAGGTCTAAGTCAAAGATGAGAGGTAGATCCAAATCCAGAAATGGTAGGAAGATAACTTGCTAGAATTATGGAAAGATAGGGCATGCAAAGAAAGATTGCTGGTCAAAACCTAAAAAAGAAAATCAGCATGAAGGTAAAGAAGAAGCAAAATTTGCAGGTATTGTTGCACAAGATGCTCTTATATTCTCTTTGCATAATAATATAGAATCTTGGGTTTTAGATTCTGGTGCCTCTTTCCATGCAACCCCAAATAGAGAATATTTCAGTGACTATGTCCATGGAGATTTTGAAAATAGTTTATTTAGGGGATGATGAGCCTTTTAAAATAGTTGGCGAAGGAAAAGTGCAGTTGAAAATGCAGAATGGCAACAGATGGGTGTTGAGAGATGTCATGGATGTTCCCAGCCTAAAGAGGAATCTGATTTCTGTAGGAAAGTTAAGGGATGAGGGTTGCACAATAACTCTCACAGTTGAATCTTGGAAGGTTTTCAAGGGTGCACTTGTATTGGTCAGAGGTAAGAGAGTAGGTACTCTCTATTTATGTAATTGTATTACTAATAATTCTCCTTCTGTATTATCTACTTCAGATGTAGATGCAAAGTTGTGGCACCAGAGGCTTGGCCACATGAGTGAGAAGGGATTGTCTATTCTTAAGTCAAAAGATAAGCTTTCAAATTTGAAAATCATAGATCTAGATTTCTATGAGCACTATATTTTTGGGAAATAGAAGAGAGTGAGTTTTCTCAAGACTGGGTCAACAAAGAAGAAGCACAAGTTGGAGCTTGTTCACATAGATGTGTGGGGACTAGCTCAGGTTGCTTCTATTGGAGGATCACAGTATTATGTTTCTTTCATTGATGATGCTACAAGAAAGGTATGGGTTTATTGCATAAGGAAGAAATCTGATGTTTTTGACACTTTTAAGATTTGGAAAGTTTTAGTTGAGAATGAAACAGACAAGAGATTGAAGTGCCTTAGATCTGATAATGGTGGTGAGTTCTGTAGCTATAATTTCAACTGGTATTATTATATAAATGGAATATGCAGGCAAAGGATGGTTCCAAGGACACCTTAGCAAAATGAAGTTGTTGAAAGGATGAATAGAACAATAATGGAGCATGCATGGTGTATGAGGTTGCATGTTGGTTTGCCCTTACAGTTTTGGGCAGAAGCTATAGATACTATAGTTTACCTGATTAACAGAGGACCCTCTACTACTCTAGATGGTGGAATTCTAGAAGAGGTGTGGATAGGTAAAAAGGTAGATCTTTCATTTCTCAGAGTTTTTGGTTCTGAAGCTTTTGTGCACATTGATAAGGAAAATAGAAAGAAGCTGGATGCTAAGTCTATGAGGTGCACTTTTATTGGTTATGGCTCTGGAGATTTCAGATTCTAGTTTTGGAATCTAGGAACTAACAAAATAATTAGGAGCCATGATGTTGTTTTCAATGAAAAAGTGATGTACAGTGATCAGCTCAAGAAGCTAAATCAATCTGAGCAGAGCAATGTTGATTTAGATGAGGTGACGGTCCAAAATGAGCTTGTGAGAAAGAATAATCATAGACATGAAAATACAGAGACTGACGTCAGTCAGGCAGGAACTAATGTCAATCATGAGGAACTGACGTCGGTCAGTTATAGGCCTGGAGGTGACCAAGGTCGGTCACTGTCAAAGAATTTAGGTGGACAGTGTGTTGTGAATGAGTCTCAGATGCCCATCAGGAGGTCAAAAAGGGTAAGTAAACCTCCAATTTGATATTCCCCTTCATTATTCTATTTACTGCTCACTGATGGTGGAGAACCAGAGAGTTTTGATGAAGCAATACAGGTGGAATCTAGGAATCAGTGGGAGCTAGGCATGAATGAGGAAATTGATTCCTTGAAAGAGAACCAAACGTGGGATTTGGTTGAGTTGCCAGTGGAAAAGAGAACACTAAAAAATAGATGGATCTATAGATTGAAGGAAGGTGAGAATGGACAGATGAGATATAAGGCTAGGTTGGTAGTGAAAGGATTTGCACAGAAACCATGTATTGATTTTGGTGAGATTTTTTCTCCTATAGTTAAAATGACTTCTATACGGACTGTATTGTCTTTAGTTGTTATTGAGGATTTGCATCTTGAGTAGCTAGATGTTAAGACATCGTTTCTTCATGGAGATTTGGATGAATAAATATATATGGATTAGCCAGAAGGATTTGAGGTCAAAGGTAAGGAGAAACTTGTGTGCAGATTGAAGAAAAGCTTGTATGGTCTCAAGCAAGCTCCTAGACAATGGTATTTGAAATTTGACAGGTTTATGACTGAGCATGGCTTCAGTAGATGTAAATTTGACCATTGTGTTTATTTTAAGAGATTGGATAATGGTAGATATATTATCATATTGCTGTATGTAGATGATATGCTTGTTGCAGGTTCACACATACAGGATATCTCTGAGCTTAAGGTGAAATTAGCTCACACATTTGCCATGAAGGATTTGGGAGTAGCAAAGAAAATATTTGGCATGAATATTAAGAGAGACAAGAAAAATTATAGGTTGATTTTGTCTCAAGAGGATTATGTGAACAAGGTGTTGAAATGGTTCAATATGCAGGATGCAAAACCAGTAAGCACACCTATGGCTGGACACTTCAAGTTGAGTAAAGAACAGTGTCCTAATTCACATGATGAGGTAGAGTACATGAGGAAAGTTCCATATTCTTCCGTAGTTGGGAGCTTAATGTATGCAATGGTATGTACTAGGCTTGATATTGCCCAAGCAGTGGGAGTTGTCAGTAAGTATATGGCCAATCCAGGGAAGGAGCACTGGAAAGTAGTTCAGTAGATTCTTAGATATCTGAGAGGGACCAGCAGTAGGAATTTGTGCTATGGTGGGTCAAATACTTCTCTACATGGTTATGTAGATTTGGATATGGCAGGTGACTTGGATGGCAGTAGAAGCACCACAATATATGTTTTCACTATTGGTGGAATGGTGGTTAGCTAGATTTCAAAGTTGCAGAAGGTTGTTGCCTTGTCTACTACAGAGGTAGAATACATTATAGTCACAGAGGCTAGTAAAGAGATGATATGGATGACACAGTTCATAAAAGAGTTGGGAAGGGAGCAAGAGAGTTGCAGATTATATAGTGATAGTCAGAGTGCAATTCATTTGGCTAAGAATTCAGCCTTTCATTCAAGAACCAAACATATACAGCTTAGGTACCACTTCATTAGACAAGTATTGGATGATGGTGAGTTGAAGCTGGAAAAGATCCATACAGATAAGAACCCTACTAATATGTTAACCAAGCCAGTAACAAAGGAGAAGTTGAATCTTCATTCAACTTTTGTTGGTCTTCAAGATTGAGTTTGAAGATGGAGAAGCTAGAAGATGTTGCTGTACAAGATGAGTTGCAGCTATTTATCTCCAAGTGGGAGATTGTTAAGTTGTGGAGCTAAAAGCTTCAATAAATGAGTGAGTGCAAAAGTTACAGGAGTCACACAGTCATTGATGACAGTCAGAAATGGACCAGAGGCTACTGACGTCGGTCATGGATCAACTGACGTCAGTCACATGAAGACAGGCAGGGACCGACGTCGGTCACCTGTGCATCCAGAATCTATTTTTGTGGACAGAACAGATTGTTTACATGATAAGTTTAGCTGTTAGTTGTAAGTCCACATTTCTATTTTAAGGACTGTTTTAGACCTTTGATTAGGAGGTAAATCTAACAGTTGATATTGTATGCTCATGAATCCCTAATGTTATATAATAGGGATAGATCTTCATAGCTTATGAGAGAGAACAATACTGTCGATATAGAATATACATGTATATGTGAATCAATCCAGGTTGTTGGAATTGATTATAATTGAGAGAGAGAATTCTTGAGGGAAAGAGATCTGTACATCTGAGAGGTGTGAGAAGAAAGTGTGATTTTCTTCATTATATTTCCTTTTGGAAGAGTTTAATACAAGTTTTTAGGGTGGTTTCTTGTATCTCTTATTCTTTGCTATTTTTGATTCTAGTTACTTATCATTCTGGTTTAATTCTGTGTTTAGTTACTTTCACATAGTAATCAATTTTGTTGGTTGATCCCCAATAGGTTATCTATTACTTTAGGATGATTTTTATATAAACGTGTTTTGAAGATGTTTTGGAGAAATAGGTATATAGCATGGAGAATCCTGTAGCAAAAGGAATCTCATTTCATAGACCATCCTATAAACACTGTGTGACCAAAACCATGGATGAATAGATTTTTAATCTCAACTAGCTCCCGAAAATGACTCTAACCTCCATGGAGCTCAATAAGGAAGTGGTTGAAGGAAAAAATAGCCTTGTTTGTCCTGCATCAAAGTCACAAGATGTATATGAAAGACGCCTTTAGCAAAAGGAATCAATTTCAATTATCTCAATTTGAATGTATTTTAGAATATAATGTATATATTTGTTTTCATAAAATAATCTCCTCAATGGTACATAAATATGTAGCAACAAAGTTGAGAGATAAAAAATAGTATATATTGAATAGAGATTATCAGAAGTATATTGTGTTAAGTAATTATTATTGTAACATCATGAAACAATTTATTGCTGCACTTTTGATTAATATGAGTGAGCAATTCTGAGTTTAATTTATTGTTATAAGAGGAAGGGTTGAATCTAGAGTCGGAAGGAGGAAGGGCCCCCTTTGGAAGGCTGCAATAATAATCCAACCTATTTGTTTAGCTAAGCATGTTATTTGATTTCCTTAAGCTTTATGTGTTTCATTTTTGAATTATTTGATTTAGATTCTTTCTTAGATTTATTTAGGGAAGATTTCATGCATAATCATTTATTTTAATGTACTTTATTTATGTTTCATTTTAAGCATTTCATTTATTGCACTTCGACATCTTACTTACAATTAGTAGAATGTCAAATAAGAGATTGAGTGTGCACATACAGTGATGTTATCTTATCAAGTCTAAATTCTTGGGTTGATATTTAAATGAAGTAGAAGGTACAAATCCATGGTTACTCTCCTTGGTAATTTTGATTAAGTATATCTGATTGTGAATTAGTTGCTAGTCATTTTTGGGGAAGGGTGTCACACACTTGTAATCTTCAATCTTGATAGCAATTATTTCTAAATGTTTATTATTTTTCCAAAGATTTTTGTTTTTATAGATTAAATATTTCCTACTTTCATAGTTTAAAATTTCTCTTTTTGCAAGTAAGATAGTGGAAATTTCAAAAAACCCATTTTGTTAACCTTGTGTAGGCAGGGTGGGCAAAAAGTTAGAAAAAAAGTGGTTGACATATGTAAAGTAAAGGGGACTATATAGCAAGATTTTTTCTTGAATCATTGAATGTTTTTGCACTATCCAAAATACATCCTATAACAACTAAAGAAATGAAGGAATACCTCAAGATCATTCACAGTTATCGATAAAAGAGGTAGAAAAAGAAGAATTTTTGGCTAAACTAGTAGCACAAGCTAGAGATCTTGAAGAGGTTCATACCCCTGGAAAAGACCCATATGAACCACCTCTAAGAATTATCACCTTATCATGTCCTACTCAGGAATATGAAGTTTTCTTCCCTCTGTCACCCAAATTTCTTACTAAGGAGGCATTCAAAGCTATTCTTGCCCCTAGAAGAAACACCAAGCCAATAGAATCTTCCAATTTAGAGAGAATCTTTGCTGAGACACTAAAAAAATACTCTGAAATCTCCATATCATCCCCATTATATAAGAATCCATACATTCTTAAGGAAAAATATAAAGTCTCCATCTTCTATACCCCAAGAAATCAAAGAAATGATAGGAATTTTGAGTGTTGGGTAGCAACAACCTCCCATCTACCAACATAAAGAGCTTTTATGGAGGATCACCAAGAAGAAAACACTACCAATGAGTCAGCTAATTTTGAATTTTCTATCCTTACTCCTGATGGAAATGCACCCATAAAGAATATCCCTCACTCTACCCTCCCTACCTTTATAGGATAAGTGTTTGAGGATCTAGATACATTTTTTTTTTGAGTTTGACATCTTATGACACAACTATGATTATAATCAAGATGCTAAAAAACCCAAACTATTTACAATAACACTCAAAGGTGCAACACTTATATGGTTCATAGGACTTGGAAAGGATGCCATTTCTACTTGGGAAAAAATGAAGGAGAAGTTTTTAATGAAATACCAAGACTATTGTAGGGGTAGAAACTATAAGAGAGATGACATTTTTTGAATGACACAAGATGATGATGAGTTATTGGAGGAATATATGGAAAGATTTTTGTTCAGCTTGTAAAAATATAAATAGACTACAATGGATAAGGAATTGCTCAAGTTGATATTCCTAAAAGGAATTAGATATGATTATCTAGAGGCACTAGATCTAATGTCTCATGGTGATGTTTCTACAATGCCATTCGATGAACCAACAGTTCTATGTATGAACTACTTTAGATCAACCATGAATAAAAGTAGGGGTAGAACCCTTCTTATAGCATCTACTATAGGACTATCTAAAGGTGAAGTTAGCAACCTACTCTAGGATTTGAAGCAGGACATCATCAGTCACTTAGATACTTAACTTGAAACATTACATACATGATCAAAGCAAGAAGAACCCAAGAAAGCCTTAGTCATCTATTTCCCTAAATTCTGAAAGGAGGATTTCACATGTCATTCCATAAAAGATCAGGTAGCTAGTATCATTGAGAAAAATTACAAGATACTAGAGATGCATGCCATAGGATAAGATGAGAACCAAGTGTTTTTCATGGCTCAATGGAAACCATGGGTATAAAGACTAGGTATGCCATCAAACTCTATGTTTGAAAAATTCTTAATTCCCAAATAATCCTTAATATGGTTCTTGGATGAATATACCCAATCTAAATTGGTAGCTACCCCAAAATTAGTTATGGATGCAACATAATGGACAACAACCTCAACAAGGACAATTCCAAAACTAGTAATGATTTTATCCCTATAATCCATGTAAACAATAATGGAGAGGAAATCAAGGCTTTCCCCAAAGAATGAAACAACCACAATAATATGGTATAATTCCAAACACTTAGAAACCTATTCAAACCACTTAGTTACCCACCCAACCCATCCCTAATCTTACCAATAAGTTAGTTCAAATGACATAATCCACTGAAATAATGTAATATCCAACATACACTCTAGATATTAATCAAGTTCAACTTCACTTAGGTCATGTTATTTCACAACCCACCTCACCCATAATCATAGAACACTTTGAACCAACTTCACTCCATACTAATCCATAGCTTCCCATAATCAATCTTGAGCCAAGTCAATAATTTTTTTTTGGCAATCCTCCTTTTCCAGAGAGATTGAGTATATCATGTCCTAAATAAGAACCTAAATTTGATATCTTAGGACAACTCAAGAATGTATACATAAAAATCCCACTCTTTCAAGAAATAAAGGATGTTCATATCTAAAATAAAGTTATTCATGAACTATGTTTGAAAAAACCAAGAATAAAGAATAAGGATCCTAAAATAGTCCAAGTCATTGACCAACTAACAGATATTATGTTGGGAAATATAGTTCCCCAAAAATATTTTAATTTGGGAAGTCCTTTAGTTAATGTTAGAATCCATGGCCAACCCATCTCTAATACTTTAATCAACTTGGGTGTAGCTATCAACATGATGACCATGGAGACCATGCAATAATTGAAGCTTACCACTCTTTGTCCAATACCCACCATCCTCCAGATGGCTGACAAATCAACTGTTAATCTTGAAGGAATTTTTGAGGACATTGTTATCACTATGGACTCTTGGAAATATCCAACAGACTTTATTGTCTTGTAGCCAAAGAGCAATTTGGAAGGTTATCCTCTCATCCTTTGTCACCCATGGTTGACTACTGTAGATGCTTTTATTGGCTGTAGGTTAGGAAAAATGCTAATTTCCAATGGAAATGACACCAAGAAATTGGTGTTGTATCCACTAGCTTAGCCTTCTTTGAATGATAGACCAATTCCCTAGATTGATGACTTTGAAGAAGCTATCTCTTTGTATACTCTCTACATGATTGATTAGAGTTTGGCTCTATAGGCCCAAGAAGAAGACATTGCCCTTATTGGTATCTTGAAAAATAGCTATGTATAAGATCTTGTAGCCACCAACCTGTTGGAATGTACACCATGCCCTCTTCAGAATACCTTTCCTGAGAATGATTTTGCTAAAACTATAAGAGACATTTAGACATTCTATCAATTAATTTTCCATCAATATGGTTGTGTTCCTTTAATTGACAATGTAGAGACCATACATTCTTTAACAAAGCATAGATATCTTCCTAGACAAACCTCTCCACATTAGTACTTCCTTAACATCCTATCAAGAAAGTCAATTACTGACAATGCTGAGAAGGCACACAACAACATTTTCTTGAGATTACCATTATATGAGAGAAATACCCTTAGATTTATGCACACATCACATTTACATTAAAGAAGAATGTAAACCTATTTGATAAACCCAATGAAAAATGAATCCTATAGTCAAAAACATTGTCAAAACTAAGCTACAAAAACTCTTATATATAGGATTTGTTTATCCTATCTCAAACAACTAGTGGGTCTCTCCCCTGGTCATTATCCCTAAGAAAGGGGTCAAATGGTGTTTTTGTGTTGACTATCGAGAGTTGAATGCTACTACCAAGAAGGATCACTTTCCCCTTCCATTTATTGATCAAGTGTTAGATACATTAGTACGGAAGATGTAATTTTCTTTCCTATATGGCTATAGTGGTTATAATCAAATATGAATTGCTTCACAAGACCAAGACAAAACCACTTTTACTAGCCCTTAGGGAACCTATGCCTATGTCATCTTGCCATTTGGTCTTTTTAATGTCCCAACTAATTTTCAAAGGGTTGTGTTGAGCATATTTTATGATCTCTCCCATGACTGTGTTGAAATCTGCATGGATAATTTCATTATCTATGGGAAAATATTTGAAGAATGCTAACCAACCTAGAGAAAGTTCTTCAACACTATTAGGACCATCAATTATCTTTGAGCAATGAAAAGTGTTACATGCTTATGACTGAAGGGATTATGTTAGGACATCACATATCCCCTACTAGAATTTAGGTCAACCTAGCAAAGATAAGTATTATCAAGGATCTACCCACACTAAAGAAGCAAAAATATGTTAGAAGTTTTTTAGGACATGCTGATTATTATAGATGATTCATCAAAGATTTTAGTAAAATTGCCACCCCATTATTTGGATTTCTAACTAAAAATGTAGAATTTACATGGACTGATGATTTTCAAACTACCTTTCAACAACTCAAAGACCTTCTCATAATAACTCCTATTCTAAGAGGACCTGACTGGAAGAATCCTTTTCATATTCATACAAATACATCTAACACCACTTTAGGAGTTGTCCTTAGCCAAAAAGATGAATCTCTGAGTTATGTAATCTATTTTATCAATAAGAATCTTCAAGTGGATAAACTTAATTACATTTTAATAGAGAAGGAATTTCTTTCCATCATCTATGCCATCAATAAATTTTGACACTACATTACAAGTTACCAAGTATTCATTCACACCAGTCATGCAGTAATAAGGTATTTAATGAACAAACCTGTTGTAATAGGGAAAATAATTTGTTAGTTGTTTTTGCTATAGGAATTTGATATTACCATTATGGACAGACTTGGTAAAGATAATGTAGTAGAAGATTTATATGTCAATTGAAAAATGATGAACACAGTCCTATTATTGATGATTCTTTTCTTGATGAACATTTATTTATTGTAATAATTCAATCTCCTTGGTTCATAGATATTGTTAACTATCTTGCTATAGGATCACTACCACAACATTTCTCACCTAGGGACAAAGAACACTTGATCCAAAAAAACATACATTATTCATGGATTATAGGATATCTCTTTATCACAAGACTAGATTTAGTTATGAGGATATGTATTCAAGAAGATGAAGCTTATGACATTCTCAGAGCCTACCATGATGAACCATGTTGGGGTCATTTTTTTGCCAAACAAACTTTCATAAAAGTACTCACTACTAGATATTATTGGCCTTCTTTACATAAATATGCTATGATGTACACTTGTAGATATGATCAATGTTATCATATGGGAAAACCCACTCACTCTGATGAAATGTCATTACAACCATAACTATTTCTAGAATCCTTTGACAAATGGGGACTAGATTTTGTAGGTCCCATTGATCCTAAATCCAACAACAAGGAATACATACTATGTCACCAAATGGGTATAAGTCAAAGCCTTAACCCATGCTCAAGATGAGAAGGTAGTTGATTTCCTCTAAGAATAAATATTCACCTACTATGGAGTTCCAAGAGAGATCATCACAGACCAAGGCCCACAATTCACATCAAATCTCATAGCTACCTTGGTAAAATAATATGAATCAAACACAAGAAATATACCCCCTATCATCCTCAATCAAATGGTTAGGTGGAAGTGATGAACTGATAATTGGAAAATATCCTCACTAAGACTGCCAGCTTGTATAGATAATATTGGTTAACTATTCTTTTAGAAGTAGTTTGGGCTTATAGAATCACCTAAAAAACCACAACTATTTTCACTCCATATGAACTAGTTTATGGTAAAAAGCATGTTCTATTTATTGATTTTGAATATAAGACATTAAAAATAATAGTAAATTTGAGCTTAGATCTTTCTCAAGCTCAACAAGATAGGATCATGCAGCTGAATGCACTTGATGAACTAAGAAAGGAAACACTTTATCATACTAAAATAATGTAAAGACAACATGTAGGATGGCATGACAAGAACATCAAGACTAATAATTTCTAACCAGGAGGTTGGGAACTCCTTTTTTACTCTAAATACAAGGATCATAAATGAAAGATCATGACCATATAACTATAAAGCTCATGACCATTGAATTTGTTTGGTTCTGACTGATTTTTAATGGCCACAAGCTCAAGTTTTATAAGAAACTATTATCCAAGAAAACTCTTGCTTGCCAACTTCTTGAAGAATAAAATCCATCTCTTCTTCATGAAACCAATCAACCTGTTCATATAGTCAAAGGGTATTTCTATCAACCCTTCTCTAATATTTTCTAAGAGTAATAAAGCTTCCTATAGCCAAGAATAAGTCATTCATAATGGCTTGGTTTAGGCTAAATAAAATTATACCCTCTATATTATTGTAATTCTAGTTGAGTTTGGACCAGAAAATCTAATTTTTTTTTTAGAAAATTTAGTAATGAAAACCTTTGAGCGTTGCTAATAGATGTTGTCTTAGAAAACTAGGTCATTGGATGATAGACAATCGTTAAAAAAAATGAAAAAGATAAAAGGCACTACTACAATAAAAATGTTTTGTTTTCACTTGTTTTTCTTACAAATGCATTCCATTAGAGCAAAAATATATTTTCCTTCTTGTTACAAGATGGAGAAATTGTCACTACAGGTGAAAAACTTGTTGTTGTAGGATAAAAACTTACTACTATAGGATAACACTTGCTACTATAGGAAGCATATCTTTCTACATCATATATTCTTACATTCTATCCTACATCAAGTGTTTGATCCCACTCAAATGATAGTGTATTCGATGATCACCACTTCACATCATCATTTTTGCATTTATGAAAGGTATTTCTATAGGTGATACGATAATTATTTTATATTTATTTCTTGTCATACATTTTAATTATTTATAAAAGTCATGGGACTTAATGTTATCAATGTACCACCGTATCCTATCTTTATCATGCCCACTTATCATCTCCTTCATTGATTTATTTGACCATTGACATAACTGCTATTACCACCCCTTACTCTTACCATGAGTGTTTTGTGCATGTCGACTTCATCCCTTGATGACAAGTGATAAATTAAGTTGGGGGAGATTTTTCATTATTCAAAAAGATTATTTCACCTTCCAAAACAAAATTTTTAAATCATTCTACCATAGCCTAAAACCCTTGATGAAAGCACCTAGACCTACAACTCACACAATATGGGAGGTGATTTATTGAAACATGAACCACTAGATATCACCCTATTAACCAACAACTCAGAAATCTTGGCCTTTATCCAACATATAGGATGGGTGCAGTATTTTAAGAAAATATAGGCCCTAGATGAAGAAATTACAAAGGAATTTTTTGGTACATTGCATAATAGCTTGGCCATGATAAAAGGGATGGAAGTAAAGCTGACAAAAACATACATCAGTAGAGTAATAGGACTACCAAGAATAGAAGAATAATGGAAAGATAAATATGATGCCAAGGATGAAAGATGAAAGTTTACCATAGTAAATGAACACCTATAAACCTCAAAGTAGGGCACTAAAAAGTTGTCTCTACCATAAATATGGGTTAAGGCTATTGAGTTTATCTTCAGATATTTCATCTGCAAAGGAAGGTATTCTATGATGCATGGCCTACACTTCAAGTTCCCGAATCATTTATGGTATGGAATGGAGATACAAATTACCAAATTTTTATTTCACATGATCATCAAAATGTTAGAGGCTTTTCAAAAAGGTAATTCTAAATATTTCTCCCACCATTGTCTCATCTAGTTACTTGTTCAAGACTATTCACAAAGAATTAGACCCAACATCAGTTGGGATAAATTTATCCAAGTACCAAGAAATAAAGAGAGTGATAGAAAAGGAAATGACTTAGAAGAAAAATTGAAAGTTAAAGAACAAAAATTAGAAGAATCCCTCCCTACAGAACCACAAGATCTACAACAAAAAACCTTCTTGTAGCCACATAAGAACCTACAAAAGAAGGTATTATTGTAACAACACAAGAACCTACAGTAAGGACTAAAGAAGGGACTTTTAGAGGTAAGGAATCCAAAAGGAAGAGGAAGAAAATATTCTCTAGCATGATTTAGATGAGTCTGAGGATGATCTTCCACCTTCTTCCAAGAAGATCAAGATAACCCCTACTCGTCATAGATCTCATTGATTGAGGAGAAAGATGAGAACTAAACCTTCTTATATTATTCATATAAATGAAGAATTTGGGGAAGAATGGATTGCTAGTAGTAATAAATCTTTAGAGACTAAAATAGATAGGAAAGAATGTTATCCATTATTCCATTAGGAAGAAGCAGAACAAATTGAGCATAGTTTTAAAGAATTCCATGAGAAGACAATGTAGGAAGAAGAAAAACAAATTGAGCAAAGTCTTGAAGAATTACATGAAGAAGAAGAACAAGTTGAATATAGTTTTGAAGAATTGTATGAGGAACCAGTACATGAAGAAGTATAACAAGAGTTTCATGAGGAACCCATGTAGGAAAAAGTTAAATAATTAGAGAAACATGTTGCACAAATTGAATTTTATACTATTGAGTAAGCCTTGTAAAAAATTGAGAAAGTAAGGAAGCAGCTACAAGATCAATCTGGTGGAGGTCTAGATGCACTTACTACATCATTTTGTTAGTTGCAACCCTCAGTCAAATATCATCTTGCATCCAACATTCCATAACCTTTTATAGAGGTCAATCAACAAGAGGAACATAAAGCTACCCCTAAGGTTAGGTATCACTCCTATTTTGTAGTATCTTCTAAACTATTGAATTGGATGTATAATTAATTTGAATATCTGAAGGAATTGAGGAAATAAAATAATAAATTGAAAGAGGAAAATAAGTTAAAGGAAGAGAGAATCACCAAACTAAAACATAAAGTTGAGGACATGGTTGGTATAACCCAAGAACTCCTTGATTGCAGGCCTTCTATAAAAGTTTATTTAGTTTATCTCAAAGAATAATGACATAAGTTTAAATTTATAAAAAAATTATTGTGATATACCCCATGAAGTTATTGATCCCATTTCCTTATTTTCTATTTATAAAGTAAGTTCATAAGAAGAACAAGCACAATTGTGTGAGTTTTACCTACACAATTATGTTATTCCATATGATAGAGAGTGGAATCCCAAATTATATTTTGAAGATGTCCAACTATAGGCATTTTCATCATATTTGTTGAATGAACATAGAAGAGGAAGAGAAATAGTAGAATACAAGAAGAAAGAGAATTAATGCCTCTTACTCATCAAGAGTGAATCAATGACACCTGATGTTGTTTTAGCAGAATGAGATAATATCATGTTGAAGAATAAAGTACGAACTTGGTTTGGTAAGAATTATGATAAGGTTCAATATTTTTATTTAGGATTGATATCTTTTGTTGGTCCTGCTGTAAGAGAATCATGCATTGAATGATGGAATGAGCTCACCCCAACACTGAGAAAGAGAAATTCCTATTCCCTTTTAAATTTAAATGCAACATTTACCAGGACCACAAAATACATTATTCTTACAGGTGACATGGGATCACACTTTTTGAACATAAAGTTCCATCCACCCCTATTCTGGTATCTTTTTTTAGATTGATAGGAAAAAACCCTAGTGGATGAAGCCAAAAAATCCAAAATTTGGTAACTATTTGAACAAAGGCATGGATAATATGCTCACCTTGCCAATGGTGCTATAAATCTTATGGATTTTAGAGTTCTTTATGAATTAAGAATGAACAAGTATGGTGCTCGAGGTTGAGCAAGATCTTAAGTTGGGGGTGTGATGAGCCCCATAAATGCCCTGTTATTATGTCCATATATTGTACTCATCCTGCTTGATTACCATGTTTTTGAACACTTTTCCATATAGTTTCTTACTTTCATAAGCTATATAGCATTATGTTTTCAAACTCTTTTGAATAGTTATAATTATGTATTGAAATTAAATATATGATGGTTGTCTATTGCTTTAGGAATTTTTTCCTATAAATGTGTTTTGAAGATGTTTTGGAGAAATAGGTATATAGAACGGAGCATCCTGAAACAAAAGGAATCTCATTACACCAACCATCCTATAACCACTGCATGACCAAAACCATGGATGAACATATTTTGATTCTCTTTTAACCAACTCACATAAATGACTCTAACCTCCATGGAGCTCAATAAGGAAGTGATTGAAGAATAAAATAGCCCTGTTTATCCTATAACAAAGTCACAAGATTAACATGAAGGATGTCTTTAGAGAAAGGAACCAATTTTGGTTATCCCAATTTGAATGTATCATAAAATAGAATGTATATATTGTTTTTAATAAAACAATCTCCTATGTGGTATATAAATATGTAGTAGTAGAGTTGAGGGATAGAAAATAGCATATGTTGAATAGAGATGGTCAAAAGTACATTATGTTAAGAAATTGTTATTTTAACTTCATATAATAACTCATTATTGTAATTATGATTAATATGAGTGAACAATTGTGAGTTCAATTTAGTGTTGTAAAATGAAGGATTAAAGTTGGAGTTAGAAGGAGGAAAGGGTCCCCTTTGAAAGGTTGTAGCAACAGTCCAACCTATTTATTTAGGTAAGCATGTTATTTTATTTATTTAAGCATTGTCTATTTTATTTTTGAATTATGTAATTCACATTCTTGCTTAAATTCATTTATGGAAGCTTCCATGCATAGGTATTTATTTTATTGTACTTTGTTTATGTTTCATTTCAAGCATTTTATTTACTGTACTTTAGCATCTTAGATATAATTAGCAGAATGCCAAATTAGAGATTGAGTGTGCACATACAGTGACATCTTCCTATCAAGTATATGTCCCTAGATTGACATTTAAAAGAGGTAAAAGGTACATATCCATGGTTACTCTTCTTGTTCATTTTGTTCAAGATCAATATATCTAATTGTGAATTAGTTGTTAGTCAGCAACTTCATGAAGTGCAATGCACAAAAATTATATTACTTTGATTATCACTATTTCAAAATATGAGTATGCTTATTAACCTTATGAGCAGTTGTACTAAAAACATATTAGACTAGATTTTTGTTTAACTAAGCATGATAATGAATATTTTATAATCACTTTAAAAATAATCAAAAATGATATTCAACATGCAATCAGAGATCTAAGATAAAAATCAAGTGTTAAATTCATCCCCCATCATCTAAAGTTTTAGATATGGTACACCAGTTTATAATAAGGGAAAATTACATTATTTTAAAAGTTTTTAACTAAAGTATTAAAATTTGTGATTACAAGACCTAGAAGGGTAGCAGAGCATCCAATTCTAGGGCTAGTGGGCATAGAGGTAGTGACAATGATGAATTAGATGCATCAAGGGGTGTAGTCCTGATCATTGATTGAGTTTAATGTATTAAAAAATTTAGTTTGATTATATATGATGAATACTTTGATATGCTTTTAATGAGTTTTTTAAATGGATTTACATATTTATATTATCTAATGTGGTTTAATTTTTGCATTTAATTTATGTTATTTAATGTTGCATGTTGTATAAATGTAATGGTTAATTGATATTAAATTATGTGTTATATTTTAATTTGTGTTCATTTACTATCTTGTATTAATTGTGGTTTGAGTATTGCATTTTTTATTTTTGTATAAATGATATATGTACAACAATATTGTACTTGATCAATATTACCCATATACATGAGATTAATCTATGGTATTGTTATTTATCCTTGATGCTCAAAAATGTTTTATTGACCTAATTAAGAATATGAATTTACTGTAATCATATGAAGCTTGTTGATTGAAATTTTTTATAATAATTCAAAAGAGTTCATTTTATTGCTTTTATTGTGAAATATTGTTAACTTTTACTTTTCCTCAATTTTTAGATACTTGATTCACTTTTGGTATCCATACTTGTTTGGGAGGATATGTAATTGTGCATGCATTATGTTTTTATTTTATCACTCACAATTATGCCTTTTCAAGGTTTTCCTCTAATAAGAGCTCGAATGACCATTGGTTCTGCAATGGGAATGTCTTGGGATAGATCAATCGTGGTATTATATGAACTATAATAATATTTTCTCTTATAAACATCATCCTTAGAATTCCAATAGGCCATTAGATCCTTTAGAGGAATTCCCTAAGATGTCTCAGGCTTCATCAAATCATTAATAGAAGAATATAGAGAATGGGACCTTGTTGACAAAATTTAATAACCCTTTTATCTACAAGTTATATAATGCTTTTGTCATAATGCATAAGAGGCATTGTCTCAATGTCCATTAATATCATGATAAATGAAAAATGGTTTACCTTTTACTTTCTTAAGATTATGAGGAGGGTGATAGTAGTTTGAAGGTAGAGTGAGTAACTTATTATCCAATAATGTATATGGAATACACGTGGTGGATCTCTAAAAATGTGAAACTTGAGTGGTTGTCATTTATTGAATGTAGGTTTATTTATTATAGGTTTTACTTTGTAGACTGATCCTTTCCATTTATTTATGACCTTAACCTACTTTTCCTTGGTTGTATATTTTCCTTGGGAAGTGGAATAGTTCATTTGACTTCTTTGTTTGGGACTCCTTGTTTTAATTTAATGTCCTCATGTGTCTTTTTGGGGACTTGGAATGAGTACTAACTCTTCTTCTAATATAAGAATCTCAAAGCAAAGATCTTGAAATGAATCACAAGTTCAATAAAGCAACTTTACTTTGAGAGGATAGATGAGGCCCATACATAATATATATTATTTTTCCAATTCTATTGGATTATATGTCAATTGGTGCATGCAAGTCTTAAATCGTAAAATATAATCACAAACTGGCTATGATTCTCTTTGATGAATAAAATTTAAATGCTCATATGTAACCCTTCGTCCCTTATTCTAAATGTATCAAATTAAAAATATCTCTTCAAACTCAAGATAGGAGTGAAAACACCCATTAGGAAGAGAGTGAAACCAACCCAAAGCATTTCCAATTAATTTTTTTTTTAAATATTTTTCGTAAAATCTGACTACAATCATATTTTTCCATAGAAGCTCTAAAATCTCTAAGATGTAGATAAAGATCACTACTTCAATCAAACATATTAATGTAGGCATGATGAATTTGTGAGATAATTGTGCATTTATAATCTTATACACAATTTTATTTCCTTGTATAACATTAGAATTAATCCAAACATGATATTATTTGCTCTCTAAGGGTATATGGTGCATTTTGTGTTTCAAGGAACCCAAAACATGCATTAAGGATATGACTTCTTGGGAAGGCATGGCAATATTATTAAGTAGTTCATTCAATAGTCAAATCTTATTATTGTAAGTTGTCATAAATAAATTATTACAAATGGGTGAATAAGGTCTATGAATAATATTATTTATACTAAACATAGGTTAATAAAAATCATCATAGTCATTACTAACATTTTCTTCCATAGATTCACATTCTATAAATGTATTACTGTATATAATTGAATTATCATTACATAGAGTTTCATCACATTTTGTTTTGATATAAGGTTTGTGCGAAGAGATATTTTGAATTTGTATTCCAAGAGAGGATAAAGAATCATCACATGTGTTTGTATCATTTAGCATTTTTAGAGAGAAAATGAATTTCACAAGCTTTTATCATTTCTATAAAGAAATAAGGAATTTCAACTTATTATACCATTTTTAGATAGAGAAATAATTTCACATGTTTTTTCCATCACTAGAGAGAAGGAATTTCACATTGATTTTCCATTTCTGTAGAGAAATGAGGAATTTCATATGCTTTTGCCATTTCTATGTAGGGCTTATGCTATTATATTTTATAACAGTTAATGTGGTGAAGTGAGATGGAAAATTTTAGATATGGGGTATATTAAAAGAGAAATTATTCACATTTTATCCCATATGACATGTTAGGAACATTAATATATTCATTATTATTATTTTCCTCTCATTCTTGTGTATTATTAATATAAGAATGCAAATAATAAGGGGAGTAGGGTCTTTTATTTTAGAATTAGCGTGTTTATTTTCTTCTTCACTATTATACAGACTTTTGACTTTCATAATTAGGATCATGCCCATAATAATAATCATAATAATTTCCATGAAAATCATATTAAATCTTAATCCTTTCATTTTAAAATAATTTTGTTCTGCTAATCAAGTCACTTCTCTCTTTATTTCCAAGAAAAAAAAATTAAAAAAATTACAATTTAATCCAATGCACCTTGGCTTATTTCCTATATAGCTTGATTTTTTGGGTGAATTAGGACTATTTCATTGTTTTGTTTATATCTATAAATTCTAAACTAATCTAAATGCATTTCTTACTTTAGAATTTTTTTTTAAATACAAAAAAAAAATCAATCACTTTCATGCATTTAGTTTGAGTTTTTTTTAAAAATAGAACTTTATTGTCTTTTTTTTTTAATACAAAACTTTTGTAAAAGACAAAGGACTTTATCTTTTTTTAAATTCATTATTTAAATTATTTTTATTAAAAAAAAAGAGAGACACATTCCTTTAAATATTTTTCCTTTTCTTTCCATAAAAAGATAGACCTTTTTTAGTTGATATTATATTTTTCATATCAACTTGGCAAATTTATTGTAATTCTCTATCATTTTTCCAACTCTTATTTATTACTAGTTATCTCTTTTGCATTCTAGAAAAATCATTCCTTTGGTTTCTTGCCCCTCCTACATCTTTGTTCTATAAGTGATTTTTCACCTATTGACTTTTTGGTCATTGGGTGAGCTTTCAAAGCATAATGATTCAATTTTTGCTCAAATTTAAAGTCACATCCACCAATTATCATTTATGTAAATAACATATATAGTATATTTTAACTTTTAAATATTTGGTGCACATAGTAGATGGCATGGATCCTCAACTGGATACAAAGACTACCTCCACCAAAATTCAAGAAAAATGGCAAGCAAAAAATGATGAGGCCTTAGGATTGATTGGCATGGTCATGACCCCTGAATTGCATATCCACATTGATGGTTGTTCTCTTACCTCCACTTCTTGGTCTAAACTTAAATTTGTTTATGACATTGTGAATGAATCTCATAAAATTCAAATTCAAGATCAATTGATTGATTTAAAATATAATGACTTCAAAACTATGGATGATTTCTTGATTAAAGTTCATTCTTTACATTTTTAATTAGTTGGTTTAGGCATTAAACTTTAATATTTAAATTTAATTCATATTATCATGAAAAAATGTTTACCTCAACCTTTTTAATAGTTTATTACTAATATTGATTCGTAACTAGATTTTTCTACTCTATCTACTATGATGATATTTGAATTATTTTGTACTTTATTTCATCAATAAGAATAAAATTTGATTCAATTTGGTAGTCTTAAGACTAATAAACATGTTTTTATTTCTAAACAACAACATAATAATGACAAAGAACATGCTAATGTTAATAATACACATGAAAATAAAGATAAAAAAATCTAACTCTAAACCTAATGAAATTTAGAGTGTAATTATTGTGACAAAAATAATCATGATGAATACTACTATTTTAAAAAGAAATGTGATATCAAAAATAGAAAGCTTAAATTTAAAGACAATGCTAATACTAGTAACAATAAGACTCAAGCAAAATAAAAGTCTAATACTAGAGTTGCTTTTACTTGTGCTTTGTGTACTTCTCTTATTTAATAGATTATTAATTTTGGTGATACTCAACATATGACATCCAATACTCAATTATTTACTTCTTTAGAACTAGATCTTTCTAATAATCACTTAAGTCTTGCAAATCATGCTTCTTGTAATGTTGAAGCCATAGAAAATGTTAAAATACCTAATAGTGAATTGCATAATATATTGTTTGTTCTGGATTTGAAATTAAATTTACTTTCCATACCTCAATTATGCAAACATGAATATAAGGTAGAATTTATTAATGATACTTGTTATGTTAAATATACTAAGCAAGATCTTCAAGTAGTTCTATTGCTTTTTTAGACAATGATAATTTGTTCAAATTTACATGTTTCTCTTCTCCCTCCTCTTCTCATGCTTTTATTTTTTTGAATGATGCTAACTTGTGGCATGAAATATTAGGACATATCAATTACCAAATTATTTAATTAATGAAAAAAATTTAATATGGTGCAAGATTTGCCTAAAATTTCTCCCACTACTTCTACTTGTAATGGTTGTATGGTTGGTAAAATTCATAGATAATCTTTTCCTAAAAATCACTTTTGGCGTGCTATTGAAAAGCTTTATTTATTTTATAGTGATATTTTAGGTCCTATGTAAACTCCTTATATTAATGGTACTAAGTATGCCTTAACCTTTGTTAATGATTGTGCTAGGTGAGTATGGATTTATTTCTTGAAAACTAAATATCAAGTTTTAGATACTTTTATTGAGTTTCATGTCTTTATTGAAAAACAACCTCATTGTTCTTTACACATATTACGCACTGATAATGGTACTAAATATGTTAACAATGAATTTATTTCATATTGTAAGCAACATGGAATTAAACATGAGAAAACTATTTTATACATACCTGATGAGCAAAATGGTGTTGTTGAATGTAAATAGAGGACTATCACTAAAATGGCCAGGTATATGTTGCATGCTAAAAATATGCATTATAAATTTTAGGCTGAAGACATGTTTTATGTTGTCTATTGTATAAATGAGACTCACACTAAATTGGTTTTAAATATTACTCCTGGACAAGCTTGGAGTGGTAGAAAACATAATTTAAAACATTTATGTGTTTTTTATTATGATACATTTGTTCACATTCCCCTTGAAAATTGTAAGAAATTAGATTCTAAAGTAGATATTTTTATATTTGTTGGTTGTGATTAATCATCTAAATATTATAGGGTGTATGATTTTTAAATTAACAAACTCAAGATTAAAATGGATGTTAACATTGTTAAAAATGGTGTACTTGATTGTGCTTCTAATTTTGATTCTTTTGATATAGTTTTTGCTTCTTTTCCTTTTGAAACTAGTGATGATCATAATGATACATTGCATAATGATGTTGTTCTTCAGATTCCTTCTCCTTCTTATAGTCTTACTCCACATAAATCTATGCCTAAGTGGGCCAATATTACTATAAAAGATTCTAGAATTCATGTCAATCTTAATGATACTCATAGAACTAGGCAACAATTTTGTAATTATGAATTGATGTCTAAACTTATTCACAATAATGGTCATCAAACTCTAAAACAATCTCAAGGTCACACTCATTGGGAAAAAGTAATGCATGATGAATACAACTCTTTGATTTATAATAACACTTGGGACTTAGTCCTACTACCTAAAAGGCATAATTTAGTAAGTTGTAAATGGCTGTTTAAGACTAGGTTCAATTCTGATAATCAAATTGAAAAATATAAATCTAGATTAGTTGTTAGAGGTTTTTCAAAAATTTAAGGAATTGACTATAATTAAACTTTGGCTCTTGTTGCTAAGATGCCCACAATTAAAGTTATTTTAGCTTTAGATGCTAACATGCATTAGCCTATTTATCAAATAGATGTTAAGAGTGATTTCTTAAATGGTGACTTGCATGAATAAATTTACATGTCTAAACCACTTGGTTTTATTAAGAAAGGAAATGAACATCTTGTATGCAAGTTAAACAAAGCTATTTATGATTTAAAATAATCTCCTAGAGAATGGTGCTCTAAAATCTATCAATTTTTTTTATAGCTCAAGGCTTTACTCATAGTTCTAATGATCCAAATATTTTTGTTAAAAATACTTCAAATGACATGGTTATCATTATTTTGTATGTTGATAACTTGATCATAACTGGTAGTAATAATTAAATAGTTTTTTGTACTAAAAATTCTTTGAATAATACCTTTGAAATGACTGATTTGTGTCTCTTACATTACTTTTTAGGCATTCAAGTTTGGCAAGAAAAGGATAGTATCTATATTTATCAATCTAATTATGCATATGATTTATTATCTAGATTTAATATTTCAGATTGTAAACCTATTTATAATCATAAAATTGGTGTTAAATTACTTAATGACATGGTGAAATAAACTGTTGATCTAATTCTATATAGACAATTAGTTGGTAGTTTGAACTATCTTACTCATACTCATCCTGATATTGTCTTTTTTATTGGATTGGTTTATCACTTTATATCTAAACCTCAATATACTCATTTTAAATATGCTTAAATAATTCTTCACTATACTAAATGTAATCTAACTTTTGGCATTGAGTATACCTTGAATAGTAATTTTTCTTTGGTAGCTTATTCAAATTCTGATTGAGCTGGTGATCTTAATGATTGTAGATCTATTAGTAGTTATTTCTTCTTTTTGGGTTTCAACACCATTTTATGGAATAGTAAAAATAGAACTACTATATCTTTATCTTCCACAAAATCTAAATATAAATCTTGTAATCATGCTGCAAATAAATATATTTAGCTTAGAAGACTTCGTACATATTTGGGCCACCCATAACATTTGGCTATTCTAATTTTTGGTGATTGCCTTAGTAAAAAATCTAGTTTTCCATGTAAGGTCCAAGAACATTAAGATTCAATATCACTTTCAACATAAATTTCTTAAAAACAATCAAATTCTTCTCTCTTTCTATCCTACCGAAGAACAACTAGCTAATATCTTCACTAAGCCACTATGTAAATACAAGTTTGTTTTCTTTTGTAACAAGTTAGGATTGAAGGAAATTATCATAAAGGGTGAGAGTTAGTGATGTTTTCTCCATTATTATTTGTTTGTAAACCCATAAATAAATTTTAAGGGGGAGTGTTAGAATTACTCTTTATTTAGGATAATTTATTTTATCCTAAATTTCTTTTTCGTGTGTGAGATATATTTATATTTATATGAATTATTAATTCATATAAAATCTAGATTTCATGAGGTTTCACTCACCTCTTTATGATTCTTTATAATTTTTTATTTACTTACATGAGTAACTCTTTTTTCAACATGGCACACACCTCCATTTTATTTATAAAAGACTAGGACATAAGTGGTACACACTTAGGGGGCTTGTAAGGTCATAATGAGATTATATGTAACTCTCATTTTCCTCTTTTAGATCTATAAAATAGCCCTTATTATCCTCTTTTCCTCAATAATAATCTTATAGATCTCTCTATTCCTCTCTTTTGATCTTGATTTAATCTTGTACTTGTGGATATTTTAGTTTTAAGCTTTCTAATAAGATCACATCAGTTTTATTTGATACATTTAGTTTTTCACTTTATAACTCTTATCACTTATGGTTTGCTCTTGAGAGGTAACTTAGTATTATTCATTCTTGCATTTTCTCACACTTTCATGCTATGTCATTAATAATTATTCTTGGGTTAAAATCCTTAACCTCATCTACTAACATCGTTAATTACATGTGTTTGACTATTAGTCCATTCATTATCATAAACATAATGGATGGAATTGACCAATTAGGGGTTTGTATTTGCTTCTCCATTTTAGATTTATTAGAATTTAAGAAAGCTATTGAGATAAAGTAAAGGACTAATCCAAATAGGTAAACAATCATGGAGGTAATAGGGTTTTGGGAATGAAAACCCTTCCACAGGATGAGAGATATTAAGGGTTTCTAATTGGTTCTCCATTTTAGATTTATTAGACATTAAGAAAGCTATTGAGATAGATATAAGGCTTAATAAAAATAGGTAAACAAACATGGAGGTACTAAGGTTTTGGAAATGTAAACCCTAGTGTTGAGGTCAAATATGATGGGTAAATTAGAAATCATATTTTAAAGCAAATATACGACCCTAGTGACAAAGGAATGGTCCCTAGAGAAACATAGGGTTTGGAATAGTTTGAGCAATGTACAAGTTTACCAATATGTTATACCTTAATTTGGTTTTAGAAAACCTAATATGATAGAACTAGTAGAATAATGATTAATTTATATTTATATAATATACACAAATACTCATGAAAGTGATTGAAACTATAATTAATTATGTAAGATAAATATAAAAATAAATGTATAACAAGAGGTAAGAAAGATCTTACCTTATTTGTCATAATGTTATGAGTTGTGAATGTTTGAATGTTGTGTCTTTGCATTGTGTAAATGATTTATTCAAGGATTTTTCCATCCTATTGTCTTTGGTCACTTCCATAAGGTTGGTTTGATATCGATAGTTGCTACTAACTTAAAATGGTTGGTACTATCCTTACACATAGAAAACTATTATTTTATTTTAAGATGATGTGCCTATGTCTATAGTGTTTGTTTCTAACTTTAATTATTATTCCATAATCATGTAGATACACATGTATGATCAAACCTTAATTTTTCATAAGCAATCTAATATCAAATGGGGATGTCAGTGAAAGGGTTGAGTTAGACTGACCTTGGTCAATCCCCATTGATTTACCAAGTGTTACACTACATTTCCAATACTCCATAGAGTGCTCAAACTAAAATGTAGTTATCCTACCAATGCGTGTGTATTTGTAATTTTGGATGTAATCTTAGATATTCTCTTCTAATTTCCTTGGTACATGCATGAAAATTTAAATTAACCTTTATAAGCTTTAGATTTAGCTCTAAAAATTTCGTGGGTGTAATATGTAATATTTTCTAGCTCTTGATAATGTAAAATGCATGTCCTAAAATATTTTATAGTGACTTTGTATATATATGAGCCTCTAACTTTGAATTAATGACCTAGTGGCACGTAAAGTTGACCAAAATAAGCTCAAACATGCCCAATAATGGTCATAAAGTGAAATGTACCAAAAATAAATTAAAAATATGTTTGGGTCACTTCTATAATCTTTGGTCACTATTGATAGTTGATATAGATCGTAAATAATGGAATTATCATGAGGCCTAAAAAGACTCTATGATGAAATAAAAGGTCAGAGATCTTTATAATATGGAAATTCAAGATGAAGATAATAGGAAAAAGGTGTCACACAACCATACATGAAAATTTGTGTAAATGCATTATGAAAAAAGGCTTGTACAAAATCTAGGTATTTACATCAAGACCTAGAAGGAAGAAGTATAAAGAGGGATGAGCCATGAGGAAATATTTGGTGAAGCTTTTTTATTGCTTGAATTTTTTTTGTATGTAATCTTTGGGAGATTTTAAGAAGTTTTATTTTTATTTTTGTTTTTATTGAAGTCTGATACTTCATAAGAAAATTAAAAACAAAAAGGGGCATTAAGATAGAACTAGAACGTGTTTATTTGAAAATAAATTTCTATTGATCTAGAAGTAATTTATGCTAACATAGAAGGTGTTTATTTGATTTTTTAATATAATCTACACATTTGGTTGCTCATTGGAGGTAAAAATGAAATATTAAATGATTGAAAAATATAAAAAATATAGTGTTAGTTATATGTGATAAATCACCGTAAATATGGTAAAAATGTCATGCAAATTATTGTGCTAGTTAATTTTTTTGGAAGACTAATGTTTTGGTCTAAGGCATCTCCCTGAAGTACCATTATATCTAAAACATCCTCCATAGTTCCATTTTTTCTTATGTGGCATTAAAAACTTGTGTATGTTGATATCCTTTCTAGGGCATTGAAGATCAGAAAAGGGCTTTGAAATTCTCCTAGAAAATGTCTAAATCCACATGTGGCATATGAAAAATGGTCATGTAGAACTAGTGAGTTAATAAAAGTGTTGAAATTGCAAGTAATGGTGTAGTAAAAGTATGTAAAAAGACATAAGAATGATTCACAAAATAATTCAAAATTTTGAAATAATTAATTGGGCCCCATATCTCTTGTTTGGCACTATCCATTTAATTATTGTCAAGTAAATTCTCTTGCTAAACATTATCATTGCCATTAGTTTATTTTTATTGTTACAAACTCAGTTATTAGGTAGTATTTTTTGATCACATAGAAAATAAGTAGTTAAATATTAGTTTTTAGACCCTAAGTTTCACCTATTGAAGTAGGTGAGTTGGTTTCAAGGTGGAAGTTAAGGTATTACTAGGCAAGAGGTCTCAAGTTAAAATCTCTTCACCTTTATTTCTTTCTTGGAAGTTGTTATATGAAATAAAATATGTATATATAGAATATGTTGAGGTTAATATTCAATAATATGCATAGTGGAGTTGGTGAAAATCATTTTGTGAGACATTGAACTAGAAGAAGGTTAAGTGGTCAAATCCCACTAAGTATAAAACAACTTTTAAATTTTGTCATTTTTCGTTCATTTAGCTTATGGTATAAGGATTTATTATCAAGTTCATATTTTTCCCAACCATAATCATGTAACTACTCATTCATTAGGCTTTGTAATGTTTTTAATCCCTCATAGATCTTTTTTTTTTGTTTTGGAGTCTCCCCTTGTGAGTTTTATGAGCATGTATTAAATTGGAGACACAAGTCAATATAAATGTACAAGCAGTGCATTTTTGGTGGAATTTGACACCCTATTTTTTATTGAGATTTGAAAATGGAAATTTTGGGATAAAAAACCATGGGTGTAACACATTTTATGGAAAATTGTGTTAACAATGACAACCATGTTACATTTCAAGGTTTACATGTCCCTAGGGATATGACAAGTTGATAGAGCCAATGACACCCATATTGATTTTGTTGCTAGCTCTAAGATTGAGTTATGTTATAGTGACATTTTTGGATAGATAGGAGGCTATGTTTTTATGTTCAATTTTAGGTATTGAGTTATTTGAGATCATTGATGAGGATTATGACAAATTTTCTAATTATGTTTTTCACTACAAGGACTTCTCACCTCTCTCCTAATAAGGGGAAGAGAATGTATTGGTATTCAATTAGTTTTTGATGATTATAAAGTTGATAAGAGCTGCTAGAATTAGTGGTTTTGAGAAAAGGGAAGTCAACATTGTTAAGAATCAAGGTATGTGCACCATATAAATATATGACATTATCCTGAGACACAGATTGATGTAGTTAAACATTTCCATGATGGTGTTTATATTGCAATACATGTACATAATGTTTAGAGAGAATGAGCATGCCCAATAGGATTTTAATTATCCATGTCATAATCTATAGATCATAAGATTTGTGAAGTGGCATAGGTTGATCAACACCAATATGTAAAGAGTGCTAATTTTCAAGTACGATAGAGACTTTTGGATGGCTTCATAGTCATATACTTTGGATCATATTATAAACCCGTTTGAATCAAAGGGAGATTTGTTGGGTTGTGTGATCCAAAATTATATATTTGTTAGCATGTTATTTTTTATATGTTGTACATAGTATCAATCTCATGAGAGACACCCCATTAGTAAAATAATAAATGTTAAATTAATATTGGTTAATAACTAATGATATTAACTAATTAATAATGTTAGTGTTTAATTGTACAAGTGTAGTTAGTTGGGTCCGTTGGAACATTGGGTATCATATGAAAACTATTTCATAAGCTTATTTAAGTTTGAGGGTGAATCAATACATTTTAATCGATTATTTTACCATTGTTAAATCTTATTTTATTTAATACAATATGTAGTTTTATTCTATTTACTTGTGCCTATCCCAACATGTCTTAAATGTAGGCATGATGAAAAAAGTCTTAACTATTTGTGGTACCCTTTATGAGTTACCTATGCAACATAAAAAAAAAAGAGGTATTATCCAAAATTATTCATAAATATAAAATCATACAACCTCATATTAATTTATCTAGAGTTACACCTTTTACAGTTTTGGTTTCTACAGTTACAACTTCTAGAGTTACATTTCCTATAATTACAACTCCTAGAGTTATAGCTACTACAATTACACCACCTAGAGTTACAATATCTACTCATTCACATCACAATATTTTATTATCCTAAAATATTTCATATGTTATTTTAAATACCTACATAGAGTTCAAATATACAACAAAACATTTGAACTAATACATGTGCTTATTTTTGATAAGTTAAGGTAGTTCTTCTAGCCCATCATTGTGATGACTTTCTTGGTGATGATGATTTAGGTTACCATACAACTTGTGATCACATTTATAATACTTATAGTGACACATCTAACTCCTCACATTCATGGTCCTCTCTTGTAGACATTTATAATGGATTATCGATTAGCATTTCTAACCTATCTCACTCACTTCAATGATACAGTACATTGTATATGGCTTTTTTAATCCTTTCTTCTATATTTTATACCTTTCATGTGCCTTTTTATGGTTTATTAATCTAATTTTGGGTGCATCATGTTTATTTATTTATTTTCATTACTTCATCCTTGATTTTCTCCTTAACCCATGCTTTTTCTTCATTTGAGATTTATGTTTTTGCATTGATTTTCTTTGCCATTTTTCTAGCCCCTTGGTTTATGTTTCTTGATTTGTTTCCTTGGTCTTTGCCCCTTTGATTTTTTATCCCATTAAAAAATATTGTGTATAATTCCAAATTATGAAAATATATTTATCGAGGCCATCCAACCTAGCATGCATTGAATTTTAATGGGAATTGTATGTTAGTACGAATTCTTTTTTTCTTGCTTTTTTCTCACTTTCACCCCTTAGATGTGTTTCTTATTTCCTCATGTTTTCACCCCTTGGATTTTTTATTTCTTGATTAATCTCTCATTTATTCTTATTACATATGCCCCTTATCTTCCTCCTTATTTAGTCAATTATTCTATAAACTTTTTAAAATTGAAAAAACATGGAAAAACATTTTAAAAAAATTATTTACCTTTATATTTATCAATTACATGGCTTCACATTGTTATATATCATATTTTTTTACGTATGTTAGATGTTTACGTACCTATTATCATCAAAATTTACATACTTGAGGAGGTTGTTCAAGCCTCTTCACTTAAGTGATAGCATAGAGATACCTCTAGGCTATGGGTGGCCTAATCAGTGAGGTGAATCTCTAGATAGGGCTAGCTCCCTTGATGTTATCACCTTAAAACTACTAGTAGACCTATTGCTTATTGGGAGAATGGAGATAAAACCAAAATTAAACTAAAATAGGGAGGTGATGCACCAAATTAACACCTTCCACTTGACTAGACTACACTAAAAACATGAATTAGGCCTAAATTTGATTAAATTTCTCAACAAGGACCTTCAAGGATGACTATTTTAACATGGAGGTCATAGACAATGGGTTGAATACAAGGGATAATAAAGAGGCCTAAGGAAGACACTAATTAATAAAATCCACTTCTAAACTATGTAAGTCTATCCAAACTCAAACTCACCATGTGACCTGAAATAATACAATCCATTTTCAAAGAGGTAGGATAGGACAAATGTGAGAGAGTGAAGGCACTACTACTAGAATTCATTAACAATCACATAAGTACATTGATTATAAGCATTTGAGAAGGTAAGAAAAAACTTTATTTAACATTCAAGGCATATTACAAGTGTTCAATTGAGAATGGATTTGACATGCTCATCCAAAGGATCCTTATAATGCCAAAATCGGGCATATATATAGAAAAGAATGAGGAGAGAAAAGAGACGTGTAAGAGAGGTCTAAGAAAAGTATCACTTCACAAAGAAGTGAGTTACAATCAAGAAAAATTCTAAAGAATAGTTCAAAGTCATATTCTTTATAAGTGTTGATTGGTGTGATGATAACTTTCTCAAATGTGGCATTGGAGATGCTTCATTGCCTTTATGACTCATCTACCCTCCTTGAAACTACCTATTGAAAGTGATTAGGGAATTAAAAATCATACTTTTATGTTATAAATAATTGTGTTACCTTATAAATATATATAATATCCCAATCTAATCATCTTTTCACATTTTTTTTGTAATCTCTCTCATCATTCTCATGTTTTCTCTCTAGGTAGAGTTATTCCTTGTAGCCTTATTTTAATGCAAAGATCCTAGTTTGAGATATACATGAAACTTAAAATTAAAAAATGTATATTTAGGTACCCATTATCCTATTATATCTTCACCCCAAATTTTATGATCTGACTCCCAAGGTCGACTTACTTTCTCAACCTCCATTTTTCCCAATTAGGCCTAATGCAAGCCCACAATACTAGATACCATACAAGGCCATATATTACCACTATAAAAAATAAAAAATAATTTATGGGACATTAAATTATACATTTTAAAAAAAATTTAAGCCATTCCAATGGGTGGAACTCAATTTATGTAAGTTTTAGACATTTTATCCCTAGTTTGACCATGCAATGCCCTTAAGAGGTTGAGGGCTAATAAAAATGAAGATTTTGAGTTATATGGTGATTTTAAAAAAAAAAAATCTTGTGTGGGGTATAAATCAACACTAATAAACCTCTCAAATTTTTATTTTCCTTTGGTTAATTCTCGGTACCTCTCAAATAAGCAAAAAGGGAGCAAATTATGTGCAAAAGAGAACTATGTATGCAATATAGGTGTTTTGGTCCTTTGGATAAATATTAAAACCTGTTAAACACCTTAAAAATACATTTATGGATTTTAAACACTCTCTTTTTCATAAATTAAATCACCAATCCCAATGTAAACCTTGCATCTTTCCTTGGATTCTTGACAATAGGCTTGTAAAAGAAAGTTCTTGGTAGGCTTATATGTCTTCACTGGTTTGGTGTTTATAAAGAATTAAGAGATGGTATTCATTATTGATAATATTTTTCATAATTACCCACACATTCCTAAATTCTCCTCAAGTCTTTCATTTCTTCATTTATCTTTTCAAACTTCACTTTCTATGCAGGGTTTGTGTCTCTTTAAGCAAACTTGTAGGTTTCTATTCTCCCTTATACAAGTTGTTAACCATGAGTTTATGACTCATTTAAGCCTTGTTTTAATATTCCATGAGATATTGTATTAGTTTTCCAGATAAAAAACTCTTTGAAGCTTCTCAACTATCTCAAAAGGTTGGTTTTTAATGGCAAATAGTAAATTGGTGTTCTTCAGGCCTACATGTGTGTATGTAAAGTATATTTTTGGAGTAAAACACCTCAATTCCTCCATAATTAATTGTAAAATAATCATTATAACAATTTTCCATCCCCATATGGTGTGAATATGACATTATTATGCATGAAAACTTTAACATGACTATGATTGAGTCATTATACCCTATTTTAGGCCTGCAAGCTACAGAATTAGGCCATTATCTATACTTTCTCAGCCCACACGTGCTATAAAATGGCTCAAATATATTATAATGATACATAAAATGTATATACATGTGTTTCCAAAATTTAAAAAAATCATTTTAATCCATTTATAATACAAATATAGCCATCAGGTTGTTTGCAAGGTTTTAGGAGGGTTTTAGGATTGAAAACTTCTTAAGGTTGATTAATGAATATCTAGACCTTAATATCCTGACTAATACCACAATTTTAGAGGGAATGGGGTACATAAACGAATAATAACACCATTGTATCCCATGAATTACTCATTCAACCTCTAAAGTGATGAATCAAGCCTTCTCAACTATGTCAGCTTGTTCTAAGAGGTCAATGTGAGGTTTTGGGATACATTAATCATCCAAATGCTTTGTTTTGATTAAAAATTCATCTAAAGGTATTATATCACCTTCCCTAATGTCTCCCAATTTTTTTCAAGTGTCTTAACTCCTTAACAAACTTAAAACCTATTATGACCCATAATGAGGATTTAGGGATAATCCTAACACATTGACCTTAAGAGCCTATTTTGGATGTTTTCTCTCCCTTGTACCGAGTTTAAATATTTCAAGGATATATTTTAATATATTATTCACATCAAAATTAAATTTAAACCCCAACTCATCCCAAAACTTGCATGTTTATTCATGCTTTATACACAGGCCTATAAGAGCTCATTAGGCTTCTTTACTATATTTTGAGAGTGAGTCTTATTCAACTTGATTGTTGACATCTTAGTGATCCCAAAAAGCATTTGAGAACTAATTCATACTTTTTTTTACCTTAAAACTTCCCAACACTCTATTTCACACCATGAATATGTCCTCACTTCTCATTTTCTTATAACTAGCCTGTAGGTACTTAAGTGAGGTTTTAGGCCTGAATAGGCTTCTTACAATTTTTTTCACTTTGGGATTATGTATAATTTAATTAAAATTTGAGAAAATTATGTACATATATATTGGTATCCTTTTATTTTTACTACCCTCATTCTTCAACCTTTAACTTTGAACAAGTATGCCTCTAAGTATCAAACCTGAAAACTTACCAATCTTGAAAAATGTTACTCATTTATGACCTACACAAACATGAATGTGATTGGAGATTGTTTTATATGATTAATGAGTATCTATAGGGACTTAAAAAACATTCCTCCAATATCAATGAGCTCACAACTTCATTATAAATGCCCAAAACCAATATGTGGGGTTTATCTAGGGTTTTAGACTTGCTAAACTTGTTAGCATTTGTTTATAAAGCATATCCCTTTGAACTCCTAACTACTATATGGAAAATTGATGGAATTAAGGCCCCAATATTTTTCCAAGAGCTTAGGTGCTGACTCTCTCTCTCCTTAGGGGATTGAGCATCTAAAAATGACCATTGTGATCTTGTCAAGAGTTCGATAGGAATGAAAGTAAGCTTCTTGCATGATTAGACCTAAAAATCACTCCCTTACATGGGTTTAGGCTTGAGGGAGATGAAAGACACATTTTCATCCATTTCCACCTGAATGTAAGACTTCTAATCCTTACAAGTGACTAAATTATCCTCTAAAGAGAAATTATGCTCCTTTAGATGTTAAACCTACAACATTTGACCATGTTTCTAATCTGTAACTACATTTATGACCATGGGACTATCATATTACATTGAATAAACTTATCAATCTACTTTGACATGTGCATTCATATGCAAGATACTACTTTGGCCCTTATACTAGCCCACTACCTTGTATCACATTAAATTAGTCATGAGGATGACTTGAAGAGCTTCTATTTTCAATTCAACTTGAAGACCTATATCAACTTTGATGACCTCATTCACATGAATATTATTTTTATAAAGTAATACTATGTTTAATTAAGCATTTTAAACATTGTATATAAGTGTTAACATGAGAAGCTGACTTGATCAAGCCAAAAACATGAGATCTTTAACATTTGTTAAATACCTTAAAATATGCCAATTTACATTAAAATTTGCTAAACATGCATAAAGACAAAGTTATAACCAATATACAATCACTTGAGGACCATGAAATCATGTTTTGGCTATGCCACCCTAGGAGGCCTCTAACACTACAAGGACAATAAGATAACTTACCATGATAAGACAAGATATGAGCTAGATAAACACCTTCAAGGCTATCAAAAAAGTTAAATATGAGCTAAATATCAAGTTTTTAATTAGACTCACCTATGGTAGACAAATTTGGATAACATATTTGGTGACCTCTTGGGATTGCATGCTTGTTATGTACCTTATACTAGTTACCTTGTCTATTTATTGGGCTATGGAGTCACACATCACTCAACTTTAGACATGATTAGACCTTAAATATAATTATAAATGCCTTGAATCAACTGAGATAACTGAAATACCTCCAAGACACACAATAAAGCAAGAAAAACACACTAAATCAAGACACACACTTGTGCTACAAAACACTTAGGAAAAACAAAGCATAAGAACACTACCAAATACAACTAACCTTAAGACATATTCTTCCTAGATCAAAAGTAATTTTTTTAAAAACACCTCCGCTATGAGATGGACCATGATGTAGAACATGCTACCCTTTCATCATGGTGTTTTATGGAATAAACATCGTACTTACCAACACATTTGGCATACCCTCAAGTGAATTATTATCATCAAGCATGTTTCTAATGAAGACATACTCATCTTGTGGCCCAATATTCACCTCAAATTGATCCTTGATCTTTTAAATCACCTCAAACATGATCACCTCTTTACTCATAGGAACAACATCATCTTTAGCTTCAAGTGGTTCCATGAAATAGTGTGTTTAGTCTTTAATGATCTATTGGGGGTTCCTATATTATTCTTCAAGAAAGAGAGTAACTTCACAAGCATATTAAATTTTCCCTATAGGATGTATGTACCCTTTACGAGTCTCAAACTCATTACAAATCTCCTAATATTTTTGCCACATATCATCTTTAAACTCTTTATGTTGGCTTGAGAATGCATCTTGCATATGATTGTCACCTTGAGTACCTATATCCATAACCTTCTTAACTATTATCATGTGAGTATGAGATTCATGGTGGTTACTTGGGAGGTCATCAATCATTTTTATAACTTGGATTTAATCTTCAATGGTGATAATCTTGTCTTGGATCCCAAATATCACAATGACATCATGAGACAATTGCCATGTTTGCTTTAGATCTTTTATTGGATTATTTTTGAGAACTACAACCTCATTTGTATCCTTATCACAACTCACTTGGGATATAACCACTTTCACATGTTTGAACTACTCTTCATAGGTGATTGGTTCATGCTCATTGGAAACCATTTTAATCATACTTAATACCTTATCTTGTTCACTTGGGAGGTCTTATACTTCAAGACTAGATACAACCTATTCATGGATATTTTAAAATAAAATACCTCATTGAGATTATTCTATTTTTAATTCAACCAAATCTTCTTTACATCAATAAAGAATACCAACATTTTCATTCAAAGGAGAGTTTAAAACAAGTTTTTACCTCTTTTAGGATACTTGAGGCATCTTGGAAAATATCCAAATGTATCTCTATTGCAACTAACTAATCCAATTTATAAAGAGGCTCTAATAACTATTATTCTTGGTCATCCATGATCTCATTAAGTTGATTAGCTAGTTGGGTAACTGTTGCAACTATCTCAATTGAGCATTGTTTACCTTCAAGAGTGTTTTCTCCTTCAAACTCTATTTCCACATGATGAAGGTCACCTCTCACTTCATTTCCAAATATTTATTTAGTCATTTATTCACTAAGGGGAGTGATAATTATGAGTTATTACTCATGTTCACTTGAAGTGTCTTCTTCATATCCTTGATTTTTCTCACTTATAGTTATAACTTGGTCTTCTTCATTTGCCTCCCATAGAACATGTTCTTCTTTAAGAATGGAATGTTCAAAATCACAAAAAAGATTTAAATTTTTTTGAGATCAAAGATCTTAGCATTCTTCTCATTTCATTCATCAATCAATCCCTAAACTCTTGATATGATTTGTTCTTCAACCTTCTCAACAAGGACTTCCTTCTTCATTTGAATGCTCTCTTGAATTTACCTCAATGATGGTAAGGTTTTAGGTTCTTCAACCTTCTCAACAATGACCTCTTTCTTGCTTCGGATTCTTTCTTAGATAGACTTATATTATGAGAAGGTTTTAGGTTCTTGAGGAAGTATGGGTGGGGCTTTAATAGGCAAAAGTTTCTTTTTATCCTCAATTTCCTAATCTATGCATGATTCATATTTCTTTCCCCATTATTTTACCACTTGATTCCAAATTATAACCTTGAACCTATTATATTCCTCTTGATGGTGTGTCAAAATTTGAGGGGTGGGTGAAGGGTTTGGGAAGCTTACAAACTACATTGGATTTTACTAAAAATTTTAATTTTGTATGATCATGTGAGAAGGTTATTAAGGGAGAGAATATTGAGCTTGAGTAACAATGAGTGAGGCTTTCATAGCATCAAGTCTTTTTTGATGGGATATTTCAAGTTAGAGCAAGTTAATAATAAAAGAGGATCGAGTTGGGATTGGAGGGGGTAATTGAGGTTGAAGAGATTGAAATTATTACTTCTCCCATCTTAATAATTGATGCTCCATGCAATGATTCAAATCTATTATTTCTAATCCTTTATTGGTTAGGACATGTTAGTTTCCCTCATCAAATGATACCCACTCATTCCTTGCAAATTATAATGAGTCTCTTAGCTTTTGAATGAGATGAATATGCATAAATTGACTAAGTTCTACATTTATATCTACCTTTCTCATTACCATTTCATTATTTAACATCTTCATGTTCAGCTACAAATATTTCTCTTTCTTTGCTTGAATTTGCCTAGCTATACACTCCTTATATCTTAACTCCTACTAATGGAAATCTTGATAGGACTGATATGAAGGCTGACAAGTTTGGTAAAGTTAATGAAGAAGGGAGGAAGGATACTACTCTTAGTATCAAGAATCATCACATTAATATCTAAGATCATATGGAGGGTAAGTAGGGTCATTCTAAGGTTGGTATTGATAAACATAGGACTGATATAACTCATTAGGCTGTTGGTAAAGATCAACATGCTATTGACAAGGATCAACATAAGTTTGACATGGATCACCAACTTGAGTAAAATAGAAATCCACTCCAAACCCAGTCATGAAACCTCATGACAAAGACAATTGCTTGAAAGAATACTTAGGCTACTAAAATTATTTGAATGTGCTCATATTTTCCATTGGTTCTTATGCTTATGCCTCCAAAGGCTAGTATATTAAAGAACAACACCAATAACTCTTCAATAGATGGTGTCTCTTATCCCATTGGGCATGATAAAACTATTATCATAAAAAATTTCAAACTTGAGGAGGTTGTTTAAGCCTAATCACTTAAGTTATATCATGGAAATGCCTCTAGGCTATGGGTGGGCTAATCAGTGAGGTGAATCTCTATATAGGGCTAGCTCCCTTGATGTTATCACCTTGAAACTACTACTAGACCTATTTATTATTGGGAAAAGGAGAGATAACTAAAATTAAACTAAATTAGGGAGGTGATACACCAAATTAACACCTTCCACTTGACTATACTGCACTAAGAACATGAATTAGGTCTGAATATGATCAAACTACTCAATAAGGACCTTCAAGTATGAGTATTTCAACATGGAGGTCATAGATAATGGGTTGAATATAAGTTCTAATAAAGAGGCCTAAAGAAGACACCAATGACTGAAATCCACTTATAAACTATGCAAGGCTATCCAAACTCACCATGTGACCTTCAAGAAGACAATCCATTTGTAAAGAGGTAGGAGAGAACAAATGAGAGAGAGTGAAGGCACTACTACTAGCATTCATCAAAAATCACATAAGTACATTGATTAAAAACATTTGAGAAGGTAAGAAATATCTTTTTTCAACATTAAAAGGAATAGTATAAGTGTTTATTTGAGAATTTCTTTTCCATGCTCAACTAAAGGATCCTTACAATGCCAAAATCAAGCATATATATAGAAACGAATGAGAAGGAAAGAGAAGAAAGGCATAAGAGAGGTCTAGGATAAGTGTCACTTCATGAATAAGTGAGTTACAATATAAAAAAAATCCAAATAATAGTTCAAAATCATCTTATTTACAATTTTTTCTTGGTATGATGATAACTTTCTCAAATGTGGCATAGGATATGCTTCATTGCCTCTATGACTCATTCACCCTCTTTAAAATTGCCTATTGAAAGTGATTAGGGAATGGAAAATCATCCTCTTTTTTTATAATTAACTGTGTTGCCTTGGAAATCTATTGAATATCCCAATCCAATCATACTTCCACATTTTTTCTAAAATCTCTCTCATCATTCTCATGTTTTCTCTTTAAGCAAACCTATTCCTTATAACTTTGTTTTAGTGAAAATCTCCTTGGTTTGATATATGTAAGAAAATTATAGGAAAAATAAATGTATATTTTGGTACCCATTATCCTCTTATAGATTCACCCCAAATTTCATGATTTGACTCCTAAGGTAGACCTACTTTCTCAACCTCCACTTTTCCCAATTATACCTAATTAGGCCTAATGCAAGCCCACAATACTGGAGACCATACAATGCCATATATTACCACTTAAAAACATAAAATATAATTTATAGGACATAAAATTATTTTTTTTAAAAAATTTTAATCCATTCTAGTGGGTGAAACTCAAGTTATGCAAGTTTTAGACCTTCTAGCTCTAGTTTGACCATGCACAGGGTCAAGGAGGCTGAGCACAAATAAAAATGAATATTTTGAGTTCTAGGGTGATTTAAAACAAACCAATTATTATGATAAGTATAACAAAATATTAATTAGACTATAAAAGTGTTATTTTCCTTTGGTTAAATCTTGTACCTCTCAAACAAGCAAAAAGGGAGTAAATTATGTGCAAAAGAGGACTATATATGTAGTTGTGGGTGTTTTGGTCCTTTGGATAAATATTAAAACCTAGTCAACACATTAAAAATATATTAATGGATTTTAAAAACTCTCTTCCATAAATTAAAATCACCAATCCCAATGTAAACCTTTTACCTTTCCTTAGATTCTTGACAATATGCTTGAAAAAGAGAGTTCTCGGTAGGCTTGTATGTCTTCACTAGTTTGGTGTTTGTAAAGACTTAATAAATGGTATTTTTATTGTTTATAATATTTATTATACTTACATAGACATTAATAATGTATCCTCAAGGATTTCATTTCATCATTTATCTTTAAAAAATTAACTATCTATGTAGGGTTTGTCTCTCTTTGGTTGAGGAAGTGGACCTACATGTCTGTAGACATGTAGGTCTACATTCTCCCTTATTCAATATATTAACCATGAATTTATATATATTTTAATCCATTTTTTTTATATTTCATGATCTCTTGGATCATTTTTCCATCTCAACAACTCTTTTAAGTTTCTCAACTGTCTCAAAAGGTTGGTTTTTGTTAGCAAATAGTAAATTGGTGTTCTTCAAGCCTGCTGTGTGTATGTAAGGTAGAGTTATGGAGTAAAACACCTCAATACATACATAATTTATTGTAAAATAATATTTATAAACCTATTCCATCCCAATATGGTGTGAATAAGACCTTATTATGTATGAAAACTTTAATATTACTATGATTGAGTCTATATGCCCTATTTTAGGCCTACAAACTACAAAATTAGGCCATTATTTGTAATTTTTCAGCCCACATGTGCCAAAAAATGGCTCATATATATGTTAATTACATATAAAATGGCTATATAGGTTTTTAAAAAATCAAACAAATGCATTTTAATCCATTTAGAAGACAAATAGAGTCATCGAGACATTTGTAGGGTTTTAGGCTTTAAACCTTCTTAAGGTTGATTCATAAAGATATAAACCTTAATATCCTAAATAATACCATAATTTAATAGGTAATGGTGTCCATAAACATATAATAACACCATTTTATACTATGCATATATTCATTTAACCTCCAATGTGATGAATCAGGGCTTCTCAACTATGTTAGTTTGTTCTAAGATGTCAATGTGAGGTTTTGGGCAACATTAGTCATCCAAATGCTTTGTTTTAATTGTAAATGACTTAAAAGGGCCTGAAAAATCTTGCTTGATGTATCCAATTTTTTTCCAAGTATATTGTCTTCTTAACAAGCTTAAAACCTATTCTGATCCATAATGAGGGTTTAGGGACAGTCCTAGCAAATTGACCCTAAGAGCTTATTTTGGATGTTTTCACTCCCTTGTAATGAATTTAAATATTTTAGGGATATTTTATAATATATTTTTCACCTAAAAATATAATTTAAATCCCCACTCATTTGAAAACTTGCATGTTTATTTATGCTTTATACACAGGGTTGTAAGTGCTCATTAGGCTTCTTGACTGTATTTTGAGAGTGAGACTTATTCAACTCAATTTTTGGAATCTTAGTGATCCTAGAAAGCATTGAAGAAATAATATATACTTTTTTACCTTGAAAAACTTCCAAAAAATCTATCTAACACCATGAATATGTCCTTCCCTCTCATTTTCTTGCAAATAGCTTGTAGGTCCTTGAGTGAGGTTTTAGGCCTGATTAGGCTTCTTACATTTTTTTTCACTTTGGGATTACAAATATTTTAATGAATATTTTAAAAAAAAATTTACATATATATATTTTTTATCGTATTTTTAATACCTTCATTCTTCAACTTTTAACTTAGAATAAGTAGGCCTATGAGATCAAACCTACAAACTCACCATTCTTGAAGAATGTTACTCATTTGTGACTTGCACAACCATTAATGTGATTAGAGATAGTTTAATAGGAATTATGAGGACCTATAAGGAATTAAAAAACCTTTATCCATCATTAAAAATCTCTAAATTTCATTATAAATGCCCAAAACTGAGCTTATAGGGTTTAGTTAGGGTTTTAGACCTATTAAACCTATTAGCATTCATTCATAATGCATAGCCATTTTAACTCATAACTATTATATGGAAACTTGAGGTAATTATGTCCTACATATTTTTACAACATCTTAGGTTTCTAATCTCTCTCTTTCTCCTATATGCACTAAGAATCTAAAAATGACCATTATGAGCTTGCCAAGAGCTTGATAGGAATGAAAATAAGTTTTTTAATGTTTGGACCTAAAAATCACTCCCTTATATGGATTTATGCTTGAAGGAGATGAATATACATATTTTAATTCATTTCCACCTGAAGATGAGCCTTCCATTTCGTACAAGTGACTAAATTTTCCTCTAAAGAGTGATTATGCTCCTTTAGACGTTGAGCATGCAACATCTGACCACTTTTATAACATATAACTACATTTATGACCTTGGAACTTCCATATTAAATTTAAATAACCTTATAAATCTCTTTTGACATGTGCAATCATATACAATATACTCCTTTGGCCCTTAGACTAGCCCACCACTTTGTCTCACATTCAACTAGTCATGAGGATGACTTGAAGAGCTATCTCTTTGTAATTAAACTTGAAGACCTGTATCACCTTTGATGACCTCATTCACATGATTTTTATTTTTATAAAGGCCTAATATATGAAATTAATCATTTTAGACATTACATATAAATTTTAGCATGATAAGCTGACTTGATCAAGCCAAATACATGAGATCCTTAACATTTTCAAACTACCTTGAAATATGCTAAGTTACTTTAACATTTGATAAACATGCATAAGGACCAAGTTATAGCTGCTAGACAATCACTTGAGGACCATGACCTCATGTTTTAGCTATGACACCCTAGGAGACCTCTAATACTACTAGGAAAACAAGATAAATTACCATGATAAGATAAGATATGAGCTAGACAAACACCTTCAAGGCTATCAATAAAGTTAAATATGAGCTAAATAACAAGTTTTAAATTATACTCATCTATGGTGGCCAAATTTGGCTAATAATACCCATTATTACGCCCATGATTCTCATTGAATATTGTGAGATAGATGTAGGATATATAAGTTTATTTATGATCATGTACTTACATATGCTTTGTAGCTTCATTCATGCCCACACCCAGAGGCATTCTCACATTGGGGGTATACCTATCTTTGGGGCATCATTTTAGTGGGTCTTAATTTCTATCCTTCCTACATTCCATTTTTCATATAGAGATTTATATTATTTCCTATACATATCTTTCTCTAACTTACTTCTTACATGTTATGTTACATATATACATTATGTGTGTTCTTTGGTGGCCTATGATTACTAAATTATTTTCATGTATGTATTTGTAATTATGTGTGCTTGTGTGTGTGATCCATAAACTAGGTGGATATTCCATATTAAGCTTCACCAATAGGGGTTATATACTCATAGCTTTAACTAATGCTTGATAGATTATTATTATATAGTAATTCCAATGCTAAAACATAAAAAAGTTATAGAGTGAAATGTAAAACATATTGAACATAAGAAAGGAGCATAAACTAATAAAAAACATAAGATGAACACAATATATGACCTAGAGAAACCTCTTGTGGGAAAAACTCTAGTGGGTGAGGCAATTGCATTCCTTTTCCACTATGTAATTCAACAATTGTACAAGTTAATATCAAACATTGCCTTCATGAAAATATTTTTCACTAATACATTATACAAATATTGCACACATGACTTATTTTCACTTATTATACATTCCATATTGATCAAACACAACTAGACAACCAAATAACAGATATGAGATAATATAAACAAAGATCCAAAATTGTAAACTACAATATGAATCCATAATTCTCATTAATTTTTTTGATGTCCTTTGCCTTCCATAGAATTTGTATTTATGCCCTTCTACCTTGGAAACCATCAAAGATCCAAGTGAACCATCACAAATAAGAGGAATCATTTAAAACCTCTCCCATTCTTGTGTTTTGGTCAGTGGAAATAGAGTTATTTTATGTAGACTAGTTTTTATGGAATCATCGAGGTGGTTACATGACCACTACCTAAAAGTAATAGAGGTTACGTAACCTATGGTGTGGTTACACAACCATTGCTTGTAGATACCAGTGGTTTAACCATCCTTAATAAAACCCTCAGTTAAAAAGGCTAAAAGTTGTTGACCTCATCAATATAAGAATTCCCAAACTATCCCAACATTAATTATACCACTAAAACTTAACTAAAAATTTCACTTTACATGAAAAAATTGAAGAAATGTCTTACATGTTGTTTTACATATATGAATTACAAAATTGAGTATAGTGGAAATGGACTAGATGACATGTCTAGTAAACTAGATCCATCTTGTAGATTAGGCTTCCCAAATTTAAGGATTTTAATTCTCTAAATACTTCAAAAACTCCACAAGTGATTAAATTATCCCCACATATTATCTAATATACCATTTGGCCTAACTGAGTAGCTAACCATTTACTCTAACCAACCAATGTTATTACACTCCTCTTCTTTTTATCTTCTCCTTATTATGTAGTACAATGTCCTCCTCCAAATCCAACTAACTATCAGGAGTGAGGTATTCAATTAAAGGTTGCAATGACCCTTCATCTTCATTATATAACATAGAAGGCTCAAAGAGACATAAGTTCTCAACATTGAAAACCAGAAAAATACTCATATAAAGAGGCAAATCAAGTTTAAATGAACTATTACCCACTTGTTATATAATTTAAAATGTACCATACCTAAGAAGTGTATACTTCTTAGACTTACCTTGGAGTTTCTCTCTACTCAAGTACAACCATACCTTATCTTTAACAAGAAACTATTCTCATTCCTATGTTGACTGTGCCTTACTTTGTACTTAGCTTGGGATTCGCTCAACCTCTCTTGCACATGTAGGTGAATTTGATGAATCTTCTCAATGAACCTTTAAAATTTATGGACCTTTGTATCCACTTTCCCATTTCCTTTGTATGGCTATCTCAAAATAAAATTAAATGCACATAGAGGTAAGTAACCAAAAAAAGTTTCAAAATGAGTTTTTATAGTAGAATAATGTACTTCCCTACTATAGGAATGTTGGATATAAACCAAAATTTCATCCCAAGTATTAATATGATTGCTATTTTACCCTCTCAATATTTTTACCAATGTTCTATTCATAGCTTCTATTTACCGATTAATTTTTTGGTAAAAAAGGTATATCATTTCAATTTGGTATCCATCTTCTCCCAAAATATGGTCCAAAACTTACCAACAAATTTGAGTTATAATATAAAAAAATAGGTATAGGAAATAAAAATGAACCCAAAAATTAGCAAAGAAAAACTCAATTGCATCGGTACCCTTAAGTGTCTTCTTATAAGGAATAATAATACATGTCTTAATAAACCAGTCTAAAACCACAAAGAGATAGTGCTACCCCTTCCTTTACATAGGTAACCCACCTATGAAATCCATGAAAATACTCTCCCATGACCTATAAGGAACCAATAATAACATATACAAACCCAACTATATGTTACTAAGCTTGTTTGTACTACATAACACACATGCCCTATGAACTTAACAACATCAAACTACATACTACGCCAATAAATGTACCTATGAAAATGTGAAATAGTCTTTGTAACACCAAAATGTCTTGTAATTTTTGATGTATGTGATTCCCTTGTTAGTTGAACTCTACTCTCCTTAGGCACATAAAACTTACCCAACTTGTAGAGTAACCCATTTTGGAGATAATAATCCCCCTTGGTCTCAAATATTGCACCTTGGGACCTCTTTATTTGAATAAATGGCTTCCCAAAATTTGCATCAATCTCTTATCCCTATACATAATAATCACACATAAAAGGCTCAGTAATAGTTATGATACCCATGGCTGAAACTAAAGGAGGTTTATATAATATATCAACTAGTTTTTTAGTCACACTTTTATTATATTTTAAAATAAAATAAATTTTTTACAAAAACCCCATCTATTAGTGTCTATCTTGATTAAGTTTTTATGTGATTAAAAATATTGGAGAGATTGGTGATCTGTGTGAACAATAATTTCCTTACCCATAAGATAGTGTTTCCATTCCTTGACCACTTGAACAAGAGTATACAGTTCCTTATCATATGTACAATTACTTATAATTACACTATAAAATAACTCTAAATAGTAACATACGAGCTTACTTCCTTGTAGTAGGATAACTCACATAGCATAATAATTAACATCTGTTTCAACCTCAAAACATATCTATAAGTTAGGTAAAGTTAATATCAAAGCATGAATAATCTTATGTTTGAACATATCAAATTAATATTTTTGATTCTTACCCCAAATAAAAATCTTGCCATTGGTTTTATTGACATGCAAGTGTGTAGTTATGGAAGATAAATTCTTGATAAACTTCTTTAAATAATAAACTAAACTAACAAAAATCCTTATTTTGGTTAGATTGTAAGGTTTTGGCCAATTTGTGATGGCATCTATCTTAGTTATTTCAATCCTTAATTCTACATATCCAACCACATGCCCCAAGTAGACAAGTGATTGTTGATCAAAATCACATTTCTTCTCATTCAACACCAACTTATTCTCCTTAAAAATTTGTAAAAACTATTTTAAATGATCAATATGCTCAAATCAAAATACACAATGATAAAGGAATCAATAAATAGCCTCATTACCTCATTCATCAACTGCATGAAGGTAGCCAGTGCATTACATAGCCCAAAATTTAGAACCAACCATTCTTAAAACCCCTATCTTGTCTTGAATTTTTTCTTCCAAATGTCCTCTTCTTTAATCCTCACTTGGTGATACTTAGATTTCAAATCAAGCTTAGTAAAATACTTGGCAGGCTAAAGTTGATCTAGAATGTCATCAATCCATAAAAGAGGGTACCTGTTCTTGATGGGATTTTTTAAAGTGATCTATAATCAACACCCATTCTCCATGAACCATATTTTTTAGACTCTAAAACAATAAGAGAACCACATGGATAATTACTAGGATGGATTACAACTTGATTAATTAAAGACTATAGTTGTATTTTACTCATTGTCATCCTTGAAGGACTACCCATAAAACCCAAGATTTATAAGTGAACTATTTGGTAGAAACTAAATTATGTGATCAATAGGCCTCATTATTGGCAAATTTATAGGCTCATGAAATACTTCCTTCAACTGATGCAACAATTATCCCATACACTTTTTCTCTTTATTAGTAAACATGATACAAGAATTTTATGATCAACCACTTATTTATCTTGAATACCTCTCAAAATAGTTAAATAAATCTTCCCACTTGCATTTATAAGCCTTTTATCTTGAGAGGCACTTACCAAAGATATTTTAAAATCACCTTTGTTGGTAATCTTTCCATCCTTTACCAAATGGTATTGATTGGCTCACCTCGTGAAGATATCATTTTCGATATATAACTAAGGGCTTCCAAACACTACACCACACACATCAAGAATCACAACACTATAACTTCATTAATGAAATGTGCATTAATATAAAACTTGATTTTACATGGCTTGGTCACCTTGATTTCTACACCTTTTTCATCCAACCTAAAGCATATGGGCTTGGATGATTGTAAGTTTCTATCCCAAAATTTTCTACTAACTTCTTACTTATCAATTTTGCTTGTTAAAAAGTATCAAAAAGAGCATCCATATTTGTTTTTTAATCTAAATTTGAATATGTAAAATCTTATAAAGTTCACTCTCTTGAGCACTACTACTAATTATTGATGAAGGTATAAAAATAAGTCTAATCCACATCAAATCTAAATCCAATGTCTTCACCTTTGAGAGGCAATATCCTTCTTCTTATTATTCTTTAAGGGCTGTAATTTTTATTTAGCTTCCAAAAAAAATCCTTATAATTAGTATCAACATCACAATTCCCACAATGCCTTTTAGCATCCTTATTAAAATGTAAGTATCACTACACCTACCTTTACCTTTCCATTTTTGATTCGAACCACCTTATTGATTTAGAGTGATTTTAGAGTTAGATGGATCCTTCTTCTTGTCAATATATAATTAGCGAGATTAATAACAAGCCTCATCCACATCTTTAGGCTTCACAAAGAGTATAGGTCTTCTCAAATGGCTATGAATTCCACCAACATACTTCATCAAGATGACACAATCCACCATATCCTTAACTATTTGGATAGTTTTCTTGTATAAATAATATGTACTCCTATATGATTTGGGATTACTTTTTCCTAAGATATTTCTAATACATGCACCTATCTTCCTCATAACATATAGGATAAAAATGCCTTTTGATTAACATCTTAAAATCATCCCACTTAGTAATAGGAGGAATATTTTTAATAACTAAGGTATGAGCATAAATTTCAAGCCAAGATAAAGCATGATTGGTTAAATTTAACCTTAAAAAATAAATATGTTGGATCTCATTAATTTGATGCAAACTAAAATATACCTCTATTTGGGATAGCCAGTGATCTAGCCGCTCTACATTTACATCTCTATCATATATGTAAATTTATATAGTTGCCTCAACCTTGAATGGAAGTGAATCATGTTTGGCATGGGGTTGTTTTTCCACCATCTCATTCTCATGGTCATCCTTCTTATTTTATCAATGTCTCCATAGAAACACCAAGCTTATCCATGTGAATCCCCATGATGAAATCCAATCAATCAATCTTGATCATATAAAGAGAGATACTTACCACTCATTATTCAATCTTATGACAAAACTCTTATATTGTTTAGGTGTCTTCTTCATTAGAATGAACCATAATTTTGATCTCTTGTTTTGACTTCCTTATGGAAATGTATTCTTCAAATGCAACTAGGATACCTTGACCACTAGCACTAATTTATCTAGCGATGGGAATATACTATAATGTAGTCACATAAACATAAAAATAAATAAAAAGGACTAAAATTATACAAAATTTACTTTGATAACAATATGATCTATAAACTAGGTGGATATTCCACACTAAGATTCACTAACATATATCCTATACTCCTAGCTCAACTAATGTTTGATAGATGATTGTTCTAAATTAATTCAAATGTTAAAACAAATATGAACAAGTGCTATAATGAAATTTAAATCATACTAAACATAATAAGTTCACAAACTGATACAAAACATAAGATGAACATGAGATATGACTTATATAAACCTAGCATGGGAAAAACTCTAGTGGGCGAGGTAATTGCACTCCCCTTCCACTATGTAATACAAAAATTATACAAGTTACTACCAAACATGACCTTCATAAACATAATTTTAACTACTACACTATCCAAATCTTTCACATAGGATTGATTGTCACTTCTTAGACACTCCACAGTGATCCAACAAAACTAGAACAATAAAAAAATAGTTAAGAAACAATAAGATAGCATGAAAAAGTACCAAACTTCCAAACTACAATGTGAATCTACCTTCAAGACTTCTCACTAATTTTTGATGTCCTCTACCTTCAACAAAGGTTGTATTTTTTCCCTTCTACCTTAGAACCCACCATATAACCAAAACAAATTTTCACCAATAAGAGGAAGCATTTTCAAACACTCTCATTCATGTGTTTTGATCAGTAAAAAACCACCACTTTGTGTAGACTGATAGTTAAGGAACCCCTCAGGTGGTTATATGACCATCACCTAAAATTACAAGTGATTATGTAACCACCACTTATTCCCAAAATTTTTGTCATCCTTGACCAAACCCTCAATTTCAAAGGTTACAAGCTATTGACTTCAATAATATAATAATTCCCAAACCATCCCAACACTAATTTTACCACTGAAACTTAACTAAAATTTTCACTTTACATGAACAAACTTGAATAATTATCTTACATAGTGTTTTATAAATATGAGTTACATCACTAAATATAGTAGAAGTGAACTAGATGACATGTCTAGGAAACTAGATCCATATTTTAGATCAATGTGTTACTTGTCATTGATCTTATAATCATCATGTTGTGTCATTGATTACTTGTGGCTCACATTACTTTTTTAATTATTACATTTATTATGTATGATTATATGATTGTGTGTAATTATAGTTTTATATTAATTGATATCATTTTATTGGTGCAATGATCCACATCATTTATGATACTATTTTTGATATATTATGCCTAATGTTACCTATGTTTCCATGGTTTCTACCATGCATCTATTGGGGAATACTACTAATGTATGTGTGACTCAAAGATATATCTCACCCTCCTAGGTGAAAATTATTTCCTTGGGGCATCTCATTTTTACCTCTCCTTATCAAGATTCTCAACTATATCTTTCTATTGGGTATGAATCACCCACGTATCTATTGATCTTACATTGCTTATATTAGGGAAATCATGTCCTTTATACACCTAGTCACATGGAAATCAATAAATTGGGTACTTTTATTACTATATCTTATCCATATTGGAGCATATCATTATTTATCTTTATAAGGTACCATCGAGGAATATCACTTTCCCCTATATTATCTTATCACACCCTCACATGGTTTACATATTCATATTGAGCCTTAAATGATGATATATTTATATAGTAACATACATGTGTTAAAATTTTACTTTCAATGATTAACACAAATAATGTTACTTCTATAAGTTATACATGGTACATTTAATCCTTTTATTTTGAGATAATTTATTTTCAAGACCATCCCTCACCTTTAAATGGAGGCATCTATCCAAAATATCATATCAGTCGTTACATATTCTAAGATAAACCAATGACACCAAGTGTAGCCAATAGATATGTTTGCTTCTCTGATCAAGAAGTAAATTTTTCCCCAATGCCAACAAATTTTCTAATGAATAAATTTTAGTTCTAGTACTCAAGTTTCAAGAGTGGTAATATGGTTTGCATACCACCAAGTGTATTAATTCATATGCTCATTTTTTATTTTAATTTGTTACATACACACCAATTTATAAAGACATTTATCTACTTTCATGAATTATCATTTGCTTACATGAACATTCAAGTTTTTGACATTAAAATTTTGATGATTCATTCTTAAGACATTCAAAATTCATCTTCCATGCCTATTAGTTTATTTTTAGGTATGTGTTTTTTTTTGTTTTGATCCACACGTGTATGCACATCAAAGTGTGGCATTATGTAAACCCATTTTTTTTGTAAATACATGTCTCCACTACATATTTTTCATTGTTTGAGCACTTGGTTCATTTTCATACATTTAAATCTTTTTGGTACACTTTCCATCACACTTGACATCTCATAGCCTTGCATCTTTTTCATTTCACCATGAACACCTCATTATTTTTAGTTTTATGGATCACAATCCATTCAATCATCCTAATTCTAGCTTCATATATAGTTTTAGGTCTTTTCTATCATGACTACAAATGGTGGTGGTATATTTTTGTCATCTAACTTTTATGGATACTTTATGTCATGGGTTAATTTCCAAACTACAATGTTTATTTTTGAACCTTGTATATACAAATGTACCTTAATTCATTCATATATTTAGATCATTAATCAATCTCCTTCATTGAGTTTCACATTGATTATATCCATTGCATATTTTTCAAGGATCATACACATTTATCATATTATGACCCATCATATATTGAAGTATTATGTTAAAAAAATGTTCCAAAATAAGGTTACATCATGGAGTATATAATTATATTTGATTATTTACTGAGATGAGTTGAAGTCCTTTCTCACATTTAATTTGGGAACACTTATAAGCAGTCGAACCACATTGATTAATGATTATGAGCATGTGGGATATGTTTTTATAACCCTAAAATAGGTCTAGGATACTAACCTTTAACATAATTTATTATTTTGTGGCACTGTAGAAAATTAGGGTTACATTAAAGGAGAATTAATTCAGAAGACTATGCACAATAATTCTACCAAGAGAAGATATATTCCCATACATCTACTACTCTTAGGATCATTATGGCCATAACCATATAAAATTTCCATATTCAACCAAATATGACAATTATCAATCAACCATTATGGTTTCCCTAATAAGTAATTACCAATTTTTATCACCCTCAGAAAACACAATTTGCTTTCAAGATTTTAGTTTGCACAGTGTCAGAGCCCAATTTCAAATATCAAAAGCCTTTGTCAGAGTTTAGGTAAGCCAAATGAAGTTACACATCTCTATTTATACATATTTATTTTAAATCACCATCATGATTATTTATATATTTTTATTGCTTCTTCCTTTGATTTTTTATTAGATCCATGCTTCTTCTTCACTTGATATTTATGTTATTGCCTTAGTTTTCTTTGCAATTCTTATAGCACCTTTGTTTATTTTTTTTGATTTGTTTCCTTGGACATATCTAGTTTTATTGTTGATTCCATTCATAAAATCCCATAAAATTCCAAATGATGACTATATATATATATATATATATATATATATATATATATATATATATATATATATATATATATATATATATATATATATATATATATATATATATATATATATATAGGCCATCCACACTAGCGTAGATTGAGTTCTAGGGAAATTTTAAGGTTAGTTAGAATCCTCCTCTTCTTGCTACTTCTCACTTTTCCCCCTCATATTTATTATTTGTTTCTTTGAATTTTTACCCATTTATTTTTTTCTTGATTTATTAATCTCTCATCTCTTCTTCTTTATTATTCCCCATGGCTTCTATTGACACCATAAATTGTAGCGACCAACAATCACCTCTTTCACCTATCATGAAGGTTAAACTGGAATCAAACCAATTTAAACATAGGGATATACTAAATAATTTATTCTTATTTATTGTACTTATTGGCTTTTGTTAATGCTATAAATTATATAATCCAACAATCAGACCTTTCACCTATCACAAAGGTTAATTAAGAATTAAATTAGTTTAATTATGGAGACCTACTGACTAGAAGACTAGTACTTATGTGTGCAAGATGGAAGTTGAAATGTTAAGTGCAAAAAATATAATATAAATCAATACTTAATAGGATTTTAGAAATTTAAAAAAACAACATATATTATTGAATTTCAAAAAGGAATAAGATTATCATAAAGACCACTTCTCGAATGTTAATAAGTATCAACATATTCTTTAAAAATAATTCAACTCAAAAGATAATTAGGATATATAAATAGAACACTTCAGATTCAAATACACATTAAATTATTACATTCATATTTCATAAATAAAATCCATATTCTTAATCACATTTTGCTTTCAAATTTGTGTATGTTATTGACCAAATAATAGATTGAATCCTACGAGGGAAGGAAACCTTTTGAATGGTCAAAATGAAGTAATCTAGAAATATCTTCTTCAATCAAATATATTATCATTCTTATCAAATTTTCATATAGATTTTTTCATTTATTGTACTACAAAAATTTATCTCATTTAAAAAATGATCAAGCTTATTGATGGACAACATTATAAGTCACAAACCATCATGTAAAAACATTAATGTCAAAAATAATAATAGTGAAAAATAGAAAATAGTAAATGAAGACAACAAAACAAAGAACATCACTAAAATAAACACAAACTAACATAAAATAAAATAAGAAGTGAGAAAACAAAATAACTTAAAAATAAGTATAAAAGTATATTTTAGCTAGAAAAATAAATTATAGAATTCATAAACATAATAATAAAGGTCACTGAGACCAAAGTTTGAAAAAAAAGTTTCTATTTAATTGTTGAAATTACAAGAAACATGAATTAAATATGAAAGATAAATTTGTTCTAAACTTTATTTATGTGAAGTTTTAGTTAAAACATACAAAGTAATTAATCTACCATGCAATCTCATGCATAGAGTGTTCATTATTTGATGGAAAAATACAAATTTATAATTCACATGTGACTTCAATAACTTGCATCACCAAATAATTAGATTTAAGACATCTTAGTGAGTAATAAGACTATAATAAAAATAGACCCTAGATATACATGCATGCCTTTGGCATGAATTCAACCTATAAAAATTGTGCCCCTTGGTCTTATTGCAAGCCAATACCCAACTTAGAATAATATTTTTCAAATGAATTTAAAATCAAATGAAATCATAAAGCTGAGCTCTTTGTACTTGTAAATGATCTCAACTTTGAAAATGAATCATCCAAGCCTTTATAAGTCCCCAAGTTTCTTGAATTCAATTATAAAATAAACCATAACTAAATTTCAAGTTGATAAATTAAATCACATAGAGGGACTTAAGGTAATAAACAATAATTTTTTTAGTATTTTAAACATTTATTTAAAATAATTAGGTAAATATGCAAAAATTAAGACCAAGGGAGCTTGTTTAACAAATAACTTTGTGGTGGGGGGCCACTCTAGTAGACTTCATTAATTTAAAAATGGTGTAAGATTTTAACTTAACCATGAAGTGGTCATATCCATACATGTTTAAATTCTAGTAAATTATAATCAAAATCATAATTAGATAAAGTTTTTATGCATTGAACTATATTTCTCCTGCCTTTATGATCATAATACCATCACTGAAAACCATTATATACCCTTGAACATATAATCCTAAAAATATATCTACTTAGCATACATTACTTCCAATGTGAGAAAATTATTACAACTTGATACGATAAAAGCCTCGAATGGATATTCTTTTTCTTTAGACAAAATATTAGTGAAGCTGTGGGAAATTTTATCTTCATAAACTTTAATATGTTCTTCAAATAAGTAAAATTTGACTTGTATTAATAAACATTTTTATTATTCTATCTTTCAAGCAAATTATAATCACTACTTTGGATTAAAAAAATTTAGATTCATAGGGATTAAAAAAAATATTCTCTAAACTTTGTAGAACAACTTTTCTCAAACTTAAATAAGAGAGCACACTAAAATGAGAGGATTGTGCCACTTTCAACAATACCACCAAACTCTTAGTTGTATCTTTGATATTCAAACTTTAAAATATGCCTTCTAAGTTATTTAATGTAAAAAAAATCAATATGCCATCTTAAACTCTCTTTTGAGTTCATCAAAATGAGGAGTCATCCATCATTCATTACATATTCCTATAGGTAGTTCATTATTTATAATCAAATGGTCACATATCCATAATTATTGAAAATCATCAAGAGAGAGGACATCTCACTTCTAGAACTCATAACTATGCATTTCAAATAATAAATTTTTAAGTATTATGTAGTATTTATATAACTTTATTATCAAACAATGAATAATGGGTAGAGATCATGCATTTTGGCCCATAATGTAATACTCAAATTTTATATTATCGAAAACATCTTAACCATTGGGGTTTCCTATGTGAATATTTGAAAATGAAACATTCAAAAATGAAATCTCTTTCATGGCCATCACAAATTTTCTTATAGGAAAATGGGTTTCATCTTTAAACAAATAAACTCATTGAGAAAACATTTGAAACTTCAAACAAGGAATATGTGTTAACTCCTAGGGATTTGCCACTTACAAACACTTTGAAAACAAATAAAAATCATAAAATCCATATTATCAATACAATATTGAAATTGGTGTAACCATTTTAAGTTTGTAGACAATCTATATATAAAACCCCATTTCCTGAATCAATGGTCTATATATTTATTTAAAAACTTTGACTAAACTGGTGCCTAAAAGATTCGATACAGACATTGATTTTTTATTAAAAAACACTTTAAATTGAAAAAATGGAAAACTAAAATAATAATCATTTCTAGATGTGGTATACTCCATGCCATTGCTTTGCCTCTAAAATTACTTTAAAATATTTTTCATTAATGTCACTTGCTTCTATCTTAAAGAAATATAATATTAAAAACAAAATATCATAATGATCATTTTAAAATCTATTTTATCACCTTCACAAGTTGATTTCAAATTTTCTCCATGTTGTCGCTTATTATTGTCTATGAAAAGACCATCTTAATTTTTAACCAAAAATTTAAAATTGCGAAGGCTCAATAAGTCCATCAGCATTATGATATTCTAATAACATATTATAGTTAATCTCAAAATCTTGTAAGATGTTCACATATTTAATGAGATCGAAGATGTTAGTGTAACAAACAATAAGTCATTATTTGACTTAAGCTCTTTTGTAAGAAATAATTCATTAAAAAAATATGAGCATCCTTGCATCATATTTACTTTGAATTCATTCACTGAAATTCTAACTTGAAATCTAACTTCTAAATTCAAAAAAATATTTACAACTAAAACCAAGTTGATCATACTAAGATTTTACAACAAGCATTTGAATGCAAAACTAATTAATTAAATACTAAGTGTAAAAGGAGTAGGCCCCAACAAGAAATAAAGGATTGATTGACTCTTAAATGTTTGAAATTTTAAGATGAAGAAAAATAAAAAAAATTGAAGAAGGGGAGTCTAAATTAATCAATCACACTAGTGACCTTATTGGGTTACTTCAAAAATGGAGTGAGGCTAAAAACAATGAATGGCTAAATTTACTTGAGAGTACAACCAAGAAATTATTTCTCAAATTGTTAAGCATGAACCCTATTAATAGTTTAAATAGGTTAGTATGCATTGTTTAGCTAGTTTGGTATGAAGAATGGGAGACTAAGAAGGTTGAGTTAATTATGGTTGGAAGGTATATCTTTGAGGATCCAATGCACAAAATTAGATAGGCAATTAACTTCCCTAATGCCCAAATATTCAAATGATTATTGTAATTTAGTCAAACTTGATAGAAATCATCATGTTTACCATCTAGTGAAACAACATACCTACAATGAGCATGTAAATATAGTTTCATATCCACCATAACATATTAAAATTCTTGGGATGTATTGTGGTAGTGAGAACAACTCAATAGATTAGACAAAGAAAGAAAATAAGGAATGAATTGAGCAAAGAAAAAAAGAAAAGCCCAAAATTTTGTATACATGTAGAAAGAATAAAATATTTGCAATTCTACCCATTTTCAAAAATATTCCAATCTGAAATAGATTAAAAGATCATAAAATGTTGAAAACCCAAAGGTATGAATAAATTAATTTTAATTTTAATTGTAATAAAAATAAATGTTTTTAGCATGGTTAAACTTAGGAAATAACGATGTGAAAGACTTAAAAATGGTAAGGAAAATTGATAATCAAATGAACTACCCTTTGATTAAAAAGTTAGGTTTGATATTAGTTCTATTATTACATATATTTTTAGTAAAAACCATGGTAATTTATTTCTTTTGAGGTGACTAAGTAAGATCAATTAGATAAAAATTAGTGTAAACATAATTTTGATGACTTATATGAGTTACATGGTCACAATATGTTTCATTATTTACCTCTATGTTTTCTAGACAATGATTTTTGATGTTTTTAGATTCAACATGTAGGTGTAAAATAGTCATTCTATGTTTTTGAAAGTTAAAAAAGTAAGAGTCTTCATATTCAGTGTTCATTCTGGCATCATTTAAGACATTCATTTCATACAAACTAAATACTTCATGTCTAACTTCCAACATTTTATCATTTGCTTTAACATTTGAAATGCCTGAAAAATAACATTCCATCATTTCATGGCTTAATCTAACATCATAATAATTGAAACTTTCAAATGAAAAACAAATGTTGAATTAATAATTAAAGTTTTGAAATTCAAAACAAGCATTCAAATAAAATACCTCAAGAAGATGTTAGGAGTTTTCCATCTCTAGCTCAAAAGTATCATTAAAAATACAAGAGGAAGAAGTGTCATCATCAATGCAATTCTAAAAAATTAAATCAAAATCATCATATTCATATTCTTAAAGTGAGATGTAATAAATAGTTGAAACTAAATCGAAATCATCCATTTCATTAAGTAATTTGTAAGGAGAAGAAACACTATGCTCAATGTCTAAAAATTTAGAATAATCTATGGGTTGGTAAGGTATTAAATTTGAAAATAAATCTAATTGTTGATGAGTGACCTTCTCAGAATGTGCAAATAATGTTGATGACATGAGGTAGTAGGCATATCTAAAAACAAACTCATTGTGTAAATCACAATCAAAATCCAACAATATTTTATTAAAGCCATTCCCTGCAAATAGGTTATGGTCCAGAAAACATATTGGTCAAGGTTTTTGCCTTCATAAGTGTATGTTTTTGTATGCTGACTCAAAATCTACAATTCTAATTTTCAACACATTTTCACTAAAATATTCAATTATAAGGCCCATCCAATAAGTGAAAACAAAATCATTACTTGGTCTACAATAAAGGGTAATTTGAAAATATAATGTTAAAAAAAAAATTCAAATGGTTCACCATTTTTAGAATAAATGTCAACCCAGACTGCTAACTTTGGATCCACTTGGTCTACAATCATGCATGTTAAAACACACCATTCTTTGAATAATTTTTCTAATTTAACTAAGGCCATTACTAGAATAGGTTAAAGGATGAATTTCCAAAACTAGAAAAAAATTGAAATTAAGAGATCGATATGAAATATTTGAAGTGAGTAATTATGAATATTAGGATGCAACTCGAACCCTTGTAGAAATAAAAAGAGTTAAAACACTCGAAAGGGAATGATTTAAAATTTACTAGTGGTGTTACTAGATTTTTTGTTGTTAAATATTGTAACAACCAATAATTAACCATTTTGATTATCACAAAGGTTAAATAAAAAACAAGCCAATTTAATTATAGGGATCTATTGATTACAAGACTAGTCCTTAGGCATGCAAGAACGTAATTTGAATGTTAATTGGAAAAGATCTTAAATAAATCAAGATTTAATAGTTTATGGTAAATTAAATAAAGAAATAGATAAAATTAAATTTCAAATAGGAATAAACTTATTATAAGGATCACTTCTCAAAATTCAATAAATATCAATGTATTCTTTTAAAATAATTCAACTCAAAAGATAATTAGGTTTTATAACTCGAACATTTCACTTTCAAATACACATTACATTCTCGTATTCATATTTCATATCCAAAACTCATTTTGTTAATCATATTTCACTTTCTTATTTGTGTATGTTATTGACCAAATAATAAAGTGAATTTTGTGGGGGAAGGAAACCTCTTTAATAATTAAAATGAAGTAATCTAAAAATACCTTCTTCGATCAAATATAATATCATTCTTATAAATTTTTCATATAATTCATTTCATTTATTATATTGCATTAATTTATCTCATTTGAAAAATGATCAAACTTTTTTATAGATGACACTATTAATCACATACCCTCATGTAAAAACATTGACATCAAAAATAGTAATAGTGAAAACCAAAAAAAAAAAAAAGAAGACAGCCAAAACAAAGATCACAAAAGGCAATATGAAAGTTAATATGAAAGAAAATAAGAAGTGGGAGAAGAAACTAGACTAAGATAAACTAAATAAAAAATTATTATAAACATATATATTAGTCACAAAAATAAAGTGCACAATTTATGAAAATAATAGTATGGTCATTGAGACCAACGTTTGAAAGAAAGATTTGTAATGAATTGTTTAAATCACAAGAAATAGGGATCGAATATGAAAGATAAATCTGGTCTAAACTTTATTTTAAATAATTTTTAACTACAACATTACAAGCTAAAGAATCTACCATGCAATCTAGTGCATAATGTGTTCATTATTTAAGGAAGAAGTATAGATTTATAATCTACATGTGATTGTAATATCGTACATCACCAAATTATTAGACTAAAGATATTTTAGTAATTAATCAAATTGTAATAAAAATAAACATGGGACATAATTGTATGCCTTTGGCATGAATGCAACCACTAGAAAGTGTGACCTTTAGTCTTCCTACAAAATCATACCCAAATCAAAATTAATTTTTCCACAAACATTTGAAAGTAGATGAAATCAAAGAGCTAAGACCTTTGTACTTTCAAGTTATGTCAACTTTGCAAATGAGTCTTCCAAGCTTTTATATGTCTTTAAGTTTGTTGAATTCAGTTATAAAAAATTGTAACTAAACTTCAAGTTAATAATTAAATAACATAGAGGGACTAAAGGTAATAAAAATTAATTTGTTTAAGTGTTTTAAACATTGATTTCAAAGAATTGGGTAAATATGCAAAAATTAAGACCAAGGGCACTTGTTTGCTAAATAACTTTTTGGTGAGGGTGGAGCATTCCATTAGACTTAGTCATTCAAATAAATATAATAGTATAGGTTTTTAACTTAACAAGAAGTGGTCATATCCATAGATGTTTAAATTCTAGTAAATTATAATCAAAACCACATCAAATAAAACATCTCTTCCCTGAAATGTATTTATTTCACCTCCATGATGACAATACCATCATTTAAAACCATTAAATATCCATGAACACCTAATCCTAAAGAGAGATATGCCTTATATACATTACTTCCAGCATGAGACAAGTATAAAAACTTGATATAATAAAGGCCTAAAATGGATATTATACTATTTTCTAACATAATATTAGTGATTCAATGGAGAATTCTATCTTCACAAACTTTAATACATTTTTGAAAGAATCAAAATGTTGAGTTGTATCTATAAATATCTATAAGATTTTAGTTTTCAATGGGTTAAAATAGCATCTCTGGATTAAAAAAAAAAGATTTATAGGGATTAAAAATAAATATTCTATGAACTTTGTAGAATAACTTTTCTCACATAAATTAGATAAAGAAAGCATATTAACATGAGAGGACTGCATCACGTTCAACAATATCACCAATATCTTAGTTATATCTTTGATATTCAAACTTAAAAATATGCCTACTAAGAGTTATTAAATGAAAAAATTATTCAATATGCCATCTTAAACTCTCTCTTTTGAGTTCATCAAAATGACGAGTCATTCATCAATCATTATATTACTACAAGAAATTTAGACTTTATACTAAAATGACCACATATCAATCCTAAAAGTCATCAAGAGAGGACATATCACTTCTAAGACTCACAAATATGCATTTGAAGTAAAAAAAAATGTAAATATTTTGTAGTATTTATACAAATTTATTATTAAACAATTAATAATAGGTGGAGATCATTCAATTTGTCCCGTAATATAACACACAAACTTTATATTACCCAAAACATCTCAACCATTGGGATTTTCATATGCGAATATCTCAAAATAGAACATTCAAAATTAAAATCTCTTTCACATCCATCACATATTTTATTACAAGCAAATGGGTTTCATCTTTAAAAAAATAAACTCAATGAGCAAACAACTAAAATTGTAAACAAGGAATGTGCATTAATTCATAGGCTTTGCCACTTCCAAACACTTCTAAAACAAATGAAAGTCATTATATCCAAATTATCAATACAATATTCAAAATGTTGTAATCATTTTAAGGCTAAAATAACCCTTTGTGAAGATACAATCTATATATGAAACCCCATTTCTCTAATCAATGGTATTGTATATTTTTAAAAATATATCAAACTAAAATGGTGCCTAAAAGAATATATAGTCACCAATTTCTAATTAAAAAAATCACTTTAAATGGAAAAACTAGAAAACTACAATAGGAATCATTTCTTGGTGTGATCTACTCCATACCATTGCTCTGGCAAATGGAAAACACAAAGAAAATCAAATAAATGAAATCTTGCAAGGAAAACAAGGCTAGTATTAAGTAATAAAAACAATCTGGTGCCACCTCCCAAACACTTTACCATTAAAATAATAAGGCATGGCTACTATTTTTCCTTGAAAATGAAAATAATGGTGATGTATCTCTTATTAGTCCCAAAGGGATGGACTTATGTTTTCATTTTCCTTTAACAAGCCATTATTGCTTTTTATCTCAATGAATCAGAGAGAGTTATTTTGGGTGCTAGAAATTCTAAATGTTTTGCATAGATTATTTGCAAGATCTTTAACTAATAACATGTTTGTTGTGATTTGATTGGATAAAAAATTTACATGTTATTATCAGCTTTGAGTTATTCAAGACAATCAGACAAATTTAAAATGTTAAAACCACCAATCAAAGCACAACCATAATTACTTTGTTTAAATTTTGACAGTTATGGTGCCCTTCCTCTTTTTCCTCATTGCCACAATTGTCACACAATAGAAGGAGATGTTACAAGGTCATTGGCTTTGGTAGTTTTTCAACCCAACCACGTGGCTAAAACATCAAAAATGTTACTAATTACAACCCCCAAGTGTCCTCTTAGTCATTCATCTCTACTAATTGCTAAGTTTTTAGCCTGGTGCTACAATAGTTTTAATTTTACACCCAATTTTCACACCAAATTAGTACTTATAGGTATGTATTATTTTAACAATCAAATTCATTTCATGTTTTTTTTCTTTGTTTAAATTTTAAAGTTACCTATGTTTAATGGATTAATTTTATAACGAGTCTCAGATTTGGCCACTATAGTCAATCTTTCTTTAAATTTTATATCAAATGATGTTAAATTTATTACTCTACTTTTTCCCACTTACTCTGTTGTATGTCAACTTAGCTACCCCAACATTACTTATGATTCAACACAATGAAACAAAAATTGAATTATTAAAAACTAGAGAGAAGGAAGAATAATTAAGATTGCTAGGAGGGTTCTTTCATCACCTGTAGGGCATAATTTTTTTTGTTTAGGATTATATAGATATGAGATGCTATGTAATTTAAGTTGTAGAGATAAGGAACATAATCTTGGGTGGTAATGTTATATATAAGGCCCAAATTGGCTGATCTTTCTAGATTTATCTACCCAGCCCCTATAGCAAAATATCTGCCTGCACGTAATTATTTCCACCATAGACAATCGGTTGGCCTTTCTTATCTAAGTGGTCTGACATGGTGATGAGGGTAGACTTGATGGCTACAGGACTCCATTATTGGTGGGCACTTTTGATAGCTTCAAGTTTCATTTGATTTTTCAAAATAGTTTTTTAAGAGAATGGAATAGTTTTATAGCTTGGTTTCCTATTTAAGTTTATTTTTATTATAAAAATTGAGAATGTTTTTGAGATATTTTTTTCTGCATTTATACAATTTAGGGTCCCAAAACCATAAAATATTTATCTTGTTAAAATATTTGAGAACTATTTTTATATGTGAATAATTTTTTGGCCTCTTTGGCCTCTTAGAAATTATAATTCAATATGAAATTGTTAGGTTTTCAACATAAACTTGTATGAGCTGGTATTCCATGAAGAAAATAGATGGTCAATGTTGTAAAAATCTAGGATCTAGTCTTCTAAAATTTAAAATTGAATACTAGGCATAGTCAATTTAGAATCTCTGAGGGAGGAAATAATTACATTACTTATTTCCATTAATAATTTGGCCTAATGTGCCTTTGGATGGTAGATTGATTGATGGATGGAGAAACTGAATCACTTTTTTCTTGACCTTACAATTATAGATATCCCAAAATCAAAATTCCTATTTTGTATCACACATTGAAAATCACGTATCTAGATTGCATTTTGAATGACCTTCACAATGGTTTACATGTAATCCTATGAATAATTATGTTTTGTGTCATCAATATCTTATACATATCTATCAAAATATAGATCTAAAAAACAAGTGTTGAGAGAGAACCAAAAGACTTGAGGTGCCACTCTGTGTGTTCTCACATTGATTGAGTTACTTTACATTCTGAGCTATCTAATTTATATGTTTTAATTTAGCCTAATTTGATTATTATCATTTTCTCACTTGTGTTTAGCTAGGGTGGATTGGTGAGTATCAACAAGAGGGGTTTCTAAGAAGCTCCTGGAACTTGAGCTATAGGATTCGCTTCTTAGTAAAACTTTTTTAGATTTTGAAGTGGACATATCATCTGAGTTTCATTTGTAATGATGTAGTTTAATTACTCTAGAGTTACTAGAAACTTGGAGGCACTACCTCAAAGGATAATATCTTACCAATCAAAAAATTAATTTTTTTGAGGATAAATCCTATATGATTTCTATGTGCATAGTAACTTGTCTATATTGAAGGCCTATACACATGAATTTAAAGACTGTACATCATAGTCCATTTGTATAACTATTTTTTGAGCTTTTCTTTCTATCTGAGCTCATTCTTATCCCTCTGATAGTCATTTACAATATCTGTAGATAAGACATTTTGATCTCATAGAGGTGCAATGTGAATCCCTCCAATATTTTGAAAAAAATTAAATGTAAAAACAAAAAAGTATAGTAATTCATTGACATTTTATTTTTGTGCATTGTAATTTAATTTTCTCACCATGAGTTCTCTTTGGTCAAAAACATGCTCTTACACCATTCTTTTCTAGTAGTTCAATTGCACTATACTCCCCTATTTACAAGCTAGGTTCCTTGTGTCTGAAGTTTTGAGCCTAAATAAGGGAATGCTTTTGATCTCATCTCCATATGTGAATGCAGATATTATTATTTAAAATTCAGCATTTCTCGAGTCAGGATTCATAATCTGGTAGGAAATGACTCGATGAGGAGAAAACATTAAATATCCATAGCACAAAATGAGGGCCACATCGATGGAAATTTATAATAATTTCACATCATATCCATTGTATATTATATGCAAAATATAATATAATATATCTTTGTAATCTCCATATGGCATAAGTGATAAATTCATAGCCTCAATATTAATGTTATCTCCAAATGTACCAAGATTCACAAAAGATGCCACCAGGAAAGTTGTAATTAGTGGGCATTGGTAATGATTATGGCCCTTAAGTTGATCAAATATGGATAGAATACCTTTTATTTTGTTTAACATATTCTTGACAACATATGTTTTGTAATGCCTACTTGTTTGAGCATAATAGAAAAGGCATACACTTGAGTGTCTAGTTCCCCTCTAACATTTTTTAGTATCAAATTGAGAGTGACAATAACAAAAATTTAAAATGTCAAAACTACCAATCAAGGCACAACCATAATTACTTTGTTTAAATTTTGATAGTTATAGTGCCCTTCCTCTTTTTCCTCCCTGCCACAACTAGCACACAATGGAAGGAGATGTTACAAGGTCATTGGCTTTGGAAAATTTTCAACCCAACCACATGGATAAAACATTAAAACTATCACTAATTGCAACCCCTAAGTGTCCTCTTAGTCATTCATCTCTGCTAATTTCTAAGTTTTTACCCTGGTGCTATAGTAGTTTTAATTTTACACCTAATTTTCACATCAAATTAGTACTTTTAGGTACATATTATTTTAAAAATCAAATTCATTTCATGTTTTTGTTTTCTTTATTTAATTTTAACATTACCTATGTTTAATGGATTAATTTTAAAGTGAATCTCAGATTTGGCCACTGTAGTCAATCTTTCTTTTCATTTTCTATGAAATGACATTAAATTTATTAATTTGTTTTTTCCCCCCTTACTTTATTGTATGTCAACTTGGTGACCCCAACATTAGTTATGATTCAATGTAATGGAACAAAAACTAAATTATTAAAAACCAGAGAGAAGGAAGAATAATTGAGATTGCCCAGGAGGGTTCTTTGATCACCTGTAGGGCATACAACATTTTTGTTTAGGATTATATAGATCTAAGATGCTATGTAATTTAAGTTGCAAAGATAAGGAACATAATATTGGGTGGTAAGGTTATATATAAGGCTTGGATCGACTAATTTTTTTGGATTTATCTGTATATCCCCTATAGCAAAAATGTCTACCTGTGCATAGTTATTTTTTCTATAGACAATCAATTGGCCTTTCTTATCTAAGTGGTTTATCATGGTGATGAGGACAGACTTGATGGCTATAAGACTTTATTATTGGTGGGCACTTCTAATAGCTTCAAGTTTCATTTAATTTATCAAAATAGTTTTCTAAGAGAATGGAATAGTTCTGCAGCTTGGTTTATTATTTAAGTTTATTTTTCTTATAAAATTTGAGAATGTTTTCGAGATATTTTTTATGAATTTATACAATTTAGGGTCTTAAAACCACAAAATATTTATCTTATTAAAATATTTGAGAACTATTTTTAAATGTGAATACTTTTTTGGCCATTTATCAGTTATAATTCAATAGGAAATTGTTAGGTTTTCAACGTAAAATTATATGAGCTGGTATTCTGTGAAGAAAATAGACGTTCAATGTTGTAAAAATCTAGTATCTAGTCTTCTAAAATTTAAAATTGAATATTAGGCATACTCAATTTAGAATCTCTGAGGGAGGAAATAATTACATTACTTGTTTCCCTTAATAATTTGGCCTAATGTACCTTTGGATGGTAGACTTATTGATGGATGGAGAAACTGAATCACTTGTTTCTTAACCTTGTAATTGTCGATATCCCAAAATTAGAATACCTATTTTATATCACACATTAAAAATCATGTATCCAGATTGCATTTTGAATGACCTTCACAATGGTTTACATGAAATCCTATAAATAATTATCTTTGGTGTCATCAATATCATGTACATATCTATCAAAATATGGATCTAACTAAAAGTGTTAAGAGAGAACCAAAAAACTTGAGGTGCCAATCTGTGTGTTCTCACATTGATTGAGTTACTTTATGTTATGAGCTATCTAATTTGTATGTTTTAGTTTAACCTAATTTGATTATTGTCATTATCTCACTCATGTTTAGCTAGGACAGATTGATAAGTATCAACAAGAGGGCTTTCTAAGAAGTTCCTATAACTTGAGCTATAGGATTCACTTCTTAGTAATTTTATATGGATTATAAAGTGGCCATATCATTTGGGTTTCATTTATAATGATGTAGTTCAATTAATTTGGAGTTACCAACAACATGGAGGCACTACCTCAAAGGATAATATCTTAAAAATAAAAAAAAAAATACTTTTGTGAGGATAAATCTTATGTGCCTTCTACATGCCAAGTAACTTGTCTATATTGAAGTCTTGTATACATGAATTTAAAGACAACACATCATACTCCATTTGTATAGCCATTTTTTGAGCTTTTCTTTCTATATGCGCTCATTCCTATCCCTCTGATAGTCATCTACAATATCTATAGATAAGACATTTTGATCTTGAAGAGGTGAAATGTGAATCCCTCCAATATTTAAAAAAAAATTAAATGCAAAAACAAAAAATGATAGTAATTCACTGACATTTTATTTTTGTATATTATAATTTAATATTCTCACCATGATTTATCTCTAGTCAAAAACATGCTCTTACACAATTATTTTTGAGAAACTCAAGTGCACTATACTCCCCTATTTACAAGTTGGGTTCCTTGTGTCTATAGTTTTGAGCCTGAATAAGGGAATGTTTTTGCTCTCATCTCCATATGTGAATGCAGATATTATTGTTTATAATTCAACATTTCTAGAGTTGAGATTCATAATCTGGTAAGAAAAGACTTGAAGAGGAGAAATCATTAAATATCCATAGCCCAAAATGAGGGCCACATCGATGGAAATTTACAATAATTTCACATTATATATATTGTATATTATCTATAAAATATAATATAATGTATTTGTGTGATCTCTATATGGCATAAATGATAAATCCACAACCTCAATATTGATGTTATCTCTAAATTTACCAAGATTCACAAAATATGCCACTAGGAAAGTTGTAATTAGTGGACATTGATAATGATTATGGCCCTTAAGCTGATCAAATATGGAGAGAATACCTTTTATTTTGTTTAACATATTCTTGACAACATTTATTTTGTTATGCCTACTCGTTTGAGCATAATAGAAAAGGCATACACTTGAGTGTCTAGTTCCCCTCTAACATTTTTTATACCATCAAATTGAGAGTGACAATTAGAAAAATTTAAAATGTTATAACCACCAATCAAGGCACAACCATAATATCTTTATTTAAATTTTCATAGTTATGGTACCCTTCCTCTTTTTCCTCCCTGCCACAACTGGTGCACAATGGAAGGAGATGTTACAAGGTCATTAGATTTGGAGTTTTTTTAGCCCAACCACATTTCTAAAACATCAATAGTGTCACTTATTGCAACCCCCTAGTGTCCTCTTAGTCATTCATCTCTACTAATTGCTAAGTTTTTAGCCTGGTGCTACAATAGTTTTAATTTTACACCCAATTTTCACACCAAAATAGTACTTCTAGGTATGTATTATTTTAATAGTCAAATTCATTTCATGTTTTTTTTTTCTCTATTTAAATTTTAAAGTTATCTATGTTTAATGGATTAATTTTATAGTGAGTCTCATTTTTGGCCACTACAGTCTATCTTTCTTTGCATTTTCTATCAAATGATGTTAAATTTATTACTCTTTTTTTTTCCCCTTAATCTGTTGTATGTCAACTTGGTCACCCCAACATTAGTTTTGATTCAATGCAATGGAACAAAAACTAAATGATTAAAAACTAGAGAGAAGGAAGAATAATTGAGATTGCCTAGGAGGGTTCTTTCATCACCTGCACGGCATACAACATTTTTGTTTAGGATTATACAAATTTGAGATGCTATGTAATTTAAGCCATAGAGATAAGGAACATAATCTTAGGTAGCAAGGTTATTTTTTCCATAGACAATTAGTTGGCCTTTCTTGTCTAAGTGGTCTATCATGGTGATGAGGGCAAACTTGATGGCTACAGGACTCCACTATCTGTGGGTGCTTCTGATAGCTTCAATTTTCATTTAATTTTTCAAAATAATTTTCTAAGAGAATGGAATAATTTGGAGCTTGGTTTCCTATTTAAGTTTATTTTTCTTATAAAATTTGAGAATGTTTTTGAGATATTTTTTTCTACATTTATACAATTTAGGGTCCAAAAACCACAAAATATTCATCTTGTTAAAAGATTTAAGAATTGTTTTTATATGTGAATACTTTTTTGGCCTCTTAGCAATTATAATTCAATAGGAAATTGTTAGGTTTTCTACATAAACTTGTATGAGCTGGTATTCCATGAAGAAAATAGATGTTTAATGTTGTAAAAATCTAGGATCTAGTCTTCTAAAATTTAAAATTGAATATTAGGCATACTCAATTTAGAATCTTTGAGGGAGCAAATAAATACATTACTTGTTTCCTTTTATAATTTGGTGTAATGTGCCTCTGAATGGTAGATTGATTGATGGATGGAGAAACTAAATCACTTGTTTCTTGACCTTGTAATTGTAGATATCCCAAAATCAAAATACCTATTTTGTATCGCATATTGAAAATCATATATCTAGATTGCATTTTGAATGACCTTCACAATGGTTTACATGAAATCCTATGAATAATTTTATTTGGTGTCATCAATATCTTGTACATATCTATCAAAATATGGATGTAAAAAAAGTGTTGAGAGAGAATCGAAAGACTTGAGGTGTCAATCTATGTGTTGTCACATTGATTGAGTTACTTTATGTTTTGAGCTCTCTAATTTATATGTTTTAATTTAGCCTGATTTAATTATTATCATTCTCTCACTCGTGTTTAGCTGGGGTGGATTGGTAAGTAGCAATAAGAGGGATTTCCAAGAAGTTCCTAGAACTTGCCCTGTAGGATTTGCTTCCTAGTAATTTTTTTATGGATTTTGAAGTGGCCATATCATCTAAGTTTCAATTATAATGATGTAGTTTAATTACTTTGGAGTTACTAGAAACATGGAGGCACTACCTCAAATGATATTATCTTACCAATCAAAAAAATAAAGTTTGTGAGGATAAATCCTATGTGCCTTCTACATTCCTAGTAACTTGTCTTTATTGAAGTCTTGTATACATGAATTTAAATACTGCACATCACAGTCCATTTTTATATCTATTTCTTGAGCTTTTATTTATATCTGAGCTCATTCTTATCCCTTTGATAGTCATCTATAGTATCTATAGATAAGACATTTTGATCTCACAGAGCTGTGATGTGAATCCCTCCAATATTTTGAAAAAAATTTAAATGCAAAAACAAAAAACTATAGTAACTCACTGACATTTTATTTTTATGCATTGTAATTTAATTTTCTCATCATGAGTTCTCTCTGGTCAAAAACTTGCTCTTACACCATTATTTTTTAGTATCTCAAGTGAGCTATGCTTCCTTATTTATAAGTTGGGTTCCTTATGTTTGAAGTTCTAAGCCTAAATAAGGGAATGTTTTTACTCTCATCTCCATATGTGAATGCAGATATTATTGTTTATAATTCAGCATTTCTAGAGTTGGGATTCATAATCTGGTAAGAAATGATTTGATGAGAAGAAAGCATTAAATATCCATAGCCCAAAATTAGGGCCACATCGATGAAAATTTACAATAATTTCACATCATATATATTGTATATTATCTATAAAATATAATATAATGTATATGTGTGATCTCCATATGGCATAAATGATAAATCCATAACCTCAATATTGATGTTATCTCCAAATGTACCAAGATTCACAAAAGATTCCACCAGGAAAGTTGTAATTAGTGGACATTGATAATGATTATGACCCTTAAGCTAATAAAAAATGGAGAGAATACCTTTTATTTCCTTTAACATATTCTTGACAACATCTATTTTATTATGCCTACTCATTTGAGCATAATAGAAAATGCATACACTTGAGTGACTAGTTCCCCTTTGATAATTTTTTTACCATCAAATTGAGAGTGACAATTAGATAAATTTAGAATGTTAGAACCACCAATCAAGGCACAACAAAATTTCTTTGTTTAAATTTTGATAGTTATGGTGCCCTTCTTTTTTTTCCTTCCTACCACGAGTGGCACATAATGGAAGGAGATGTTACAAGTTCATTGGCTTTGGTAGTTTTTAGCCCAACCATGTGGCTAAAACATCAACAATGTCACTAATTGTAACCCCCAAGTGTCCTTTTAGTCATTCATCTCTACTAATCATTAAGTTTTTAGCCTGGTGCTATAGTAGTTTTAATTTTACACCCAATTTTCACACCAAATTAGTACTTCCAATTATGTATTATTTTAACACTCAAATTCATTTCCTATTTTTGTTTTCTATATTTAAATTTTAAAGTTACCTATGTTTAATGGATTAATTTTATAGAGAGTCTCAGATTTGGAAACTACACTCAATTTTTCTTTGCATTTTCTATCAAATGACGTTAAATTTATTACTTTATTTTCCCCCTTACTCTATTATATGTTGACTTGGCCACCCCAATATTAGTTATGGTACAATGCAATAGAACAAAAACTAAATTATTAAAAAATAGAGAGAAGGAAGAATAATTGAGATTGCCCAAGAGGGTTCTTTCATTGCCTGTAGGGCATACAACATTTTTGTTTAGGATTATACAAATCTGAGATGCTTTATAATTTAAGCCATAGAGATAAGGAACATAATCTTGGGTAATAAGGTTATATATAAGGTCGAATCAGTTGATATTTTTGGATTTATCTATCCAACCCCTATAGTAAAAATTTCTACCTACACGTAATTATTTTTACCATAGACAATCGATTGGCCTTTCTTGTCTAAGTGGTCTACCATGGTGATGACAACAAACTTGATGGCTGTAGGACTCCACTATCGGTTGGCGCTTTTGATAGCTTCGAGTTTCATTTGATTTTTCAAAATAGTTTTCTAAGAGAATGGAATAGTTTTGTAGCTTGGTTTCCTATTTAAGTTTATTTTTCTTATAAAATTTGAGAATGTTTTCAAGATATTTTTTTCTACATTTATACAATTTAGGGTCCTAAAACCACAAAATATTTATCTTGTTAAAAGATTTGAGAACTATTTTTATATGCAAATACTTTTTTGGCCTCTTTGGCCTCTTAGAAATTATAATTTAATATGAAATTATTAGGTTTTCAACATAAACTTGTATGAGTTGGTATTCCATGAAGAAAATAGATGTTAAATGTTGTAAAAATCTAGGATCTAGTCTTCTCTAGTTTTAAATTGAATACTAGGCATACTCAATTTAGAATCTTTGAGGGAGAAAATAATTACATTACTTATTTCCCTTAATAATTTGTCTTATTGTGCCTTTGGATGGTAAACTGATTGATAGATGGAGAAATTGAATCACTTGTTTCTTGACCTTATAATTGTAGATATCCCAAAATTAGAATACCTATTTTGTATCGCACATTGAAAATCACATATCTAGATTGCATTTTGAATGACCTTCATAATGGTTTACATGCAATCCTATGAGAAATTATCTTTGGTGTCATCAATATCTTGTACATATCTATCAAAATATGGATCTCAAAAATAAGTGCTGAGAGAGAATTGAAGACTTGAGGTGTCAATCTGTGTATTCTCACATTGATTAAGTTACTTTATGTTCTGAGCTATCTAATTTATATGTTTTAATTTAACCTAATTTGATTATTATCATATCTCACTTGTGTTTAGCTAGGGTGGATTGGTGAGTATCAACAAGAGGTTTCCAAGAAGTTCCTGGAACTTGAGCTTTAGGATTCATTTCTTAGTAAAATTTATTTGTATTTTGAAGTGGCCATATCATCTAGGTTTAAATTATAATGATGTAGTTAAATTGATTTGGATTTATCATCAACATGGAGACACTACCTCAAAGGAAAATATCTTACTAATAAAAAAATAACTTCTGTGAGGATAAATCCTATGTGCATTCTACATGCCTAGTAAATTATCTATATTGAAGGCCTGTATACACAAAATTAAAGATTGCATATCACAGTCCATTTGTATAGTTGTTTCTTGAGCTTTTATTTATATTTGAGCTCATTATTATCCATTTGATAGTCATCTAAAGTATTTGTAGATAAAACATTTTGATCTCATAGAGTTATGATGTGAATCCCTCCAATATTTTGAAAAAAATTAAATGCAAAAATAAAAAACTATAGTAATTTACTAACATTTTATTTTTGTGCATTGTAATTTAATTTTCTCACCATGAGTTCTCTCTAGTCAAAAACATGCTCTTATACCATTCTTTTTTAGCATCTCAAGTGCACTATACTCCCCTATTTACAAATTGGGTTCCTTGTGTTTGAAATTCTAAGCCTAAATAAGGGAATGTTTTTGATCTCATCTCCATATGTGAATGTAGATATTATTATTTATTATTCAACATTTCTAGAGTCAGGATTCATAATTTGGTAGGAAATGACTTGATGAGGAGAAAGAATTAAATATCCATAGCCCAAAATGAGGGCCACATCGATGGACATTTATAATAATTTCACATCATATCTATTATATATATCTGTAAAATATAATATAATGTATCTATGTGATCTTCATATGACATAAATGATAAATCCACTACTTCAATATTGATGTTATCTCAAAATGTACCAAGATTCACAAAAGATGCCACTAGGAAAGTTGTAATTAGCAGACATTGATAATGATTATGGCCCTTAAGCTAATCAAATATGGAGAAAATACCTTTTATTTTGTTTAACATATTCTTGACAACATCTATTTTGTTACACTTGCTCATTTGAGCATAATAGAAAAGGCATACACTTGAGTGTCTAGTTCCCCTCTGACATTTTTTTTACCATCAAATTGAGAGTGATAATCAGATAAATTTAAAATTTTAAAACAAGAAATCAAGGCACAACCATAATTATTTTTTTTAAATTTTGATAGTTATGATGTCCTTCCTCTTTTTCCTCCCTTTCACAACTAGTACATAGTGGAAGGAGATGTTACAAGGTCATTGGCTTTGATAGTTTTTCAGCCTAACCACATGGCTAAACATCACTAGTGTCACTAATTACAACCCCAAAGTGCCCTCTTAGTCATTTATATATGCTAATGACTAAGTTTTTAGCTTGGTGCTACATTAGTTATAATTTTACACCAAATTTTCACACCAAATTAGTACTTCTTGGTATGTATTATTTTAATAGTCAAATTCATTTCATGTTTTTGTTTTCTCTATGTAAATTTTAAATTTACATTTAATGGATTAATTTTACAATGAGTCTCATATTTAGCCATTGTAGTCAATCTTTCTTTGCATTTTCTATCAAATGATGTTAAATTTATTACTCTATTCCCCCCCTTACTCTATTGTATGTCAACTTGGCCACCCCAACATTAGCTATGGTTCAACGCAATGGAATAGAAACTAAATTATTAAAAACCAGAGAGAAGGATGAATAATTGAGATTTCCCAGGAAGGTTTTTTCATTGCCTGTAGGGCATATAATATTTTTGTTTAGGATTATACAGATCTGAGATGCAATGTAATTTAAATTGCAGAGATAAGAACATAATCTTGGGTGGTAAGGTTATATATAAAGCCTAGATCAGTTGATATTTTTGGATTTATTTGTTTAGCCCCTATAGCAAAAATGTCTGCCTACACATAATTATTTATACCATAGACAATTGATTGGTCTTCTTATCTAAGTGGTCTATCATGGTGATGAGGGTAGACTTGATGGCTATAGGACTCCACTATCAATGGGTACTTCTGATAGCTTCAAGTTTCATTTGATTTTTCAAAATATTTTTCTAAGAGAATGGAATAATTTTCTAGCTTGGTTTCCTTTTTAAGTTTATTTTTATTATAAAATTTGAGAATGTTTTCGAGATATTGTTTTCTTCATTTATATAATTTAGTGTCCTAAAACCATAAAATATTTATCTTGTTAAAATATTTGAGAACTATTTTTATATGCAAATACTTTTATGGCCTCTTAGGCCTCTTAGCAGTTATAATTCAATAGGAAATTGTTAGGTTTTTAACATAAACTTGTATGAACTGGTATTCTATGAAGAAAATAGATGTTCATTGTTGTAAAAATCTAGGATATAGTCTTCTAAAATTTAAAATTAAATACTAGGCATACTCAATTTAGAATCTTCGAGGGAGAAAACAATTACATTACTTGTTTCCCTTAATAATTTGGCCTAATGTGCCTTTGGATGATATACTAATTGATGGATGGAGAAACTAAATCACTTTTTTCTTGACCTTATAATTGTAGATATCCCAAAATCAGGATATCTATTTTATATCTCACATTAAAAATCGTGTATCTAGATTGCATTTTGAATGACCTTCACAATGGTTTACATGCAATCCTATGAATAATTGTCTTTGGTGTTATCAATTCTTGTACATATCTATCAAAATATGGATCTAAAAAATAAATGTTGAGAGAGAACCAAAAGACTTGAGGTGTTAATTTTTGTGTTCTCACATTGATTGAGTTACTTTATGTTCTAAGCTATCTAATTTGTATGTTTTAATTTAACCAAGTTTGATTATTATCATTATCTCTCTCATCTTTAGCTGGGGAAAATTGGTGAGTATCAAAATGAGGCCTTTCCAAGAAGTTCCTAGAACTTGAGATGTAGGATTCACTTCTCAGTAATTTTTTTTTGTATTTTGAAGTGGCCATAACATTTGAGTTTCATTTGTAATGATGTAGTTCAATTACTCTAGAGTTACTAGCAACATAGAGGCACTACCTCAAAGGAAAATATCTTACCAATCAACAAAATAAATTCTATGAGGATAAATCCTATGTGCCTTCTTACCAATCAACAAAATAACTTCTATGAGGATAAATCCTATGTGCCTTCTACATGCCTAGTAACTTATCTATATTGAAGGCTTATATACATGAATTCAAAGATTGTACATCACAATCCATTTGTATAGCTATTTTTTGAGATTTTCTTTCTATCTGAGCTCATTCCTATCACTCTAATATTCATCTAAAGTATCTTTAGATAAGACATTTTGATCTCTCAAAGGTGCGATGTGAATCCCTACAATATTTTGAAAAAAATTAAATGCAAAAACAAAAAACTATATAAATTCACTGACATTTTATTTTTGTGCATTTTAATTTACTTTTCTCACCATGAGTTCTCTCTGGTAAAAAATAGGCTCTTACACCATTCTTTTCGAGTAGTTCAAGTGCACTATACTCCCCTATTTACAAGTTGGGTTCCTTATGTCTAAATTTCTGAGCCTAAATAAGGGAATGTTATTGCTCTCATATCCATATGTGAATGCATATATTATTATTTATAATTCAGAATTTATGGAGTCAAGATTCATAATCTAGTAGGAAATGACTCGATGAGGAGAAAGCATTAAATATCCATAGCCAGAAATGAGGGCAACATCGATGGAAATTTACAATAATTTCACATCATATATATTGTATATTTTCTATAAAATATAATTTAATGTATCTGTGTGATCTTTATATGGCATAAATGATAAATCCACAACCTCAAAATTGATGTTATCTCCAAATGTACCAAGATTCACAAAAGATGCCACCATGAAATTTGTAATTAGTGGACATTGATAATGATTATGACCCTTAAGCTGATCAAATATGGAGAGAATACCTTTTATTTCCTTTAACATATTCTTGATAAAATCTATTTTGTTACGCCTACTTGTTTGAGCATAATAGAAAAGGCATACACTTGAGTGTCTAGTTCCCCTCTAACATTTTTTTACCATCAAATTGAGAGTGAAAATCATAAAAATTTAAAATTTCAAAACCACCAATCAAGGCACAACCATAATTGGTTTTTCTAAATTTTGATAGTTATAGTGCCCTTCCTCTTTTTCCTCCCTATCACAACTGGTGCACAATAGAAGGAGATGTTACAAGGTCATTAGCTTTGGTAGTTTTTTAGTCCAACCACATGGATAAAACATCAACAATGTCACTAATTGAAACCCCCAAGTGTCCTCTTAGTCCTTCATCTCTGCTAATCACTAAGTTTTTAGCTTGGTGCTACAGTAGTTTTAATTTTACACCCAATTTTCACACCAGATTAGTAATTCTAGGTATGTACTATTTTAACAGTCAAATTCATTTCATGTTTTTAATTTCATTTTAAAGTTACTTACATTTAATGAATTAATTTTATAGTGAGTCTCAGATTTGGCCATTATAGATGATTTTTCTTTGTATTTTCTATCAAATGATGTTAAATTTATTACTCTATTTTTTCCCCTTACTTTATTCTATGTTGACTTGGCCACCCCAACATTAGTTACAGTCCAATGCAATGGAACAAAATTTGAATTATTAAAAACTAGAGAGAAGGAATAATAATTGAGATTTCCCAAGAGGGTTCTTTCATCACCTACAAAGCATACAACATTTTTGTTTAGGATTATACAGATCTAAGATGTTATGTAATTTAAGCCATAGAGATCAGGAACATAATCTTGGGTGGTAAGGTTATATATAAGGCCCAGATTGGTTGATCTTTCTATATTTATCTATCCATCCCCTATAGCAAAAATGTCTACCTATGCATAATTATTTCTACCATAGATAATCGGTTGGCCTTTCTTATCTATGTGGTCTACCGTGGTAATGAGGGCAAACTTGATGGCTGTAGGACTCCACTATCAGTGGGCACTTCTACTAGCTTCAAGTTTCATTTGATTTTTCAAAATAGTTTTCTAAGAGAATGTAATAGTTCTACAGCTTGGTTTCCTATTTAAGTTTATTTTTATTATAAAATTTGAGAATGTTTTCGATATATTTTTTCTGCATTTATATAATTTAGGGTCCTAAAACCATGAAATATTTATCTTGTTAAAATATTTGAGAACTATTTTTATATGTGAATACTTTTTTGGCCTCTTTGGCCTCTTAGTAATTATAATTAAATAGGAAATTGTTAGGTTTTAAACATAAACTTGTATGAGTTGGTATTTCGTGAAGAAAATAAACATTTAATGTTGTAAAAATCTAGGATCTAGTCTTTTGAAATTTAAAATTGAATATTAGCCATAATTTAGAATATTCGAGGGAGAAAATAATTACATTACTTGTTTCCCTTAATAATTTTTCCTAATGTGCCTTTGGATGGTATATTGATTGATGGATGGAGAAATTGAATCACTTATTTCTTGACCTTGTAATCATAGATATCCCAAAATCAAAATACATATTTTGTATTACACATTGAAAATCATGTATCTAGATTACATTTTAAATGACCTTCATAATGGTTTACATGAAATCTTATGAACAATTATCTTTGGTGTCGTAAATATCTTGTACATATCTATCAAAATATGGATCTAAAAAACAAGTGTTGAGAGAGAACTAAAAGATTGAGGTGCCAATCTGTGTGTTCTCACATTAATTGAGTTACTTTATGTTTTGAGCTCTCTAATTTTTATGTTTTAATTTAACCTAATTTGATTATTATCATTATCTCACTCATGTTTAGCTGGGGTGGATTGGTGAGTATCAACAAGAGGGTTTTCCAAGAAGTTCCTAGAACTTGAGCTATAGGATTCACTTCTTAGTAATTTTTTTTTGGATTTTGAAGTGGCCATATCATCTGGGTTTCATTTATAATGATTTAATTTAATTACTCTAGAGTTAACAGTAACATGAAGGCACTACCTCAAGGACAATATCTTACCAATAAAAAAAATAATTTCTTTGAGGATAAATCCTATGTGCCTTCTACATGCCTAGTAACTTGTCTATATTGAAGTCCTATATACACAAATTTAAAGACTACACATCACAGTCCATTTGTATAACTATTTCTTGAGCTTTTCTTTCTATTTGAGGTCATTCATATCCTTCTGATAGTCATCTACAGTATTTGTAGATAAGACATTTTGATCTTATAGAGGTGTAAGGTGAATCCCTCTAATATTTTGAAAAAAATTAAATGCAAAAACAAAAAACTATAGTAATTCACTGACATTTTATTTCTATGCATTGTAATTTAATTTTCTCACCATGAGTTCTCTCTAGTAAAAAACATGCTCTTACACCATTCTTTTCGAGAAGCTTAAGTGCACTATACTCCCCTATTTTCAAGCTGGGTTTCTTATGTCTGAAGTTCTGAGCCTAAATAAGGGAAAGTTTTTGCTCTCATCTCCATATGTGAATGCAAATATTATTGTTTATAATTCAACATTTCTAGAGTTGAGATTCATAATTTGGTGGGAAATGACTCGATGAAGAGAAAGCATTAAATATCCATAACCCAAAATGAGGACCACATCGATGGACATTAATAATAATTTCACATCATATCTATTATATATTATCTATAAAATATAATATAATGTATCTGTGTGATCTCCATATGGCATAAATGATAAATCCACAGCCTCAATATTGATGTTATCTCTAAATGTACCAAGATTCGCAAAAGAAGCCACTAGGAAAGTTGTAATTAGTGGACATTGATAATGATTATGGACCTTAAGCTAATCAAATATGGGGAGAATACCTTTTATTTCATTTAACATATTCTTGATAACATCTTTTTTTTTACCCCTGCTCATTTGAGAATAATAGAAAAGGCATACACTTGAGTGTCTAGTTCCCCTCTGACATTTTTTTACCATCAAATGGAGAGTGGACTACCTATTTACACTAAATTTGATATGCCAAGTCGTCTATTGAAAAGAGTGGATCCACGCCCAATTTCTTGAGCAATTTTGTTGTCATATAATTGTTACTAAACATGGGAGTGATGTGACTAGACCCTAGGACTTTTTTTTTATCTTGAATAGAAAAGAGACAAACTATAAAGCCCTTGAATAAAGTATTGAAAAACATAATAAGAATTTAAAATCCATAGAAAATAGGTTAAATATGCAACCCTATGAATATCATCATCATCCACACATACAGCCTTACGGATAGCAGAATAATTTATAATTAACAAGTTGGTATGTAAAGCAATAAAATTCATTTTCAACATCTCTTGAATAGAAAACATTTAGGACTACAAATCCTATATATAAATACTAAAAATCATATAATATGTGTTAGGGTATGGAGCTAAAAGCTTCACCCATGAGTAAATGCAGAGTTGCAGGCTTTACACAGTCACCGACGACGGTCAGGAGGAGACCAAAGGTGACCGACGTTGGTCAGTAGTAGACCAGGGTCGGCTGACGTCGGCAGGTTCAAGCTAGCAGGGATTGACGTCGGTCACCTGTGTAGGCAGTTTCTATTTTTGTGTGCGAACAGACAGTTTGCATGTTAAGGGAACGAAGTGTTAGTTGTAAGCCCGCGTTTCTAATTTAAGTATGACTAAAATTAGAGCCCTTGTTTAGAGGTGTATCTATCAGTTGTAAGTGCATGCTCATGAGTCTCTATTGTTATATAATAGAGGTAGATCTTCATAGTTCATTAGACAAGAGAAGAACAAAGACAAGACAATACTGTAGAAGTAGAATACAGATTGTATATCAATCCAGATTGTGGAGTTGATTCTTGAAGGGTAAGAGAGATCTTGAAAGTGATCTATACATCTGAGATAGGTGTAGGAGAAAAGAAGTTTTCTTCAATTGTAATTCCTTTAGTAAAGAGTTTTAATACAAGTTTTTAGGGTGGTTTCTTGTAGCTCTTGTTTCTTGTCAATTCTGATTCTAGTTACTTATCTATCTGATTTAATTCCATGTTTATTGCTTTCATAAGTGTAATCATATTGTTGGTTGATCCCCAACAAGTGGTATCAGAGCTTTGGTTGTAGGTTCTTGAGCTTGATACTAACAAGTGGTATCAGAGCTCAGGTTCACTAACAGGTGGTTCAGATCTGGTTAGTGTGTTTGATTACAGGTTACTCATAGGGATTTCTATTTGAGTGGGAGAAGCAATGGCAGAAGAAAGTAAGCTAAGAATGGAGAAGTTCAATGGCAAGAACTATCAATTGTGGAGAATGCAGATAGAAGATTATCTATATCAAAAAGATTTATACTTACCATTAGGAGGGACTGTAAAGCAGCCCAAAGACATGGATGATGAAGAATGGGAAGTTCTTGATAGAAAGGCTCTTGGATCTATAAGATTGAGTCTAGCATCCACTCTGATAACTAATTTATCACAGGCAAAGTCTACGGTAGAGTTAATGACTACTTTAGCAAATATGTATGAAAAACCCTCAGCTTCTAATAAGGTATATCTTATGAAGCAGTTATTTAATTTGCAGATGTAGAAAGGTAGTTCTGTATCTAATCATTTGAATGATTTCCATGGAATTGTTAATCAATTATCTTCAGTCAAAATAGTATTTGATGATGAAATTAAAGCTCTATTAATCTTATGTTCTTTACCAAAAAGTTGGCACAGCTTAGTAATGGCAGTTAGTAATACTGCTTCTGCTTCAAATATTTTAAAAGTAGATGATGTGGTTAGTGTAATCTTGAATGAAGAAATTCATAGGAAAAGCACATAAGAGACATCAGGGAACGCTTTGATTTTTGAGAGTAGGGGAAGATAGAAAGAGAAGAGCAAGAAAAGGAGATCAAGATCTAAATCTAAGGTGAGAGGTAGATCTAAATCCAGAAATGGCAGGAAGCCACAGTGCTAGAATTGTGGAAAGATTGGGCACATAAGCAAAGATTGCTGATCAAAGCCTAAAGAGGATAGACAGCATGAAGACAAAGAAGAAGCAAAATTTGCAAGTATTGCACAAGATGCTCTTATATTTTCTTTGCATACTAATATAGAATCTTGGGTATTAGATTTTGGTGCATCTTTCCATGCAACCCCCAATAGAGAATATTTTAGTGACTATGTCCATGGAGATTTTGGAATAGTCTATCTAGGGGATGATGAGCCTTGCAAAATAGTTGGCAAAGGTAAAGTGCAGCTGAAGATGCAGAATGGCAACACATGGGTGTTGAAAGAAGTGATGCATGTTCCCATCCTGAAGAGAAATTTGATTTCTGCAGGAAAGTTAGGGGATGAGGGTTGTACAGTAACCCTCACAGTTGAATCTTGGAAGGTTACCAAGGGTGCACTTGTAATGGCCAGAGGTAAGAGAGTAGGTACTCTCTATTTGTGTAATTGTGTTACTGACAATTCTCCTTTTGTATTATCTACTTCAGATGTAGATGCTAAATTGTGGCACCACAGGCTCGGCCACATGAGTGAGAAGGGTATGACAATTCTTAAGTCAAAAGGTATGTTTCCAGATTTGAAAAATATAGATCTAGAATTTTGTGAGCACTGTATTTTTGGAAAGCAGAGGAAAGTGAGTTTTCTCAAGACCAGGTCAACAAAGAAGAAGCATAAGTTACAGCTTGTTCACACAGACGTGTGGGGACCAGCCCAAGTTACTTCTATTGGTGGATCAAGGTACTATGTGTCTTTCATAGATGATGCTACAAGAAAGGTATGGGTCTATTGTATTAAAAACAAATCTGATGTTTTTGACACATCTAAGATTTGGAAAGCTATGGTTGAGAATGAATTAGGTAAGAGATTGAAGTGCCTGAGATCTGACAATGGCGGTGAGTTCTGCAGCCTCAAGTTCAAATTGTATTGTTTGAAACGTGGTATACGTAGGCAAAGGATAGTTCCAAGGACACCTCAACAAAATGGAGTTGCTGAAAGGATGAACAGAACAATCATGGAGCATGCAAGGTGTATGAGATTACATGTTGGATTGCCCTTAGAGTTTTGGGCAGAAGCCGTGGACATCGCAGTATACCTGATTAATAGAGGACCCTCTACAGCTCTGGATGGTGGAATTCCAGAAGAGGCATGGATAGGTAAAAATGTAGATTTATCATTTCTCAAAGTTTTTGGTTGTGAAGCCTTTGTGCACGTTGATAAGGAAAATAGAAAGAAGCTTGATGTTAAGTCTATGAGGTGCACATTTGTTGGCTATGGCTCTGATGAGTTCGGATTTAGGTTATGAAATCTAGGAACTAACAAGATAATCAGGAGTCGTGATGTTGTTTTCAATAAAAAAGTGATGTATAGTGATCAGTTGAGGAAGCTGAATCATCCTGAGTAGAGCAATGGAAAATTGGGTGAAGTGAAAGACCAAAAAGAGCTCACGGGAAAGAAAAGTCACAGAAAGGAAAACATAGACACTGGCATCAGTCAGGTAGGAACTGACGTCGATCGTACAGAGACCGATGTCGGCCGTATAAGAATCGATGTTGGTAGGTCAGAGACCGACATCGGTCAGGCAGAACCGACAGCGGTCAGTAACAGGCCTAGAAGTGACTGAGGTCGGTCACTGTCAGAGAATTTGGGTGGACAGTGTGTTGTGGATGAGTCTCAATCGCCCATCAGGAGGTCAAAAAGAGTAAGTAAACCTCCAATTTGATATTCCCCTTTGTTATTCTATTTATTGCTAATTGATGGTGGAGAACTAGAGAGTTTTGATGAAGCAATATAGGTGGAGTCCAAGGTTCAGTGGGAGCTAGGCATGAGTGAAGAGATTGACTCATTGAGAGAGAACCAAACATGGGATTTGGTTGAGTTGCCAACAGGAAAGAAGACACTGAAGAACAGATGGATCTACAAGTTGAAAGAAGGTGAGAATGGAAAGATGAGATACAAGGCCAGATTGGTAGTGAAAGGATTTGCATAGAAACCAGGTATTGACTTTGTTGAGATTTTCTCTCCTGTTGTTAAAATGACTTCTATACGGACTATATTGTCTTTAGTTGCTACAGAGGATTTGCATCTCGAGCAACTTGATGTTAAGACATCGTTTCTTCATGGAGATTTGGATGAAGAAATATATATGGATCAGCCGGAAGGATATGAGGTCAAAGGTAAGGAGAAGTTAGTGTGCAGATTGAAGAAAAGCTTGTATGGCCTCAAGCAAGCTCTGAGGCAATGGTACTTAAGGTTTGATAGATTTATGACTGAGCATGGCTACAGTAGATGTCAATCTGACCATTGTGTGTATTTTAAGAGATTGGATAATGGCAGATACATTATTATATTATTGTATGTGGATGACATGTTGGTTACAGGATCACACATGTAGGATATCTCTGAGCTAAAGATGAAATTAGCTCACACGTTTGCTATGAAGGATTTGGGAGCAGCAAAGAAAATCCTTGGCATGAGCATAAAGAGAGACAGGAAAAATCATAGGTTGATTTTGTCTCAAGAGGATTATGTGGACAAGGTGTTGAAACGGTTCAATATGCAGGATGCAAAACCGGTAAGCACACCTATGGCTGGACATTTTAAGTTGAGTAAAGAACAATGTCCTAATTCACATGATGAGGTAGAGTACATGAGAAAAGTTCCATATGCTTCCGCAGTAGGAAGTTTAATGTATGCAATGGTTTGTACTAGGCCTGATATTTCCCAAGCAGTGGGAGTTGTAAGTATATGGCCAATCTAGGAAAGGAACACTGGAAGGTAGTTCAATGGATCCTTAGATATCTAAAAGGAACCAGCAGTAAGCACTTGTGCTATGGCAGTTCAAATACTTCTCTACATGGTTATGTAGATTTAGATATGGAAGGTGATTTGGATGGTAGGAGAAGCACTACAGGATATGTTTTCACTATAGGTGGAACAGCGGTTAGCTGGATATCAAAGTTGTAGAAGGTTGTTGCCTTGTCAACTACAGAAGCAGAGTATATTGCAGTCACAGAGGCTAGCAAAGAGATGATATGGATGACACGATTCATGGAAGAGCTTGGAAAGGAGCGAGAGAGTTGTAGACTATACAGTGATAGTCAGAGTGCAATTCATTTAGCTAAGAATTCAGCCTTTCATTCAAGAACAAAGCACATACAGCTTAGGTACCACTTCATATGACAGGTATTGGAGGATGGTGAGTTGAAGCTGGAGAAGATCCATACAGATAAGAATCCTACGGATATGTTAACCAAGCCGGTTACAAAGGAGAAGTTGAATCTTCATTCAACTTTCATTAGTCTTCATGATTGAGTTGAAGATGGAGGAGCTAGAAGATGTTGTTGTACAGGTACTGGTGTAGCTGTTTATCTCCAAGTGGGAGATTGTTAGGGTATGGAGCTAAAAGCTTTACCCATGAGTAAATGTAGAGTTATAGGCTTTACACAGTCACTGACAACGGTCAGGAGGAGACCAAAGGTGACCGACGTCGGTCAGTAGTAGACCAGGGTCGGCCGACGTCGGCAGGCTCAAGCTAGCAGGGACCGACGTCGGTCACCTGTGTAGGCAGTTTCTATTTTTGTGTGCGAACAGATAGTTTGCATGTTAAGGGAATGAAGTGTTAGTTGTAAGCCCGCGTTTCTAATTTAAGTATGACTGAAATTAGAGCCCTTGTTTGGAGGTGTATCTATTAGTTATAAGTGCATGCTCATGAGTCTCTATTGTTATCTAATAGAGGTAGATCTTCATAGTTCATTAGATAAGAGAAGAACAAAGACAAGACAATACTGTAGAAGTAGAATACAGATTGTATATCAATCCAGATTGTGGAGTTGATTCTTGAAGGGTAAGAGAGATCTTGAAAGTGATCTATACATCTGAGATAGGTGTAGAAGAAAAGAAGTTTTCTTCAATTGTAATTCCTTCAGTAAAGAGTTTTAATACAAGTTTTCAGGGTGGTTTCTTGTATCTCTTGTTTCTTGTCAATTCTGATTCTAGTTACTTATCTATCTGATTTAATTTTGTGTTTATTACTTTCATAAGTGTAATCATATTGTTGGTTGATCCCCAACAATATGTCCATTTTTTGTCTTTGTGGAAGTTATATAATCTTAAAGGGCAAATCTTACCTTAAAGCCAAGGTTTGCTACTAGTAAAACATGAGTGCTTGCTCTAATTTCCTCCCTGACATAGTTATCTTTTAGGAATATCATGCCCAAGCCTCTTACCTCTCAAACTAATTCCCCTTGTTGTAGGGGATTTGTAGGCCCCCCAATATTTAATTATTACTTTAATATCACAAATTTTGTTTTTTTTAAACTCTATTTCTATGTACTATAAACTTTAATGTCTTTAGTATGCAATGTTTTTTTGTCTTATTTATTTTCATGGTGAAATACAAAAAGATGTCCAACATGTGAAATACATGGAGATGGATGCATATTGATTTTCTATTGCTTGGTCATGCATATTTCTAGTAAGACATTTGAGGTGTGCTTAATTAAGTTGAACATTCTAATTCAATCTCAAATTAATCTGATATTCATCTCCATGCATTTGTTAACACTAGAGGGTTCATCGAGGCATAGATCAGTTAATTGGAAAGGAATCACCTATTACAATAATCTCATTAATGAGCTCATTAAAAATGGTATTGGTTGTGTGTATGTGTGTGTGTGTGTATAGTATAAAAATTGATGGTATTGGTTTGCAAACAATAGTTTTTAATGTCCCACCTACATTTAACTCTTGTAAATGGGTGCAGGTATAGTTCTTTTTATGATATTATATCACTAGGACATGCCACAAGTTCTTGAGGACAAGTATGGAGGATTTTTTAGCTCCAAAGCTATGCAAGATGCATCTATATCTCTTATTTTCAATTTATGAGCTTCTAAATTTGACTTAAAACATATTCTTTATTTTCTATTTTTAACATCAAAATACGAGGTAAAATAAGAACATCTCTTTAAGGTTATACTTAAAATCCTTATATTTAAGTCGATGACTTAAAAAAAGTCCTTTTAGGTAGATATATCTATAATAATCCATATTCATTGTTCTACCATAAATAAAAGAATCTTAAAACTAAAAAATAATACAAATTGATGCAGGTTAAGTAGAAAGGATCCATAGGCATAGTACTTATTGTACCTTGGATGGTGCCTTTCACCAATCTTTGAATGCCTAGAAGGTCATCCTAAGAGCACTCAACTTAAACATAGGATGGTAAATTTACTCATTTATCTCTTCTATCATAATTCTTGATAATACAGTCAATCCTAATATAGCTCTCATTGTCATTGAGAGGCTATTATGCTATAGTTCTCATATGAATGTGGTTATGCTTGGATGGTATGCAAAAAACAAGTTCCAAACATATTTTTGATCATTCGATCTATACCATTCACACTAGCCATTTTTTAGAATAATATCCTAATCTTATTTGAATAATTTTAGGTACATGTTTATAATTACATATCCCCATAGGGACTTGACACATTGTAGCCCTTGTTTAACTTATCTTCCTTAATACAAAACTATATTTCATGCCACATCTTTTGGCAGATAAAAAATTCAATAAAATCAAAACACATAAGAACATAAAGGTTTGATATGATAAATATGAAGGGAGTAAACAACACATTTTTTTAGCTTTGGGAAACTCAAAATTTCCTACCAAATCATTAAAACTTATAAAACAAAATGAAAGAGTATGTGTAGACTAGTAACCTATTGTATCTCTTCCAAAAATGTTTTACCATTAAAATAATTAAATATACACATAGATTTAATTTGAAACTAAAATTGAATGGTCCCCTTATTATAAATAATTCACCATATCTCTTCCCTCATGGCACACCCAATAAATAAAATGATCAAATAAACTTCAATATCAAGTCTACCCTGATGGCTTACCAAATCACATTTCACCTTTACCAATGTGCACTACACTACTATCAATGTGTCCCACTTGCATTGAATGCAATTTTATCTAAATGAAGCATGAAAAGTCATTTCATTTAAAGCCACATGCCTTTAAATTTTTTTTACTATCTTTGATAAATCTACTGTTTAAGGTCAAATATTGTAATGGTCATCACAAAATTTAAAATATCATATCACTTATTTTAGTGCCTACAAAATTACTTTCAAATATTCTCCATTATTTCCACTTGCTAATATCTTGAATAGATATTATTTTAAAAACCAAATATCATAATGATAATTTCAAAATTTATGTTATTACCTTCACAAGTTATTTATGATTATTCTCCATGTTGACATTTATTATTATTTATGATAATACTATCTCAAGGTTTAATCAAAGATTAAAATTTTCCATGGGCTGATAATTCCAACAACATTATGAGTTGTAAAAACATATCATGGTTAATCTCAAAATATTATAAGGTGTTCACATACTTAAGGAGGTCGAAGATACTAGTTCACCAAACATCAAGTCATTGTTTTTTTAGTTGATCGATAAAAATAGGTTTGATAGGGCCCTATAACCCGTACAAAAAAGAACAAAGCCAAATACAAAAAAGTAGGATTATCAATCCGCCAAAGAACAAAACAATACCACCACCTTAAAAAACAATTGGGAAAAACTATTGAGAGACCAATGAAAAATATCATAAAATTAGGTTAAAGATTCATAAGAAGCTGAGTAATCCACCAAAGGATTAATACCAGTGTCTACCTTGGAAACTTGCATGAGATTCAAAGTTAGGTTACATTTATTTTTGTATTTAGTTTGAGCAATATGGTTCCATGTTATTTTTATAGGCCCTTCAGGTAGCCCTCCCCAATTTAAATCTTGGATTTTACCCTTCAAAACTTTTGAAGCCTTCACATTTACTTTCTTGATTACCCTTCAAAACTTTTGAAGCGTTCACATTTACTTTCTTTATAGTAGGAGAGGATTTGAGAGGGATAATCTTAGAGATGTCAACCTTATTTAGCTTCAAAAAAATTAAATACTTATTAATCCTAATTACTTCCAACTTAATATCCTTTGATTTAACCAAAAGCATACTAGCCTTGTGGTCAATTTTCTCTAGTTTGTTTTTAAGCTATGATTTTAGGTTCCATCTTAGCCCCTCCTACCATCTCCCCTAGATTTTGCTTACTTGAAGGCACCTCATGAGGGGACTTAAATTTTAATAGACTCTTCCTCAAGGGTACTAAGGAATACCTTATCATCAAAATCTTAGATAAATTCATTAGTGACATCTAACTTATCAAACCCTTCACGTGCCCTAATGGTTGGAACTGCAAGATCCCACAGTGAGTGACCAGTAGGTAAATTAAGTCTCTATGGAGAATATATTTTCTGAGATTATCTTGGAAGGTAAGAATAGAGTTTTCCAAATAAATGAGGAGGAACAATGGAATACTAATTGTGTATCCTTTGAATTTTTTTAGAAGGAAAAAATGGTGAGAATAGAGATTGTTAAACTCACCTTCAAGAGTAATGTATATCATAACTTTCAAATAGACCCTCAGCCATGACATAAGGAGATCAGTTATGGGAAATCCCTTGTCTTCTAGAATGACTTCATCCTCGATCCCAAAGAATCTTCTTAGGAATTCATGTTTCCTATTTTTGTTCTTGAATATTTTCTCACTAGTAAAAGACATCCCCAAAATCACCCCAATTAATTCCTCTATAATATCCACATCAATCTCATTCATCCTTACCTCTCTCTCTTTTCATCCACCATAAAAGTCTTTGTAAATACCATAATTGTGCCCATAAATACATTGCATAAACATATTAATCCATCCCTTCTTTAACATTATCGACATGGTATGATCCTTCATGACTTATTCACATAAAAGGGGATCCCTTATATCCCTATCACCACCCATTATTAGATTTTGATTGAAAACCATATCATCTACTATCACAATGGTATGAAGAACTAGCCAACTAACAATGATGAAAATGTTTTTCTATAGCCTTTCAAGGATACCATTAATTTCTCCTCGTCTAATATGAGTAGAGGTAAAACACAAATATTTCATGAAAATATTATAATCATTATGATTATAATCTATCAAACACAAAGTACCTTACTTCATTATGATACTTGTCATTATTTCAAAGGACATTTTTCCAAATCAATTGGTGATAGAATGAAGGAACATCATTACATGACCTCCCTAGGTAGGTGGATGTAATGTCAGCATCATTTTTAATAATTGGGATTAAATAGATTGGGAGAATTCATAAGTGTTGACACCCACATTAATGAAGCCATCCTCAACCTTATTTCCTTATTTGAAGGAATGGGAGAAGGTAAATTTTTTAAACTTGGATAGGATAAATTTGGCACCTTCAATCATATGAATGATTATCCATGAGGGATTTGATTTACTAGATAATTGATAATATTAAGAGAGTCACCTTCAACAACAAGTCTCTCTATATTAAATTGGGATGCCAATTGAATCCCACAAAGGGTGGCCTTAGCTTCCACCACATGATTATTTTGGAACCCCATGGAGATGGCATAAACTACCATGACCCTTCCCTAAAATTCCCTTATGATTCCCCCCCAACAATCTAGGGTTTCCCTTAGAGGATCCATCAGATTTTAATTTCATCTAATTTACTGGAGGATTTTACCATTTTACTTGACTCCTATCTAGTTTTTTGGAAATTTTATTAGGGTTTTTTATCTTCCAAATTTACATGATGGCCAAATTATATTTAATTATAAAGAATTCCTCTTTTGGGAAGAAATGTCACCAATTTTTAGCTATGGAAAAAATCATTTAGTTAACAAACAAACTTTACATTAGGTCTAATGTTCTCAAATATATAAGAGTTCCTCATTTTCCATATGGTCCAAAGGAAGTGGGAAAAGGCAATATTCCATAAAAAAACAAGGGATGAGGACATCCAAGGATAATTCCATTATTGAATCATATCAAGGAGGGAGTTGTGTCTACCCTAGATGATTTTAAAATGGTGAAGGAGGATATCCATCACATTAGACACAAAGGGTAAAAGCATCATAAGGTGGTTAATAGACTCAACATAAATTTTGCATAAGACATATCTATTAGGGATCATAATACCTCATTTTTATAGATTATCAATAGTTAGGATCTTAATGTGGGATGCAATCTATAAGAAAACATTAACCTTTTGAATGAGATTATTGATCCATAAATCCTACCAATAAGAACTAGCATGAGAAAGGTCAAATTCCTTAAGATAACTTCATTTAACTAGGTACATCCCACTTTCCTCAACAATCCAAACTAGAGATACTTCCTTTTGAACCAAGGAGATGTGAAGTTGTTAAAAGAATGAGTTTAAGATGTGAGGTGTTCCTGAGTCTATGCATTGGCTGCTTCTATGTTAAGAACCCTCTAAGACTTAGTCCATTCAAATATGACCTAGTAGTCTTTGAATTTATGGCCCTCAAAATCTTTAAAAGTATTTATTAAATCACGTTAGGTATTAATTAAAGATGGGAGGATCATAAATAGCCAAGGGTCATCTCAGAAATCTAATGAATCTCCATTTCTAATATTCCATATATAACCTTTGTTAAAGATATATTTTTTAGACTAGAGGGCTTTCCAAAAAGTTGAATCGCTAGCATGACCTTATTTTCTAAGAAAACTATCTTGTTTCTCTCCATGCAGGTACTTAGATTTGACAATTCTAGTACATTGGTTATCCTCATTCAAAAGTTTCCAACCTTATTTTTTTAAGAGGGATAGGTTCATTGATAGGCTATTGTTATACCTCTCATTAAACTAATCAATGGATTGGTTTTCATTTTCTACTAGGGTCAGTGTCCAAGGCTATATGCAATGATACCATTGGATATTTGAGTTAACAGTTTGTTATTAGGGGGGTTTACTCTACTAGGATGTCTAAATCTTAAGGACAACAATTAAGACTCTAATTTTATGTTGAAAAAAAGTAAATCTATAAATTTTGGCTAATATCTCCTATGGCATTATTTGTTAAAAATATTCTTTAGTTCACACCATCAACATCTAGAACTTAAACATCTAGCATAAGACATTATGGTGTCCTCACTTGACTTGCCCAACTAGGTAGGACAGTGTGATATTTTAGAATGTGAGAATGTTATTTATTATAACTTAAACTACTTTATGACATATTCTGAACATGGATATGAGTTAATAAACTTTTACTTCCTATGAAATTGGAAGACACAATCTTGCATAAAGAAAACTCACTTGCATTGTTTTTAAAAAACCTTTGCATTTAATGGAAACACACTTGCATTGAAAAGAGAAATCACACTCTACTTTGAAAAAGAAATCATAATTGCATTGAAAATGGAAATTAAACTTTATAACAAAATGAAATATACTTGAATTAAATAAATACAATTTTAAACTATGAACTAAAAATACCAATTTGTCTTGATCTTCGAAGAGAAGTGGGCCATTGCTCCTTATTCAGAACAAGATCAACTTTTACTCAGTAATGAAAAAACAATGTTGAACTTTATTTCATTATCAAAAGGAACATATATAGATACACAAAATTACACTTAAATGCTTTTGATTTCTGATCACTATCTATTCATTGATTGATTATCTAGAATGAGAAGGAGATATGTATTTAAAACATATCTCAATGACTATTCATAGAATACAAAATATGGTGATCTAAACATCCAAATCTACTTATTCAAAATAGAAGATCTATGAATTAGATCCCACGCTTATAGGAAGACATTAGAACTAACTCAACTAATAATAAATGGAAAATAACTAACATAGATCCAAATAGATTATGTTTGGTTTTACAAAATAGATATATGCTTATAGCTGGATCATTTTAGACCATTACTATGAATAGTAATGTATAAAATAAGATATTTAAATATAAAAATTCTATATATATATATATATATATATATATATATATATATTTTGTGTTATTATTTTAATTTATAGGATCCAATTGGACATCTTCAAAGCATGTTTGGGCATCTTTGGAGCACTGATGTACAGGTCTTTAAAACATCTTCAAAGTGTCTTTAGAGCTATAGATATTTAGATATTTATGTGTTTTTCATTGAATCTTCAAAACTATTACCAAAAAGGGTTGCCAAAACTATTTGATGTCTTCTCAAAATGATCCTGCCATAGGGATGTATTTCTATATACAAAATTGTGCTCATTTCATCCAAGTTAGACACAAATAACAAAATAAAGAATTAGCAATGTATCACATACAAACAAAGGATAATTGTACTCATTCCTACTTAGATAAGACCTTAAATATTAAATGTAATGTAATATATAGCCAAAAGATAACACTTATGGATAATTTATTTTAGATATAATGAGCTATATGGAATGCTCATCATTTTTCCCCCACATTTTACCTTTTACAAGTCCTATTGCAAACTAGTGGGAGAACTATTATTCAATCCAAAAGTCCAAATTCCAACCATTGACTAAGATCGTAGATCTGAAAGTGGTTCCCCCAATCATGATGATCTCTAGAAATAAATCCCAAATCTCTTACCACTATGTGAATCCATGCCTAAAATTTAATTTTGCCTTGATTATGTTAATTTTTCTAAGGAGACATAGGATAATAAGAATGGGATGCCTAAATATCATTCCAATCCACACATATGATCTTCCTTTATCTAAGAGTTGAGTGATAATCTGAGATACCACTTGAGCTCTCTAAAGACTCCACTTTATAGTGGTGGGACTCATAACTTCCCTATATTTTAAGGCAACAGGGAAAGTCTCCCACTTGGCCATACTTACATTGATGGAGCTAGTGGAATGTTGGCTCATAAAATCTCTAAAATCTGCTACATTTTCTCTCAACAATTCATGATATTTGTTTTTCATGTACATATGATATATAGGTTAAAAATCAACAAGAAGTTTATGGACCTCTAAAAATTGAGGTCTCATGCACAGACTTGTAGTGTTCTATGATTCAAGGAGTTTATTGTTTACTTTTTTCCATGCTATCTTATTTCTCATAGTAAAAAGGAAACCACGTAATTGTGTTTCCCCTACAAACAAATTAATCAAAATCTAGATTGGTAACCTAACAACATGTTACAAAGATAAAATTCACAAATTTCTTCATCTTTTTATTGTACTTTTTAGAAAGACATCCATAAACATATTTTCATCCTCAATACCATGGGGAAAACCAAGATAAATTAGTTGCATATGCCACTTATAAAATTGTTCATGACAAAAGATAACATATAAATATGAAGGTTGTTTGCATGATAATTTCTTTTCAAAAATTTCAAAAATATTATGGATGAAAGTCTAAGCTTTCTGTAGCTATTGCTGAGACTCTGCTTTGATCTTGGCATTTTCTTATTTCAATTTCTAAATCTTAAGGTAAGCTTTATTCCAAACTAAAATCATTTCATGAAGCATTAGAGGGAAGGAAAGAATAGCACTTATAGCTCCTTTAGTTTATACAATTATTTCCCTAATTTCCCTCTACATAGCTTGTAAGGAAGCTTGTAACTCCACAATCTAAGTGGTTAGCTCTTGTATGCAAGTAATTTATTGAGCAAGCAATGCATTTTTACAAGCAATAGAATGTTTCAAATTTTTAATATGAGTATCCTTACCAGTAATAGAATTTTATAAACTAGCAATTTGGGCATCCTTATTTACAAGGGAATTTTGTAAGGTGTTCAATTCATGAGGTTGGGAAAACAATTATTTTGTATTCTGGTCTACTCAGCATTAACTATTGTAATCATTGCTTCTTGTGCCTTAACTTGAGCAATAGAATCTTCATATCTTCTTTCCTAACTATAAATAGTTTAATTCTTACCTTGTAGTGTCAAATGGAGAAAATTTAACTCTATATGTTGTTGTCAAATGGTTTCCTCGTGATGGGATAGAGTCATGGCATATTGTAACTCTTCATTTTTATGATCAGGGTGGAGAGAAGATGAGCCTTATTCTATAAGTGGAGATTTACCCTTATCAGTTGCAGAGGGTAAAGGTCTTTCTTTTTCTTTATCCATAATTTACTATGAAAGGGTTTCTTTTTCAACTATAATTTCTTGTGCAAGGGTTTCTTTTTCAACTATTTATTCAGCATCCATAACTTCAATGGGGGAACTTATAATTCCCAACATTTTGGCTACCTAGACATTGCCTTCTTCTTCTTCCTAGGGAATTAGTTGATGACTTCACCAAGATTTGAATGGTGGATTAGGTTTTTCTAATGAAAACCTTATTTTTATTATTGACCTTTGGTGCAATATCTTTAGAGTTGAGGGTGGCAGAGATGGACCTTCTTCTATTTGTGATATTTTGGGAGGAGGAAAAACAATTTGTGGTGATCTCTTACCATAAATTTGGGATGATTTTCATATAAATAAAGATTGGGCTTTTTCACCCTTAAGTTTCTACAAAAAATGATGTTGATAGATGAGGTTAATCAAACCATGATGTTTGATTGACCAAGTTCCTCTTTTAGTTTCTAGGTTACATTAATTATATCACAATGAAGAAAAGATGGTAGGTTTACCTATTATTCAGGTTTGGTGGATCCTTTCCTTAAATGAATAAGAAGTTGTATAGTATCTACACTGACCATAGAGAATTGGCCATCACAGGTGAGATACTTCATGACCCAATAGGTGGCATTCTACCAAGGTGGTAGAAGACTATCTCAAATGATTCCTCTAGCCACACCTTATGGGTTTTGGCCAATCTGATATAGGGTTTAACATCATCAAAAATCCATAGGTGAAATAGATCAATAAAACTTAATTTATTAGTGATAACCACACCCTCTTTGGGAATTCTAGAAAGTGCACTAATCACAGAGTAATCCACTAGAATATACTCACCTCGGATAATAGAATGATCTTCATCAAAATTTTCAAAAAATTACTAGACAATATTTTCTTGAAAACCCTAAAATGTTTTCAAAAAATTTAATCATCCTGCCATCTCAAAAATATCTTTAGCTAATTCATCTTGTAGCAACACTTTTGCTAATTCTGGTTCACTTTTATTCTTATTGCCTCCCATCTTCAGAGCTATTCATAATAACCTTGAAAACCTGCATGTGTGATGAAAAACTAAGCTTGAAATTACATGGAGTGCAGAGGAAGGTAAGTAAATGGGGATGTAATGCAATAATAAATATAAAATAAAGGGCATATCATGAAATTATGGTAACAATTATGGCCAAGCACTTTAGAACTTGTGGGGTTTAATGAGAAAGTACTTTTGAGGGTCAATATCAATTATGTGGGGTGAAGAATCATAATTAGGATCATTTGAAATAATATTCATAATGATTTCCACTTCAAGTCATATCTTTTTGAAAATATCCTTTAAAATAACTTCACATCAAATCTTGAAGTGCGGAGAGGGTACCATCTTCAATCTCATCCACATGGCATCACAAGAACTTATCCATTTGAAATTTTTTTGTCCACTTAATGGTCATACATGCATAACATAAAACAAAAAATGCCTAATCTTTTGGGAAATAAGTACAACTATACCTCTATTGTATAGATCCATGCCTATCTCCTAAAGTTTCCATGTTTCCTACAAGGATAAACAATTTTGAGAAACTAGGTTATTTGACAAGACAATAATTCATGTTTATTGTAGAATTTTTTTTTGAAAAGTATCATTTCTAGTTTTCACCTTTTTATAGTTTTTTATTTTTTATTTTTTTATTTTTTTTTGAATTTTTAAGGGAGAAAAACTATTATTTACTAGTTTTCAACGCTCCTCTTTTATTGGATGTCTACACAAAGATTATTTGGCGTTAGTGGAAGAACCAAGTTCTTCCACAAGGTCAAATTAGTCTTGATAATGCTTAATAAATTCTTCTTTATGAGAGGTCTTCTATAAACCTTGAACTTGTGACCATTGACCAAAAGTATTCTTTGGTCACCATTAATTGGTTGAAGTTAGATAGAGCCATTATTGTGAATGGGTTTGATCAGATATGGCCCCAACCATCTTGTCATGAGCTTGCCTTTGAAATGATAGAATTTAGAATCAAATAGAAGTTTCCAATCACCTTATTAAAATTGTCTTTATCTAATGTGAGTATCATTCCATTACTTTCTTTACTTTTGGATCATGTTGGTTTGAGCGAGTGCAACCATTCTAAGTTCATCCAACCCATTCAATTGTATGATTCTTTCTTTATTTGTTTCATCAATATCAATTCTCATAGTAGTTGTTATCTTCAATGTCTATAATTAAAACTCTATTGGTAACAAAGGTTTATTTCCAAACATAATTTCATATGGAGAGAATCTTATGATAGTCTTAAATGTTGTATTATATGCCCAAACTACTTTAGGTACTCTCTACCCAATCTTTTCTATTGTTGTTCACTATTTTGGTCAGAATGTTTTCTAGCTCTCAGTTGGTGACCTCCACTTGCCCATTAGCTTAGGGGTGATATGGTGAATATTTCTAGTGATTGATATAGTATAGTTATATAAAAGATCTGATAACTTTAGACATGAATTGGGGTCTTTAATCAGAAACAATAGATCTAGGAGATCCAAATCTCAACATGATCCTATGATATAGGAAATGGAAATCCATTTCTTCCCTAGTAAAGGTGAGTGCCTGCACTTTAGCCCACTTAGTAATATAATCAGTTCATACTAATAAATACTCTTTTCCTTGAGATGGTGGGTTGATTGGTCCAACAAAATACAAACCTAATTTATTAAATATCTCTAAACTTATTTGAGGATAGAGAGACATTTTAGAGGATAAATTAGGCTTAACCATCCTTTTGCAAGGATCACATTGCCACACAAACATTTTTAAAGTATTATAAAGATATATCCATTAATAACCTGTACCAAGGATATTATGAATGGTCCTTTTTTCTGAATAATGTGCTCCTCCTATTTCACTATGGCATCCTTTTATGATGTCAAATACCTCATCTTCTCTAAAAAACATGTGAAGTACATGATCATATCCAATTTTAAACAACATGTCTTTAAACCATTTAAAATGAGAACTAATTCTAACCAAATATTTTCTTTCTTTAGAAGTAAAGGAATGAGGAAACTTCCATGTTACCAAGCAATTTTTCATGTCTACAAAAAATGGGGAGTATGTAGATATATAAAATAATTTTTCATCTAAAAAAGTGTCCTCCACAAGTTCATCTTCACCTATAGTGACTAGTCTAGATAAAAAGTCAGCAACAACATTATTCTTGCTAGGTTTATCTATGATAGTAATGTCAAATTCTTGTAATAGTAATAGCCATCTAATTATTTTCCCACCTACTACTAGTTTATTCATTAAGTACTTAATAGTTAAATGATCTATATAGATAAATACCTGATAACCAATAATAATGCTTAAACTTGTTTATGGCATAAACAACATCAAGAAAAGGCATACATTTTTCCTTTCTCATCTCTTTGTCCTATAACTTCTCCTAATACATTACTGAAAGCATCTGTATAGATATGAAAAGGTTGTTTCCAATTAGGTCCTTTCAAAATTAGAGTAGTCATAAGTTTGTTCTTTAATGTTTCAAAATCTTCTTAACACTTATCATTCCATATAAATTCACTATCTTTTATTAGCAAAGAAAACATATGTGCAAATATTTTGCTAAGGACTTCAATAAATCTTCTATAATATAATACATGACCGAGAAAACTTTTAACATTTGTTTGTGTTTGAGGAATGGGGAGATTAAAAATTAACTCAATCATTTTGGGATCTACTTTTATTCTTTGAGAAGAGATATGATGCCTCAATACTATCCCTTCATAAGCCATTATGATACATTTCTCATGACTCAAATATACTTGGTGTTCCTCACATCTAGTAAGCACTTTATCTAGATTGTTCAATGCTTCATAAAATGTAGTGCCATGGATAGATAAAACATCCATGTACACTTCAACATAATCATTTATAAGATCATAAAAATGACTAACACTGCTCTTTGATAGGTAGTAGGTGCATTGTATAATCCAAAAAGAAGAATTGTATAAATAAATGTTTTTTAGGGGTACGTAAATGTAGTTTTATCTTAATTTTTAGGGGATATTTTGATTTTATTATATCCATTGAATCCATCTAAGAAATAAAAGCACTAGTTTCTTGCCAAGTTTTTCAAAACTTGATCAATAAAAGGCAAAAGAAAGTAGTCTCTCATAGTGTATTTATTTAGTTATTTATAGTCTACACAAAATCTCCATTTTCCATTCTTTTTAGGCATAATAACCAAAGGTGAAACCCATTAACTATCAGATATGGGATAAATGGAACCAACTTCTAATAGTTTTTCTATCTCTTTCTTTACAATTTCTTTCAAGGATGGGTTAATTCTCCATTATGGTTGTTTGATTGGTTAACATCTTCATTGTAGATGTGATGTATATAAAAATTGAGATTATTATTTTAATATCACTTTAATCCCAAGAAAAGGATTTTATATGTCATATCAATATATCAAACATTTTTCTTTCCTACTGATTAGTTAACCAACTATTGATATTCAACAGTTTACCAAGTTGGATTGTAATCTGTTGAATACCTAAAACAATGGAATTTAACTATTTATATTCACTCATCAAGGCATTAAATGGGCATGTGTGTGGTAGTAACATGTGAAGTGTAGTTACATCATTGTAAAAGGTGTTACTTATGGATACCATATTGGTCAATGGATAATTAAAATCATGTAAAAATGAATTATGCCCATTTTAAGCCAAATCAACTATGGCTTGCTAGATATCTTGTGGACCAAATAACATGTTTGTGATATTATTACATTATGTTGATTCTATTCATAATTATTCATATTTGAATCATAGCTTTTAGTCTTTGGAGCTAAGCTACTAGTCTTCAAAGCTATGTTATTAATCTTCAAAACTAGGCTTTCAAACTTTGAAGCTAGGATATCAGACATCAAAGCTAAATTGTCAGACTTCATAGCTAGGATTTCTTGGTCCAAATCTTATTTTATTTGTTCCTCAAACTCTTAGACATGTTTTTAATATTAACCATGGCTAAGTAAGACACACCATTCTATTTTTGTTTAGGTTGATCCATCCATATTTTTTTAGAAAGATCCATTGAAGGTCTAGTAGATAGATAAAGAGATATATGTTTAGCATGAATTACATTATAAATGGTCATGTTTCCAAATCTATAGTCAATTCATTCTATGAATTTAACTAACCAATGTCTTCCAAGAATGATTAGATATCATACCTTATTGGTTTTAGGTTGAAGGATCATGAAATCCATAGGATATTCCTAGGATTATATGTTTACTGACATATTTTCTATGGTCCTTCTAGTGCATTAGTCGATTGATCTTCCATTTGCAAGATTGGAGTGGTAGGATAAATCCCTTTGATGGATAAAGATTCTATTATGTTGATAATTATTATTTTGATGACAACACCTAAATCTATAAGCACATTTGGAATTGACTTATTCTCAATTGTCATAGTCATTATAGGACTACCAGGGTCTCTGTATTTAGGAACAAGTATGTTTTTTGCTAGTAAATCAATAATTTTTCCCATTAACTAAATTATTTTAGGATATTATTTCTTCCTTCCTGGTGCTTTGATGCACAATCCTTTAATGATTTGATTTAACTCAAGAATATCCTTAATGGATCTTAATAGTGGCATTTCTATCTTCATCTCTTTTAATCCATACATCAATTCAGAATCATCCCTAGGTTTTTATTACTTAAGTCTTTTAAGGAATGGAATAGCCAAGGGATCTTGAATTGTGGTTAGAGTTGTTGTGGCTTCTACCTTGTTTTCATGTGGTTCTTGAAATATAGGTGACTCAAGAGTGTTTTCATCATTGAGAATTTCAATGATGGTAATGGGAGAATCTCCTACTACCTTTCCTGATCTAAGTTGAATATTATTACACTCAGATGAACCACTTACAACATTACTTTTTTGATCATCTCCAAAAATAGGCATATTTTTCCTATTCTTAGGATTTTCCAATTGTTGGGTAGGTAATTATGGTTGGTTAACCTGATGCTTAATTGGTGGTGATTGAGGTTGTGAAGGCATCAAATCCTATTATGGAGGAAACCTTCTTTGTGTTTGATATTATTGATTTGACCATTGAGGTGGTGACTATTGTACCCAATGTGGTTGTTGGTTTTGATATTATGCTCAAGGTTGTGAAGGATTTTGAGGTATTCCCCACATATATATCATTCGTTCTTGAGTAGCCCATGGTTGTAGTTGTGTTGGTGGTCCCCAGATTGGTGGTGTGATTTGTCCATCCCATGGTGTCATCCATAGATTGGGAGAAAATATTGGACCAAATTGATTTTGAGGCTAGGAGTATTGGTTTCCTTATCTTTGGATAAAGTTCACTTTCTTAATTATATGTACTACTTATTTTACTTGGTTTCTTATGGTAGGAAGATGTTTGTAATTCTTGGTGTCATAGTCTAGGTCACAAATACCTCATACCTTTGTTTTATCTAAAGGATAATCTTTTACTGCATGTTTGAGTTTACATCTAGGACAATATATTGATAATTGTTTAGAATTGGTGGCATTAGCTTTTTGTTTATGGCCATCTAATTTGGATGTCAATTATATTAGAATATCTATTTTGAAATTAGCAAATGCTTCCATTAATTGACCAACTTTAGGTGATTTTACTAGCCTTGATTTCCTTATGTTAGGTTTTATCCTAGAATAAATAGTACATAATGTTGTGATATAATGAAAGGTTAACTTGTCAATGTCACCCTTTCTCATTAGGTTTAAATCATCACATGCATCATCATATATGTCTTTAAGAAAGACTATCTTGATGACCTCCTCATTGAGTTGGTAACCACTCTATTTATAGGGAAATATAAACACATCAAGATAATCTTCTAAGGTTTCATCTTCATTTTGTTTGATCTTTAAAAAGTTTTATTTTTATTCTCTGACTCTATAATAATCTTGATATTTGTCAAGAAATCCACTTTCTATTTCATCCCAAGTGCTTATAGAATTACCCTCAAGGCCCATGAACCATCTCATAGTTGCATCCTTAAGTGTAGATGGGAATAACTTCAACTTTTGATTGTCTTTGATATAGTCATATGTTTGGCAGAGAAGCTAAAATTCAAAGAGGAAATGATCTAGATCCTCTGAGGATATACCTCTAAAAGTAGGTAAAATAGATTTTGAGATATTTTTCATGGAAGTTCTATCATCAGGACCTAAGTTGATTAGAAAGGAAAAAGTTATGTCTTGTTGAGGTTATTTATTAGGGTTTTATATATGTGTATGTTTGCCTCCCATATATTCTTCCCAACTTTGGTGATCAATCCAATCTAATTTCTCTTCTTGGGTGCTCAACTTATGGTCTACCTCAAGAGGAGAATCTTCATTGGTGATTAGATCTTCTTCTAGTAGAGATTATGGATCAAATTTGACTATTCTAGAAAGGGGATTTTTAGGATCAATTCTCCCTATAGGAGAAAATGTCCTGAATAGAATTCTTCTTATAGGATTTATTTGTGAGGATGAATCTTTTTCAAGATAGGAATTAGAAAAAGTTTGTATACATCTTTCAATTGCATTTATTTCACTTCTTAATCTTTCTATCAAGGATAAGATCCTCTATTCTTCTTATTTTATTTGGGATCCTTTAGAGATAAATTGTCCTTAAGAATTTGTTGGACGTTTCATAAATCTAAGGAATCCTAGATTCTTTTTATGTTTTGGGGTATATGAATGTTTTTGAATTTTTATATATACTTTTAATGTAGGATCTCACTAACACTAAGGAGTCCCCAAAAAAGGTGCCAAAAATGATAGGTTGTCATTATACCTCTCATTTAACCAATCAATGGATTGGTGTCATTTTATACCAAGGCTAGTGTCCAAGGCTATATGCAATGAGACCATTGGATATTTGAGTTAATAATTTACTTTTTTGGGGGTTTACTTTGTTGTGATGTCTAAATCCTAAGGATAATAAATAAGACTCTAATTCTATGTTGTAAAAAAGTAAATCTAAATTTTTTGGCTAAGCTTTCTTATGGTATTCCTTGTAAAAATTATTCTTCAACTCACACCATCAACCTATAGAACTTAAACATATGGCATAAGACATTATGGTGTCTTCACTCAACTTGTTTGGATGGGTAGGATAGTGTGATATTTTATAATGTGAGAAGGTTGTCTATTATCACTTAAACTACTTCCTGACAAATTCTAAATATGGATATGAGTTAACAAAATTTTACTTATTATGAAATAAAAATACACACTCTTGCATAAATAAAACTCACTTGCATTGATTTGAAACAACCTTTACATTTAATAGAAACACACTTGCATTAAAAAAGAAATTCACACTTGCATTAAAAAGGTAAATCACTCTTTACTTTGAAAAGGAAATCACACTTGCATTGAAAAGGGAAATCACACTTTATAGAAAAATTAAATATACATGAATTAAATAAATACACTTTTAAACTATGAACTAAAAATACAAATTTGTCCTGATCTTTAGAGAGAGGTGGGCCATTGCTCCTTCCTCATAGCAAGATAAAATTTTAACTTGTAATGAAAAAGGAAAGCTTAAATTTATTTCATTATCAAAAGGAACATATATAGATATATGAAATTATACTTGAATGCTTCTAAATTTTTATCACTATCTATTCATTGATTTATTATCTGGAATGAGAAGGAGGTATGTATTTAAAGCACATCTCAATGACTATTTATAGAATATAAAATTTGGTGATCTAAATAATGAATCTACTTATTCAAAAGAAGATATAAGAATCAGATCTCATGCTTATAAGAAGGCGTTGGAACTAACTCAACTAACAATAGATGGAAAATAACTAACATAGATCTGAATAGATTATGTTCAATTTTACAAAATAGAAATATACTTATATCTAGATCATTTTAGACCATTACTATGAATAGTAATGTCTAAAATAAGATATATATATATATATATATATCTTTGGAGTTACTATTTTGATTTGCAAGATCTAGCTGGATATATTCGGAGCACGCCTGGGCATCTTCAGAGCATTGATGTACAGGTCTTTAGAGTGTCTTCGAAGTTGTAGATCTTAGGAAATCGATGTTTTATTCATCGAATCTTAAAAACTATTACTAAAAAGGGTTGCCAAATTTTTTTGATGTCTTCTCAAAATGATCCCACCATAGGGATGTATTTATTTATACAAAACTATGCTCATTTCATCCAAGTTAAACACAAATAACAAGATAAAGAATCAACAATGTATCACATACAAACAAAGGACAATTTCACTCATTACTACTTAGATAAGACCTTAAATATTAAATGTAATTCAAATATAGCTAAAATTCAACACTTATGGATAGTTTATTTTAGATATAATGAGCTATATGAAATGCTCATCATTTGTATATTTCATCCTTCTGAACCTCAGACCCTTGTTAGTTTTTGGGAGATCTGATTTATCCCATGGCACTGGTGGGAAGCAAAACTTTTCTTTCGATCCTATCCAAAGGAATTTCTTTTGTATTTTTTCAATTTGGTCAATAATTTTTAGGAGGGATCAAGAAAAGAGACATGAGAAACATCAGGATACTTTGGATAGATCTCTTTAAGAGTTGAATTTTATCGACTTGTTTCAAGAGCTTCCCCTTCTATCCCATCAACTTCTATTGAATTTTGTTTAAAAGAGGATCCCATAATTTAGTATTCATTCTTCCATATAATAGTGGTATTCTTAGATATATTGAAGGAACCTTGATGATTTTACACTTAAGGATTGAGGCCAATTTTCTTTGGAGATATTCATCAACATTGATGAATAAAATAGAGCTCTTCTTGAAGTTAACTTTTTTACCAAACACAATTTCATAATCATGAAGTATTTTCTTAAAATTCTCTACTTCAACAACTGAGGATACCCCCATAATGAATGTGTCATTTGAAAACTATTGATGAGTAATCAAAGGAGTATTTGGAGCCAATATTAGACCCTTCAAAAAGTTAAAAGAGTAAGCATCCTAAATATTTTTACCAAGCACTTCTATAATAATGATAAAAAGGTTTGGGGATATAGTATCCCCTTGCCTTAGTCCTTGGCTAAATGAGAATTAACCTTTAGGAGAACCATTATTAAGTATGGAAAACATTGGGGAACAAATACAATTATGTTTCATTCTTATAAAAAAATATCCAAAACCAAATTGATCCAATACCTTGTCAAGGAACCTCCAACTCATGTGATCATAGGCTTTGTTCACATCAATCTTAATGAACATTCCTTATCTATAAGAATTTGATATTAAGTGAATAGCTTCATGGAAAATGATGATACCATCTATGATTTGGTACCCCAAAACAAAATTAGATTACTAGGGAGATATTATCTTGTCTAAGAGAGGTTGAAATCTAAGAACCAGGAGTTTGGAGTAAATCTTGTAGAAGATGGAACAAATACTAATGCACCTAAAGAATTTAGGATTGGAAATGGTAGACACCTTAAAAATGAGATCTATAAAAGTTTTATTGAAATATTTGAGGATTTAACCAGCCCAAAAAACTCCTCAATGATAGAAACAACTTTAATATGCACTACTTCCCATAAAAGCTGAAATAAAAATGGGGAAACCCATTCAATCCCAAGGATTTATCACCTCTCATAGAGAAAATAGTTGTTTTTATTTGTTCCACTAATGGTATTTTTAGGATATTCTTATTGTCCAAGGTGGAGATCATCTTAGGGATCCTGGACAAGGTGAGATCCTCTTTTCTAGGTTCATATAGGTGTGTATTTGACAAGTTTTAAAAAAAAATTGATAATGTGAGTATTCACTTCTTCTATAAACATTTTCAAGCAATCTTCCAGAAAGATTTCTAAGATCCTATTATAGTTTTTATGTCTAGAGGTAGTTTGATGAAAGAATTGGGTATTATGTTCTCCCTCTTGTAACCAATTGCAATGATATTTCTATCTCCAATACATTTATTAAGCTTCCAAGTTATGGAATGAGCTATAAAGTTCCCTTTCCTAAAGCAAACAAGATTTAGAGTATCCTTCAAGAGATCCTTTTTCTTGAAGATTACATCGTTTTTCCTTAAAAGCTAATTTCTAAAGAAACACATTATAAAAGACCTATTTATTCCATAACTTTAGTTAATTTTTTATGAATTTTAGCTTTATGTCTAAAATAAACATTTTTATTTCCATAAAAATCTCTTACCACCATTTCTTGAGAGAGTCAAGGAAATCAGGGTGGAGAGTCCACATCTTTTCAAACCTAAAATGTTGGTGCTTCAGCTTGTTAATCTCCTCCTCCACAAAAACAATTAGATTATGATCATACCCTATCTTGGGGAGGGAGGATAGAGAGATAGAGAAATTGAATTCCTAGTTGAGAGAAACAAGGAACCTATCAACTCTGACTCGAGTGTTGTTATCTCCAATTCTTCCATTAGATAATGTATAAGGATTTACCTTGAGATCAAGGTAAATGAGGCCTACATCAACTATAAAATCATTAAGATCAACCATATTATCCATTATTTGATAAAACCATTTTTATCTAGAGGAGAGATGGGAGTTAAGATCCCCCCATGATCCAAAACCACCCTTCCCAACTTCTTCTGAACTAGGTCACTGAATCCCAAAGAATTTTCCTCCCATGTCAAGAGTTTGGGGCATAGATATTGGATAGAAACTATGAGAATGTTATTATTTTTTCCTTGAACTAAATGGCCAAGTGATTGCTAATTTTATGGATCATGGTAATTTTAAACAAGTTAGAGTTACAAAAGATCGACAAGCACCCAAAGGCACCTTTTACACTGAAACTAACACATTTTAAAAAAATCTATATTTTTTTCTATATAACTTAAGAGAATCAAACAACATTTTAGTTTCTTATCTAATGAGAATATCAGGATTATTTTTCTTCCTAAAATTCCTAAGAAGGTACTACTTATTAGGATTATTGAACTCCCTTCTATTCCAAGATATGAATTTCATTTTTTAACTATGGGGAAAATTTTATTAACTAAATTTTGAGTCCCTTTTGCTACTATGATCATAATAATCCAAGAAGGGAGGTTTTTATTATGTTATTTCAAGCAATAAAACTCAAATAAACACAATAACACTTACACTCTTAGCCTAGATACTAGGGAGAGATTAGTAACAAAAGCTAAATGAAAGAAAAATAAAAACATAAAAAATAATAACTCTTTTACCTTTCTTGAGAGCTCCAAATGGATTTGTTGAGTGGATTGCTCAACTTATGCATCAAGAAGTCTTTGGAAATGGAGGTTGTTCATCTCCTACTCTCCTTGGCACCTTGGATTGTAATGTTGCTTGGCTTAAGATTTTGGCATGATAATACTATTGGCATGAGTCTTATGAAAAAAATATTGCATAATAACTCTACAATATCCAAGCTTAGAAATGGATAGGTATGGCCTTGTATTTATAGTCTTAGAAACTAACTCTCACCCAAGGTGAGTCAACATTGAGTTAAGGCTTGGAATGGGTTCAAACTAAACTTAGGTGAGTCAAATCTAATTCTAATTGAGTTAATAGTTGTCAAGTAATTATGACTTATAATTACTAGGCATGGCTCTCAAATTAGATATTTTAGGTTATTTTCAAAGAACTTGACAACTCATAAAGGCAATGATGAAAGGCTAAGATATTTTGAATTTTTGAATTTGCTTTTTTAGATATTCATTAATTCCAAATGGATAATTCAACTAGGTATTTAATCTTTTTTAACTTATTAATTGATTTTAATTAGCCTTTTAGATTTTTCAATATTTAATTTAAGTGTGTAAGTGCCCCACTTAATAGGTCCATAGGCCAAATTGATAGTTTTTATATCAAAAGGTGATTGATGAATCTGTGAGAGGTTATTGTTGCATATAATAAAATAAATCAATTAGGGATGTCTCAACATAATTATGAGCTTTGATGAATGAAGTGCAAGTAAATTTAGGATGATTGTTGATTTATATGCTTAATTTGTAATGATTGGTAGGAATTGATATAAAGTCTAGTCAGAGGCCAATTATGGCCAGTTTTAGGTATTTACAGTTTGACCCTATTTGGGAAGATGTTTCAAGCTATAGGCACAGTGACGTCTTCTCAAATAATGAAATAGGCAAAAAATAATATAGTGATTGAAGAAGCTCCAAATAATGTTTGAGAAGCCTATAATGATGCCCCCTTAAGGGAATAGTTGACACATACGCTTGATGGATGGTCCCTCAAAAATAATCAAGAAGAAGAATGAAATTAACCCATGGGTGAGATTAATCCAATAGATATAATGCTTTCATGCATTTATTTTCCCAAAGATAGTTATAATAAATAATAAAGGTTGAGACACTGATTTGCCCAAAGGCAATTATAATCAGTATAACAAACACATGGCCCAATAGGGTAGATTAGCAATCATAACTAAAAGATATAACTTGTTGCACAAATTAAAGATGAATGGGCACAAACATAGATGTGATGGTATAATGACTAAATAAGCCACAAATAACTAGGCACATGAGGATGCATAAAGTGATGAAAGATATGATTAGAAGAATAAATAATTGATCAATGTTAATCATTTATCATACTTACCAATGCAAAGGTGCTCATCCTTATTAATATTGATACAACTAGAATGGTCAAGGGGTTCATTTGATCAAGGAGGGTGGGAGGATTTGCCAAGGCTACCAAGGAGAAGTTTTTGAAGCTCCATTACTTTTAAGATTTCTTGAGATGATTTTTTATATATCACATGAAGGTATACATCATGATATAAAATACCATGATAATGTAGCTAAAATGTACAAAAATACTAACTCTTTATCCAATAAACAATTGAAAATAATGCACCAATGATAAAAACCATGATGATACTATAAACATACGAATGTGGATGGACTCAATAATAATGCATAAGAAATCACCCAATGAATGCATATGGACTGAGTGAAGGCACAAAAAAATTTAAATAAATAGGTAAATAAATAAGTAAATAAACACATAAAAACATGAAAGCAAAAAATAATAACAAACATCATGTTGTTAACCAAATTAATATCTATGTGTGAAGGCTCAATGGAAGGATAAATAGGTGGTGCCCCCAAACAAAGATATATGTAAAGGTAATTTCACACTCCTAATGATAGTGGAATGGTTTAGAACTATCAATGGATTTTACCTAGTAGGGTAGATTGAGGATGACCGACTAGGTTTAAACAAGACAAATATTTTTTGGATTTTTATTTTTTTAAATGTTTTTAAAATTTATGGGGTATCTTAACTCATTATAGATTGACAAGATACCACTCAAAAAATGGTGAGAGCATTGGCTTAGGTTGATTATACAATGGAGAGATCATATGGAAAAGGGGGATTGAGTTGACCTTAATGTGAATTGAACACAACCTACATAATTCCATTAGGACCTCAAGTCATTAGTATTTCCACCAACATAAAAAGATGTGAAATCCAAATAGGTAACAATAAGCTCATAAATTTGGGCAAACAATAAGGAAAATGAGAATAGTAATGACAAGGTGATGTAACAATGTATGATAAAAGGTGTTGATCCTAATTTTCCCATAGGAAATTATAATTAGGAGATAATAACATAGGTTAGTGATACTAATTTTCCCATAGGTGGTTATAATTAGTAACACAAGGTGGAACATTGATTTGCCTAAAGAAAGCTATAATCAGTAGCACCAGTCAAATGTAAATGAAAGATAACTTGCCAAATCCACTGTCACACTACTTTCATAGACTATCATTTAAACACAAAACTCCATAACTACTAAAACTAAATTGAAACCTCCTCATGAAAGGTGTAGGAAGAACTTAAAATAACTAAGATCAAAAGGGGTTGGGTAGGGTAGCTCAAAATAATATTTGGTCAATATTTATGGTATGGTAAAATGGCATATGGTATGACACAAAGAAGATGATATGATGGAAATTGGATATAATGGTAAGAGGGTTTCCCCCAAGTGATAAGGTAAGTTAAATGGTAGGGTATGAAACAATGGCAAGGCATATGGAAAATAAAAATGGCAAGGTTAATGGATGGCATATCTAAATGTTTTTGACAAGGTAAATGTTTCTATTATTCCTGTTGATGTGGAGATGCATGTCTTGATCAACATATGATACAACTAAAATAATCAATCATGTAAATTGCTTGCCCACACCTCTTTTAAATAGTTGATCTGTCAATAACCTATTATATATTTAGACTCCAATAATGTTGTTGTGATCTTCATTGATCATTGATTATGTTTCCTTCAAACATCAAGACAAGGTGTCTTTGTAGCCTTTGTAAAGGAAAGTGCATCTAGGGATGGTAAATACAGATAAATAGTGGTTGATAGGTTTGATTTGGAAATGTAAAGGTGGATGATAATAAAATGTATAATGGTTAGGCAATAAATTAAGATTGATATTTTTAGGCACACATAATGTTGTTGATTCCAGATTTGACATAAATTTGGTTGTGGCAAGGCTGAAGACTTCTGAATATGCTCTCAATAGGATCACCAAATTTTTATATTATTTGGGCCTAAGAGTAGCTACCATCTAATTATGATGTATATTGGAAACTATATTGATGTCATATTTGATAATGTCTTCATCAAATAGTGAAGAACTATTGTGCTCAGCAATTGGTGCCTAGAAGAGGTTTTCACCAATGAAGTTATCTTGATTGTCCCCTACCACCTCTAATAAGGTTTCACTAAGGAATGTTGAATTTTGACTTTGATTATCTTTTAGCACCTCTAAAAAGGTTTCATTAGAAGATGCTAAATTTGAACATTGAATTCCCCTAACACCTCTGAAAAGGTTTCACTAGGAGATTGTTCTTCTTATGAATGAATGTGGTTTTGGCCTCCCTAATATTCTACAACTGATATGTTTCCATGGATGTAATTTAACAAGGTGTAATTCTATCAATCTGATCAACACTTGTGGGAGGTGGAATGTCAATATAATGGCTAGGTTGGGTGGCGTTAATATCATGTGGAATGGTAATAGAATATAAATAGGTAGCAAAATCTTCATAGAATATACTAGGAGAACTTGTGTCAAAGCTAAAGTACTCATCCTCAAAAAATTTGGAAGGATCAAAAATATATTCAAATTTATCTACAAGGCATACATAACCAATATTTTAATAGCCACGAATGTATTTTGATTCTAAAGTTGAGTCTAACTCAAGGGAATTTGAATCCAATGTTGACAATGACATTGATTCTACTTTTGATGTTAAATCTAATGTTGGTTCAAAAATAGAGCTTAACTTCAATTTTGATTCTTCATCTAGTATGGATGTTTCTATAAATATGTCTTGTTGAATATTTGGTTTTGGAGTAGTAATGACCTATGATGGCATAATGGGCTCCACAGAGACTAGTTTGTCAAAGTGAGACTCCTCAACAAGGGGAAAAGGTTAATAGATAACTCCATAGATACTATATTGTCAAGGGGAGGCTTTTTAAAATTAGGACAATGGTCAAGATAATGATTTTCCAAAAGGTGGTTATAATCATTAAGAAGTGACTCAGTAAATACTAGTTTATTAGAGTGAGACTCCTTGATAATAGGTAAAGGATTAAAAGGTGATTTATCACAATTTGACTTGTCACAAATAGGTGTTTCAATTAAAACATCATGGATTGGTTGGTTCTCTTATCTTTGGTTTACAATTAGTTGGAAAATACTAGTTTTAAATACATCTTGGTCTTCAAATGATTGGCTCGATTGGAGAGGTATTGATTGGCTCTATTTTGGCTCAAAAATTGGTATTGGTTTTCTAAAGTGGGGAACAATTGGAAATGAATGAAGAATGTCTAGAATTTTGATAATGATAGGCTTATCTATGATGGGCTTAACAAAAATTGGTTATCGGCTTAGGATGGTAACTATGACTTATTTAGTCATGATTGGATAACTTTGTTGAGATAATGAGCTACAATACTTGGAAGGACTTAGAATGGTAATGGTAGGGCATCACAAATCTTGGTTTCTTTCATAAACCAAAGGATGAGGTCTTAGAATGGTAATCCTTGAACATTGTGGAGATTGGTTTCTAACATAATTTGAAGGAAGGTTAATGATATAGGTGTGGGATCAGGCACTGTGAGAAGTGAGATGGTGAACATCATACATTAATTGGCCCAAAAAAGGTATCACCACATACTGATCTTGAGGATCTTGGATTTTTTCCTCAAATTGAGTATTGTAAGGAGGATAAGGATCCATTTTCCAAACAACATCATCCTAGTATGGGTCTTAAACAAAGTCATCATATGAAACCACATTATCATAATTAGAATTGTATATAGATCCACTATAAGTGTAATGAGACATATTCAACTCAATGATAAATGTTTTGAAAAAAGGCCTAGAGTTATATAAACTCTAAATAGCAATGTCCAAAGGACAAATGGTCTAAACATAGTCTAACTTGGTCTAAGGAATGGAGTTATATCTTGAAAAAGGACAGTGCTAAGACTTGGTATAAAATAGTCTAATGTCAAATGTATTACACAAAAAGGTCAAATGGAAGAATAAAAATTGGCATGCCAAACTTAGGTCCACATTGTTTCAAACAAGTCTAATATAAATTAAAAAATATATCTCTTTCAGAGAAGGCAAAAAAGCTAGGCTCAAAACAAGCATATGTTAGGTCTTTTAGAAAAAACACAAAATCTAGACTTTTAAACAAAACAAGGTAAGATATTTAATCTAACAAATTTGAAACACTTTTGCATAAACTAGGCATTTAGATTTAAATATGAAATTGGTTAATTGGTATAAGTCATGAAACTTTAGGCACATGGAGATAGGCTATTTTTGTTAGTGTAGGATAATTTTTTCTTGCATTTTATTGTATTTTCCTACTTAGATATTCCATGTCATTTGGATTTTCTACATTTTTAGATAGTCTTGCTTATGTGTGTTGCCATAGGAGTTACTTTAACCTATCATATGTCATAGTGGTTATCTTACACCTCATTCATTGTGGGAGTTATTATCTTGATCAACTATTCTTAGACTGGGAAGTTACACTCTATTTTGAGGCATCCTTGACCTCCCTTCATGGAGGAGTTACATCCACTCCTATTTGTACTTGTATTTCCTTTAGATTATCTAATTTGAATTATTGATCTGGAGCTCAACATTGTTATATGCAAATTAGTCTTTGTGTTTTCATAATTTACAACTATTGAGTTTGCCTATATTTGGCCTTTGTGCAAATCATGTCTCACTTCATTCAAGTGCACTTCCACGAGCCAACAGATCTATGGTGCCCCTGATATGGTACCAAATCCATGCTGGTATTGCTAGAATTGGGTTCATTGTTGTAATTAATTATGAATTCGAGATTAATTCCTTTTGCAATAAATTTTTTTGGTTATTTATGGTTTGACATCATCTATCTTAGATCTACGTAAATCTCCTCTATTTTCTTCTTTGGCATTGATTTTCTATGATCTATGTTGGATCTATAGAGTGAAATGACATTGAAGGGGAGTCGCATTAGATCTTAGGAGATAAAGGCATTGAAAAGGGAGACATTTGAAGTATGGCACTGCAAATTTAAAGAGAAGGCATTACCAAAAAGAGCTGAGTGTTACAAATTAAACTTTTTTTTAATCTTTTTATCAGCTTGATTTGTGTTGAAGGAGAGAAGGGTTTTTCATATCTATTTTTTGTTGCTACATTGGATCTGTGATAGGCATTAAAAATGAGCATTGGTATCTTTTTTCCATCATTAACATCCTTTTTCCATCATTAACATCCTTTTTTGGCACTTGGTATTAGTTTTTCTATTGTTTTGACCTAAGTTGAAGGATAAGAGAACAAGTTTATACTACTAGGCATTGGATTTGAGAGGGTTGAGATCTGGTAGTTGCTAATGGCATTGACTCAGCACATTTTGAGCAACTTGGAGTCTAATTTCTACACTTGGCATCCTTTTTTAATGCCATTCATCCTTGGTGGGCCCACGTCTAGCCTCTTATTCAAGTTGGTAATTGATTTTTATGTTTTCTACCTTTAAATGACTTTATTAAAACTCTACAACATCATTTAGTATGCTAAAAATCAAAGTTTTTTAAAAATATTTTAAAAAGAGCAATTTTTTGAGTCTTTTAAAGCTTGTATATCTGTTTGTCAAAGACGAAGTTGAGGCCTAGATTAGCAAGAGGCCAAATCCCCTCAAAAGACCAAACCACTTTATTCTATACTCTGATCTAATTCTAATAAGTGGTTGGAAGGCACATTTCATCTCACTCAAGGGTACTTTTTAAATCATTTAGTGCAATTTTTTATTAAAAATGGGCTTTTGATAGGAATTTAATTCATTAATATCTTGTAAATGGTAGCTCAAAATTGAGCATTGTATTTTTTAAAAGTGTTTCTTTTTTAATTTCCCACATAGCTAGCCCATTTTTATTATAAAATGCACTGAATTATAAAGTGCCAAAATTTGCGGGGGGGGGGGGGGGGGGGGGGGGGAGGAGTGGGGGGGGGGGGGTGGGGCGGGCGAGTGTAACTGACATAATTTTAGGGGGGTTGCACTATGGTTGTGATTCTATTCTACAAATTATTTTTTTCCACACATTTTATTTCTATAATAAAAAAAAAACATATTAATCTTAAATTTTGTAATGGATCTTAGCACTGTTAATGCACTCACACCCTTCAACTACTAAGAATGGAAAAGTAAGATTACAATGGTTCTTAAAACTAAAGGGATGTTTCGCATAACTATGGGGGTAGAAACTGAGCCTATAGCTGAGAAAGACAAGATAAAATGGTTTAATAAATGTGATTAAGCCTTTATAATGTTATGTCTTTTAGTGTCATCAGAACTCTTGTTCCACATAGAGTCGGTCAAATCTATTAAAGAAGTATGGGACACCCTAGAAAACTTATTTGGGAAAGTCAACACCATGAGGGGTCATGAGCTTGAGATTGAGATAATTATTCTAAGCCCTATCAACTTTGACACATTGGAGGACTTTTTCACTAAGATTAAGTCACTATGATTTTAGTTAAAAGAGTGTGAAACTAATAAGAAAGATGATCAGTTAGTTCTTTTTATGCTTGCAAAATTAGGCCCTGATTACTTTGTATTTGTCTCTACCTTTTATGTTACCAAGAGAGCCATAGGAGCCAACTAGAAAATACCATCATTAGATTATTTCATTCCATATTTGACCAAGGAACAAGATAAGTTGATCCAAATGGGAACCCTCAAGTCTTCCAAACGTTCATCCCTCATTCTCAAGAATGGGAAACAAAAAGCCTCTAGTAGAAAGGATAAGAAACAAAAGAGTAAGGATATAGAGAATAAGAAAGAATATAAAACCACTACAAAAACTAGCATTTAAACCTCCTCCACCAAAGGGAAACCTAAGAAATATAAGGTTAAGTTCTCCTATTATAAGAGGAATGGGCACGATGAGCACAAGTGCATGAAGAAATAAATAGACCACCTTACACATCTCTTGGAGAAGAACAATATAGGGGTCCCTGAGTCCATTGAACAATCTTCATAGATAAAAAAATCCTTTAAGGCAAAGGAAAAAGGGAAAGAGAAACCTAAGGGAAAATCTGTAGTTATAGTGGCTTCTACATCTACTTCATCCTAGGTTATAGACTATGGTGCTTCACACCATATGGGTTCATCAAAGGTTGACTTTCTTGACTTAGAGCCTTGTAGCATGTCCTCTATCACTTTAGGTGATGACACTCCAATAGCAATTGTAGGGAGAGGGTCTATTGAAGTTGAAGGTGGAACATTCACAAATATTTTAAGTGTACCTTTACTATCATCTAATCTCCTTTTAGTGTATCAGATTACCCACATAGGGTAGGGCATGAGAGTCAAGTTCACACCATATTTCATTGAGATCAGAGAGCTACATAGTGACACTATAGTTGCATTAGGGAGGGCTAATCACCATTCCAAGCTATACACCTTCTCCCATTTTGCTTCATATGTTTCTCCTACCACATTGTTTACCCATTTAGATGGAGTTAGTAAGCTATGGCATGAGTGGTTTGGCCATCTTAACTACTGCCATCTTGAGCAACTGAGTTAGTAGGACATGGTTATCAACTTGCCTAGATTTAAATTCTCTAAGTGAATTTGTGAGGGTTGTGCCCTTGGAAAACATCTCAAAGATATATTTGATAAAGAAAAATCTAGGAAAGCTTTATTACCTCTTGAGTTGATTCACATTGATGTCATGATGTAGTTTTCCCATCCTTCTTTTATTAGGACCAGATATGTCCTCACCTTCATTGATGAATTTTCCAAATATACATCGGTCTACTTTTTTAGATAAAAGTCTGGAGTGTTTGATAATTTTCAAGACTTCAAGGCTCTTGCTGAGAAATAATCTAGAAAGTGCATCAAAATCCTTTGGACAAACAATGGGCAGAGTACATTAACCACAAATTTGAGTAGTTTTATACCACAAAGGGGATTGATCTTCAATGGATAGTACCATAAACTCATTATAATGGTGTAATAGAATACAAGAGTTAGTATTTAAAAGAGATGGTAAACTATATGATTCAATCTAGATCATTAACTCCATAGTTCTAGGTAGAGGCCATCAATTGTGCATGCTAATTTCATAACTAGGTTCCTCAAAAAGCTTTAGAGGGAATCACTCTTTTTGAATCATGGCATAATAAGAAACTTAAGGTGTAATATTTTAGTGTTGTTAGATCACTAGCAATGGCATGCATTCCCAAAAATAAATGCAAGGCTATGGAGGCTCAATCTAATTCTTGCATCTTTGTTGGGTATACAAATAGGGTCAAGGGTTATAAGCTTCTCCACCCTATGACTCATCATCTATTAATCAAGATAAGTGTTAGGTTTCAAGAGAGTCTCACTAACTCTTTACTAAACACTTCTCCTTCTACATCAATTTCACTCAGTTTGGATGAGCAATTTGAGGATTATGATTATTCATAGTAGGTTCTTAAGGTAGATGCTTCTTCTTCTTCTAGATCTGATAGTGAGTCTGATAACAAGAAAAGTGATGGGGATTCATCCTTATCCACTTTCAATCATGCATTAGAAGATGAGGATTCAACACCTAACTCACCCATTTCAAGTTCTCTTTGGGCTAGGTAGACACTTTAGAGTGCAGACACTTAGGTAGGGGATCCAGATGATGATAGATGTACTTGAGTATACTTTTAGAGTAGACCACATGCCTTATTTTATTTTGAGACTAATTCATAGACTTTTAGAGAGGCATCAAGCATACTTGAGTGGGATAGATCCATGAATGAGGAATATGATTCCTTGATTGGAAATCACACTTGGGATTTGACTTCACTTCTTAAAGTAAGGAAGATGGTTTGGTGTCATTGGATATATCAGACCAAGTTTGCAGTAGATGGGTCAGTCAATAAGTACAAGGCATGATTAGTCACCAAGGGTTTTTCATAGGTAATTGGCATTGACTACTCATAGACCTTTACACCTATTGAAAATATAACTTCAATCTAAATCACACTAGCTTTAGCCACAAAATATGGGTGGGATGTGCATTAGATGGATGTGAAGAGTGCCTTTCTTCATGGAAGCCTTAAGGAGGAGATCTACATAGAGAAACCACCTAGGTTTGTTTAGGATTCATCCTTAGTTTATAGACTTAAGAAATATATCTATGTCCTCAAACAAGCCCCTTGGGCTTGGTATACCAAGATGGATTCCTTCCTCCTTAATTTAGGTTTCACTAGGTGTTATTTAGACCCCAATGTATACTTATTATGGTAGGATGATTATTTACTGATGCTAGTCTTTTATAGTGATATTTTGATCACTAGGAGTTCCTTGTATATTATGGTAGTGAAGATATCTCCACATAATAAATTTAACATGACAGACTTGGGTCTTTTGTATTACTTCTTCAGCATTGAGATTTCACAGTCTAACTCAAGGATTTCACTTGCACAACCCAAATATGCTCTTGATATTTTGGCTCAATTTCACATGGCTGATTGTAATCCATTTTTGACTCATTTTCTATTAGGATTTAAACTTGAGACTAACTATTCTACATCTTTGGTTGATGCTAATTGATATCAACAACTTATTGGTAGCCCCATTTATCTAACTCATACCAGGCCTAACATTTCATATGTAGTTGGGATTATCTCATGATTCATGTAGGAGCCCCATGAGCTACACTAAAAATTATCTAAGAGGATATTTCACTACATTCAAGGCTTTTATACATTTGAGATTTAGTACAGATTTGGCACAGAGGTTATTTTGGTTGGATTTTTAGATTCAAATTGGGCTGGCACTACTCATAATGACAAGTCCACTTCAGGTTATAATTTTTATTTGGGTTTTATCCTTATTATTTGGTATAGCAAGAAGCAAAATTCTATTACTATATCATCCATAGAGGTAGAGTATAGTGGAGTTTTTAATGCAGCTACTGAGGCTATTTAGATTTAAGGGGTTCTATCTAAGTTTGGAATTCCTATCAGGTAGCCCATCATCATCTATTGTGACAACTAGAGTACTATACACATATGTAAGAATCTAGTTCAACACTAGAAAACCAAACACATTGAGATTTACATACATTTTATTTGAGAGCTTATTCATGGTTAGGTCATCGACTTAGTATTTTTCTAGTCTTCATAGAAGGTTGTTGATATCTTCACCAACCCTTCAATGAGAGCAAGTTCATTCATCTACGAGCTCTTCTTGGGGTGCGGTCCACTTTGGTAGCTTCATCATCTTTAGGTAGGCCTTTTATCCTCTTCACTATTTCATTTATCTCTTTAAAGGGAGTTTTTTCCCACTGGGTTTCATCTTCTCTATATATGAGGGATTGCATTGTACATAGGTACCTGATCAAGCCTAGTTGCCAAGACCCATTTTTGTATCATCGCCCACCTAAGCTACACTTATGGGGGGTGTTAGTGTAGGATATTTTTTCTTTCATTTTATTATATTTTATTATTTAGATATTCCATGTCATTTAGATTTACTAAATTTGTGGATAGTATTGCTTAGGTGTGCAATCATAGGAGTTACTTTGCCCTATCATATGTCATAGTAGTTATCTTATGCCTCATTAATTATGGGAGTTACTCTATTGATTATTTATTCTTATATCAAAGAGTTACATTGTATTTTGAGGCATCTTTGACTACCCTTCATGGAGGAGTTACATTCACTCCTATTTGTACTTGTATTTCCTTCAGATTATCTAATCTAAATGAATTATATTGGAATTTAAATTTGTTGTGTGCAAATTAGTCTTTGTGTTTTCATAATTTATATCTATTGAGTTTACCCAAATTTGTCCTTTGTTCAAATCGTGTTTCACTTCATTCTAGTGAACTTTCAAAAACCAATAGATCTGTGGTGTCCTTGATAATTTCCTTGAATATAGGCACAAACAATAGTTTTCAAATTGAATAAATAATTATCCTAAGTTACATAACCCAAAAGAGAAAGATTGATGTCTAGGGAAAAACTACATAAAGCATAGGCAAAAATCAATAAATGTTTGGATTTGATATTATCAAGTCCAATTTTGAACTCAATGTAGAAAACTAGGCTTCTTTAAACAAGTAATAAGCTAGACAAAGATGAACAACATAAAGACACTAGATAAAGATCTCAAAAGGCACATGTGGATTTGGTTTTAAAATTTGGAATTTGGACACAAAGAAAAAAGTCTTTAAAATGATTTGAGTAGTGTAATGACATTATCATGCTCTAAATATGTGATCAATGGTTTAGTTTCAAGACTCCAAGGCATAATATTTGAAATGATTTGGGAAGTGTAACAATACCCTTTTCAATCAAATGACACACATAAAGGTTGATAAAAATACTAAGGCACATGTATGATGTCAAATTGGCATTATAACCCCTCCTAAAATAGAGTGACATAAAAACAAGACTCATTTTGATGCAGTAAGATAGACAAAAATAGACATCTTGACTCAAAACCATGTAAGAAAGGATAAAATGATAAAAACACCTAAGTGTAACATCCTAAATCCTAGAATTGACAAGGTTGTATAATACTATTAAATTTTGTCAATATACTCATTATTGAGAGGGTTTTAATTGTTAATCCAAAAATTAAAAGTGCATGAAAAGTAGGGTTTTTAGGCCCCCTCTTCTCTCAAGAGTTTGTACTATGACATATAACTTCAGGCTACTTGCCCTGCATCAATAGTATGTCCACAGTAAGTGGGGTTATTTTAAACTATCAATTTTTACTCATTTTTAGATGGTCCTGAGTTTGGATAACATAAGAGATGCTCATGTCAATTATATCTACATTAGCTAGATTATTATGAAAATGGCTTGTCCTTTTCATAACCACTACATCCATCACTTGCTCAGTATAGTGTGATGTTCAAGTTGATCATACATTCTAAGGGTATTAATCATTAATGAAGGTAATTTAACTACTAAAACTATCATCCCAATGAATCACCAGCTTGTTGGCATAATGTTGTCATTTATGTCAATATAATGTCATTAAGGTCAAAGTGTGTTATCATTTATGTCTAAGATGTAACTAGGAAATATGCATGGTGAGTGGTCTTTGAGGTATGCATAAGTGAAGTTTGATGTATAGGTAAGCAAGGATAATTGAGGCATCAACATGAGGTTGTCAAAGATGATCAATGGTCAAGGTTTTTGGTCAGTTTTGACTTTGTTATTGGAAGGCTTATGTCAATATTGGTGTTGTTAAGTGTTTAAGCCTTGTGGTGTATTGAGAAGGTATGAGCATAAGATGCCTAGTATTGTTCATAAAGCTACATATAACATAGTGAGCTATGAATATGCTCTATTTATATATAAATATATTTTTTTTGAATATCTAAAGAAGAGGATACATAGAACACATTGAGCTACAAAGATCCTCATTCAATCTCTGAAGATCTACATAAGTAGCTCTGAAGATGATCCATCAGGATAAGAAGATGTTCTATTGAATCCCTAAATAATATGTTGTATGAGGTTGTTTGAGAATGATTATGAGGCATTAGAGAGCTTTGGAGAGTTTTAAGGTGAGTTTATAGGGGTAAGACATTAAGTCCAAATCTACAACTAGACTAGTTTTAGACTTTGCCTGACCAAATGAGGTGTCATGAGGTATTATCGAGGCCTATAAAGGATGTAAAGAAATGTTTGAGAATGAGAAAGGATGTTTGAGTTTTTTATATAAGGTGTTGAGAGCTTGGATATTGGTTATAATGTCAGTTTCAAGACCTAATATGAATTGAAGGTCAAGACCTAGAGAGCAAAGAGATATCATGGCCTAATTGGGTATGAGGTTGTGTTTCCAAGGCCATTATAGAAAATTGAGTGTTTTCATAGGAATTATTTGTTGTTTCAAGCATGCTCACAAATTTTGAAGTCATGATTTATAATAAAAGGCATGAAAAAGTGTTTTGTGGTCTCTTAAGTGCATAAAATGAAGAGTTGTCTACCTGATAAGGTGTTTTAAGTGTTATTTGGCACATAAAACATATGTATGAGGACATAATATATTAATTATAGATGGTTAAGTTTCTTATTTTAAATTTCTAGGCATTGGTTTTTAGAATAAGGAGCTAATCTTTAAGAATTATTATTAAGACTAGAAGATGGTTTAAACCCTCAAAGAAACCTAATAGTGACACGATATGAAATAATTTGTTATAAAGTGATTATAATTGTTTTCATGGTTGTTTAAGTGATTTGAGGTTGTATTCAACTCTCCCAAGCATCTCTAGGTATGATTGGTTTGTCAGGTGAGTGAGTGGAACCTACAATAAAGGCCTTTTTTCTTGAAGATTTATTGTAGTAGTCAGATTTGACCAAGTAAAAGTTAATAAATGGATGAAATTTAAAGATTAATACTTTTAAATTATGTTTATGGTTATTTATGTATAGGTTATATCCCTCAATGGTGATAAACTGATCATGCAAGTTGACCTATTGCTAACAGACCTAGTGGTGCAAACAATGAGAAAACTAGGTAGAAGTGAGAAATTGATTAGGGAGGTGTCATCCTAGATTAGGGATGAATTAAATTAAATGGATAATTTATTCAAGCCATGTAAGACATTTTCATGATGAATATAATATTTATATATCAAAATGATGCTCTGTAGTTGACTTGTCTAGCTCAGTGAGGTCTATGTAGAGAAAGGTCTAGAGATTAGTCTATATATCTAATATTTGACATTATAACTTAGCATTTTTGTGTTTGGATATATTATAAAGATATATAAGGATCATATTCATGTATTATAATCCTTTTAATGTGTCTACATAGGTGTTAAAATTCAAAGTCATCATGACTATGCTTGAAAGTAGACTGGCAGATCTAGGTAAGTAAATTATAGAGATGAGATTGAGACATAATAAAATGAGTTTATATATATATAATTCACATAATAATTATTTTTGGGACTTTAATTATCTATCCATTCTTTCCAAAATCTTGAAATTCAGTGTAAGAGGTTGAAACATTGAAGCCCAAATGGCTTGTTTGGCTAAGTAAAGACTATGAGAGAGAAGGTCAATAGATTGGTTTACAAGACCAATAGTTTCTATTGTAGAATATATTTTCACCATTAGAGAGTGTTATTAAATCTCTCTCCAAATTATCCACACAGTTGGAAAACCTTTAGGCTTTGGGTATCTCGTAATGGAGGTGAACCTCTGGGTTATGGGCCAACACCCTAAGTGTGTCAATTAGGCTCTTAGAAAACTACTCTAAACTATTGATTACCAAATAAAAGGGTTATAAAGAGGAAAAATGTATAAATAAAAACAAAAAATTGATACAATAATATTTGAAACTCCTCCTTGCTATGATACACATATAGATGACAGCCAAGAACTCACACACTCACATAAACTCCATAACTAGCTAGTTGCATAAGTGTTTCTTAAGAAGGCTCAAAGAAATAAGATAAATGAGGAAGGTATGATCATATACACATCATATATTCATCTCATGACTGATATATCACATCCTAATACTTGAAAAAATAAAACTATCTTGCATAGAGGCAAGAGAGAGAGGACAAACACCAAGAAAGAGAGATCCTTCAAAAAGTATTTATGCACAAACTCAACTAAACACAAGATGAAATCATAGAGAAAGGTAAATGAGATATTATATTCTTATAAATATGTGTTTTAATTACCAAATTTTTAGGGATATGCCATACCATAATAGGAAGTATATTCTAATGAGAAAAAATGAGAGATGTATAGAAGAAAATGGAATAGAGAAGAGGGGAAAAATATTTCAATCCTAAATTAATTCACTCAAACCACCATATTTTGACCATAAAATATAAAATGTATAGGTTTATGCCTTATTTTCTTCCCTTGGCTCCTTAATACTCACCCTTGCTTTCACTTTAAACTCTTTTTGACCTCAAAAGTCTTATTTTTCTCCTATTGGCCTAGAAAAGGCTCTTAAAGTCTAAAACCTTGATGAGTTGAGTGATGTCATCATAAAATACATGTATAAAGTCTTAAAATTATATAATATCCTTTAATTTCCCACTTTTATTTACAATCCCTTCAACTCCCTCAACTTTCCCACTTGCCTTCTATGCCACATCTCCACTTGGTCTTCTAGAAGCCTCTAGTAACTTTGTGAAGGCTTGTCACTTTAGAATTTGATGTTTTTGGAATTTGAGGTTGCCTTTTAATTTTATATTTGTCTATGTATATTTTATCATTCAACCTTGAATAACATCATTAAACTTGCAATATGAATCTTTGCTCACAACATAGCCTAGAAAGGCTTCTTGAGGACTAATAACCACCATTTATGTCTTGTTTGGGCTTACTAATAAGTTTAGAGGACCTTAATATGAATATTAAAGGTGTTAATTATTTTTTTAAATACAATTTTAGGCATTCCAAAACCTTAAATTTATAATACTCCATTAATGGAGGTCTTCAAGCTCAAACCTTTCTTCATTAGTTGTTATAAAACTCTCATACAGGGTCATCTTGACACCATGGTAGCCATATTGGGACATGTATAAAACTTCCAGAACTATATAACATGCATATAATTATTAAAATTAAGTTTTATGCCTCCTTCAAGACCTGAAAAAAATGTGGAAATCTCCATTAGACCTGCAACTATGAGCTTTTGTAGGCCATTTTGAGCCTAAAAAGCACCCTGAGAGCTTGTAACTTGGTGGATCTTCATGATTTGAGAATGGAATGGGTATAAAGAGTATTTTTAAATATCACATATACAAAATTATTTAAAAAACATCCACACAAAATTTAAGATCTTAATTATACCTGGAACACTCGATTCCAACTCCGTGTGTAAGCAAGCAAGAATAATTGAAATGCTTCCTTAACAAACCTGTAATTTGACATTTTATCTCTTATAAATTAAATTATGTAAATTAAACAAATTTTAAAAATTAAATTAAAATAAAACATACCTCTATGTCAAATTTCAAGTCATTTCATTGAGTAGAACTCAAGATATGCATATTTTGGGGTTGTCTTAACTTGCCTTGTCAAAAAATTTAGCATGTGTAGCTCTAATTTTTTTTCATTTTATTGATTTTTATAAGGTAATAATACTTATTTATTTTTTAATTAGTACCATTAGGGACCCAAAAAACTATTAAAATCATTTTTTGTCCATTTTCATTCAATAAAACCATCTAGAATCACCAATTTGTACCTGCGACTCACTCAAAAAATGATAAACAAGAAGCTTAGGAAGAGATCGGCATATATTTATATTTATGAGGCCTCAATACCTAATTAATTTTTAATTTTTACATATAATATCTCTTGTAGATTTTTTAAGCATTATATTGTATCATCATCTCTTTAATTCTCTTTAAAATGCCTTTTTTGACTCCCCATTTGCATGCTGAAACCCTAAAACTTGCAAATTTGAACTTATCCACTTTTTGCATTGAAATTATAATAAAGGTTTTTAAATTTCATATATTACCTATAATATCTCACACCACCCTTTTTTTCATAAAATAACTCAAAAAATGTAATTCATCTCCTAAAACCAAGCTATGAGGGTTTAAGAGGGGTTTTACTCTTCAATGATTGTTCATAGAGTTGTGAGCCTTAATGGTATAATTAATGTTTTTAAAATTAATTATAAAACCTTATACAAAAAATCCTACAATAATAATTTCATATTAAACTTTTGGATCACGTACTAAGCATTTGAAAATTCATCTCAAACTCCTAGTTGCATGCTTGGCCAAGAGAGTGCATTTTGGCCTAAAACACAAAAATTAGGTTTGGAAAGGATTGTGAAACTTTATTAAATGTTTTAAAACATTTATAATGCCTAAAAATTTCTCACTCCATGATTTTTAACCTTCACTTATGGTAAAAAATTGTTTGGTCACTTGTGAGTGAGCATAGGCTTCTTAAGTCTTGCAAGGATTTTGGCTCCTCCACAATTACTTGAGGTATTCAATGGATTGTTTGACTAATAAATAATATTTTTATGATGTTACCACTTAATTTTATACCCATTTAAACTTATATATCCACCAAAATCTCTTATTATTATCTTTACAAGATCTACACTTTTAAAGCTTGGTGATGTGCATGGGTGTCTTAGGCTAGTTTAGGCACCTTAGGCTCTTTGTGGCTCTTATAATATTGTGATCATGTATAAAGGTTAAATATATTAATTATAAATAATTATTCAAGTGAATCAAGACAATTTTAGTGAAATTAAATGAGGAATTTAGACCTGAAACTTATTGGCAGTCATTAATGGAGAATGGTAACTTTACTTAAAAACCTTAAAAACTTACTTGGACCTTGATAAAGGAAAAATAACTATAAAAATGGATTATAATATCATAATTATATGTTTTACAACTCTCTTGGGCATCTCATTCACTCTCTGACACTTTGTTTCAAGCTTGAGGCTTTTACTAGTCCTATCTCCTTATAGCCCTATATTTATGCAAAGATCCTTATCCATAGCAATCCAAAAGTAACCTTAGAAATATAAGAATATATTTGAAAACAAATTTGGATCACTAAGATATGTGAGTAATTTCATGACTCAATTACCAAGGTAAGTGCACTTATTCTACCCTTTTCTCTCTCTAATTAGTCCTCTTTTAGGTTTATGAGCTCCAAGACTGAATTTTGGCCTTTTTGAGATCTTACACGTATGGAAAATTTGTAAAAGTGTGTGATTAAATTTTATGGGGATATAATGATACTTAATTCCAAATTTTAATGTTTGAGTCTTTGTGCTCATGTGCAAACCAATAAATGCTTAGACACTAGGCATGGCAAATGCACAGTAGGCTTGAGAGGGTGAGGAACTAGATCACCTCTGATAATGGATTGAAAAATCTTGGGTAAGGTGTGTGATTATTTATAGTACTTGAAGACACCATAAAAAAAACCCATATACTTGTATGGGAGTGTAACTAGGTATAAGCCTCATTGAAGGCCCTTTTTTGGCTTGTGCATCATAGGCTAAGGGCCTAAATTTATATTTCAGATGATATTCACACTTGAAATTGATTGTATAGGCCTTGGGGATACCATTAGAGACACCTTATATTCTTGAAAAAGATAACCAAGCTGATCTACTGATAAAAAACCACAAAAACCTATTCAACCATGCTTCCAAGAAGGCCAAAACTACATCCTTCTTCACTCAAACATCTCTCCTCCACTCAAATGACTTGAAATGGTATCAAACATGTTTTAAGGGATTAAATTCAACAAAAGGATGAAAATTAAGTAAAAACAAAATTTAATTATTCAAAAATCCCCACTTAACCTTTAAAATTTCTATTTGAGAGCTCATCAAGTGACTTAATGAACTTTTGGTGTATTTTGGGCAATTTGGATCCATAATACTCCATTTTTGACTTTATGAAAGCTCTTATTAAGTGATCACCTTTCCTTATCTCTCATGAATGGAATTATATGTTCAAACACCTTGGAAACAAATTATATCCTTCACTTAGAGCAAACCCATTTCTAGGCTTCTACCTTAAAATTTTCAAATTTACCTTAAATATTGATAAAGTATTTTAAAAGAGTACAAAGACACTGATGTATGCCAATATAATGTTATTTTATCTTCACCACTGGATAAATCATTATAATAAGATCCTGATATATTTTAGTTCACCATGCCAATACCCTCCAAAATAATACACTACATCATCAAGTCCTAACTAGAAAGAGACTAGTCATCAAGGGAAAAGAAGTCATTGAATGGCTTGGGAGAATGCCATAGTCCATCTAGGAAAAAAATTATATGTAGGACATGTTATGGCATTAATATGAAATCTTAGAGATATTTCTTTAGGCTCCCTTTTACTAAGCTATAATATGGGAATGTAGTCTTATAAAATGTGAAAATTGGTAACTTGAGCATGGCTAATGACACCCAATCCATAGGTCCCTCTTGCTTTCTTTCATGACTCTCATAGGCATCTTTCACTAATTTTAAGTCATTCATAGCCTTCCAAACCTAATCCTATCTTATCTAGACTTATCTTTTCATTACAAATACCTCCCCCTAGGTCCCGTTAGCTAAGGATAATAGCACCCAACTTGGACTACAATTTTGGTGTCACTACTATCCACTTTCGACACTCCTATCCAAGTGTATTTTTGGCCCCAACAGTTAGTTCTTCTTGGTTCCACATCCTTATTATTATCAACCTAATGTGATTACATTCAACTCATGACTAATATATCCCTATAAAATTCTATTCAAAGATCATTTATAAAGGGTTGGCAATTATCACTAAGTAAACAAGAATACAAGCAACACTACTCAGGTAATCTTCCCTATTATCTACAAACAACTAGCCAATACACTTACAAGCTTATCCAAATCCTTACATCAGTCCCTATCCACCTCAAGCACATCTAGTTTATCATTTTTCATCTTCATACACACTATTGCACAAAACACATCAAGTGGGAGAACTACATATAACTTGATCCCTATTTGAAGTATTGGTATGTAGGCAGTGTGCCCACATAAGGGGTGTAGATACACATTCAATGAATCTTACACACACTAACCCCCCTATTATTTCTAAAATTTGTTCAAATTACAAAGGAGTATAAGGTTTTAAAACTAAATCATCTCTACAGGGAGTTCCATATACATTTAACAGTCAGAACTTCATAGGTAGGGTCACGGAGACATAGCAAACAAAACTCAAAAAGCTCAACAATGGTAGTAGAGATAGTCTAAAATGCTAGTACCAACAGTTTCCTATTTCGATGCTCCTATCCAATCATAAAATTAAATCTAGATCCTAATTTTTGATAGTGTCCCAGTCTTACACAATGAATTTTAGACTCTATCTCAGTCATCTCAGTCAGTTTCTAACTAACTCTTATTTTCTATCCCTTATTAATATTTTCAAAAAGAATAAAATTACAGTCAAATTACACAAATTAGTATCTCAATTATTACATATTTATTTACTAATTTTACTACTCAAACATTTTAACTAAATTAATAATAATACACCAATATTCTCAAAACTATTAAATCATTTAGTGAACCAACCATTTAATATAGTTCCTAGTGTAGGAGTTTTTGATATGTTACTTGGTTGACCATGGATTTAGAAACTTAGAGTAGTACCTTTTATATTTCATAGATACATGAAATTCATTCATGTTAATCAAGTTTTTATAGTTGGTGGAGTTCCATATAAGTTACCACTCCCCACTTCAGAGCCATCTGCTATTTCATAGTCCCCAGTTTTAGTTTTATCACTAGTTTCAGTTTTGCCACCAGTTATAGTTCCTCCTCTAGTTCTGATTTAAACATAGTTGAGACATTCATCACCAACATAGAGAGTTCATACACCTCTATATATTTATTATTTTAAACAAATTCTAGCTTTAGTGTTCACACCCAGGGTAGTATCATTGATATCTCATGTATCTACTCAAAGAGCACATATTCAGAGAGCTTCTCCTACTACCAGATGGGTCCCTAAGAGCCCTACAATTACATCCACTTCTCAAAGTTATAGGGGAACCCTACACTTAGTTTTTACTTTAGATATTTTAGAAGATTTAAAACATATACAACTTTCATAGCCATAGTCTCAGCCCTTCCATCGTGCTTCATGATCACCCATGATCTATTTTATCAGTACAGGACACCATGATAGGGAGTCTCCCATGAGACTCATTAGTTAGTATCATCCCTTCCCAAATTACTTGTACATATTTTCTCTTCAATTTCTTGTACATAGTTATTTCTCAATATTTTGTACATATTCTTCTTGTGATTTTTTGTACATAGCTTAAATCTCAAAAATTTAAAAACAATTCAAAATATCAAAAATACCAAAAACATTCAAATATTTCAAAATACAAAAACATGCAAATAATTAAAAAAACACCAAAAATATTTTGATCGTGTGCATCATCCATGATTTACATTTCTAATACTATGCTATATTTACATTTGCTATTCTATGTTATTATTTGTTGATCTATATACATTACCATACTTCACTTGATCTTCTTTGAGTGTGTGCAGTGACATCCAGATCCTTGATTGCTTCACTCTACCCATTGAGGGGGAATCCTAATTCTATAATTAAAACACACATCAATATATCTTCCCCCTAGGCGCATCTTCTACATGACTACACCATCCAAGTTATGTCATTCCTACACCACACACTCTAGTTTTCATGTTGATGTACATTATTTACTAGCTTACACAAATTGCTCGACACTCACTAGTATATAGTACTTGTGTATTTCTTAGCATATACCTAGTATTGTACTAACATGTCTTGCATACATTTAATTCTTGATTTTATTAGTTAGATGCAATTGTACTTCTAGTTATTACATGCTTTACTTTCTTGCTTAGCATAGCTAAATTGTTTGCATTTCTCAATTCTTGTTTGTCTCTTATGTGTGCCTTAGGACATTTGCCAATGTCCTTTGCCTCTATGTATTATGTGTGCCTTAAGACATTTGCCAATGTCCTTTTCCTTTGCTCTTCTATGCTATTTTAGCTTTCAAGTAACCTTTCTTGTTTCAATTGTATGTGTATGTGGCATTTGAACATGCCTTGTATGCTTGCCTTCCAATTTGAGTGACATGTACCCATGTCCCTTGTTTGCTTGGCCCATTGGCCACTCTTGTATGTTTCTTACTTCTTGACTTGTATGCTTTTTTATTGATTATTGTTTTTATTTTTTGCAATTCCATGATCCACATCATGCATTATTTCTTGATTTATTGGATGCCATGATGGACATCATACTCCATCCCTCTTTGCCAACTAACAATTAAAAACTAACTAGACTTCTAGTTCTAATTCAGTACATTTCACATGTTATTACATTTTTATATTTATCTAGGCATACTCCTATTGATCTAACAATCTCTCATTACAAACCATGTTATATCTTGAGATATCTTGTCGATTATCATTGTTATATCATGTATCTTTACAACATAACACACTTGCAAGGCTATTTATTCTAAGGGAAGTCATTGCAAGGTATTCATTCTTACCCTTAAAAGAGGGAGAAACAAACAAGGGTTTTATCGTAGAGATCAGAGCTCCTAACAATAAAAAAGTAGCATTCAAAACACTCAAAATAACTAGACATCAAACTAGACAAAATAGACCAAGCAAATAGTGAAAATGTTAGAACAATTACCTAATTTGGCCCAGGACAATAGTGCCAAGATTGGACTATATCACTAGTGCCACTACTATCCATTTTTGGTGTTCTTTTCTAAATAATAAAAAATAGACTTTCCAAAAGTAGGTAGAAAATTAGGTTTAGCAATAATTTTACATAATCAGATGAGTTCAAAATTAGTAGTTTTTAGTACACTTTTACTCAGAGAATCTAGATATAGGGGGTGTCATTCATGACATGATGGATATCACTTCTAGTTTTAGATACAATAGTTGGTATAACTTCCAGATCAAAATCCATGTTTCAGACACCAGTGATTGGGGGCAATGTACATGGCACATTTATTTTCTTTTCTTCTTAAGTTCAATATTACCCAGGGATTCTTAACAGTTGTATGCCTTATTCCATCTGTAGGTGGTTGGCATCATTTTGGAGTGGATTTCATACAATCCTAACTTCCACATTTTAGAGTGGATTTCATATAAGCCTAGTGCACCAATTTTGGAATGGCTTTTATACAAGCCTAATCTCCATATTTTAGAGTGGCCAAGAGTGGCCTAGTTTCCAACATACATTTAGCTATCCATGCCAACATTATCAAATCATAGTAAATTCATGGGATTTAGGAGCCATCTCATATGACATGCATTTTATACTGGTATTAATTCATAGTTTCACTTCATAGGGAAACAATTGAGCCAAATGATTAGTTAGTCTTTGTATTCTTGAGCCACCTATTTAGAGGGATTAAACATATAGTCCAAACATCAATTAGGACATGCATGGCCACCTAGCCTCACTTAGTGGGAGATGATGGACCCAAAGGGATAGCCTTTGAATTTTTAAGCCACTTCTAGGGAATTGATCACTTAGCTTTATTCATGATATTACTCTTGGTACAATACACATCTAACATCACTCAGCATCACAATAGGCTTTGTATTGGTTCATGTACTTGGTGAGATGTATTCATCCATTTCTCTTCCTCTTTCTTACCCAAATTTTGTATGTTCTTATTTTAGATATAGTGTATCTATTAAGAGCTGATCTACTCTTTATTTTCTCTTGCATATTTACACTTCACAATGTGCTCTTTCTATGCACACCCAACATCACACAGCTTCATGGGCTTCACCCTTATAAGTAAGTTTAGGTACACGTTCTATTTTTCCTTTATCCTATTATTTCACTTTGTTACATCACTAGAATAAATGGGGATAAAATGTATTCATATAAAATGTGAAAATTGGTAACTTGAGCATGGCTAATGACACCCGACCCATAAGTCCCTCTTGCTTTCTTTCATGACCCTCATAGGCATCTTTTCATTAATTCTCAGTCATTTGTAGCCTTTCAGACCTGATCTTAGCTCAACTAGATAACTCTTTCCATGATAAATCTATCCCCCTAGGTCCCATCAGCTAAGGACAATAGCACCCAACTTGGACTAAAGCACTGGTACCACTACTATCCACTTTTAACACTCCTATCCAAGTGAATTTTTGTCCCCAATGATTAGTTCCTCTCAATTCCCCATCTTTATACTTGTTAGTCTAACATGAGTAAAAAAAACCCATGACCAATAGATCCCTATAAAATCCATTAAAATATCATTTAGAAAGGGTTGAAAATTATCACTAAGCAAGCAAGAAATACAAGCAAGACTATTCATGTAATCTTCCCTATTCTTTGCATATAGATAGACAATACACTTACAAGCTTATCCAAATCTGTACACTAGTCCCTATCCACCTCAAACACATCTAGTTTAGCATTTTTCATCTTCATAAACACTATTGCAAAAAACACATCAAGTGGAAGAACTGCATATGGCTTGATCCCTCTTCAGAGTATTGATATGTAGGTAGTGTTCCCACACAAGGAGTGTGGATACACATTTAATGAATCTTACACACACTAACCCCCCTCTTTCTTAAATTTGGTCAAATTACAAAGGATTATAGGGTTTTAAGACTAAATCAACTCTACAATGAGTTCTACAAACATCTAGTAGTCAAAACTTCACATGCAGGGTCACACAGACACAACAAATAAAACTAGAAAGCTCAGGTCTCTTGGATAATAGTGGTAGAGGTAGACTATAGTGATGGTGCCACTAGTGTATTATTTTGGTGATCCTATCTAATCATAAAACAAACTCTATATCCTAATTTGTGATAGTGTCTTAGTTCTGCATAGTGAATTTCAAACTCTGTCTCAACCATCTCAGTCAGTTTCTAGATAAGTCTTATTTTCCATCCCTTATTGATATTTTTAGAAAGACTAAAATTATAGTCAAATTACACAAATTAGTAGCTTAATTATTTCATATTTATTTACTAATTTTACTACTCAGAACCTTTAACTAAATTAGTAATAATACACCAATATTCCCAAAACTATTAAATCATTTGGTGAACCAACCATTTACTATAGTTCCTGATGCAGGAGTTTTTGATATGTTACTTGGTGGACCATGGATTTAGAAACTTTGAGTAGTACCTTATATAGTTTATAGATGCATTAAATTCATTTACACTAATTAGGTTATTACAATTGGTGGATTTCCATATGAGTTACCACTCCCCACTTCAGAGCCATCTACTATTTCATAGTCACTAGTTTTAGTTTTGCCAATAATTTTAGTTTTTCTACCAGTTATATTTCCTCCTTCAGTTTTGATTTAGACAAAATTGAGGCATCTTATCGCTAGAATAGAGATTTCATACACCTCCATAGATTTAGGATTATAGATAGTTTCTAACTATAGTATTTACACCCAAGGCAATATCATTGAGATCTCATACATCTACTCATAAAGCACATGTTTAGAGAGTTTCTCCTACTACCAGATGGGTCCTTAAGTGCCCTAAAGTTACATACACTTATCATATTTATAGGGGACCCCACACATAGTTTCTAATTCAAATATTTTAGAGAATTTATAGCATATAAATATTTTAGAGCCACAGTCTCATCCCTTCCATCATGCTTCATGATCATGCATGATCCCTTTCATCGATATAGGACACCATGATAGAGAGTCTCCCATGAGACTTATAGATTAGTATCATCCCTTCCTAGCTTACTTGTATATAGCTTCTCTTTAATTTCTTGTATATAGTTCCTTCTTAATATTTTGTACATAGTCTTCCTATGATCAATTTTACATAGCTTAAATCTCAAAAATTCAAAATATCAAAAATACCAAAAACATTCAAATATTTCAAAACAAAAAAAATGAAAATAATTCAAAAAACTCTAAAAATATTTGGATTGTATGCATCATCTATTATTTACATTTCTACTACTATGCTAGACTTACATTTGTTATTCTATGTTATTGTTTCTCGATCTATCTACATTACCATGCTTCGCTTGATCTTCTTTGAGTGTGTGTGTAGTGACTTCTACATGAGAGACACATGTTGACATATCTTCCTCCTAGAGGCATCTTTTACATGACTACACCATCCAGGTTATGTCATTCCTACACCATACACTCTAGTTATCATGTTGATGTACATTATTTACTAGATTACATAGATTAATCTATCAACACTCACTAGTCTATAGCAATTGTGTATTTCTTAGAATATATCTAGTCTTGTACTAACATGTCTTACATACATTTAATTCTTGCTTTGATTGTATTTCCAATTATTACATGCTTTACTTTCTTGCTTAGCATAGCTAGACTATTTGCATTTCTCAATTCCTGTATGTGCCTTAGGATATTTTCCAATATCCTTTGCCTCTATGTATTATGTGTGCCTTAAGACATTTACCAATGTCCTTTGCCTATACTCTTCTCTATGATTGTGGCTTTCATGCCAACCTTGTTTGTTTCAATTGTATGTGTATATGGCATTTGAACAAGCCTTGTATGCTTACCTTCTAGTTTGAGTGACATGTGCCCATGTCCCTTTTTTAATTATCCCCTTGGCCACTCTTGTATGCTTCTTGCTTTATATGCTTGTTGCTTGATTACTTTTTTAATTGGTTTCAATGCCATGATCCACATCATGCATTATTTCTTGCTTTCTTGGATGCCATGATGGAAATCATGTTCCATCCCTCCTTGCCAACTAAAAATTAACAACTAACCAAACTTATAGTTGTAATTCAATACATTGCACATGTTATTACATTTTTATATCTATCTAGGCATACCCTTATTGATCTAACAATCTCTCATTATAAACCATGATATATCTTGATATATCTTGTCGATTATCATTGCTATATCATGTATCTTTAAAACATAGCATATTTGTAGGGCTCTTTATTTTAAGGGTAGTAATTACAGGGTCTTCATTCTTACCATCAAAAGAGGGGGAAACAAATAGGGGTTTTGTCATAGAGATCAAATCTCCTAATAGTCAAAAAAGCAGCATTCAAAACACCAAAATAGCAACCAAACATCAAACCAAATAGAATAGATGAGGCAAATAGTAAAAATGTTAGAACTATTACTAGATTTGGCCTAGGACAACATCACTAAGATTAGAATACAATGTTGGTTCCACTACTATTCATTTTTGGTGCTCTTGTCCAAACAACAAAAAACCAGACTTTCTAGAAACAAGTAGAAAAGTAGGTTTAGCTATAGTTTTGCATAGTCAGACCAGTATAGAATTAGCAATTTTTAATACACTTTTGCTTAGAGAATCTATAAATAGGGGCATAATGTGTGTCATGATGGCTCTCACTTCTAATTTTAGATATGGAAGTTAGTATAACTTCCAGATTAGAATCCATGTTTTAGACACCAGTGATTAGGGGCAATGTGCATGGCATATTTTTTTTATTTTCTTCTCGATTTTAGTATTACCCAAGAATTCTCAGTAGTTGTGTGCTTTATTCCATTTATAGGTGATTGGCACTAGTTTTAGAGTGGCTTTCATACAAGACTAATCTCCATATTTTGGAGTGGTTAAGAGTGGCCTAGTTTTTAGCATACATTCAGCTATCCACACCAACATTTTTAGATCATAGTACATTCATGGGTTTTAAGAGCCATCTCATATGACACACATTTCATATCAGTATCATTTCATAGTTTCACCTCATGGAGAAATGATGGGGCCAAAGGACTAGCTAGCCTTTATATTCTTGATCCATCTATTTAGAGGGATTGGACACATAATCCAAACATCAATTAGCACATCCATGACCACCTAGCTTCACTTAGTGGGTGATGATGGAGCCAAAGGTCTAGCCTTTATATTATTTAGCTACTTTTAGGTAATTTAGCACTCAACTCCATTCTTGATATTACTCTTAGTACAACACACATCCAACATCACTCAACATCACAATAGGTTTTGTATTAGTCTATGTAATTGGCGATGTGTTTTTATTCCTTTCTCTTCCTCTTTGTCTTACCCAAATTTTATACATTCTTATTTTAGATATAGTGTATCTAGTAATAAGTGATCTACTTTTTGTTTTCTCTTGTAGATTTACACTTCATAGCATGTTGTCTCTATACACACCTAACATCACATAGCTTCATGGGCTTCACCCTTATAGGTAAATTTATGTACGCTTTCTATTTTTCCTTTATCCTAGTATTTTGCTTTGCTACATCACTAGAATAAATGGAGGAAAATGTAGTCATATAAAATGTGAAAATTGGTAACTTGAGAATGGCTAATGACACCTAACCCATAGGTACCTCTTGGTTTCTTTCATGACTCTCATAGGCATATTTTCATTGATTCTAAATCATCCATAGCCTTCCATACCTGATCCCATCTCAACCAAACTACTTTTTCCATGATAAATCCATCCCCATAGGTCCCGTCAACTAAGGACAATAGCACCTAACTTGGACTACAACACTAGTGACACTACTATCCACTTTCATCACTCTTGTTAAAGTGCATTTTTGGCCCCAATAGTTAGTTCCTTCCAATTCCCCATCCTTTCTCCTTGCCAACCTAACATGATTACATTTAACCCATGACTAATAGATCCCTATAAAATCCCATTCAAAGATCATTTGAAAAGGGTTAGCAATTATCACTAAGTGAGCAAGAATACAAACAAGACTACTTAGGCAATATTCCCTATTCTCTACATACAACTAAAAAATACACTTACAAGCTTATCCAAATCCTTACACTAGTCCCTAGCCACCTCAATCACATTTAGTTTACCATTTTCCATCTTAATACACACTATTGCACAAAGCACATCAAGTGGGAGAACTATATGGTTTGATCTCTCTTCGAAGTATTGGTATGTAGTCAGTGTGCCCACACAAGGGGTATGAATACACATTCAATGAATCTTAGACATATTAACCCCACCATCTTTCTCAAATTTGGTCAAAGTATAAAGGAGTCTATGGTTTTAAGACTAAATCAGATCTATAGGGAGTTTGATAGACATCCAATAGTTGAAACTTCACAGGCAAGGTCATGCAAACACAAAAAACAAAACCTAGAAAGTTTAGGTTTCCTAGATAATAGTGGTAGAGGTGGACTATAACGTTGGTGCCACTAGTGTCTTGTTTTGGTACTCTTATCCAATCATAAAATGAACTCTAGATCTTGATTTGTGATAGTGTCCCAATCTTTCATAGTGAATTTTAGACTCTATCTCAATCATCTTAGTTAATTTCTAGCTTAGTCTTATTTTTTATCCCTTATTACTATTTTTATAAAGATTAAAATTATAGTCAAATTATTCAAATTAATAGCTTAATTATTGAATATTTATTTACTAATTTTACTACTCAAACCCTTTAACTAAATTAGGAATAATACACCAATATTCACAAAACTATTAAATTTGGCAACAACCCCAGGCTATGGGTAACCAATGATGGGGTTGAACTTCCAGATAAAGTTAGATTCCTTCTAATGGATCACCTAAACTAATGATACTATAGGGTAAATGGTTAGAAATGAGAAAAGGGCTCTTAAGAAGGCTAAAATGTGATGCACCAAATAAAAATGGAAAACCCCCATAAGCTTGAACCCATACTAGATCAACACAATACAATGTTAGCTCACACAACCTCACTAACTAGCTTATTTAATAATGGTTTCATGGACTAGGTTCATGTAGAACACTAATCCAAACTTGTAATGGTTTGAAAACACCTTAAAGGAGGTCAAAAAGGAAGACAATGCATGATTAATATTCTCCTTCATTATGCCATCATGCACAACTCACTCAACACAGGTCCAAGGAAAGAGATAGGTAAAACAAGTCTATTATTACATTAAGAGATAGTTCTTACAAATTCTTAACAAGGTTTAGGCTAATCAAGATGAGAATAGTTTTCAATATCTTATAGATTCCCCTATTGTTCAAGATCAAAGAGTCCTTGTGAGAGTCTAGAATCCTAGAGAGAGAGAGAGAGAGAGAGAGAGAGAGAGAGAGAGAGAGAGAGAGAGAGAGAGAGAGAGAGAGAGAGAGAGAGAGAGAGAGAGAGAGAGAGAGAGAGAGAGGAGGACGAGGAGGAGGACGAGGAGGAGGAGGAGGAGGAAGGGGAGGAGAGAGAAGGAACACACCATCTAAGATCATTAATTGAGCTAACACCACCTTTTCATCAAATCAACACCAGTTCTTTATTGATAACTAATATTTATTTTATCCCAACAACCTCTAAATGAATCATTTCATTAATTGAGAAACATAGAAGAGGACAAGATTTTATCGAAGGTGATGAGTCATGATCTTGTTATGAAGAGAAACCCTTAGGCACATAAAAATATATTAAATGCTCTTTATACTTTCTCCAACTACCAGATCTCCATCTTAGGATTTTATGCCATCTTTCACTTGACTTGCTTATGAAGACAAAATCCTCATATCCATGAACTTGATAGAGGCATGCCTAAGTCTAATTTTAGCAGTAATAGGTACTTGATTGTTAAGTATGTGGCCATTTTGGAAGATAAGACAATCTTGCATATCTTGTTTATATCTACACATACTCAATCTTGAATATAGATCTATTATAGATTGAAAACCAATCTTATTTATTGGTTTTCCTATAACAATCATGTAAATGAAAATCTTATAGGTTGTATAGTCCTATCATGAACTATATTAGGTTTAAAAAAACCTATTCTACCTTTTAACCCTGAGGAAATTGATAACTCATGTTATGCATAGATCTTCTTTAAAGAGAAATGATCACAGTGATGAAACAATATTATGACCCCAAAAAATGGACCCCATAAGTTCTAAATCTTTGAACCAGAGGTCAAGATTATGATTTAATGGTGACAAAACTTCATCATAACCATCTTGATTATATGAATGTGCCCCATGTTAAATGGTTCTTGACTGAATTCTAATGGTTACACATCCTTTTGAAATATTACTCTCTGTTCGACTTGGGTTGCCTTTATTCTCCATTTGAATTCCATGGTTTTTTATTTTTAATAACAGTCATCAATCTTAATTCAAGACTTATCAAATTATTTCATCTATCAATTCCTCATTCATCCCTTGGATATGTTGACTCTTTGACCTCTCACTCACCATTGATATTCCTTTACATGGCTTGAATGTGTACCATTCACTTACTTGGCAGTTAATATGGTCATGACACTTAGAAGCTATGCATTTGTCTTTGAGATTCACTAACATTATAATTTTGAGCTCATTGTTGATTTGATTAGATACGATTGATCACATACTATTGATCTACTTGGAACCACTATCTTCATCATCGATGCATATTTTAGATATTAGTTTAAACACTTGATATTTTTCCACTTAATAACTTCTCATTCATCTTGGGTCCCACTAACCTTTTGACTATGAGCTCACCATTGATCTTTGATACATAATTTAACATGCTCCATTATATCTTCTAGACCCATTGACACTATCCTTGCCTGTGTACCATTAGATTTGATTTGAGCTTCCATGATCTTAACACTTATTAGATTTATGTTTAACTTGGAACATTTGAATTCAAATGGATATTTGTTGTAGCTTTAACTTAACATCCCCATGAATGTCCCATTCTAATTATTCAATTTTGAATGCTTGTAACTTGAGATAGACAACTCATTAAGTTATGATTTTTTTAAAGAATGATCTTGAAATTAAATGCATCATTTCAAAATGATCCTTTGGGCTTGAGAGACTTCTTGAGCATACTTCTAAATACATAAGAAAATTGGTTTATTCACTTCTTTGTGATGTATGATGATGGTCTGGTTCTTCTAGACTTGTGCTTGAAATATTACTTGAATCTCCAAGGCTCGAATGAACTTTTGAGGCTTTTTCAAACTCGCTTCATGTTCTTGAATGTTATGATCACCATAGAAATCTACTTTCTCAAATTTTGACAAATTACACTTTAAGTTTACTTAAAGTGTTTCAAAAGATTTAAAATTTGTATGTGATCTTTTTACCACTCATTACATCTAGAACTCTATTCATCTCATCCATCTAGGTAGAAGCTCTGTATGTAGGCAAAAATTTTCTAACATTTCTGGTGACATCTTAGGGTTGTATGCCTTGTATGCAATAGACTAGTTGCTTTGATTGATCCATTAGGCATGGAGTCATAAGCTGATCTTAATTGAGTAAGGTTGTCCCTTTCTTGAAAACCCTCTCTTAAAGAAATAAGGACCAAAAGAAACAAAACAAAACAAAGTGCCCAATGCACTTTGAAAAAGGAAACACACAACATGAAAGGAGACTAACCTAAAAAAGTAATGGAAACTAGACTACTAAATAAATGTGCACACTAGAACTTAGAGAAAAGCATGAAATCTATTATAATATATACAATGTTATACAACAATTTATAAGCACCTCCCTCCTAGCTAAAATGGAAAACTTTGACTATCATTCACTTATAACAAATCAAGATGAAAAATACCTTAATTTGGAGGTACCAATAATGGTAAACCAAGAAACTTGATGGCCAATCCTTTTTATATCTTCTCTAACAAATGAAATATAATAAGCATGTCTCCAATGTAGAAATATTGGTCCAAGTCTTTCAAGCTTGGATCATGTTGGACTTCAAGAGAACTTGTTTGATGTTTCTCATCACCCTTGAGAAAACCTTGTATGAAGACTTCATTTAGGATCTTGGGAGCAACTACATTTGGTTCATTTGGTGGTTCAAAAAGATCATATCCTTCCCCCTTTTCCTTGTGCAAATTAGGACTGATCATGCTTAGAACAACATGCTCATAATGTTTTAGAGGAATGGCATGTCTCTTAGCCTCTTTAAACTCTTTGGTTATGGAATTGAACCACTACCATAACTCTTTAGGCTCTTCATTAGTATGTTTATCAAATTGCATCACCTAAGGACTTGAGATGTCTCTTTCATCAACCTCACTCAAGATTGCATTTTGATCTTCAACTACAAATGAGTGTTGACTTAACCATCCAAGGTCTAAAATATCACACCTATCTTGATCAAGCTCTTATCTAATTTCCTCAACTAAAACCTCATATTGAAGTGGAACAACCTTAGTCACCTAAATCTAATCCTCTTCTTCATCTATGTATAATAGATATTTATTAATTCATTCAACATCTACCTTATGTTTAGCTTGAGGGTTATCCTCTTCAAGCAAGTTTGCAAGACTAAGATGCTCTATTTCACTTAAGAAATTTGAGCACAAATGTTTACATTGATATTAAAAGTTTCTTGGTATACCCTTGACCTCCATAATAGGTTCATGAAGTTTTTCCTCTTACTTCTCATCAAGCTCTTGTAACTTGAAAGCTGAAACATGCTCTTCCCTATGAAGTGGGTTGCCTATTATGATTTCCTCATCATAGACACTTGAATTATCCTATTTAAGCTCACCTATGACTACAAGATCATCCCCTATCCTTTTTAAAATAGGCTCTTTATCCAAGATGGATATAGTGGGAGGGTGAATAATTTCACCTTGCATGCAGCTTAGGAGATTGTCCTTTCAACTAGGGACTTTGAATGGCTTCTTTGGTGGCTCTTAAACTGATGATTGGACCTCCATAACCAACACATACTCATTTTTATTTATGCCTTATAAACTAATTTACTTGATGAAAATGAGTATGGAACAAGCATATTTTCTTCCTTTTGAATGGTTATAGGAGAGGGTAGTCTCACAAGTGACGGCATGACATAATCAGGGTCAAATGTGTTAGAGAAGATCCATAATGGAATGACTTCATACTCTTAAGTTGAAATGGGCATAGGGGTAGAAGAGGGTAAACTTTTGACTCAAGTTTGACATACTCTTTCTCCTAATTCTCAAACACCTTTTCAATGGATAATACCCACCTTTCCATTATTGATTCTCAACTTGTGGATAGACAGCTTCTTGAATGGATGCCCACACATTCCAAAACTATTGAAATAAGATCCTTATCCCATCTATGTCATGAATGGAGAATTATTGTCCAAGCTTAAGCCCCTCATTGATTTTCATTATTATTTTTCCTTGGTCCAGTATTACCTTTCTGACTTTTGACAAGGATAGGCTTTGACAAGATTGACTAGGGGGTTGATCAAGAAATCTTGAAGGTTGAGCTCTAGGCTCTTAGAGGGGAGAGGACATATAAGACTAATCCAAATGTGTCTTTTTATTTTCATAAGATAGAAACACATTATCTACATTCTAGATCATGCTTTTCATCATTGTTATATCCTCATTCCTACAAGATGACCATTGTTCACCCTCATAAACTAAACATCTATTCTTGACTAATTAAAGATTACTCCTTACCTCTTGTAGAAAATGGATAGGTATGATAGAAGAAACTTATAAACCCCTAAAAATATCCCTGATCATCTCAATATAAACTAATAATACTTGCTTGACTCCTGACAAGGATGTAATATGATAAGCCTAGTCTTGACAAGGGGAATTAAAAGACTGATTTGAATGCAAAGGAGGATGAAATTGGTCATATGTAAGGGTGGGAGGAGGTCAAAGGCCATGATAGGTTGTTTTAGGACCACTTGGGGGGAACACATAAACATTATTTGTCTAATAAGTATGATGCTGAGGTAGAAAATAAGCATACTAATCAAAAGATGGTTGATTTTACATATCATATTATGATGATTAAGCACTTAGTTAGGTTGCTTCAACTAGCTGATGAGTATTCAAAGTCACCATAGATGTTTTCATACATGCCTCTAAAGGTTGATTCAATGAAGAGAACACCAAAAATCTTCATTAGTGAACAATATAATAAGTCCCATCGAGCATGCCAAAAACTATTATGACATTAATCTACACCCTTGGAGAGTATTATTTAGGCTCCCTCTGACTAAACCATAATATGGGACAATCCTAGGCTATGGGTAACCTATGATGGGGCTAAACCTTCAAAGAAGCTTGGCTTCATTCTAATGAATCAACTAAATTAATTATACTACAAGGAAAAGGGTTAGAAAGGGGAAAAGGGCTTTTAAGAAGGCTAAAAGTTGATGTAAAAAATAAAAATGAGAAACTCCCATAAGCTTGAACCCACACTATATCAGCACAAGACAATGCTAGCTTAAACAACCTCATAGACTAGATGATTGCATAAGTGTTTCATGGACTAGGTTCAGGCAGAACATTAATCTAGACTTGCAATAGCTTGAAATCACCCTAAATGAGGTCAAAAAGGAGGATAATGGATGAAGAAGATTCTCCTTCACTATGTCATCATGCACAACTCACTCAACATAGATCCAAGGCAAGAGATAGGTAAAGAGAGTCTATTATTTCATCAAGAGGTAGTTCTTACAAATACTTGATAGGGTTTAGCCTAATTTAGATGAGCATATTTTTCAATAGCTCAAAGAGTCCCCTACTCTTCAAGATCAAAGAGTCCTTGTTAGAGTCTAAAATCCTAGAGATCCACAGAGAGAGAGAGAGAATAAGAGATATAGGAGAAAGGGGAGGAGAGAAGGAACACACCATCTAAGATAATTAAATGAGCTACCACCACCTTTTCATCAAATCAATAGTAGTTCTCTATTGACAAGCAATATTTCTTTTATTGCAATAGCCTCTGAATCATTTCATTAATTAAGAAACACACTAGAGGATAAGAGTTTACTGAAGGTGATGAGTCATGATCTTGTTATGAAGAAAAACCCTTAAGCACCCTAAAAATCTATGAAATGCTCTAGCTACTTTATCTAACTATCATATATCCATATTGGGACATTATGCCATATTTCACTTGACTTGCTTGTGAGGACAAAATCCTCGTACCCATGGACTTGATAAAGCCATGCCTAAGTCTACTTTTAGTGATAATAAGTACCTAATTATTGAATATGTGGCCATTTTGGAAGATAAGACACTCTTCCATATCTTGTTTATATCTACACATACTCCATCTTGAACATAGATTTACTATAGATTGAAAACCAATCTTATTTATTGATTTTCCTATAGTTATCATGTCAATGAAAAACCTATAGGCTGCATAGTCCTATCTTGAACTATATTAGGTTTAAACAAACCTATTATAAAATTTAAACCTTGAGGGAATCAATAACTCATTATATGCACATATATTCTTTAAAGAGTAATGATCATAGTCATGAAACAATACTGAGACCCTAGAAAATGGGACTCACAAGTTCTAAATCTTCAAACTAGAGGTTAAGACTATGCTTTAATGGTGATGGAAATTCATCATAATTATCCTAACTATATGAATGTTCCCCATGTTTAATGGTGCTTGACTAAATTCTAATGGTGACATAGCCTTTTGAAATATTTCTCATGGTTCAACCTAGGTCACCTTTATTCTCCATTGAAGTCCCTAGCTTTCAACTTTTAACAATGACCATCGATATTGATTTGGACCTTCTCAAATTATGTCATCTTTCAATTCCTTATTTATCCCTAGGATATGTTGACTATTTAACCTCTCGCTCACCATCAATATTCATTTTCATGGCTTGAATGTGTACTATTGATTTACCTGGTAATTACCATAGTTGTGACACTTGGAAACTATATATTTATCTTTGAGATTCATTAACCTTTTGGCTTCGAGCTTACCATTCATCTACTTTGGTATGATTGATCATGCATCATTGATATGCTTAGACCTAATATCTTTGTCATTCAATGCACACGATTAGATATTTGTTTGAGCACCTGATATCTTTCCACTTTTAAACTTTTGATTCATCTTGGGTCCCATTGACCTTTTAACTGTGAGCTCACCATTGATCTTTAATGCATGAATGAACCCACTCTATTGATTCATATAAACCCACTGATACTATCTTCATATATGTGCTATTATATTTGATTTGAGATTATGTTAACTTGACACTTTTTAGATCTAATTTTGACCTTGGAACATTTGAATTCAAATAACTATTTTCCACAACTTTAACTTGACTTCCCCACAAACTTCTCATTATGATTGTTCAACTTTAAATGCTTGAAACTTCAGGTAAAAAACTCATCAAGTTATGGTTTTTGTAGAGAATTATCTTGGAATTAAATTCTTAATTTCCACATGATCCATTATGTTTGATAATTTTCCTAAGCATACTTATAAAATGCACAATAAAATTGGTCTATTCATTTCTCTGTGATGTGAGATGATGGTATGGTTCTTTTAGACTTGTGTTTGAATGGTTGTTTGATTCTATAAAGCTTGAATAAACTTATGAGGCTTGTGTAAACCTGATTCATGTTCCTAAATTCTATGATCACCATGGAAACATACTTTCTCAAATTTTAAAAAACTACACTTTAAGTTTACTTAAAGTGTTTCAAAATATTTGCAAGCTGTATGTGATCTTTGGACCACTCATTCCATCTAGAAATCTATTCAGCTCATCCATATAGGTAGAAGATTTGTATGTAAGAAAACATTATATAGAACAATTTTAGCCAACATCTTTGGTGACCTCCTAGGATTGCATGTGTTCTTATGCAAAAGACTAGTAGCCTTAGTATCCATTAGGAAAGGGAGTATCCTCTCTCAATAAACACACTAATATGAATTTAAAACTTGGTTTTTGACCTTTGGATAACTTATCTCCATAGGAAAAATAGAGAACAATGTGCTCAAATCACTTAAGGAACACAACAAAATAGAAAATAACTAGCTATGCACAACTAACTTGAAACAAATTTTCTCCTCTTAGATAAAAGGGGAAACTTGCACCTCCTTTGCTCTATGAGATGAAAGAGGATATGAATAAAATTGCCTTTTAAACCTTATTATTTTTGTCTTTAACTCTTTCATACTTTCCAATCTTCTTGGCATGACCTCTAATATAAAACAACAATTGCAAACATATCACCTATGAAGATGAATTCTTCTTTTGACTCAACAATCTCAATTTTCTCATGAGATTCCTCAGTTGTAACCTTGTCTAATAATGCTTCATCCAAGCATGGTTATTTAAATTTCATGGTATTTTTAATGAGATTAGGCTTCCCATGAACTGATTCAAGCTCATTAATATCTTATAGTATCTTAGCATGCTCAATCCAATCCTCATCATTGTCCTCAATGAAGACATCTTGAATAATCTCTTTGTTAACATGATCTCCAACCTTTAAAATACCTTAAAACTCTTAGAGGAGATAAATATGATGTTTATAATCATATTTTTATTCCTTCTCTTCGATAACCATAACTTATTCAACTTCATATTGCTTTATTGAAGAGTCTTCAATCTCAAGGCTAGCTGAAACTAGTTTAAATTTGGTACTTTAAAAGTTATCATATTGTCCTTTAGGAGGTAATGCATCTACATTAATATCTTCAATTTGAATACTAGGAGGTGTAGGATTTTGAATGCCTTAAAATCATTCACAAATCTCATTGGACTTCAACCACAAATCATCTTGGTCCATGGATTCAATAGTAGCTTTGTCTTTTATTAGTTTTTTAAAACTAACCTCTTAATATTGCTCATGAGTCTCAAACAACTCAGTTTATGTGATGTCTCTTTAAATCACCTTCTCTTTCATGTATTGATCAAGATTTTCATTATCAACCACAAAATCAACAAGATCATCTCTTTATTCACTCAATAAGATTGAATTTTGCTTATCTTCACCAACGGGAGTCCATATAATGAACTCTTCATCATAGTCACTTGAGTAATCTTTTTTATTAGTTACAAACTTGGCTTGGTCTTCTTCACTTATCTCCCATAGGATGGGTTCTCCTTCAAGAAGGGATGATGTGGTAGGGTGGTGAACAAATTCATGGGTTAAAGAAGGAGTATGAGGTGTGATGGATGGATCATGAATGGGCTTGGGGATGGAGAGAATACTCTTACAATTTGGGGATTTGAAAAATAGATATTATTAAAGGATTATTGAAGGGAAAGCATTTTTAATTGGGCTATAGACATTTCTTTTTCTTCAACAAGCACCTCAAATTTCTCATAGCCTTATTGAGGCTCTTCAATAGCTACAAGTTGATCTTCCACCTTCTCAATTAGAATCTCATTCTTGTTCTAAATACACCCTTGGATAGACCTATAATATGAGCAAGCTATAGGTTCTTTAGGAGAGGGAAATGGAGCTTGATTAGGCATAAAGTTTTGTTTGTCTTCCATCTCTTAATCTTGGCTCTCTTTAAGTCCTTTTATCTTGAAATCCAACTCTTTAAATTGCCTATTTATGTCTTCTTGAAATAGATTTTCTTGAAGGTGATTAGTTGCCTCATGAGGATAAGTATCATAATAAGGTTAATATAGAGTATAAGATATCTCTTGAGGAGGGGTGGGAGAGACTTTCATAGGTTCATATTTCTCTTTCTATTCAATTCCCCAATCTATACTTATTTCACCTTGCCCACTCCAAGACTTTTTCTACTTGATTCTAACTTGGAAATTTAGAAGACTCCTTAGGAGTACCTTGAAGAAGAGAAGTGAGTTGTTGGTTTGATTCAATAGGTTTTTATATAATAGACTCTTTTTATTTTTGAATACTCTATTAGATTAAATTCCAAGAAGGGAAGGTTTTATGAACACATGGAATACTTAGAGATTCACTTGGAAAGGTCTCTTGGGGAATAATGGGTGGCATTTATGAGAGCTGAGATGGAGTGTAAGAAGACACATAAGGTTGATGGAATTGGACCTGTTGTCCTTCATGAACTTTTAACATATCTTGTATTCTTTGAATGAGATCACTTACATCCAACATTTCACTTGAGAGGCTTTTCCAATTTTCTCTCTTAAAAGGTGTCCATTCTCCTTTCAATAGCTATAATGAGTCTCTCATATCATGAATGAGATGGCTAGGAATATCTTGAGCATATTCTCTTTGAGTATGAAGTTATAACATGTATTTATCATAGCCTAAGATATTTTGCTTCAAACTTGAAATGGATTGGTTTGAGGGATAACTAGAGACATTTTGGGATTAATAAGGTTGCTCATATGTAACATCATGGTAATGTAGAGGGGAAATAGGTTTACCATAGGACTAATATGACTCATAATGAGAATAAAAATATTTGATAAGGCTATTGAAGCACATAGTTAGGGTCATAACTAGGTCGATAAAGAAGGCCACATGGTTGGTATGAGTCATGACAAGGTGATAGGTAGGTGTATAGTAGAAAATTTAATCATACCCATCGATGCCAACTTATTAGTCAAATGAAACATAATTTATGATCAAAATTTTCACAATAAGTACCTGGATTATTATAAGTAGTTTATTGCATTCAGATTCACCATTGGTATTTGTTGAATGCTTTCCAAAGCTGATAAGTAGAAAAATAGAACAAAAATTTCTTCCACTCTTTTGGACATTAGTCCCACTAAGCATGCCAAAAACTATTATGGAATATATTTTATCCCTTGTATAGGATTTTTTGGGATCTCTCCAACCTAGCCACACAATGGGAAAACCGCTAGGCTATGGGTACCCTGTAATGGAGGTGAACCTCTAGGTTATGGGCTAGATCCCTAGGTGTATTAATTAGGCTCTTAACAAACTAATCCAAACTATTGATTTCCAAATAAAAGGGTTAGAAAGAGGAGAAAGGGATGAATTAAAACAAAAAATTTGATACACCAAGCTTTGACACTCCTCCTTACTCTAAGACACACATAGATGATAACCAAAAACTCATACACTCACACAAACTCTATAACTAGCTAGTTACATAAGTGTTTCTTAAGAAGACTCAAGGAAATAAGATAAAGGATGAAGTTATGGTCATATACATAGACTATATTCACCTCCTGACTGATATATCACATCCTAAGACTTAAAAACATAAAATTATCTTGCATAGAGGCAAGAGAGATATGACAAACACCAAGAAAGAGAGATCCTTCATAAAGTATTCATGCACAAACTCAACTAAACACAAGATAAAATCATAGAAAAAGGTAAATGAGATATTATATTACTATCAATAGGTGTTTTCATTACAAAATGGGTAGGGCTACACCATAACATAAGAGGAAGTATCTTCCAATGAGAAAAAATGAGAGATATATAGAAGAAAATGAAAGATAGAAGAGGGGAAAAAGCTTTAAATACTCAACTAATGAATTAAACCACCATATTTTGACCATAAAAAATATAAGGTAGAGGTTTATGCCTTAATTTATTCCCTTTTCTCCTTGAGACTCACCCTTTCTTGCACTTTAAGCTCTTTTTTACCTCAAAAGGCTTCTTTTCTCCCATTGGCCTAGAAAAGGCTCTGAAAGTCTAAAATATTGATGACTTGAGTGATGTCATCATCCAACACATTTATTAAGTCTTAAAATTCTATAATATCCTTGAATTCCCTACTTTCATTTATAATCCATTCAACTCCCTCAACTTTCCCATTTGCCTTCTACGCCACATCTCCACTTGGTCTTATAGAAGCCTCTAGCAACTTTGTGAAGGTCTATCACTTTAACATTTGATGTTTGTGGAATTTGAGGGTGAATTTTAATTTAATATTTTCCTATGGTTATTTTCTCCTTCAACCTTTAATAATACCATGAAACCTAAAACATGAAGCTTTACTCACAACATAACCTAGAAAGGCTTCTTGAGGGACAATAACCACCATTTATGTCTTATTTTGGCTTGCTAAGAAGTCTAGAGGACCTTCATATGAATATTAAAGGTTTTAAATGGTGTTTTAAATACTATTTTAGGCATTCCCAAACCTAAAATTTATGATAATCCATTAATGGAGGTCTTCAAGCTCAAACCTTTCTTCATTGGTTGCTATAAAACTTGGTTATTTTCTCCTTCAACCTTTAATAATACCATGAAATCTAAAACATGACATTTTAATCACAACATAGCCTATAAAGGCTTCTTGAGGGACAATAACCACCATTTATGTCTTATTTGGGATTGCTAAGAAGTTTAGAGGACCTTCATATGAATATTAAAGGTTTTAATTGGTGTTTTAAAGACTATTTTAGGCATTCCCAAACCTAAAATTTATGATAATCCATTAATGGATGTCTTCAAGCTCAAAAATTTCTTCATTGGTTGCTATAAAACTTGGTTATTTTCTCCTTCAACCTTTAATAATACCATGAAACCTTAAACATGAAGCTTTACTCACAACATAGCCTATAAAGGCTTCTTGAGGGACAATAACCACCATTTATGTCTTATTTGGGCTTGCTAAGAAGTTTAGAGGACCTTCATATGAATATTAAATGTTATAATTGGTGTTTTAAATACTATTTTAGGCATTCCAAAACCTAAAATTTATGATAATCCATTAATGGAGGTATTCAAGCTCAAACCTTTCTTCATTGGTTGTTATAAAACTCCTATTCAGGGTCATTTTGACACCATGATAGCCATCTTGGGACATGTATAAGACTTAAATAACTCTATAACATACATATAATGATTAAAATTAATTTTTAGGACCCTATTAAGACCTTAAACAATGGTGGAAACCTCTATTAGACCTGCACCAATGATCTTTCCTAGGCCATTTTGAGCCTAAAAAGCACCATGAGAGCTTGTAACTTGGTGGCTATTCATGATTTGAGAATTAAATGGGTATAAATATTATTTTAAAATATCACACATTATTTTTAAAACTTTCACACAAAATTTTACCTCTTAATTATACATAAAACACTCGATTCCAACTCCATCTATAAGCAAGCAAGTGAGAATCATTGAAATGATTCCCTAACAAACCTATAATTTGAAATTTTATCTCTCCTCAAGTACATTATGGGAATTAAAGAATTTTTAAAACTTAAATTACATTAAAAAATACCTCCATGTCAAATTTTAAGTCATTTCATTTAGTATAACTCAAGATATGCCTTGTCAAATTTCTAAGCATGTGTAGCTCTAAGCTTTTTCATTTTATTGAATTTTATGAGGTCCCAAGACTTAAATATTTTTTAATTAGGACAATTATGGACCCAAAAAACTATTAAAATCATTTTTTATCTATTTTAAATCAATAAAACCATTTGGAATCAATAATTTGGACCTGTTACACACTCAGAAAATGAGAAACAAGAAACCTAGGAAGAGATAAATAGGCATATATTGTGATTTATGAGGCCTAAATACCTAATTATTTTTTAATTTTGAGATTCAATATCTCTTATAAATTTTACAATCATTATATTGTATCATCATATCTTTAAACCTCTTAAAAATGCATTTTCTAATTATCCCCACTTGAATGCTAAAACCCTAAAATTTACAAATTTGAACTTCTCCACTTTTTTCCTTGAAATTATGATAGATAAATGTTTATAAAGGTCATATGTGACCCATAATATCTCAAACCGCCATTTTTTTCATAAAATAACTCAAAAAATGAAATCCATCTCCTAAAACCAAGCTATGAGGGTTTAAGAGGGGTTTTACTCCTTAATGATTGTTCATAAAGTTGTGAGCCTTAATGGATTGATAAACTATTGGAGAAGGAAGTATAAGAAAATTTACAGTACATCCTACAATATCATCTTTCCATTAAACTTTTTTATCATGTACTAAGCATTTGAATATTCATATCAAGCTCCTAGTTGCATGCTTGGCCAAGAGAGTGTATTTTGGCCTAAAACACCAAAATTACTTTTGGAAAGGCTTGGAAAACTTTATTTAATGTTTTAATACATTTATAATTCCTAAAAATATCTTTATCCATGATTTGGAAGCTTCATTTATGGAAAAAAAAAATTTGGTCACCTATGAGTGAGCATAGGCTTCTTAAGTCTTGTAAGGGTTTTGGATCCTCCACAATTGATTTCAGTCTAAAATGGATTTTTTAAATGATCAAGACTCTTAGGATGATGTTCCCACTTCATTTTAGACCCATTTAAAATTTTGGATCCACCAAAATTTCTTGGAATTAGGTTTATAAGATCTGCACTTTTTAGGCTTGGTGGTGTGCATGGGTGTCTTAGGCTAGTTTAGGCACCTTAGGCTCTTTGTGGATCTTCTAATCTTTTTGATAATGTATAAATGTTACCTATATTAATTATTGATCATTATCAAAGTGAATCAAGACACTTTTAGTTAACTTAAATGAGGAATTTAGACCTACAACTTATTGGCCACCATTAATGGAGAATGGCAACTTTACTAAAAAACCTTCAAAACTTGCTTGGACCTTGATGAATTAAACCTAATTATTGAAATATATTATACTATAATAATTATACTTGTGCCAACTCTCTTGGTCATCTCATTCACTCTCCAACACTTGTTTCTTGCTTGAGGGTCTTATTAGCCCTATCTCCTTATAGCTCTATTTTGATGCAAAGATCCTTGTCCATAGCAATCCAAAAGTGACCTCAGAAAAATAATTATACTCCATGCCAAATTTTAATGTTTGAGTCTTTGTGCTCATGTGTAAACCAATAAATGCTTAGATGTTAGGCATGGCAAATGTATAGGCTTGAGAGGGTGAGGAACTAGAGAACCTCTGATAATGGCTTGGAAACTCTTGGGGAAGGTGTGTGATTATGTATGGGACTTGAATAAACCATTAAAAATACCCATATACTTCCAAGGAAGTGGAACTAGGCATAAACCTCATTAAAGGCCCTCTTTTTGGCTTGTGCATCATAGGCTAAGGGCCTAAATTTGTATTTTTGATGATATTCACACCTAAAAATGATTGTATAGGCCTCAGGTATTCCATTAGAGACACATTATATTCTTTGAAAATATAACCAAAAACCCATAAAAACCTATTCAACCATGCTTCCAAAAAGGCCAAAACTACATCCTTCTTCACTCAAACATCTCTCCTCCACTCCAAATGACTTGAAATGGTCTGAAAAATGTTTGAAGGGGTTAAATTTGAAAAGAGGAAAATGAAGTAAAAACCAAATTAAATTCTTCAATCCTCACTTAACCTTTTAAATTTCTATTTGAAAGCTCATTAAGTGACTTAATGCACTTTTGGTGTATTTTGGGAAATTTGGCTTCATAAGACTCCATTTTTGACTTTATTGAAGTTTTGATTAGGTGATCACCTTAAATTATATCTCATTCATGAAATTAGATTCTCAAACACCTTATAAACTAGTTAGATCCTTCATTCAGAGCCCAAAACCCATTTCTAGGCCTTTACCTTAAAATTTCCAAATCTACCTTAAACCTTGCTAAAGTATTTCAAAAGACTGCAAATACACTAATATATTTCAATAAAATGTTCTTCTCTATTCACCATTAGATCCCTCACTATAATAGGATCCTAAGATAGTTTAGTTCACCATGCCAATACCCTCCAAGATATTACACTACATCATCAAGTCCTGACTAGAAAGAGACTAGTCATCAAGGCAAAAGAAATCATTGAATGGCTTGGGAGAATCGCATAGTCTATCTAGGGAAAAAAATTATATGTAGGCCAATTTTGGCCAATAACTTCCATTATATCTTATGATATATTTATTCGAGTTTGTTCTAAGTATTTTATAATATCATGTTCATACACTATAAGCCCTTGATTATGTTCAATAAAGTATCAGAAGTTCATGTTTCCTTGACTGTGTTTTGAGGCCAGTTGGTAGTTCTGAGTGGGATACTTGAAGAGAAGATTTTGAGCCTATATAACCTAAGTTTAAGCATCTAATTATGTTTTTTATGACCTTGAGTTTATTATTTTTATGTATATGTAATATGTTTCCATGGTTGTTTGTCAAAATTGAGTTTATGTTTCAATTTTTCAAAACAGATTTTCTATGTATGCACAGGCCTTGTGTGAACAATATTTTGAGAAGGGGTTCAAGTGGTGGTTGGACCTATAAGTTGTTATGGACACAAATTGAAGTTGTATAAGATCTATCTTAATGATATTATAGGTGATCCTACTATGTATGGAGTTTTTAAGCATTTCAAAAAAGACTAAGTGTAACGTGCTCTATTGAAGGCCTAAACAAATTAGGTCTCCATGAGGAACATAGCCTATTAATATATGGAAAAACTAATGTATTATTTGATTCATGTTTTAAAGGTGTTCTAAGACCTATTTCAAGGTTTATATAAGTGTGCAAATGTATGGCTGACCAAGGTGTGTGAAAGCAAGTAACTTGTATAAGAGTAAGGTCTAATAGGCTTATTTATGTGTGAAAAATAAGTGAGTGTGCAAGCAAACCAAAGCTCACAAAGAGAAGTAGGAGGATGTCATGTGGACCATCATAGGGATGTTTTGAACATGACACATGAGTTTTTCATATGAATATCAATGATTATGTGAACTAATCAAGGTGATAGAGGGCTTATTGAGCAATGACACATTTACTTGGGTGAGAGGTAGTTTTGAATGTGATCATGAGTGTCAAAGAATAGACCATGAGGGAAAATTGTGATAAAGAGAACCTTCATGAGGAGAGGAGCATAGTATAAGTCTATGAGGTTGTCATAAATGATTAGAGGTGTATTATAGGTTTGAATATGTTTATAAGGACATGATGAGATAGATGATGTGTAGAAATAGCAAACATAAGATTAAGTATGACATTGATGTCATAGAGAGAAATAGAAATAGAGAGAACAGAAGAAGACAATCATCAGGTGTTGATAAGCATCAAGTAAAAGGTGGATAAATCATTGGTGGCTGAGTTGGTGCTGATTCATCATAAATGTTGATTGAGTGGGTACTTGATCAAAAATGGGGTTAGTACCTCTTGACAAGTTGGTACTTGCTAAAGCCAAGTGGGTGGTTGGTGAATTAGTGGTTGGTGCTCCTTACTAGGTTGGTGCTTAGCTAAATATTAATTCATTGATTTATAGGACTATTTATCCAAGCTTTATTTTAGTTGGTTTTATTCCCCATGAGGGTTTCTTACCTATATGATGTGTTATGGTTGTTTATACATTGCTTTGGTTGATTAATGCTTTCTTCATGATTATGTACATTGGGTTGATATTTCTTGATGAATGGTAATTAATGAATGATGTAGTGAAAGTAAAAGAGTTTTAAGGAAATTGATTCACCCCCCTCTCAGTGATTGTGATTCCAATAATTAGTATCATATCATGGTCATTTGAAGTAGGACTAACATCTTGAAGGTGATCCTAAGAAGCACATGATGTCTAGTGATCAAAAGGACAACATGTTTGATGAAGATTTATACTATGATAATGAAGGAAAAGTTGAAGTGGATCTTGAAGCATTGAAATAAGATCATCAAGAATCGTATGTATTAGTTAGAAATTATAAATACAAGTTTAAGATCAAAGGAAGTTGAGTGTGATCAGTTAAATTTTGAATTAGATTATTTTAAGGTTAAGCATGAATAACTCAAAGACAAGATGAACAAGTTGAATACCTATCAAAAATTTGAGAAGAGTTCAGGTGTCTTAGATGAAATCTTGAGTAGTCAAAAATCTACAAATGTCAAAGCAGGTCTAGGATTCAAAGAAGATCACAAGGAGAAATCTCAATCCAAGGAGAGTCATAACTCAAAGGCCAATGGTATATCAAATAATGATAATGTTGATATAATGAAGATAAGTCATATCAGACAACCTAATGCCATAAGGTATGCAAGCTCTTTTAATGGTTATTATTTCTCTTGTAGCTAGTTTGGTCATAAAGCAAGAGGTTGTAGAAGGAGAGACTATAGAAGATCATTAAATAATGTGTATTCATGGAGATATGGAAGGAATCATGGTGTGAGAGATGTTGTGTACTACAAATATGATCAAAGAGGACACATTAAAAGATATTTTAAGATGAGGTGTATGAAGAAGATTGGTCAAGACAAGAAGGTTCATAGTCATACCACTAAGAAATGGATCAAGAATTCAAACTATATAGATAAGGTGAGCAAAGAGAATAATAATGAAGGATAATCCATGTTAGATATCAAGAAGACAAACCCTATAGATAAAGTAAATATGGAGCAAAAACTTGAAGGAAAATAAATTATGCTAGAGGTCAAGAAGTTAGTCCGTGTGGATAAGATGGAGAAGTAGAAGACTAAAGAAGAAGATTATATGAAAGTTTAGAGTAGAGAAAATGGTTATTCAAGCCACATTTCAAGAGACAAGAGAGGTCTTGGTTCTCATGTGGTTGATAAAAATAGTAAGGATGAAGAGTTGATTGAGAAGAATAAAGACAATAAGGTGTACGAGTCAAATGCTTTATCCCAAGCCAAGGAGAATGCTAATGAAATCAATAAGTTTGAATCTCCTAGAGTGAAGGATAAAAATAAAGTCAAAGTACAAAATCCAAAGCATTCAAGGTGAGTAATGATCAATTCATAAACTAAGGTGGGCTAATTTTTACTATAAAGAATAAATTAGATTTTGAAATAATGTTAAGAGTATTATTTTCCAGCTCAGAAAGATGATGAAGAGGCCAAGTCAAAGGTCAAGCCTAAGTTGAAAATCAAGCCTAGAATTATTTTGAAGAATATTTAATCTTTTAAGAGTATGGAGATATTGGAATCTCTTAAATTTGTGTTTTTTAGGCTTCATGGAAATAGTCATTAGTAAGTGGAAGCATGATGGATGCTTGTTTAAGCCTTGATAGGTGTTGTATGGGTATGAATAATTGGTGAAGTTTTTTGAGTTTGAGATGTAAGTGTATTAGTTTTTAATATTTATCTATGAAAATATTTGGTATTGGTACCAAGGTGCTTGATCTATGTTGGTAATGGTTTGTATGTACTACTGATTGATATGGTGATAATATGTTTCACGACCTAGTTATGAGAGATAATTGAGTTCTCTATATGAATAAAGATGACCCTAAGGTCATAGATAACTAAGGCACATGCTTTATTATCTCAATTTACATATCATGAAGAAGACAAGTTATGATAGAGGTATGTCATAGTGAAACATGTAAATGCAGACCTATTTGACATATTGATGCAAAAAGATGTCATGATGATGCCTATGCTATGATGGTTTGATAAACATGAATGAAATGTAATTATTCAAGAATAAAATCTGAGATATCATATAGACATATCATGAGTGATCTTTTGATCTAGCATGAAGGACTAGATTATTCCATTGGAATAATATCTTTGATTGCAGACAGACCTAATAGGCATGGTGGACAAACATTGATTATAGAGATGTTTTGATTAATTTAAGTGTTTGAATATGACCTTTAGGTCATATATCACATGTATATATGCTCAGTATGACCTGGTTGTGTGAGGTGAAGTTGATCAAGTAAGAAAGAAGTCTGGTAGATAGTGAACTAGGTGTATAGACCTAATGAGCAGGGAATTAATATAAGAAGGGTTATCATGATATAGATGGATAAAATATGGATTAAGGAGATAAGAGGATGATAGAAAGAGTCTCTATGGTGTTAAAAAATATTTAAGGTCAAATCAATCATAAAGGAAGTTCTAAGAAGAGATTGCATTAACTTAAGGGGAGATAATCAAATAATTCATGAGCTTGAAAAATAGGTGTGTAGTACAGAAAAGATATGTAGAATCATGAAGACAAGTTGGACACAATTCATCTATATGGCATCAAAGTGCATAAAGGAAGGTAAGTAGTCTTGTATACCTAAGACCATCTTAATAAGATCTTTTTTAGATAGGAAAAAATGAGATAGCCTAGTGAGTTTGAGTCATATCAGTCATGTCAAGTACAAGATGTATGGTCTTGTTATCTGAGTTTATTTTAAGAAAATATGCATGAAGCAAGGGGGATCATGTTCCTTTGATGCTTCATAACCAATGTTTTAATAATATATGCTTCTATATGACAATATATGTAGGACCCTTTGTCATTAATGTCAAAGGCAGAGAAAAGTTTGTGGAGAAAGATGTATGGGGGAAAAGAGATTGATCAGATTGTAATATGTTTTGTCATCAATGACAAAGGAGGATATTTTGGCATACTATTGTCATTTATGTCAATATTATGTCATTAATGTCAAAGTATGTTGTCATTGATGTCTAATATGTATTTGGTAAATATGCATGGCGATTGATCTTTGAGGTATGCATGAGTAAAGGTTGATGTCCAAGTAAGTAAAGATAGTTGAGGCATCAACATAAGGTTATCAAAGATGATCAATGGTCAAGGTTGTTACTCAATGTTTTCTTTGTTTTTGTAAGGATTGTTTCAATATTGGTGTTTCTATGGTGAAGGATAATTGATGTAAGTTGTCAAGTGTTTAAGCCTTATGTTGTATTGAGAAGATATGAGCATAAGATGCCTAGTCTTGTGCATAAAGCTGCATAGAACATAGTGAGATATGAATATCCCTAGTCAAGATCCAAATATATACATAAATATATATAAATATTATCCATCAATCTATGAATATGTTCTAATGAATCTCTAAAGAAGAGGTATCATAGAACATAGTGAGCTATGAAGATCCTCAATCAAGCTCTAAATATCTGCATAAGCAACTCTGAAGATGCTTTATCAAGATATGAAGATGTTCTATTTAAGCTACTAAGAAGAGGATGTATGAGTTTTTTTTATCATGATTATTAGGCATTTAATAACTCAAGAGAATTTCAAGGTGAGCTTATAGGGGTAAGACCTTAAGTCCAAATCTACAACTAGACTAGTTCTAGACTCTACCTAACCAAATGAGGTGTCTTGAGGTATTATCAAGGCCTATGAAGAATTTAAAGAAATTTTTGAGAATGATATAGGTTTATTGATTTTTCATATGATGTGTTTATATATTGGACAACAGTTAGAAGGTCAGTTGTAAGGCCTAATGTGACTTGCAAGTCAAGGCCTAGAGATCAAAGAGAGAGCATGGCCTAATAGGGTATGATGTTTTATTTATAAGGCCATTATAGACAATTGAGTGTTTTCATAGGTTTTTTATGTTGTTTCAATAATTTTCACAAAGTTTGAAGTCATTATTTACAATAAAAGGCATGAAAAAGTATTTTTTGGTCTCTTGAGTGTATAGAATGAAGAGTTGTCTACCTTAGAAGGTGTTTCAAGTGTTCATTGTCATTTAAATAATTTACATGAGTACTTAAGATATTCATGGTAGATGGGTAAGGGTACTATCTCAAATTTATAATCATTGGTTTTTGGAATAAGGGGGTGAGCTTTATGAATGATCATTAAGACTAGAGACGGTTTAAAACCTCAAAGAACCCTAATAGTGACCTGATATGAAAGAAGTTGTTATAAATTTCTTATAATTTTTTGGTATGGCTATTAAATTATTGGAGGTTTCATTCAAATCTCTCAGGCATCTCTAGGTGTGATTTTTTTGTGAAGTGAGTGAGTGGAACCTATAGGAAAGGTCTTATTTCTCAAAGATTAATTGTAGCAATCAAAATTGATCAATTTAAAGTTGATAAATAGATAAATTTTTAATATTGAGACTTTTATCTTATGTCCATGGTTATTTTTAGATATTTTATATCCCTCATGGGGTGCTAAACTAGTCATTCAAGTTGACCTATTGCTAATAGACCTAGTGGTGCAAATAATGAGAAAACTAGGTAGAAGTGAGAAGTTGATTAGGGAGGTGTTGTCATGGATTAGGGATGAATCCAAGTGCATGGATAGGTTTTTAAATAAATTTAATACATTTTAATTATGAATAAAATATTTTTATATCATTTTATATATCAAAAAAATTCTCTCAAGTTGACTTGTCTAGCTTAGTGAGTTCTGTGTACAGAAAGGTCTAGAGATTGGTCTATATATAATATTTGACATTAGACCTAAGTTTTTTTGTGTTTTTAGATATTATAAATATATATAATGATAATATTCATTCATATTTATATTTTTAATGTGTCTACATAGGTGTTATAATTCAAAATCATCATGACTTGTTTGAAAGTAAATTGGCAGATATGGGTAAGCAAATTACAGAGATGAGCTTGAGACTCAATACCATGAGTTGATGTATCTAGTGAAAATAATGATGTTTTTTGGGAATTTAATTATATATACATTATTTATATAATATTTTAATTTTTTTTAATAGGTTGGAATATTGAAGTCAAAATGGCTTGTTTGGCTGAGTAAAGACTGTGAGAGAGAAGGTCAACATATTGATCTTCAAGACCAATAGTTTCCATTAGATATTATGATATATTTGTTTGATTTTGTTAAAATTATTTTATAATATCATGTTCATTCATTTTAATCCATTTATTTTGTTCAATTAGGTGTTAGAATTTCATTTTTCCTTGACTATGTTTTGCGGCTAGTTGGCAGTTTTGAGTGGGCTACTTGTGAAGAAGAGTTTGACCTTGTATACCCTAAGTTGAAGAATATTATGAATTTTTTGATGACCTTGAGGTTATGAGGTTTTTTTATATTTTATTTTTTTCCATCTTTGTTTGTAAAAATTTAGTTTATGCTTTAGTTGTTTAAAATAGATTTTGTGTATATGCACAAGCCTAGTGTGAATAGTATTTTGAGAAGGGGTTAAAGTGGTTGTTGGACCTAAAAGCTGTTGTGGACCTAAAGTGAAGTTTGATAAGGTATATTTTAATTATATTAGTATTTATCCTACTATTTATGGATTTTTTAATCATTTAAATAAAGATTAAGTGTAACATGCTCTAATGAAGGCCTAAATGAATTAGGTCTCCATGAGACCTAAAGAAGGAATACAACCTATTAAGCTATGGTTGACCTAATGTATTGATTGATTCATGTTTGAAATTTTTTTAAAGACATATTTAAATGGTAATACAATTTTTCAAATTTTTATGGACTAACTAGATGTGTGAAATCAAGTAAATTGAATAAGAATAAGATCTAATAGGCATATTTATGTGTGAAAAACAAGTGAGTATGCAAGCGAATAAAAGAGAAAAAATAAGAGAAAGATAAGGTCATGTGGACCATAATATTATGTCATGAATATCATACATGAGGTTTTCATATGACTATCAATTCCTATGTGAACTAATCAAGGTGATAGATGACTTATTGAGCTATGATAGATTACTTGGGTGAGAGGTAATTTTGAATGTCATCGTGAGTGTCAAGGACCAGACCATGAGGGAATATTGTGATTAAGATAACCCTAATGAGGAAAGGATAAGAGTAAAATTATATTAGGTTTTCATATATTATCATATGTGTATTAGAGGCTTTACTATGTTTATGAGTCCATGATGAGATAGTTGATGTGCAGAGAGAGCAAATAGAAGATTGAGTATGGCATTGATGTCATAGAGAGCATAAGAAAGAGAGAGATCAAAAGAATAATACCATAATTAGGTGTTGATAATCATCAAGGAAAAGGTGTAAAAATCATTTATGGATGAGTGGGTGCTTGATCAACAAGGGGTTTGGTGCCTCTTAGTAAGTTGGTATTTGCTAAACCCAAGTGGTTGCTTGGTGAATTAGGGGTTCATGCACCTTGTTAGGTTGGTGCTCTGCTAAATATTGATTTATTTATTTATAAGACTATTTTTATAATATTTTTTTTAGTGGGTTTTATTCCCCATGAATTTTTCCCACTTGTATGATGTGTTATGGTTGTCTATGCATTGCTTTGATTGATTAATGCTTTCTTCATGCTTATGTATATTGGGTTGATATTGCTTGATGAATTGTAAAGAATTAATGATTAATTTAAAGTAAAAAGTATTAAGGACATTGATTTACCCTCCTCAATGATTTTTCTTCCAACATATCTCAATTTATATACCCCACCACAGAGTAGGGCTGAAATGATGTTGAGAGATGAATTCTCAGGTCAAAGATTCCCTAGAGAACCTGTGAGGAGGTGATGAACTCCCACTCACAAGCCAAAATGCATGAAAATAATAAATATAAGTGAAAAGACTTTATGGTCATATTTGGATCACCCAAACCATATGGATTTGAGGAGAGTATGAATGATGTTCTTTTAATGCTTTTGGACTAAAATAACCAAGGCAAATAATGAGTGCTTTTGGTCACCCAATTTCCATAAAGGGAATGGGGGAGAGCATAAATGCATCAATCATTTTTCTTAAAATTTAAACAATTTTCAATCAAACAATCATAAAATAAACAACTCTTATTAGTATGTAACTAAGTGTGAAAGTTTATTTTATTACACCAAAATGAGATGTATTATGAAAATTTAGCCCCTTGGCATTAGTTGGTTGGAAAAACTTGCAAGAACTTAAAAAACAACCAAGGCATGAAAAAGAACTAAGTTCATTTTAAACAACAAAGACAGTGTGAAAGTTTTAACCATGTTCAAGTTTGACCTTTTCCACCTTAGGACCTGTAATTTGTTAGAGATTTTGTTTGCTTAGAAGCCCAAAAGTGAAAGAGAAAACAACATTTTGGATTTAAATCTCTAGTTTCTTATTTTTATTTCTCAGAGTGATCAATGTCAATCCATGAAGTGATCGATGTCGATATATAGAAATCAGCATCAATTGGTATAGAGGGGTTGACATTGGTTGACAGAGACAGACATTGGTTTTTGCAAAAACACAAGAAAAATTTGGGTTGTTTTAAAAAAATAATTGTCAATGAACTTAAAATCAATAATTATCATAATGAAATGGTTAGACAAACACTATTCGTGATCTTAAACATAGAATGAAAAAAAAAACTTGATAAAAAAACTCGTGAATCACATTTATGCCATGCTTTATTCTTCACATATGGGTCGATGTCAGTTCTGGCAGGATCGATGTTGGTCTTGTAGAATCGATGTCAATATCTATGTAACCTATGCATTGCTAAAAAATAGAATTACGTTAAAAATAAAGTTAAAAATCAAAATTTTAAGATTATTAAGCATTCATTAGAAAAACTAAGAGTTGCATATTAATCTCCTTACTTGTATTGGGATACAAGAGTCCCACTATGCGTGCCATTTTGTGATCATAGGAATCCAAGAAAGGAGGTTAGTATTATGTTAGTTCAAGCAATGTAACTCAAATAAACACACTAACACTTACACTCCTAGCCTAGATACTAGGGGGCTCTAGGGCCACATGATCAATATGTTAAAGGAGTAAACACTCTCTCACCTAATGACTAAGAATATTATAAGTCTTGCATATGTCATTCTCTCTTTCATAAACTATGGGTTGAGTCAAGTGACCATACTTAGATTTAATCTTGATCGAGTGTCTAAAAGGCTTTTTAGCTAGAATGAATAGATTAAAGTGGGTTACATGTAACCTTCTCCTTATTTATGTGACTTGGTCAACATAAATGATTGTCTCAAAGTCTTAATAACTCCCAAAATGACTTTTTATCTCCCACTTGGAGATAACTAGCTGCATCTGTACCTGTACCTGTACATCATCTAATTTTGTTTCCTAGCTTGTATCCCTCTTCAAGATCAATCTTGAAGACCAACCACCACAAATCTTGTGGTGCAACTCTTGTCATCTAAGTAACCTGCCGCATCAGCATCTACAAACCCATGTAGAAAAGAACTTGACCCTGCATAGCATGAATCCCTATTGCTGGTCCCTCTCAAATACCTGAGAATCCACTGAACTGCTTTCTAGTGCTTTTTTTGCAGATTGGCTACAAACTTGCTGATAGCTCCCACTGCTTGGGCAACCTCAGGTCCAGTACACATGTACTTAACCTCATCATGTGATTGGGGATACTGTTCTATGAATTGTCCATCCATAGGTGTTCTAATCAGTTTTGCATCCTACATCTTGAACCTTGCCACTACCTTATTCACATAATCATCTGGAGACAAAATTAACCTATGATCTTCCATGTCCCTAGAAATACTCATGCCAAGGATTTCCACTCCTAAATCCTTCCTAGCACACATCTAAGCTACCTTTACCTTTAGCTCAAAACTTCCCTGCATGTGTGACCCTGCAACAAGCACTATGTACAGTAACATGATAATGTTGCAATCATTATCCAACCTAGTAAAGTAAACACAATGGTTACATTGACATTGACTAAAGCCATGCTTTGTCATACACCCATCAAACTTATACCACTGTCCTGGAGCTTGCTCAAGACCATATGTCTTGGAGCTTGCTCAAGACCATATGTCCTGGAGCTTGCTCAAGACCATATCACCTATCCATTCACTCTATTCTTTAACTTAGGAATCCATTCATCTTTTAGTGTTTTCATCCCAGCTGGCAACTCTACCAAATCTCCCATTTGATTCTTTCCCAAGGAATCACATTCCTCATCCATGCCATGCTCCCACTGTTTCCTAGATTCTACCTGTATTGCCTCTTTAAGACTTCTTAGTTCTTGACCATCAGTGAGCAACAAGTAGTATAAAGAAGAGGAATAATGAATTTGAGGCTTACTTACCCTTTTAGTCCTCCACATGGGTGTTTGAGACTCCTTGACAGCTTGTTATCTACCCAAAATTTTTTTGTGACCGATGTCGATCACCCCTTAGTCTGTACCCAACTGATGTCGGTTCCATGTGACTACCGACATCAGTTCCCTAACTGACGTCAGTGTCTACCTATCTGACATCACTAACCTTGGTCTACACCTGACCGTCATCAGTTCCTGCCTGAACATCGACATTAGTTTTTTTACTGATGTCAGTCTTTGTGTTTTCTTGTGAGTGATGACCTTTACCCGTGAGCATACTTTGGATCAAAACCTTGTCCAAATCAACCTTGCTCTGCTCAGAATTATTCAGCCCCTTGAGCTGATCTCTGTCCGTCATCTCCTCTAAGAAAACCAAGGCTTTCCAGTTCTTAAGTTTGTCAAAGATATCAAACTTTCTCTTAAGAACATCCATCTCCTTCTTACTCATGTGACCAAGCCTACAAAGTCACATCTTTGCAACAGAAGGAGAATCAGTAATACAAGTAGATAGATAAAAAGTACCTACTTTCTTACCACATGCTAATTTAAGTGCATCTATTGTGAGAGTTATTGTGCATCCCTCATCACCCAACTTTCCTAAAATTAGACTCCTCTTTAGGACTGGGACCTGCATGACATCCTTCAACACCCATGTGTTGCCCATCTACAATTTCAGCCGCACTTCACCTTTTCCAACAATTTGACAAGGCTCACCAACCCCTAAATAAATCTTTCCAAAGTCTCCAAAGATGTAATCATGGAAAAATACTCTATTTGGGGTTGCATGGAAAGAGGCAACAGAATCTAAAAACCAATATTCTACTTTATCCAAGGAACATACAAGAGCATCATGTGCAATAATACCTGCAACATCTGCTTCTTCATTTCCTTCATGCTGATCTTCTACCAACCAACAATCTTTCTTTACCTGCCCTTTCTTTCCATAATTCAGTAATTGATTATTCTTGCTATTGAATTCCTCCATTCTTAACTTACTTTCTTCTACCATTGCTATACTCCCACTCCAATAGAAACCCCTGTGAGTGACCTATAATGAAAAAACACTTAACACACTCTAAAACCAAGGTGTTAGTGAACCAAGCTTAGATGAACCTGGCTCTAATACCAATTGTCAGTTGGTATCACATGGAGAACCTGTAACCTTGCTCTAATACCACTTTTCAGGATCTACCACTCCATAAGAGCACACATGATTACCTTTGTATAAGCAACTAAACACAAAATTAAACTAGAATTAACAAGTAACTAGAATTTAGAAATAGAATAGAATATGGGAGACAATACAATATGTATTAATACTCATCCAGAAGGAAATACAATGAAGATGCCACAATCTTCCCACACCTCTTGGGTGTACAGTAATTCTCCTTCAAGAGCTCACTCTCTCAATTATGGTCACAACAAACAACTCAAACATAGAGTTTTTGTTCACCTCCACCAGTCAGTAACAATACTGCCAGTCCACCAGTCAGTAACAATACTACCAGTCTACCAGTAAGTGACAACTGGTTCTCACCATAGTTGCCTACTTCCAGTCCACCAAGTACTCAATGTACTCCAAGTAGATCTCCTTTGATCTTGCTCCTTGTTGTGTTGCATATCTCCTTTGATCTTGTTGCCATGCAGATCTCCTTTGACCTTGCACACACACACTGTAAATCACTAAGATAATACTTACCATGTAGATCTTACCTGATCTTGCTTTCCAAGCATATCAACTGATCTTACACACCATGTAGATCTAACCTGATCTTGCACACCTACAGATCAACTTGGTCTTGCACACTTGCTAACCTAGATCTTACACTTGGGAAGAACTTTTGTCCTTGCCTTTGCAAGTCCTTATGATTCCACACCTTTACAGTACAGCCCACAGGTCTCTTAAATAGATCCCATATAAACAATAATTAGACTTCCTAATTACAATAATTAGAATCATAGACTCAAGACTAAAATAAGTCTTTTACATCCAAACTAACTATCCATCCAAAAATAGACCAGTTCTGAAGACGTATGCAAATGCATGCACACACAGGCTACCGATGTTGGTTCCTATCTGACCGATGTTGGCTGACCCCTAACTGCTGTTAGTTATTGTGAATACTGAAGATGATCGATGTCAGTTGATTAGACTGATGTCGGTTGCTCTGCCACTCAACAACCTCCTCCATTTGCATCAGTGAAGCTTTTAGCTCCACAACCTAACACTTTTTGCTCCCATAGCTCTAAAATAAGGTCATTGCTTTACTTAAGCTCTTTCTTGAGAAATAAGTTGTAAAATAATTACAACCATGCTTCCTTCATATTTATTTTCAACTGATTTACAAACATTATAACTTGAAATTTGACTTCTCAATCCAATAAAATTATTTACAACTCAAACCAATTCAGTCAACCTAAGATTATACAACAATTATTTGAATGTAAAACTAATTATTTAACAAATTATCTACCTATGATATATGTTTACATACCCATTATTATGATTGTGTTTCTCATGGTATATTTTGAGATGGATGTAGGATACACAAGCTACATATGATCATGGATTTATAGATGATTTGAATCTCCATTCACTTCCACACCTGAAGGCATTCTCACATTGGTGGCATACCTATACTAAGGGAATATTTTTAGTGGGTCTTAAAATATATACTTCCTATTTTCCATTTTTCATATAGAGTTGTTTATTATTGATTATGCATATATTTCTCTATCTTCTATCTTGCATGTTATGTTACATGTAGACATTGTGTGTTCTCTTGTTTGCCCTATGATTTATTAATTTCTTGTATGCACATTTTTTAATTATCTGTGATTATGTGGTTTATTGCTATGTCTTATCTATTATTTTAAAATGATCCTTTTATCACCATGTTATGTCATTGATTCCTTGCGGATCACATTACTTATTTTATGGTTACATTTACTATGTGTGGTTATGTGATTATTTGTGATTGCATTTCATATAGTATGTGATATCATATGCTTGGTGTTATGATCCACATCATGTACATTACTATTTCTGATATATTATGCCTAATGTTTCATATGTCACCATGGTTTCTACCATGCATATATTGGGCCATGCTACTATTTATGTGTGCTTCATTATTATATCTTTCCATCCCATGAGCACATTTTTTCATTTGAGCATATCACTTATCCCTCTTTGTAGTTACATCAGGGAATATCATTTGTCCCTCTCCTTATCTAGTTTTTCAACTATATCTTTTGATTGGGAGCATGATGCACCCATGTATATATTATTATTACTTATATCAGGACATCTCATGTCTTTTACACACTTAGTCACATGGAAACCACTATATTGGGTACTTTTATTGCTACATCTTATCCATACTGGGGCATATCATTTTCCATATTTATGGAGTGCCACCAATAAATATCACTTTTAATTCCCTTCTCCTATCACAACCTCACATTTGTTACATATTCTTACCGAGCCTTACATGATGACAGATTTCTATAGTTACATACATGTGTTATAAACTCACTATTAATTATTAAAACAACTAAGCTTACTTTTATATGCTATACATGGTATATTTAATCCTTTTTATATATATGAGTTATTTTAAATACCATCAGTCACCTCAAAATAAGGCCATCCATCCAAAATATCCTATTGTCAGTTATAGATTCTATGTTAAACTAGTGAAACCAAGTGGAGCCAATAGATATGTTTGCTAGTTTGATCAAGAGTAGAGTTTACCCATGTGCCAAAAAACATTATGACAAACCAATTTTTTATTTCAATTTTGAATTTTAATTACACTACCAAAATTCCAAGAGTGGAAACATAATTTGCATACCTATGGATGTATTAGTCCATATGCTCATTTTTAAAGTATTAATTTATTTTGTTACATGTGCACCAATTTATCAAGATAATTATCTAATTACATACATTCTCATTTGATTGCATGTAAATTCATTTTTTTGACATTAAAATGTGGGTGATTCATTCTCAATATATTTAGATTCCATATCCATCCTTATCAAGTACTTTTTAGGATGTGCTTATTTGTGTTTTAATTTGATCTGCATGCACACATGTACATCAAAGTGTGGCATTATGAAAAGACCTAATTTATGTACAAGCCATGTTTCCACTATGTATTTTTCATGTTTTTATATATTTAGTTCATTTTCATACAATTGGATCTTTTTGGTACACTTTACCTCATACTAAACCTTTCATATCCTTGTGTTTTATGCATTTCCCCATGAGCACCTCATATTTTTTAGTTGTCTACATTATGATCCATTTAGTCATCCTAAGTCCAAATTGTTTATGTTTTTGGGTATTTTCTTATCATGACCAAAATTGATGGTGGTAATTATAGTCACCTACCTTTTGTGTATCCTTTGCATGAGGGGTTGATTTCATGTGCCTTGATTGTTGGTTCTCACTATTTTCCATGGTTATCCTTTGCATGATATGGATCATATATCTATAAATCTACCTTGAGTCATTCATCTACTTAGATAATCAATCAATCTCTTTCATTGAGATACATATTGAGTATATCTATTATTATTTTTTCAAGGATCTTAAGCATTGATCATATTATGCCCCCATCATCTATTGAATTCTTGTGCTTACATACTTGTGCCAAAATAAGTTTGCATTATGAAGCATATAATTGCATTTGATTATTTTGAGAGAGGATTTTAAGTCTTTCTCTCATTTGGGTTGGGAACACTTACAAGCACTAGAACTAGATTGAGCCTTGATTATGAACATGTAGGATATGTATTTGCAACCTTCAAGGGATCCCATGCCACTAAAATTGCATATATTCTATATTATTGTGGCATTATGGTGAAATAATGTTACATTAAAGGAGAAGTGATTCAAATAACTACACACAACAAATTTATTGAGCAAAGATAGATTCCCATACCTTTCCTACTTTTGAATCATCTCATATATTTTGAGACCCATAAGATCAATAAGGCTATAATCATAACAAATTTCAATAATCAATAAAATTTGATCATAATCTCTTGATGATTATGGTCTATCCATAATTGGTAGTGGTTGATTCTAATCATCCTCAAAAAACATACTCTACATTCAAGGTTACAATATGCACAATCTCAGAGAATGTTTTCTAACATCATATTTCTTAGTTAGAGTTCAAGTAAGTCAGATTAAATTACACATCTTGCTTTATCCATATTTATTTCAATTCACCATCATGATTCTTTATAGATTTTCATGTATTCCCCCCTTGATTTTCTCCTTCCTCCATGCTTCTTTTTTCTTGAGATTTGTGTTCTTACCTTGGTTTGCTTTGCCATTCTTCTATTCCTTTGGCTTATGTTAATTGTTTTGTTTCCTTGGCCCTTGTCCCTTTGGTTTGTTATCCCATCCCAAAATCCTACATATAATTACCAATGTTGACAACATATTTATATCAATGTCATCTTTCCTAGCATGCATTGAGTTTTAATGGAAGTTATAGGTTTGTAGGAATCTTATTATGATTTCTTATTCTCACTTAAACTTATTATATTTTTTCCTTGTTTCCTCATGTTTTTGTCCCGTGGCTTGTTTCTTGATTGATTAAGGTCTTATTTATTTTTGTTTCTTGTGCCCCTTGTATTCCTCCTTATTTGGTTCATTCTTTTATAAAAATCATAAAAATGATAAAACATGGAAAAACATAAAAATAAAACGTTTCATTACCTTTATTTTTGTCAATTACATGGCTATCTATTTTTATTATCATGTTTATCTACATATACTATATGGTTGCATACCCATTAGTATGCTTATACATTTAATGGTATCTTGTTAGATGGATGTAAGATATACATTTTATATATTATCATGGATTTACATATGGTTTTCAGCTTCATTCATGCCTACACTTAGAGGCATTCTTACATTGGGAGCATATGTTCTTAGGTTTTATCGTTCCTAATTTCAATTTTTCATCTAGAGATTTATATTATTTCATATGCGTATCTTTCTCTAGAATACATATTTCATGTTTTGTTATATGGATACATTTTTGTTCTATTAAATGCATATCACTAGTCAATTGATTCCATTTATTTGTTTATAATTATGTGTGCTTGCGCATGTTAGTTTTCATGTATTTTATAGTGTTATCCAAAAATCCTCTAGTGGTCATGTTATGTCATTGATTACTCCTGGGTTACATTGATTTTTATGGTTACATTTGCTATGTGGTTATATTATTGTGTGATTGCATTCCCTATACTATGTGATTTCATATGCTTGGTACCACAATCCATATCATGTACACTATTATTTGTAGTATATTATGCCTATTTTTTTTAATATTATAATGGTCTCTACCATACATTTGTTTTGGAATAATACTAGTGTATGTGTGATTTATTTATATATCTCACCCCCTAGGGGAACATTATTTTTTTAGACACAAAAATTTGGTATTAGACACTTGATAATGTCATTTTTGACCTATATTTATCTTACATGACTTTTATGTACACATATGTATCTTGTGCACCCTTATCTCTTATCCATTTTAATTTTATGGGTAAGACCTTTCTAATTTTACATCAATCACCTATAAGGATTCCTTAGTATTTATCTAATCTCTTTATTTTTCTAACTAGACTATATCCTAATCATCATATCACTATTCATTTTTTTTTAGTCACCTCTATTCATAATAAGATGGTTTTAGATTTTGAATTCATCTACCTATTTTAAACATATATGAGCACCTTACAAAATTCATTTTCTAAATTCAAATCATTCTTATGGTTTAGTTTGTCATTTTGAATTTTAGTGACATGAGAATTTATCCAAAGATTCATATATTTATACACAATAGGTCTAATCATATTACCTACCTAGAAACTATTAAATAATGATACATCTATCACTTTTACATCAATAAGGAATGTCCTAAATATCTTAAATTATAAATTAGTCATAAGGAATAGACATTAACCAAGTCTAAAGTAATTAAACAAAATCAAGTTTTCCATGGTCATGTGTTAAAATCTATATTACAGGTTGCATCCATACTAAAGGATCACTATTGCACACATATACCCAACTAGGAAAACTATGTGTGATTTAGGCCCTCTTTGGAGTATTATAAATTTAGGTAGTAATCAATGACTCAATGAAGGGTGGTTGGGATCAAATGAAGTTGTATGCATAAATAGGGATCAACCTACAATTATTATATTTATCTCAATAGACTATGACTCAAATAAGGTCAATCAAATAAAGTCTTAAATACTTGGATGATTAGGTAAGGATGTATGAATTCCATAGATATAGTATAGGGTTACCTACAATGTGAATGTCAATAATAAAGGGTTATAAAGCATAAGTTTATAACACAAGGATGTAGCTCTCACTAGACATCAACAAAGATATAATATGATTGTACAATAAATGATTATAATATACTAAACTAGGGATATATTAGAATGATTGTAAAGGGGTAATGTGCCATGGTCAACCAAATTAGGGTCTAGGAAACCTAAAGTGATTTATGGCAAGCCTAAATAATCTTATTACCACACCAACTTATTTGGTATGGAAAAGGCCTAAACAAGTATACACATACATATATTGATAAAGACACTAATAATATATAATCTACTAAATAAAGAAATAAATAAATAAAAGAGTATAGGGATAAAATATGCTTACCTTGGGGTAGACTAGTTAAGGCTTCAATATCCCCTTAGATTTATTGAAGCTTCTCAAGATAGTTTTGTAGGTTTAAAAATGGTTGTATGAATACCTAACATATCCTTGTCTAGGAACTCCCAATGACTCCTCCTATTGAGTTTCAATGACACCACAACACAAGACTCCTAAATATCAAATTATACACCACTAACTCTCACAAATGGACTTAGGGTAGAAGTGTGAGTGAAAGAAAAGTGAATAAAGTGTATATGATATTATATGAATGAAAAGTGACCCATATACATATTGATCAAATACCCTAAACACTAAGATAGTTGTATCGACTTGGCCAATATAATTAAAATAAGTCAACTAACACCAAATGGTTATGTCTAGACTAATATAATACATATGTTAGAATAATAAATTAGAACTGTATCAGGTTGGACAATACAGTACATGAAAGGTCAAGGTATAAATATATGGTATCAGTTAGGCTGATACCATATAATGAAGGGAAGCTAAAAAATTTAGACAAGGAACATACAAGATAGGTAAATGGATAGAAACTTAGAGGAGGTCAACTAATAATAACAATGGCATAATCATAAAAAAATAACATCACTCACAAACAACCACACTCCCAGTGCACCTTTTAAGGCATGCACTTAGGGAGATTGATGTGTCAATAAGACACTACAAGAGAAAATGTTAGTAAATAATAAAATGAAAAATATTATGTGTATACATATGCCCCACCTAAAGCTCATCACGTGTCATAATAGTGTAACATGGGATGGTGCTTGGGGAAACAAACATAGAGACACACTAAAGAGCATCACTGAAATGATGAAAGAATTGCTTATAAATGAATAAGTGAAAGTACCATATTCATACATTGACTTACCTTTATCATTGAATGACTACATGAAAATACCATAGTTTTAATCATGGATTACACATAAAATACATTTGAGAAACCCTAGGGATATAAGGATAAAAATTGATAGAATCAAATCAAGCAAATGAAAACAATCGATGCACATGAAAAAATCTCAAGACATTAGAGAAATTTGAAAATTGGTAATCCATGATTATTAAGGATAGGTTAGATTCAAAAGACAAATAAAACTAATGAAAACAAAATAAAATTAGTAAGCTAAAAATCCAAAGCTACTTATGAATGAAATCCCCAAAAATGCATTTGAAGTAAGATAAATAATAATCCACATCAAACAAGGGATACATAAAATTAATTTATGACAAAAAGAACATGGAATGTAAGAAGAGTAAAAAAACCATACTCAAACAAAGATGTAAACATGAAAGGGGAAAATAGGACTAGATATCCTAAAAAAACGGTGAATATAAAACTCAAAGTCCCAAAACATAACTAAGAGAACTCTAAGAAAGATAATCCAATAACAAAGAGAATATCTCAAAACAACTCTAAGATGTAACTTCTATTCTAAATATGGAAAAACTAAGAATTTCATATTAGTACCATGACGAAAAGAGATGGAGAATAAGAAGTACATGAAAATGTAAAAGATTTAGAAAATAAACCTACTTGACAAGGGAAAAGAATGGAAGGAAGGAAAAAAAAAAGGTGTCACCAAGGTGAAAACATGGTCTTATCAAAAGCAAAACACTCAAATAAAGTTGGCAAGATTAAGAGTTTTCAACATAAATGACCCTAATAAACCTTATTATTTAACCCTAGATTGGATATGGATCCTAGTGGGATAGGTAGGGTTAAAAATAGATATTTATCAATCCAATTAATTACAAAACTTAGATAGAACATATACTAGATTTATTATACTAAGATATGCTAAGAATAAGAAGCACAGTGACACTAGATATTATAATGATAATAAAAATAAGATAATTAGTTGGTTTTGAAGTTAATATAGATCTAGATCTAAAATAGGTATCAATCAGACTGGAATAATATTTTCGAATAGTCACCAAATTCTAGATTAAGTGCTTCTATGGCCTCAGACACATGCACTAGCCTAGGATGGTTACATTGACACTACTGTCTAGATTAGATATAGGTGTCTAGTATGGAATACCTACTAAAATTAGATGCAACAACCTAGATGCTTATGGGTTATACATTGTCTTTGCTCTGGTGCATTCATATTTGGGTTATGGACTGTCACTCCTTGTCAAATAGCAAAACCCTAGTTCTTCATCTTTATATTAGTTGTGGGAAAATGGGTTAGTGGGCACACAGTTTTGAGCTACCCAAAAGACCCCTCTATTAATGAGTGTTGCCTACATAACAAATACTTTGAAGAGGGACTAATTCTTATGTAGTTCTCCCCTATGTGTTGGTTTGTGTGTGAATCACACAATGTGTGATAAGCAATTACAATAGTGACCTAGCTTATAACTTAGCAAAAATAGCTCTTGGGCTGATTTTTTAGTACTTTAGACTTGTAAATGTGTTATCCTTATGACTGATATGGAAATAAGAGAAAATAGGGAATATTTTAATCACTTGAGTGTTTGATAGAATGATTTTAGTAAGTTTCTTTGGTCTCTTTAGGTTGTTTCAAGGTGAGGAATGAATGAGAGTTGATCTTAAAGTTATATGAACCCTCTTGGAGAATATCTCACATTAAATTACTTAGGCTGACCATATAAATACATTTCATTCAAAAACTGGATGACTTTAGGGCACTACACACTTGTTTTAGGGCAGGACACTTATGTTAATGCAAGTATCTGATTGGAACACAAGGGTTTAGGCAGTTGAAGAATAAGTTTAAGTCTAGAACTTGTAGAGATGGAATATAAGTAGGTCTATAACATTATGAGCATGATAGAAAGTCTAGGTCATAAGAATGATATTGGTCAGAATAAAAAATAGCCAATGAGTAGATAGAGATAATAGATGTGAGTCTTATAGAAGTAGGAAAGGTATAGAACTAAAAGGAACAACTAGATTTTGTGTTTGCCAAGTGTACAAGATTGAGGTGATACATAGTTCATAAATATCATCTACATTACCTCCCTTTAATATATAAATGAAATTAGTAGTTTAAAGGAAAGGAATGTGTACTTGGGTATGTATAACATACCTTGTATTTACTTGAGTCCAACTTGAGTGCTTTACTAATGATTTGCCTAAAACCAAGAGCATGTTACATTACATAATCAGGGCATATAATCTAAAATTGAAAGTATTGAACTGATTAAAATTGAAATAGAGTAAGATTTAGGAGTACACGTGTGTATTGAAGCAATTATATTACTTTTTATAAATTTCATTTGAAAGATATATCTTTATGCATCACTAAAACGGATATTAAGACAAATATAAATTTGGAAAGTGCATATATCTAAGGATATTTATATATAGAGAGGAGGGTAACATGACCCTAACCATGGAGAAGAGGTGGATTATTACCTAGCAGTTGAGACTAGCTCAATTGTGTAACCCAATCATACTTATAACCTAGTGAGTGTGAGTGAACTAAGTCCACTCAAAATATAAAACTAGTGAGGCTAGATGATAAAATCAATTTCAACATAAAAACTTGGAAAGATTGAATGATTTAATCACCTCAACCATACCAAAAATCAAACCAACTAATGCATTATATTGGCTTCATATATTTTGTAAAAGTCCAACCTAGTGGTTGATGACTATTGGATGAAGAATAGGGCCTGTTAAAATCCCAATGTATAATTGATATCCACATGTGCATATCATACTATTTTATTTTTTGTATAATCTATTGTATGCATTCAACATTTGATAGAATAGTATGTGACCATAGAATGTGAAGAGTCCTTTATTTTTGGCATAGTAAAAAGATGGAATATGAAGAGAGTGCTTTACAAAATCTCTATAAATAGCATTCAATTATTATTGAATATGGTTTGGTATGTGATAGAGATTAATATAATGTTTGAATTTTTTTCCTATGCATATTTTACTTATGTTCTATACATAGTGAGTACTATGGTTATTTCAATTTATTATTCATATAGCTTATGTTGATTATTTTGTATAAATTTATTTTATGTGTCTTCATATAATGAGCTCAACTTTATCTGCTAAGTATTGGGTTCATTTTGAATTACCATCAATTGTTTTTTATTTTTACTAATTATGTTATATATCTTGGTATTAGCATGTTATGGAGTTTTCCAAGAACCTCTGATAATAATGGTGCAGTGAGCATGGAACTATTTGTTGAAATGTGTTGAGATGGTTACCAGTACACAAAGATTTAGAAATATGGTTAGAGAAATAATCCAAATATTTTTAGAAGAATAAGTGAGAAGATTTGGAATGATAGTGGAAGAGATAATTCAAGATCATATATAGGGATATATTTACAAAATCTTTTGGCACAAATTACCTAGATTATTAGCTGTGTGGTTTTTAAGACTAAAGTACTATTATTTTCAGTCGAGGATAATGGAAGTCATAGTTTGGTCAGAACCAATGTTAGACATCTTATGAAATTTAGATATTATTGGACTCATGTAGTTAACTAGTGGGTCAAGACTACAATTGATGTCTATATCATATATTTATTATGCAAGGATATTTGGTCTTTGACGCTACACAAGACATGTTTGTTATAAGAAGTTATGGTAAGTTTATTCAACAACTACCTACATTGATCAAAATGTTGGTTGTGGAAAATGACATGGTTCCTACTCCTACCGACATGGAGTAATTGCTTCAAACATCATAGGGGTGTGTGCAAGGTAGAAGTTAATGATGTGGAGCTAAATAAAAAAACATGAACTTGAACCTAGAATATGGAGGATGAGAATAGCCATAATGAGAAGAAAATTTTGGGATTAGAAAGAAAACTGTGACAACAAAGACGATTGAACAAAATGAATAATCCAAAATTAATTGTGAATAAAAGTAGTAGAGTAGATGATGTTGGAGATAGAAAAGTAAGAAGAAGATGTGAAATAAGTTGGAAGAAAAGAGTGCAGAGAGTATCAAAAGGGCCCAAGGAAGAGGAAAAATGAAATAGAGATAGTGTGGATATGGAGATGACTGAGTAGGAAGTATAAAGTAGGTTAATAGTAAAATAGTTAGAAGATAGAAATAGGTCACAAAAAATAAAAGGGATATTATTTACACTTGGGAAGGAATATTTCCAAGAAGAATTTATGTTAAGTTGTAAAAATATCATAGGTTCAAGCTCAAAGTCAGAAGTTCAAATTAGAGATCATTCACTTTAAAAATATGCATCCCCCAACCCAATTTATCATTTAAGAGAAAAAGTGTAGGAGAAAAAGAAGATAGTATTTTGTTTGAGCCTTTTATTGATAAGTTTGGTAAGCTAAGTGTGAATACAAAGAAATCAATAGATAAGAATGGGCTAGAAGAGTTAGAATTCATTTTCAAGAAATTTGAAAAGATTAGTGTGTAGAAGTTCTTCATAGTAGATATTAGTGTGCAGACACCTATATGTGTAGACACATACAGTCACAGTTACTAGTGTGAAAAAACTAGTATTAGAAATTTCAAGTGTGTTAACTATGTCTCTCAATGCAAGCATGTTTATTTATTTGATGCAATATGATGGGTAAATAAACCCTAAGTAGTATATTAACCTATGACATGAAATGGTAGGTTAAGGGGTAACAATTGATGCTGTAAATAAGTGTGAACTCATAAGGACTTTGTCAAGTTAAGCCTTAGAGTTAAATTTTAAAAGTAACGTTAATACCCTTGATATTTCACAAGTCAAAGATATGTTAGTTTTAGAATTTAAGGTGAAGAAATGCACAAACTAGACTATTTAAGATCTGAAGGAGACTTGACAAAAGACTAAAGAATTGGTCAAGAACTATAATCATAGATTTTCTAATGTGATGAATAATATTGATTTCATCATGGAAGACAAGGATAAGGTCGATTGGTTTGTATAAGGACCACAAACAAGAATTATATTTTTCATTACATAGTCCCAATTCCTAACTAAAGTTGATGCTTGAATTATTACTCTATGAGTGGAGCAAATTGAGGATTATGGTGACATTCTAGTAGTCAATTATAATGTAGAGGAAAAACTAGACACTTTTATTAGAAGAATGGATGAGTTACATGAGAATGATAAGCCTAAATTGGGATTATGGTGTATAAATTTGGTTGATAAGGCCACCATGGGAATGATTATGTGAAGCTCAAGATAGATTTCTATAAAATATGTAGAGTAGTTAGACATGCTACTTCAAACTGCCATATCTTACAATAGTGCATTCAAAATTCTTAAATCTTGTACTATAATTTTTGAAAATCAACCAATCATGATGAGAAAAGATGTAGAGATTTATAATAATTAAAAGAAGATATTACCAATAATGTCTTCACAGTTTTTATGTAATAGTGACCAACTATGAAGTAAGGTATTCTAGGACTCGATGTGGACATGACTAGTGCGAGATAAAGTAGTCCTTAGTGGATGGCTTTGTTACCACAATATCAACCCCATGGTTTGGTTAGATGGACAACATCATCTCTATAGTACCATTATCAATCTTCTTAGAATAAGGTGAGTCCTCAACACTAGTAATCTAATTGGACTCCAACTTTACCTCAACACCAATATGGTGGGTATGATGCATAACACATAGAACAAGTAGGAATTATGAGATAATAGTCATAAGTATAGGGCTACCAATAAAATAGAGTTGGATATAGAGGAGGATACAAAGGTAGATACTAAGGTGGATATCAATGAGGTCATAATAATAACTGGCAAGATCATTTTTAGATGAAATGTTATTTGTGTCGTGAATACAATCACTATGTAAGGAATTATCCCACCAATCCATAGAGGCAGACATGTTGTCTATAATATAGACTTGAAGACAAGCATCAAATTTAAGACTGTCTAATGCTAGAGAAGCAAATTAAGGAGAAGTCAGTGTGAAATATGAAAATGATCAATGTGCAACCTAAGGATAACATATTCATAGAATAAGTCCTAGACAATGACATGTAAAGCAAGGACTACCTATATTGGGAATGCTAATATATCAAGAATTATAAAAGTTCATCTTGATAAATATCTTGATCCTATAAGGGATAAGACTTTAATGTACCAAGTATCTTAAGTCCTATAAAATATGTGACAATAAAATTATTTAGAAGGAGATACATTAGTCATTGTTGTGCAGAAGTTTGGATAGATTGTGTACATAATGAGGTAAGAAGGTTTTGTAAATACTTTTAAAAACTGACTCAAGCTACTCAATATGTTATTAATGAGGATATATCACATAATATTACTAACCTCTTGCATAATATTTTAGAGTGTGCCTAGTAAGGTCAACATCATAAAGATAAGGTTGCATAGTTCATGAAAACTAAGAATCCTTAGGATGTCGATTCCCATGTGGACATTGAGATTGTAGGTTACAATATCCCTAACATAGTATTTGACTTTAGTATCAATATTAATATGATTATGTTGTCTACCTAGAAGCCATTGGTTAACAACTCTAAGTTACAACCCTGTTACTCTTATTCTTATAGACTATGGAAGAGTAGAGTCCATTGGTCGATTAGAGGATGTAAAAATCAAGGTTGTTGAGTTAAGCTTGTGCATAGATTTTGAGGTCATTTATATGAAGATAAATGAGACCCATTATCCTACCTTAATTGGTAATAAATGGGCCTATGATATCTAAATGACTATCAACACCATACACAATCAATTGGGAGCACATCAAGGGGATCAAATAATTATTATACCCTTGAATAAATTAGATAAGAATATATATGTTATTCCAATCAAACCACAGTCACCTTATGCACACAAGGATAAAAAATGGCTGAAAGTCATTTTAAATGCAAATCAAACTACTATGTGAGATGTAGAGTACCAGTTTCTCAATCATAGTTTGTACAACATAAATGATCATAGATGATAGATCAACCACTACATAAGCCTGTGATAACAAAGTCTCCAGCCTCATAATTTCAAATGAAAAAATGTACTTCTCCATCCATGTGATCTTTAACTAAGTCTAAATTAGACTTCTTGTATAACATAGAAAAAACCACCATGGATTACAATGAGCCCACCCAAGAATCCATTCTACCTTGAAATGCAACATCTTTAATAAGCAGTAATTCAAATACACACATGTTGAATTGGGTGTGAGGCAAACATGAGAATGGTGTTCACTACTAAAAGGTACCTTCATATTTTAAAAGTGAAGATCTCACTCAATTTATTTTAAAATTAGAGAATCATGTATGGGACATCGATAAATGAGTTAGTCTACTCAACTATGCCTTGAAGGGAACTACTATGACTTGGTGGGTAGTGTATAGAGAGTTAGAGCTAGTATGGGATACACTTGTGTGAACTCTTGTGAGTAAGATTTTAGCTATTGAGTGATGTTATATTAGAGTGACATTTCTTCTAAGAAGACTAATCCCCCAAACTACATGTACATAAGTGCATTAATATATGTTCTACATAGGGGTGGAACCTAAATTCTAGGTGCACTTTTTTATTCATACACTTGAACCTCTTCTAACTATGTGGTACATGCATTAGGAGCATAGAAGGGAGACTAGACATTAGGTACAAGTACAATAGTATTTCATCTATACATTTTTATTTAAAGATGACAATCTTGTAGTACATAATGCATTACATAAAGTATAAACTTTTCTATGTTATGGGTGAGTACAAGATTGGATGATGGAGATAGATTCATCATCACAACAATAAGTAGCCTACAATTTAAATTTGGTAATTCAAAATTACAAGGCTAATTAGTAGGATCACTCTCAAATTAAGCATTATAATCACATTTTAGATGAGATGATAGAACTTAGTGATAGTGATGAGGATCTAGATTTATAAGGCTTTATTGATCTAGACCAAGAAGCAAAGCCACCAAAAACTCAAAGTATATAGTAACATAAAGAAGACAAACTACATAGCTTAAACATTCTAGAGTTAGAGAGAAAATAAACTCTATAAGAATCATTACCTATTAGATCCTATAGAGTATATCAAGAGTCATTGAATTAAATGCAATAAAATATTGGAACAGAGTCTATCCCCAAGCTTATGACTTTAGGAGATTATTGGACTCAAAATGAAACCTCTAAGGCATTTCAACTACTAAGAGACTATCAAAATGTATTTTACACCAAATTTATAGAGGTTAAAGGTATATATCCTTCATTAGGTGAGATTCACATTGATCTTAAATAATGCACTAGGCATATTAAGAAGCATCCATATAGGCTAAATACCAACATGAAAATGAAATTTAAAGCTAAGATAGATTGTATATAGGATGCTAGAATCATATATCTTATTAAAAATATAGATCGGGTTAGTCCCATGGTCATGCATCCAAATAAGTTTGGAGATATTTTGGGATGTGAATATTATCACACACTAAATAATGCTTGCATTAATGAACCATTCCCCATACCTTTCACTATGAGGTTATGGATTCAGTCATAGGCCATGAGGTGTACTCATTAACTAATGAATTTAATGAATACCATTAGATCTATATTATAAAATAAGATCAATACAAAACAACTTTTGTAATAGAGTATGAATATTTTGCATACAAGGTAATGCCTTTTAGGCTTAAAAATGCCTGACCTATTTTTTTATAGAGGTGTAGTTATCATTTTTAAAGATTTCATTCATGAATTTTTAGAGGTTTATCTAGATGATTGGGATGTATTATCCCTATTTAAATACATTTGTCTAAGCTACATCTCATGCTATAATGGTTGAGCTCTAAGTATAACATTGAATCTTAAGAAGTGCCTATTATTCACACCATTTAGTGTGCTCTTAGGACACATCGTATGTAGTGATAGAATCTTGGTATATTAGGATAAGATCATAGTCATAGTGGGGATGCCACGTCCCAATATTTATACATAATTTCTCACCTTTATGGTCAACATGAGATATTATCACAAGTTTATCTAAGGATATGCATTTATCTCTGCACCATTGGAGAAGTTGTGCAAATATAAAAAATTGAATGGATGCACAAGTGTTAAAAAATATTCATTAAACTCAAATAGAGGTTTTAATAGCTCCCATTTTATTCTTTCCAAATTATAAAAAGTCATTTCACATGCATGTTGATGCTTGTAGTCTTGTAGTAGGAGTTGTGTTAGCACAACTAGGGGATGGTGGATTGGACCACCCCATACACTTTGTAATTCAAAAACTTTCAAATATAGAAAAATAATTCTAAAATATAAAGGAAAGCTTTGGTAATGGTGTTTACTTTAAAAAAATTCAAGCATTATCTATTGACTGCACCATTTGAATTTTTCACAGACCACTAGGCATTATGATAGTTAATAATCTTATTTTGGGTGGCAAGAATTCCAAATGGTTGATGGTTTCCAAGAGTTTCAATTTAGAATCAATGTGAAGCCAAGAAAGGAAAATATGGGACTTTATCACTTTATTAGGCTACAAAATAGAGAAGAACTAGAATAAATAAAGGATGATCTCCAGATGTGTACTTATTCAGGGTTGTTGTGATTCCCCATAATATGGAAGACATTACAAACTTTTTAGAACAAGTAAATTTCCATGCACATTATCTTGAATGGGATAAAAATAAAATGGTCACAAAAGCAATCCCATAAAATCTAATCAATAACCATTTATATAATATTAAGAAAGATGACATGTTGCATAGAGTAACATTAGAGCATGAACGATTACAACATCTACAAAAAGCACATCATGGAATTGCATGAGGATAATTTTTAGGCGATGCCATTACAAGGAAAATATTATAGAGTGTTATATAGTGGCCAACTTTGTTTCAAGATGCACATAGGGTGGCTAAGCATTATGACATATGTCATGGAATAGGGAAGTCCAGTCATCATGATGAAATGCCTTTGGTCCCAATGTTAGCTAAGAAGTATTTTGAGAAATAGGGCATAGATGTTTTAGGGATATAACTCCATTGATTCAATGCAACCATGCATGATACATCATTTATATGATAGTTTGCTTCACTAAATGGGTGAAATCTATTATGACACCAAGTTGTGGTATAAAATATAATGTTAAATTCAAGCACAAAAATATCATTAGAAGATTTGGATGCCCCATCAAGCTGGTTAGTAATAGAGGAAATCATTTCCTTAATAGAACTATCAAGATTCTAATGGATGAGTTCATGATCTCACATCACAAGAGCATATATTATCATCCATAAGCAAATAGGTAAATTGAGGCCTCCAATAAGATACTATGTAAAATGCTAAGTAAAATATGCAATGTTCAAAGGAATGATTAGAGGATAACATTCTTGTGATCCTTTATGCATATTAAATAAATTAAAAATGAGCAACATGCTTCACACCATTTCATCTGGTCCATGATCTTGAGGTAGTAATTCTCATGGAATTTATTATTCCTAATCTATGTATCACAATGATCATGAGGCTAGGAAATCAAGATTCACTCAAAGCTAGATTATTATATTTATATAAAATGGAAGAAAATAGATGAAGAGAAAAATGGACACAAGAGATCAATAAGATGAGTCAAAAGGCATGACATGATCACAACTTACAATCTAATCAATTTCACCCAGAGTAAGTGGTGCTAATGTATGATAATAGATTTAAAGCACTCTAAGAAATCTATGCGTTAGATGGAAGGGACCCTAAATTATTCATAAGGTTTCACAATAGGGTACAACTATGTTATAATATCTATAGGGAACCATTTTTCCAGGATGAGTAAATGGTTGTAGGCTTAAGCCTTATCATCAGTAATCTCTATCATTATTACTGCTAAAAAGAGAGGGTTCTGAGTAACACCATGTAGATTATATTTTTGTTTAATGTTTTTTTTCTCTATTATTTTATTTTAGAGTTAGTGTGTGTATAGTTCAATGTTTATGTTTTAGATCACATCAAAACTAAGAGTGAATAGTTGAGATCATATAGTGCAATTAGTATGTAGAGATAACTTGAAGGAAGGATAGTTGGTAACCACTACATAGTGGTCATCAAATAATTTTGGGAAGGTGGCACTGATAAGATAGGTATGGTGAAAGGATGGATGATAGTTATTTAAGAATGTTAATGATAAGGCACTTGGATAGATTGCATATTTCTAGGAGAAAATCATGTGGTAGAATGATAGGTTGGGTCATAAAATGAGTAAGATAGATGAAAGGACATCAAGTCACATCATCTATGTAACCATGCATGAATTAAATTATATATACATAAAATGTTAACCATCATATCACATAATAATTAGTTGATAATAAAATGGGAGGTAAACTTGTGCATAATTAGCTTAGTGCATTTAAACCAGTTGGTTAGATGGAATTAGGTACTAAAACCTATATAAAAAAGGGAATGGATAAAACTAAGACATTTCACATTATTGATAACAAGTGAACCATGTGATCTACATCTAGATTAGTTATTTGTACATAGATTCCTCAATCAAGCTAGACAAATCAAAATAAGTGTTTGAATCAACCCATAATAGTGACCATGGAGAGATCACAACTATTGATTCCACTTAAGATATGTAGAAAGAGGAAATGGGGATTGGCTTAGGCCTCTGAAAAATAAGATATCACAAAACTGACCCCTTTGACTTCATTGATTAAGTAAAAGCTACCCTATTTACTCATGACCCAAAGGAATCTACACAATTAGGAGCCCTAGCAATCCAACATCTAATGCAAGGCTTAAATGCTAAAAGATTGATCAAACTACCAAATTTTGGATAACTAGATGAGGTAATGCTCACTTTAATTTATAGATATAATGAATTATAAATTAATTTATCATAGGATGTCATAATTTGGATCACTCCTTAGACCATGGTAAGAACAATAGGCCTTTCAGCTCATGGTAAGTCACTCCTACTTTAAAAATCCATAGCTCCACCAATTAACTCTAAAATTAGTGTAAAATATCCTACAAAGGTAAGTAGAATAATAACCATTGATTTGATAGAGAATGTTTTGGTGTGCATCTTGGTTTAATACATTACCAATAAGTTTTGACAAATAACAAAATAGGCTAAGCATAAAATAAAAGGGGTTATAGATATTATGTATCGTATGATACACCTACACAAAGACTTTAATTGGACTAATTTTTTGACCTTAGATATAATTACCAATATTGATAAGATACTCACATTCACCTCCTAGGAATTCTAATATTAGTTTTTGGTCTTAATTCTTTGCTTCACATAGTGAAAATCACCAAAACAACTAGTCAACTTGACTACATTTTTTTGGCTTGCTACCATATTCACAAACATTATGTGGAACAAAATAGGTAAATTATATGAACAAGTGGGGAGGTTCAATGCATGGTGGATTAATTCCCTAACCTTGATCAATTATTACCCCATAATACCCTAAGATGTGATGTAGTATATTTGAAAACATGGATCAGTGAAAATTTTTCATAATGGCATCAAAATCATGGTGCATGAGTTGCCTATATCAACTGTAACTCTAATTCCATTCTTCATCACTATATTAGGTATGTAGGTAGAAGTTTGGAAATATAAATCCTTAGTTTCAAGGTTGGTACAACCTATGTTATATTCCTTTAATTATACAACAACCCATGCCTAAACAAGCACAAGGATAACCACAAACATAACCATAGGATCCACCACAAACATCATCAGTTCCATTATAGCAAGATGAAGGAAAGAGAGAGACACTAACATAGTGAGACTCACCACCACCACCCAAGAAGATGACACACTAAGAAAAGTCTTGGTTGGACAATATACATGTGTCAAAGATAATAGTTGAGTGTGACTTGGTAGAGTTGGGAGTCAAAGAGCAAGAAGTTTTGAATTCCATGCTTCAATACAATGGCAATGGTGTTTATGAGTAGGAATAAGAGAAATATTTATTTTTTTAGAAAGTAGTGCACACATGTTAGGTATAAAATTAGGTAAGATAAGACATTTAGGTTGATATCAATCAACCTCCCACTTTTATATTTTTTGATATTGTATTTTAAGAAGTAGTTTGATAGAATTTTTAAGCCTAACTTTTTCAATCAGATCTAACTATAGGATCCTCTACTATGCATGAAACACATATTTTGACACAAGAGAGTCTACCTCTAACCTTGATGCATAAACCATAGACTCACCCTATATCCAGACCATCACCAATAATAAAAGGTAGAATGGTGTCTTTTGGAGAACTAGTAGAAGAGATGGGAGTGTAGTAAACATAGGAAGCACAACCAAAGCCCCAAGGTCAAGATGTGAAGAGTTAGAGAAATAACCTCACTCCATTTCCAATATCTAGAAAGAAGATGGCTATGCAAATAATTATTTTAGTGGAATCCTCCATTTTAGAAGATTCACAATCAATTATAATATTGAACTCACCAACCCCATGGAAGAACCTAAAGAAACCAGTTTACCATAGCTAGAGCCCCAACCAAAAGCTACATAGGAATAAGATGATCCATCAAAAGTTAAAAATGAGGCTAAGAGGAGGGAGAAAAAGGAAGAGAAAAATATAAAAATAAAAGAGGCAAAGTGGAAAGTAGAAAAGGAATAATAATAGTGCAATCAATAGGTAGTTGCACAAGATAAATACCACAAATAGCAAGATGTGAAGGAGGAATTCCAATAAGTTGAAGAAGTAGAGGCTTGAAATAAAAGAGTTAAAGAAGTAGAGGATAAGTGGAAATAATATGAGGATGTATAATCTCACAAGAAATGATTTGAAGAAGTGGAGGTAAATAAAAAGGAACATGAGGAAGCAGAAAGAAAACAACAATAAGCACAAACTTCACAATAGAAAAAAGGAGAGGTAGAGGTAATAGCAAAGGCTTAGGAAAAGTAAAATGATAAAGAGTAACAAGCCAAATGAGTATCCAAGGAATAAGTATCTATATACAAAGCAAAGGATTCAATTGAAGCCAAGGCTAAGGTAGATGTAGATTCTAAAGCCAAAGTTGAGGTAGAAGCCAAAGCTAAAGCTGAACTTGAAGGTAAGGCTAAGGCCAAGGTGTAAGCCAAAGCCTAAGATGAAGCATATGCTAAGGCTAAAAGTAAAGCCATAGATGAATCTAGAGTGAAAGGAGGCACAAATAAAGGAATAAGTAGAGCATGTAGTGTAGTAGAACTTAATGCCTTAAAATGGTGCATAAAAAGAGGCTTTTTAGCCTAGAACACAAATCTATAACCATGGCTATGGGATGTAACCATGACATCCATTTGATGTACCACCTTTTCTATACCTTTAGCATAATTCATGTTAGCTCTTGTGACCACATCTATGGCCCTTACCACCACTATTCATGAAACATCTTTGGATATTTCCTAGCTACCACTAAAAAATAAAATTGAAGGCACAACCACATTTTAGGAGTCAATAGCACATAAGGCTTCAACCTTGGAGAAATAAGTTGTATAGTTGCTAGATAATAATGTAGATCTGAGCCTTCGACTTATAAATGCATGTCAATTGATTAATATCAATTGCCCCACATTGGTTACACAAGTCCTAGGTGACCAAGTGATGTTTGAAGAAAATCAACTCATAGTTTTACTGACACAACTCACAAAGGATTTGTTGGCTATATAACAATTAAAAAAACTATGCATTCAAGAATAGAATATCAAATATGAAATGGAGGAAATTTGAAATCTTCTAGAGGAGTATGAGTAGGTTTTATATACCATTATGCTTCAAGTTAAGTAGATAGCACAAGGTATGCTAAATTGGAAGCACGTCTTGATAATTTATTTTTTTCCACTAAAATTGAGTTCATAATAGAAGACAAATTCAAGGATATAATGATGATCAAATGGATACTTATAAATCAATTATTAGTGAGCTTAAACAATTTTTGGATTCAATAAATAAGGTAATGTAGAAACTACAAATGTGGCACAATGAAACTCTGTGCAAGGAATTTATTGACCTCCAAACTCAAAGGCATGCAAATCAATTAGAGAAACTCATCTAGGGCATCCAAATAAAAAATTTAAATGCAGATCACTCATCACCATCCCAAAGGATGAATATGTGCAAAAATTGATTATGATCCAAATCCTATTATGCAAATTGTTCACCTTAGTAAAAGAAGTGTTAACTAACTGGAAGATGCTCAAGGAATATCTTTCCCAAATTGATCCCTCTATTGCACAACTAGTGTATGAGTCATAATTCATTATACCATAATAGCTAAAATAAGTGTTACAATAAACAAATATGGCCACAAGCTTGTATCTAGAGGGATAGTAATAAAAATAGCCTCCACCACTAAATTCTACATTACCAAGTGATTTAGCTATAGTACACATAGAACTTACATAACAAAAACCTACTATACAACTACTTCAAAGTACACCACCACATAATTAGTAGGTATTGCATGATCTAATTTTTTATTTTTCATAAGTTTTGCACAATTTAGTAGGATAGCCTTAAGCATTAGGAGTGGGGCTAGGATGGTTGAAAATTCATAAAATACAACCACTTGGTTATGCTAGTCTATTAAAAACATGCAAGGGTGGTAGGCTAGTATGTTATTTAGTTGAAAACTTGAAAGGGTGTCTAAGTAGTGTGTAAAGAGTGAAAATTGGTAAATGGTACCAAGATAAATACCTGTGACTCTTGTTTTTGGTTCATTCCCTCAACTTTAAAACAAATTATCTTACTGTGACCTTGTCTCAGGATGAGATAATAGTTTAAGTTTGGGAAAGTGTTAGGTGAAGAACAAGGCCTACTAAAATCATAATGTATATTTGATAGCCACATGTGCCTAGTGCACTTTTTTTTTGTATAATATTTTGTTTGCATTTGAGTTTTGATAGAATAGTATTTGACCATAGAATGTGAAGAGTCCTTTCTTTTTGACATAGTAAAAAGATGGAAGATGAAGATACAGTTCTTTGTAAAAGCTCTATAAATAGCACTCAATTTTAATTTAAGATGGTTTTGTATGTGATAGATATTAATACAATGTTCTAAATGGTTTTCTTGTACATTTTTTACTTATGTTCTATACATAGTGACTACAATGGTTATTTTAATTTGTTATTTATATATCTTATGTTGATTATTTTGTATACATTAATTATATGTTTTTTCATATAATGATCTCACCTTTATCTACTAAATACTAGGTTCAATATAAATTACCATCAATTATTTCTTTTTATTACCAACTACACAAGTTATCCTTGTATTATCATATTTTAGAGTTTTCCAAGAACCTCTCTTAACAAAGATAGTTTGTAGAAGTGTTTTAAATGTAAAACTAATTTGGATTTTGTAATATTATGTAGATATTTCATAGCATATGCATATTATATATGTATCATGATGAATTTTGGTATACCAATGGTACCAAGGTATAAAATTCTACCACAAGTATCTAAATCATATAAATATGTAATTTGGCCAATTTTGAAATTTTGAAGTGTGGAGGACATGTTACCATAACATTCCATCACTATATATGGATAAATTGATTACTAATTAAGTGGGGAGAACATGTTTTCAAAACATGCCCCGACTGTATATCTAAATTTAATAACTTGTGTAAGTGCCAATATAGAGAAGATGTTTCCTAAACATTCCCCCACTATAATCTGGGTATGATGAATACCGAATAAGTGTGGAGAACATGTTTTCAAAACATGCCCCCACTGAATCTAAAATTGTGACCATTGTCAAAGTCATGCCTCCATGTAACACCCCCACCTATATTCCCCCCTTTGAGGTGAGGGAAGTATAAATTGGTAGTTACCTTACCTCAAAAGGATAAGATAACTATGTAAACTTTGAATGTACCATGTATCATATATAAGGAACATGTCTAGGTAAATGTAACATTGAAGCACCATAATGTGATCACACCAAGTCCTAAGATGCATGATTTAGATCATGGTAATGTCTATATAGTAATAATATAATCTCAACAAGTAACTAATCACACACACACACAAGAGCACTCAAAAGTAAGTCAAAATATAATGGTACAAAGAGACCATAAACAATGGGTATGTTCAAAGGTTGTACAATCAAATGGACATGACTTATTCAAATGTCTAAAACATCAAGAATGGCATATTTAAATGTCTACATAACAAGTAATGATATATAAAATGTCAAAGAAATAAACAAAGGCATGAGGGATACAAATAGTAGAGCATATTCAAATTCTCAAACAAACAAGGCAATAACAAGGCAAGGTACTAGAGGAAGAGATAAAAACATAAGCAATCAACATAAACATATTATACTATCCCATGTATCAAATATGTTAGTAAAAAATGTCAATTACATAACATATCAAGTATATTATGAAATATGTAAGCATGAATAAAGGCATGTGTAAGTACATAATCTCAAACATGATAATGTAAAGTGATCATATAAAGATATAACTTGGATGTATCATGATCAAACAAGGTGGATGCCTCTAAAATATTGGTGATGTGAGAAAAAATAAGGCCTAACATCCACAAGTGTATAGATCATGTATCTATGTATGCCTAAATCATACTTGAATATAAGCATGAAACACATGTGTATTTATAAATAACTAATATGTTATCCATCAACATGTAACTAAAAGCATAGATTCTAAGGAGCCAATAAGATAAGTACATGACAAATATATTTTTGGATTTTTTAAGGGTTTTAATTTTTTGTGTTTTTATAATATTTGAAACTAAAAAGGCTACCCTATGATCTCATCCAATGGATTCTCATAGGTATCTCCCTTCTTAGTACCTAGTGTAATAAACTAGTGGTACTACTAAGGAGCATGCATAAGTGTAATATCTATCATTGCAGTATATGTGATGCTATATGTATTTATAATAGGACTCTTTGGTCATGAAGGGATCGTAGGAGTTGTATGGTTTTGTGGAACTCATATTTGAATAGTTTTTTGTTTATTTAGAATAGAAGTAAGAGTAATATGTGTAGGTACTCTAGATATCTAAATGTGGTGTTTAATATATGAGGATTTTGTGGAACCCATTGTGGATCTATAATTTAATGGTCTCTCAATTATCGATCACCTAATAAAGGGTATTGCATGTTACTTACCATTTTGCATGGATTAACCTTAATAGATTTTATAATTAATTGCTTGGGTATAAATTTATATTTCTCAAGAGGATACTCATATGGAACTCTAGAAAATGTAATTAGTCAATTATCATGAATGTATTTAACATACCGATACATTGTAGAAGGTATTGATCAAAGTGTATGTATCCAAGATCATCCTAATAACATGTCAAAGATAGTTTTAGAAGGTATAATAGAGAATATAGTAACCACATGTATGGGACCCACTTGTAAAGGTAAGTCAATCTCATAAAGACTCTATTATGAGGTCCCATTAAATGATCTAACTAATCAGGTAGAAGGGTGTAAATTATTGTGAGTATAAACCAAATGAGTGAGGAATGTCATGGTACAAACATTCTTGCTTGCACCATTATCAATAATAATATTGTGTATAGGTTGATTATCAAGGTATGCTTGAATTAATAAATAAATCAGATATGAGTCATCATCCTTAATATTGCTATCATTGCAGATAATATAAGGAATGTAAACCATAAGAGTTATATGCCATGTGTAAGTACCAATAATATCATCAAGTGGGTGCTCATAGTGTGATGGAAGAAGATGTGTGTGATATACCTTTTGAACTTATACATCCTTCTTAAAATGGTCTTGTAAAGGATTGTTAAATATATTTTGTTATTGGTGATCACTAGGTTGTGAATTTTAATCCTTTAGAGGATCATCAAATGTAATATTTTGATCATCGATTACATCTTGGATCTTATGCTTCAAGGTAAAACATTTATTCTTAGACTGCCTAAGGACTTACTGATAGTCACAATAAGCATTCACATAATATCTTTTAGGTGGAAACCTAGTAATATCAACCTATATATGATGAGGGAGAGATATAAGATGACACTCTACAATCCATGAGAGTAATGAAGTGAGAGACTCAGGTAAGCATGTAAATTTTCTCTATTGTGCATTAGATAAGTCAAGTTGATTAGATTGTGGTTATACCACATTAACCATTATGGTTTTTTCTTTTTTAGGATTAAGGGGTTTGACCTCTTGGTTTTATAGAAAACTTGGTATTGGATGTAGATGTAGATGGTGTAGTTGTTACATACTTAAGTTTGTTCAATGAGATAAGTTTCATTTAACGATTGCAAATAATGACATAAGTCAAAAAAAATCAAACTCTTTTAAAATAAAAGACTCATGTAATGGGGCAATCAAACTTTATCTGAAGATGTCTTGAAGCTATTTATCTACCATTGGATTGGTCATTTTAACTAACATTGTCTTGTACCTTAAGACATATGCATTAATAAGTTCATTGGTTCCTTATTTTATCTTTAAAATTTTGGTATAGGAACCTTTTTGGTAATATTAATGGAAAAGTGTGCCAAAAATTGATATGAAAGAGGTTTGAATGCTTTCACAAACTAAAGAGGTAAATCATATAACCACCTCAAATCATAATCCTTAAGGCTCCCTAGAAATAATTTAGTCAAAATTTTATCATTAGAGGTATAATCAAGGCATGCCACAAAGAAGGATCAAAAATTTTGCTTAGGATCACCCTTACTATCATAAAATATGAACATAGGTGAAACAAAACCAGCTGATAAAGGATGCAAATATATCTTTGGTTCAAGTGAGTTATGTAACACATCTTGCGAATCAATAGCATGAAGAGACTTTAAATCCTTTTATTCAATGTTTGTAACCTTATCCTCTAATTTATTTATAACTTAGAGGAGTGTTTGAACTATAAACCCATTTGGATTTAGATTAGTAAGTTGAGTAGTTGCCAAAGAGGAAGGAAACATGATTTGAATGGGCATAGAAATTAGTATTTGAGTTGAAGCATTTGGTGATCCCATGGTAGATGTAGAAATTATAGTTTTAGGGGAAAAAAGGTTGAAATACATATATGGTGACTCTACTAAATTTTGGTATATTGATAGATATGGAATCAGTTGTAGTACCTTCTAAGAATTCACCGTCACTAGGTGAGGAAGCCTTAGCCTTATCATTTTTGTTGATTACATCTCTTGTAACATATAAAAATGCATACATTGTCTTTATTATTATTGAGATGAATAACTAATGTTTCTTTATCCTCCATTTGAAATCAAGTTTTTTGATTAATATTTTCCATTATTTTTAGAAATGAAAAATTTAGAATTTTCAACAAAGTAAAGTAATTTGAAACCCCCGTTAACTAAAACTCTAGGAAGTATAAAAATTTGCATTCACATGAATTAGGTTCACCAAATGTTTAACCCTAAATTGGATATAGATCCTAATGGGATAAATAGGGTTTAAAATATAAAAATGAGTAATCAAAAGGTTGATAAACATATATATATATATATATATATATATATATATATATATATATATAATACTAATTAATTGTAAAACTTAGAACACATACTAAATTTATTATACTAAGATATGCTCAAAATAGGAAACACAACTATGTTAGATATTGTAATGATAATGAAATCATGATATTTAGCTAGTTTTGATGCTAATATAGATTTGGATATAGAATAAACTGGTAGTAGACTAGAATAATATTATGGAATAGTCACCAAATTTTGTATTAAATGCCTTTATGGCCTCATACACATGCATCAGCCTAGGAGGATTGCTTTAGCATTATTGTATAGATTAGATGTACATGTCTGATACAAAATACCTATTTAAACTAAATGTAACCATCTATATGCTTATGGGTGTTATGTTACCTTCACTCTAGTGCATTCAGATCTAGGTCATGGATTATCACTCCTTGTTAAATAGTATAGCCCTAGTTCTTTATCTTCATATTGGTTGTGGGAAAATTGATTATTGGGTACACGGTCTTAAGTTATCCCAAAGAACCCTTTGTCAATAAACACTACCTATATAGACAATATTCCAAATAGGGCCTCAAACTTATGAATTTCTCCCCTATGTGTTGGTTTGTGTGTGAATAATACAATGTGTGATAAGCAAGTACAATAATGACCTAGCTTGTGACTTCAAAAATATAGCTCTTGGACTACTCCTTCAGTAATTCAAACCTATAGATGTGTTGTCCCTATGACTAATATGGAAATAGTATAAAATAGGAAAGCTTTTGATCACTTGAGTGCTTGATAGAATTCTTTTGGTAAGTTTCCTTGGTCACTTTAAGTGTTTTCTAGGTGAGGAATGAATGAGGGTTGATCTTATATTTATACCAATCCTCTTGGATAATATCTCATATTAAAGCACTTAGGCCAACCATAATAATTCATTTAATTTTCAAATTAAATGACTTTGAGGTAATGTACACTTGCATTAGGGTAGGACACTTGCATCAATGTAAGCATATAACTAGGATGTAAGTGTCTAGGTAGTTGAAAAATAAGTGCAGGTCTAGAACTTGCAAATATGGAAGATAAGTAGGTTTATAACATTTGGAACATGATATAAAGTCTAGGTGATCATAATTATAATAGTAAGGCTAGGATATAGGTGATGAACATAGAGATATAACACATGAACATTGCATAAGTGAGAAAGGTCTAAAACTAAGAGGAACAACCAATATCTATGTTTTCTAAATATACAAGAATGAGGTGCTACATAATTCATAAATATCAATTACACCTACCTAAAAATTTAAGTTTGGGCTATCTTCTGAAGTATAATTATCATCCCAAGAATATTGGCATGTATAAAATGTAAAATGAGCCTACCTTCACACAACATATTCCCCACTTCTTAGGACCCCTTATAGAGTCATCAACATATTACAAATATTAGATACTTGTGTTATAATATATGTGCATTGAATTTTTAGGAAAATATAATGATAGAATGAAACCTCATACCCTATTCCACTAGCCTACTACACCCAAATGGACCTTGTTTGTATCATGAGGCCAACTATGGATTTTGAGCTTCAAATAGAATAGGAAATGTGCCAAACAAAGATCATATATTTTTAAGTGATTTGACTTTTAAGTTAGAATTTTTCTCTTAACAATTCCTTGTCTTATGATATGGAATTTAATATTTTGGCTTTTTCTATTTTCCTCCTCTGTATAGATTTGTAAAAACCAAACATGTATGCTAAATATGACTATCACAAGAGATCTTACACTTAATGATAGAGAGGGGACCTAAATATCATGGTGTATAAAAACTCCTAGACTTTCACCTTAGAAAAGAGTGAAATCTTAAAACAAATGTGGTGATCCCAAAAGGAGTGAAAAATAGGGATTGATGAAAATGATCATAAAATGATTAGGTTACCTCAAACACAATAAATATGTAAATTAATATGGTATAATGACAAGTATATGTGATTCATGATCATAATAAATGGTTTAATATGGATGAGGACATGAAGATATATTGATATAGTTTTACCACAACAAAATATGACCAATTCTAAGTGAGGGAAACCACTACTCTCAACCATTACCTTATATTTATAAAAAGATGCTTAGCTTGGGTTGGGAACAATAGTAATATATGAAACACAATGATGGATATTTTTAAGGAGGGCTTGGTTGATTCCTCAATTTTTACCATATAACTCATAAATTAATAAACCAAGTGGCATAAGTAAAAAAGACCCAAAGGGTCTATGTAAATATGAAACAAGCCAAAGAACTACAAAGTAAACAATGGTTGGTTTAAAATGGATGGATGTTTACAAGGAATGCCACTAGGGTGTTATAATGCATTTCATAAACTATAAAACTAAGTGGTGTAATAAAAATAAAATACCTAAGGACCAAAAATAGGTACTAAGGCTAATGTGAAATAATACCTAGAAGTGTGAAAATAAGGTAATGGTAAACTACACTAGGAAAGTCAATGTACAATGTACAAGAAATGTTAGCTTAGAGGTATATATAAACTAACTAAAAGCATGCAAGTAAGATGTACTAAAAGTAGAAAAACATATTCAAATTAAAAGTAATAATAACATGAAACTATTTAAAGTACTTCAAAAATTGAGCATTGGTCAGTTCTTTGAAAATATGTCCATTTATTTTCAATCTATATGTACTAGGTCCAAGGATGTCTTTGACTAGATAATGACCCCACCACTTTTGGGTGTACTTTCCCTCTTTTTCATGGGTGTAATCTAACTTGATAACTAGGTCTCCAACATTATAAGTGTGGAGTTTGAATTTTTTGTTATGTTGTTTAGCCATGTGATTTTTGTATTGGTGATTATGTTGTAAAACATTCATACATCACTCATCAAGTAGTTATAAGGCATGAATACAAGAGTCATAAATTTCTTCATCAATAATGATATTGTGAATAAATATGTGCAAGGAGGGTAATTATAATTCTAATGGTAAGATATATTTGGAGTCATATACTAGGGATAAGGGAGTTTCCCCAGTGGAAGTATGGATGCTAGTATAATAAGCCCAAAGTACAAGGTATAGCTTGAAATGCTAATCCAAACAAAAATCCCTAATAATATTTTTCAAGATCTTAATAAGGACTTTCTTGGTAGCCTTATCTTGACCATTACACTGAGGGTGATAGGGTGTCTAAATTTTTTGTGTAACTTTGAATTTTGTGCACAACTACTTCATGTCTTTATTTTTTAAGTTCCCACCATTATTAGATATAATAGTGTGATGAATCCAAAAATTACATATGATTTGATTAAGGATAAACTTGGATATAGTGACACTAGTAATATTAAAAAGTGGCATAGCTTCTACCCACTTAGTAAAGTACTATGTGGCAATAATGATGAACACATTGTCATCTTACAACCTAGGTAGTTTTCCAATGAGATATAATCCCCACATAAATAATGGAAAAGGAGATTCAATTGTTTAAAGCTCAAATGGAAGAGAATGGATAAGATCATTATGGAGTTGTGAAGGATTACACTTTTTATCAAATGTGATGGTGTCTTTTTTAAGATCAAGCTCAGAGTATCCCATTTGTAGGCATTTATGGGTTATGGCATGTCCACTACAATGGCCAATGCAAATTCCCCCATGAACTTGCTCAATAAGAGAATAAATTCATCCTTATTAACACATAAAATTTAAGGTACCTTCTTTATTAAGATAATAAATGATTTTATGTCTAAGTACATATTTGAAAGCTTGCTTGTAGAGTTTGGTCTTTTCACAAGAGTTAGCATCTTAAAGACAAGTAGGATGCTTGATGAATTGGATGATATATTTGTACAACATGATTTATGGATTAGTGACTAATTCAACGTGGAAAATAATAGAATCATCCTTAGTCATTAAATTATAGGGATATTTCCTCATGTGGATGAGGAACTGGGAGTCATGTAGCACTTGATGAGGATGGAAAATAGACGTTAAGGAAGAAAGAGAATCTATGATAGGTTTTTGTTTCTTTTAGGTTTGCTTTGATGGTGAAAGATGAAAGCTATTTATCAAGGGTGAAATCAAACTGTTGACATGTAATAATATTTTCAATATTTCATTAATATGTACCACTCATTTAATGACATATAAGTTATGAATCTCTTAAGGCATGTAAATGTTGAATATATATATCTATGGTTGCTTACATCCCAAGGATGAGATATTTATATTCAGCCATGTTATTAGTGACTTCAAAGTTAAATCAAAAGGATAGAGTGATTTTTCCATAAGAGTCGACTAAGACACATCTTATCCTAGATCCTTCAAGGCACTTGGCTCTATTGAAGTGAAGTGTCCAAGTTTCCTCATGTAGATATATTGTAACTTCAGGTATTTCTTCCATGATGATTTTGTATTTAGTTTTAGAGATCATTATTTTGGGCTCTTTGAGGGCTTGTGCCTTAAGATCCACCCTAAAATTATGAAATTAATATTTTATGGAAATGTAAAGTGGTTAGCATCTTCAATTAGGATGACATCTTCATTAGGAAGAGTGTCTTAAAGGTGACATGTAGCTGGGATGGGAGCGGCAACAAGATTATTGATTACTTAGCCTTTGATTTTTTTTTGGGTAATAATTCTTAGGTGAAACTCCATTAATATTAACAACCATTTTCCAATTCTATCTCTAGGTAAGAAAGCCTTAGAGAAGAATTGATGAAGTGGATCATAATGGATAATGACGTAAATGGTCTAATAAATCATATAATGTTGAAGTTTTTTAGCTAAAAATTAGATTTTAAGAAAGTGATGCTCCACTTTCATGTAGTAGATCTCATAATTTATCAAAGCACAATTGATATAGTAGATGGCATGTTTTTATTGACTCATCTTGTTATGAAATTATTACCTAACTAATATAGGGGTAGATGATGTATATAATGTGAGAGGATGATCATTAGAAGATGGTCATAGAGTAGGAGGATGAAGTTATGATTCCTTCATGCTATAAAAATATTCTTGACATGCATTATTCCATTCAAGAGCTACACCTTTCTTTAAGAAACTCATAATTGTGTAAATCCATCTCGAGGACAAATCTTGAGATTGCCCAAATTTCTCAAGATAAATATGAATATCAGGGATAAATATAGGAATAGGTATGTTGATAACAACATTGATTTTAACAAGATATATGTCAATTCCTCATAAGGAGACTAAAATTCCTAAAATATTTCTATAGGTAACAAAAAAAACACACTTGTGATGATTGAGCTTAACTTTATATTTAATAATGCAATCAAATATGGTGGGAAGGTCATGAAGATGATTTTCATGAAATTTTGCTTTAGTAATAAGATCATCCACATAGGTTTCTAATAGTTTATGGATGAGATCATAAAATATGTGGGTCATCACACATTGATAGGTTGCTCTAGTGTTTTTAAGGTTAAAGGGCATATTATCATAGTATTAGGTTCCCCACTCGATATTAAAGGTGGAAATATGTTGATCTTCAAGAGAGATATGAATTTTTATATAGCTTAATAGACCATCCATAAGTTATAACATCTTGTAGCCAACTATAGAATCAACAATGGCATGTATTGATGGTAAAGGAAAGTTATTTTTAGGACATGATAAGTTTATATTATGAAATTAAATATAGACTCAAATGACCATAGTGAATTTATTACAAATATGGACTATGTTAGATATCCAATCCAAATAATCTATAGTCTTAATGAACGTAACATATGGAATATTGATGATCTCTTAGTGACATAAGGTGGAAACTTACATTATTTTTGATGTACAAGTTTTGTATCTGGATGTGTCATGATGTTATGGACAACTATGCTAGGGTCAATGCAGGCATATATTCATATGACCATGCAAAGGATTTATGATATTTATTCAAAAATAAACTATAATTATCTTTTTCTTCAAAATATAGTTCCTTAAAGATAAGAACTAACTTAGGATTGGCAATTGTACTAAATTTAATTTCATGATTTTATTTAAGAAGCATATCATTGTCATCTTGGAAATTATATGGATTTGAAGGATGATTAGAAATAAGATCTATTTTTTAATCAATACTGGCAACAAAATTAGTGAAGTGACGAACCTTTTTCTTGAAATTGTTAAGCTTATAATTTTGGCGAGGAAATTGAGGCTCTTTAGCATGGAGTAATTTTTAGATAGCTTCATCATTAGGAAGCATAAGTAAAGGTCCATAATGTTCAACATCTACTTCAAGAACCACAACTTGATTACCTTTGATGTCAAGCCTATAATGTATTTGCCTCACAGTAGTGGATTTTGCATCCAAGTTAATGTTTGTATCTTGAGTAGGAACCAATGCTTTTGATTATACAATATTGGCCTAGCTGATACAATATGGTTAAGAGATATGATGAATTATATCAGGTTTGTTGATACATTCAATAGAAACATAATCAATTTTGACCATATTGGTCTAGTTGGTATAGTTAACTAGAAGTTGTGATGATAAATAAAATGTATTCACACCTAGTAATGTTTGGTCGGTGTAGTTATGAACTAAAAACTAGACTATATTAGGTTGGTCGATACAATCTAGAAACTAATACATAGGCTAAATGATATCAATTTTTTCAATATTATAAGGACAATTAGAAATGTTCTAGATTATATCAAGTTGGTTGATATAGTTAGGATTATTGGAGATGTTCTATAAAGTATTGGGTTGGTTAATACCATTAGATAAGTTGGGAAAATCATAAAGTTGTTAGAAAATCCATGGAGTATTTTCTAATGGAGGGTTTGTAGGAGGAACATAACCTTGAGGTTATACATCAATCTCATCATTGAATTAGAAGAGATATGAACTAAGTGAATGTCTTGGGTAAAAACATATATTTTAGATAAAGTCTTTTGATAATGAATTAAATCCAACTTCCTTGATTGGGTTTGGGAAACTATATAATCATCATCATGTGACAGAGATATGTTGAATGCATTAGTAGGTAGTTAATCAATTTTAGTGGGGGTATCTTTGGTGGGCACATCCAAATTACTAAAAGTGAGAGGAGATAAAGATAGAGGATCTTGAAATAACTTATTTTATCAAAATAATTACATATGAAGTCATCTTTTGTGTAAGAGGTTTCATTATCATTGCATGGGGAGGAATTTTAGTATCATCATCTATCAAGGGAATGATAATATATCTTGGTATAAGAGATGGAGGAAGTCATTTTGTTATATAAGGTAGTAGTCTAGTGGTATTAAAAATAGTTTTCAACTCATTAGGTTCATCATCATTAGAATCTATAAGTGTGACTCGTAGATCAAGATTTATGTTGACAAACTCAGGTATATAAGGACCATTAATATGAGGAATAGTAAGAATGTGATATTTCATTTTAGGATTTGGTAGCTTGAGACTCGATGGGTTCATCTACTTCAGGTTTATAACATTGGCCTCTATGATTGAACTTAATGCATCAGCTACTAAAAATGCAATAAACCTCATGCAATGAGTCCAAGGATTACCTAACAAAAAACTATAATAGAGTTAAAGATACAAAACCATTAACTTGGTGCATACTATTTTGGGTCCTATAGTTAGAGGAATCCAAATATAACCAAAATGTTTTGGATTAGTTTTGTCAAATCCATGATAGATGAGTCAATTTTTATTAAAGTCATCTTTGGAATATCTAAGTTGTTGTATTAACCAAAGGGATGTTACACTAATTCTTGAGCCTTCATCCACCAAAATGTTTATTATTAAGGTATTGTTGATCATAATCTTAATAAAGAGGGGTGGGTCATTAGATCAGAAAATGATTTCATCATTATTCATGTCTTCTTGAGGAATATCTATGGAGAGATTTTAAGAGGAAGAAAGTTGAGAAATAGTTTCAATGGTATGAATTTTTGTAGGTGCTAGACCTTTAGAATGTTGGTTAGGTAATTCAAATTCATTAGATGGGGATTATTCAATGTTTTTTAGTTGTTGCATGAGAATATATCAATGATATGGTGATGTTCTCATGAGTTATATTATATGAATTTTTCAAGGCATAGAATTAAGTTCATTTATTAAATTTAATTGTGATTTAGGGTTGGATCCATAATGAGATTTAGCTTGATTAGTAATGATGACTTTATGAGGGAAAGTAGTAGAGGGATTAGAAGCACTAGGTTGAGGCTTTGATGGTGGAATGGGTTCATCACTATTTTTAGGATCATAATATGATGTAGTTGTAGTAGTAGTAGTATCCTTACAAATTTGGTCTTCAATAGAAGGCTTTTTAGGTTTAGTAATAATATCTTTATGAGTGGGCTTATGACAGTAGTTGATTTTTATCAGATTCACATATTGGGAATTGGTATAGCAATGATTATAATTAGCATTAGTAGCTCAAGCGTATTTATAAAAATGTTATGTATTGGGATTTGATGGTTGAGATGGTTTTTGAGGTTTTAGATTTGTATATTTGGGATCATAAATTTAATTTTTAGAAGTTTTGAGGTTTTATTATGGCACTCTTTGGTAATAACATCATGGTTAAAGTTTTCTCCCAAGATGATAACTATCTCAAGTTTTTGGATTCCATCACATGTCTCATAAGAGTGACCAATGTTGGTGTCCAATAAGACTTGTTAGGATCATACCATGTAGGAGATATAGTAGTATAAATCTATGGTTTAGATGGAGATAACAACTTATTAATCTCCTATATATTAAAGTGAGGTTGATAGGGACGTTGGTTATCTATTTTAGGTGTTCCCACTTTGGGTTAGGGAGGCTTGTTTTGAGAAGGATTAATGGTGACAGTATTGTTTATAGTTTGGAAAGACTATTTTTTGGGAATTTGAGAAGGTTCAAATTGATCCATAAAGAAATATATCCTCTTTTCTTAGTCTAGATCCTCTTTTAAGGTTTCGAGAGAGGATATCCTAATATTGTATTTAAGATGGGACTTAAGAGTGGTAACAAAGAGTTTGAAAAGGTTATCATCATTCATTTTATGGTAAAATTTATGTGCTTAATGCTTAAATCATATGATGAAAGTATGAGTAGATTCATTGGGAAATTGTTTAGCATTAATGAAGTTGTTAAGGCTATTTTTAGGAAGATCATTATGTTAAAATTATTTAACTATAGCATTCACTAAATGCTATAGTTTAATAATATAATGTTTGGGAAGTTGGTTGTACCATTCTAGTGCATCTACAATAAAGGCTTTGTCTAGATGTTTGGTAGTATAATAAGTGTTGGTTTGGACCCAATCCTTATAGATATTACCAAAGTTTTTAATATGTAAGGCATGATCTTTCATCCCATCATATGTGATAGTTGGATAAATGTTTCAAATATCTATGGACATAATGAAGGGATCTAAAGGCTCATTTTGAATTTTTTTAAGCATTTTGTTATGAATTGGTGGTTGGGGAATGATATTTCCATTGACATATCTAAGAGGAGGGATAGAATTTTGATTTCATTGGTTTATAATGGCTTGAGGAGGTTGAATAGAAATTTGAAAAGTCTAGTTTTACATTTGGATCATTTGATTACTAGCATAATCTTGCATAAGGTTCATTTGTAGAACCATTTATACAAGAAATTGTGATGTATTTAGGATTTTATGGAATAGGATTGAAAGATGGGGGATTATCAAGATTTGTCTTGGGAGGAATATTCCCAATATTGGTATTGGTTTCCCAAAATGGAATAGAAATTAATCAATTTTATTGAGACCACCACTCTTTTTGTTAGTGTATATAATGTTTTTATCAAGGTTCTTTGTTATCTAGGCAAGGTCTTATAGATTATTAGCTCAGATGATTTTTCAAAAAAAAATCAATAAATCTAGAGTGGCTCTGAGAGAAGATGCACCATGAATAGTTGTCTTCAATAATGGTAAAAGAAGGATTAAATAAATAACCCATGTAAAATATAAATGGGTTGAGGCTTGTTAGGAAAATTATAAGAGGTGACATCATGATGACTAGTAAGTTGTATATCTGATGCAGGATTAAAAGTTTGATCATAAAAAATTGATGGTATCAAGTAGGCTGATACAATATGTTTCTATTACTAATAAAAAACTATGATATAGTTTAGGAAAGGAATAGACTATATCATATTGGCCAATATAATTTTAAAAAAAGTAATGCTCTAATAGCTAGGTAAAACAATTTTATCAAGTTGGATGATACAATAGGGAAGAAAATGGGTAAACTAGTCAATCTAGTTTGATTTAGGTAAAATATTATATTGGGTTAGCTGATATAGTAGGGAGAACATAGATATTTATTGGGCTTACCAATTTAGTATCAAACATAATTAATTTATCATGTTGGTTGATGTAATTCAAAAACATAGCATATAATGGTATCAGGGTGGTTGATACAGTCTGCAAGAAAAGTAAGCTAAATTTTAACTATCTAATTTATGAAAAAATATAGGTAGGTATACTAAAGGGATTTTATTTATTTTTATAATCTCATATATAATTATCCAAGTTATAATATAGTAAATATGACCATAAACTCACTAACCATGAAGGATTCCACCATAGTCATGACCACGTTATCTCATCTCTAAGGTACATTATGAGTAATTTCCTAGGCTAACCACTTACTGATGCACTATAGAATCAAATATATGGTTGGATTACTATATCTTAATAAAAACCAAGAAACCCTAGGCATTTTTAATATAGTACGAGGGAGTGGAAACTAAATTCCATGTATAGTGTTGTGTAATGGCTTGAGTATGGGGTAGTACTCTTCACACCATGGTGTTGCTAAAATAGATCACCATTTAGCCTATAAAAACTCTTATTTAGTTTTAAAACTATTGGAACATAATTTATAAGTAAAATATAAATAAATAAATAAAAATTAAAAGGTATATATGAAGCTTGTAGTGAAATTAAACAGGCAAACATAATGATATTGTGTTAGCTAATAAAAATATAATATTAATAGACTGAAATGAAACACATAGAATTGTATCAAGATAGTTGATATAGTTATACAAATACATAAATTATATTAGGTTGGTTGATATAGTTAGGAAAACATTGAACTATACCACACTAATCGATATCATTTAGAAATAGGTAGAAAACTATATCGAGCTGGATGATATAGTTGGGCTGATGGTTTGGAAGATTTTTGTTAAAAAAATTATCCAAATAAAGGTAGAATAAGATTCACATTAAGTTCACCATAATGTATACATGGGATATAATTAACCTATAACTATGCTCTTTCTCTCAATAGATTATGACTTGAATGAGGTCAATCAAATAAAGCATGCAATACTTGGATGATTAGATAAGGACCTATGAATTCTATAGATATAGTAGAGGGTTACCTACAATGTGAATGTAAATAGGCAAGGGTTCCAAATCCTAAGATTATGTCATGAGGATGTAGCTCTCACTAGACCTCAATAAAGATATACTATGATTTTACAACAATTAATTATAATAGACTAAACTAGGGATGGGTTAGAGTGATTGTAAAGGGGAAAGGTGCCATGGTAAATTAAGTAAGGGATTAGGAAACTTTAAGTGATTAATTAAAATTCTAAGCAATCCTATATCCACATCAACTTATTCAGTGTGAAGATGTAAACAAGGATACACACATATATATTCACAAAGCAACAAGTAATATATAATCTACTAAGTAAATAAATGAAAGAGTATAGGGATAAAATATACTTACTTTGGGGTGGATTTGGTGATGCTTCAATCTCCCCTTGGCTCAAGTGGATCTTTACAAGATAATGTTATAAGATGAAGACATAAAATGGCTGAATACCTAAAATATACTTAGCTATGAATTTGTAATGACTCATCCTATTGAGCTTAAAAATGCCACAAGACAAGACTCCTCAAGATAACATTTTACACCACTAACTCTCCCAAATGGACTTAGGGAAAAATTATGAGTGAAATAAAAGTGAATAAAGTGTATATGATATGATATGAATTAAATATGTCTCCTATATACACTGGTCCAATACCCAAAACCACTCTAAATACTAAGTCAATGTTATCAACCCATCAAATATAGTTAAAAAAAGTTAGTTGACATAAAATGGTATTAGTTAAGCTGATACATTATAGATGTCAAAATACAAGCTCATAATTCTATCATATTGGCTGATATAGTACAAGAAGGGTGAAGGCCTAAAATAGATGACACCATTCATGCTAATACTATAGGATATAGGGAAGCTAGTAAATCTAGACAAGGAAATTATATGATAAGTAAATATATATATATATACACACACTTAGAGGAGGTGAACTAATAGTAATAATGGTTTTATCATGATATAATAATATCATCTCTCACAAATCATGATGATCCTTTCCCACCTCATTCTCGATGCACACTTTAAGGCACACACTTGGGGATATTGAAGTGTCAAAAAATTATTACAAGAAAAAGTGTCAGTAAATGGTAAATTTAAAAAATATTATGTATATACACAACCCATCCTTGCATTCCCTTTTTTAGTAAAACTTGGTGTGAAAAGTTGAACTAGGTTTTCAAAATGGAGACATGTTTTTGGACTTATGCACAAAACAATCTTCTCATATCACACATGATGATGGTTTATAGGTAGGCATAATAATCTGTACCAAATAATTAGACACATCTTATAGGGACATTTCTATTATAGATTACATGTCTCTATCTGACACAGGCATCTAGTTTCTTTTGAATTTCTCCATGCAATCTAGATAGTTAGTTTCCAGAGTTGAGTGACCTTAGATCTAATTTTAGTCATTGTTTCCACCTACATCTAAAACAAGATAAGTACCCTAGTCCTCTTAGTGCTTTCCATAAATAGTAAATTGTAATTGAACATCTAATTGTGGAATTCAAATTTAATTAATTTAGACATATCTTATACAAGTTAAATATTCAAAGGTTCTATCTTATTTAGATACATTAATCTAAAATAAAGTAAAACATACTAGTGAACCCAGTATTTATATTGAGCAATTCAAACCCTAGGTTGTCCCCTCACTTTGCATCCTTGTTTTTTAATGTTTTCAATTTTTTTTCTTAGGGTTTTAGATCTGATTTATAAGTTTTCCATATATTAAGGTAGTAAATATTTTTCATATTGGCCCTAGTTTTCTACATAATTTCATGGTCTTATTGTATGCCATCTAAGAAGGCTAGATCCTTTGTCCCTCTAAATCAAAGTGAGTTTGAGTGGTGTCAAAATTGGGCATAATATAATACCTTTAATTTAAACTAAAATATTAAAAATAAGTGAAATACACATTCCTTCTTCTTCTGATGAAAATGCTAATAATGAACATATAGAACTAGAAGAGCACATTGTCAATGATGAAATGTTTGATCTAGAAGATGTTAACCAAGATAAAAATGAATACCAGGATATACAACATCATTATGACCTTAATGGGGTAGATCTTAAACAAGTTGAAGGGTTGTCTACTTTTTGAAATTGAATTTGTAAGCAACCTCATGACTTGGATCAAGTCTTAAAGGTAATCCTAGAGGTTAAAAATGCATAAAATTCTAAGTTTGTCACATATAAGTAAAAAATGAGCACTTTTCTAATATGGATCAACCTTTTAGCGGTATTGATTCTACAATAGGTGTTCAAACTACTACTACTACTTATATTTTTCCTATGTCTACACCTATGGTTACACATTTGATACTCATCCATGGTGTGGAGGCAAGACAAGGTTTTAATCATATTTTAGTCCATGTCCCTATAGAAAATACTTTTGTACCTCCTACAATGGCTACTCATATGAAATTATCATTTATTCCTAATGCACAATCTATCAATTATATTTTTATGGATCTACAAGCTAAGGTGTTGTAGTTAGAACAAGGTTATTCTAGAGCAATTCATTCAATAGTTCTCATCAATTGCTTAGTAATCCATTATCCCCAAAGATTTAAAATTATCCCTTACTTTAAGTTTTTTAATCTCATAATATTACATTATATGGTGGTAAAGGTGATGTAGAGCAACACCTAAGAGACTTTAACTTATCATGTTTGGACTATGCCTTCAATGATAATTTTTTGACTAAGTTATTTTTTTAAGCCTTAAGGACTACATTGTATGTTGTTCTATGACATCCCATTCCATTTTATTAATTCATTTAATCCTTTTTTCAATTAATTTATAGCACATTTTTCAAACAATATTAGTGAGAAATTATCCTATGCCTAGATTTCAAAACTTAAACAAATATCCAATAAACTAATTAGTGACTATGTACTTCAGTATAAGACCATGATTTATAAGATGACAAATATTATGGCTTAAAATTAATTACAAGATACATTCAATAAAAAAATTATTTCCCCTCTCTATGATTCCATTATGTTTAAGATATTCAATCACTTGATTAATTGTGCCATACATTAAGGATTGAGAAGTTAAGCTCATATCTATGAATAAGCTAAAGTATGTAGTTAATCCACCAAATAATTCAAGTGAAATTTTTCAAACCAAACCATGTTATAATGCCAAAACTAATGATACTAAGATTGAGATCAAGGTAATATTTAATTTACTATCATAGCCTACTAATCAGCTTGTTCTAGCCACTCCATAAAGGAGGCAGTTTTTGTGAATACCCAAACCTCCTCATAAGCCATTGTATAATTTAGTTGAATGTAATCTTATATATCTCCCTCACACAAATAGGTTGATATGAATTATCCTCTACCTAAGGTATATGATATCAATTTATATTGTGGTTGTCATTGATGTGCCAGACATTCTATGAATATATGTTTTTTGCTAAGACATAAGATTTAGGATTTCATTGATGATACCATTATTAATATTAATTATATTAGTACACTTATGAATAAGTTTCAAAACTATATATATATATATACAAAGTTTAAAATATTTTCCAATCCCTTTCCTAACCATGCAATAATAGAAACTATGACTAATCCTAAGGTATATATGGCTTATAATTCTCATCATCCTCTGCCAACATATGAACATCTATTAGATGGTATTATTGGTATAATTTTTATAACATATGTATAAAAACCTATAATTATATTTGATAATAGTGAGATTTTGGATGATGATTCTAGTTATACATCATTGTTTGTACATGCATACATTGATTCACAACCTATACATTGTGAAAATCATTCAAGTGAAAAAACTTGCACTATGACACTCCTCACTACTCTTGGTTATACACATGAAAAATTTATGGGTATAGCTAAGATAATTAAAGGATTAGATGGAAAGATAAATAACCCTTTTTATGGATATTCACATTTAAACCATTATCAACCATGACACTTTTTATAGGTTGATGATCAATGTAAGCTTGAATTAATAAGGAGTGAAAATTAAAAGCATCATCAACTATTTCATGCTCTGTGAATTTGATAAGTGTTATAGATGGTATGATATGTATCTATTATGGCATTCAAAGGATGGCATGCCTCTATATAGGGATGATAAGAATCTGGTGGATAGTTTGCATTACATGTGTAATGCACTTATGATTCAACTATTTTTTATTGCATTTTATTCTTAGGTAAAGATCATTTAATATATTAATTATTCTAATCTCACTTATTTTTGTCTTTATACTATTATTATATTTTCCCACATCAATTATGTTCTCTTATATCAAATCTTGTAACTTATATCTCAAACTGATGCATCTATTGGTAGTATGCCCTGGTGCTCTATAAAATCACAAAAAATATTTTCATCAAATATTTTTGGAATAGGTTTTCTCACATAAACCTCTTTAGTGGGAGGGAACAATATGAGGTTACATTCTAATAACTTTTTTAAACCTTGTAGGGATATTTTAACAATTGACTAAATTGTCTCATTGACAAATTTGACAATACAATACATGGAGTAGGTTTTGAAACTACATTCATTCTTGTCTTTTGGTCACTCTTATTTTCACTTGGTCTCACCATGTATGGTTTCTTACTTAGATTCCTTGTATGAGAAGTATAAACTAGGTTGGTTACATATTTTAGCTTATTCAATACTAATAAGTTAACCTCTATTTCCTTAAATGTGTGACATAAATCTGTAAATGATAGAAACCTCTTAAATATAATATATACATTTAGAGGTGGAATCAAACTTTATTTGAATGTGTCTTGTGATTCCTTATCTACCATAAGATTCATCATTTTGGATAACATGATATTATATCAAAATACATAATTTGAAATAGGATCAAGTGATTCTTTTTTGAGATGAGCAATTTGATCATATGAAATATTTTCACTAATGTTAGTTCAGAAACATGCAAGGAAAAAATCTGCCAAAAGATTGAACACATGAACTAAATGATGTGGTGATTTCAAAACCATCTAAGAGAATACTCTTTTAAATATCTAGGAAATATCTTGGTCAACAACCTATAATTATGCACATAATCCAAACATGTTATGTGAAATGATCTCAGATGTTGCTTAGGGTCACTTTTCCATCATAAAATATAAGCTTAGGTGTCATAAAACCAATTGGTAAAAGATATGTTAATCCAATGGATTATGAAATAAGGTCTATGAATAAATTCTTGATTATGTTTTGAATCACTTTGTTCCACATGCAACACCTTAGTTTTTAAATCTAAAACAGTCTACATAAGGTATTGTATATCAATAATAAAATGTGTGCTTCTCATTGGTGGTGTACAAAGTGACTGAGTGGAGATTGGCATACTAATATGTTAAAACCCTTGGGTTACCCCCATAGTATATGTTGGTATGAAATTTATATCAAGTGATGTAGATAAAGGAATGGAACAATAGTAGTGTAAGTCTTAGAGATTGTCCTTTAGATGCTTTCAGTATTTCCTATTTGGATTTTTTTTAAACCATTTTAATTTTATTTTGTCTATGTCATCAAATCTATTAACTTATTCTACCATTATGTTGTTATCAACTAGAATCTGAAAATGTTCAACTTGAGTACCACTAAGTCTATCATTTATTCTAAGAGAGGTATAAATAAATTTATTAGATTATACAAAATATGAAATAGAAAGTTGGAAGAATGTTGTTAACAAAGAATTTACCAAATCTAAAAACTTTAATATAGCAATTAGACATAATAAAAATAAGGGAAAAACCCTAGCAACCTGGATGGTTAAGGTTTCTAATGTTCAATCAATAGATGGGTTCACCAATATGTTTTATCAAAATTGGTGATTAAATAAATGTTAATATAATTATTAAAAAAAAATGAGTAAAACTAGAATGTTTAAAATATGTAATAAATACACAAGATTAATTTAGAACTTATTATTTATATAAATATGCTAAAAGGGGAAATTACTAAAGACAAATAACTTTGTTGGCACTTGAATCTAATGATCTATAATAGAAACTATGTGATCAATTATGGGATTGTGTGAGGTCACTATGAATCAAGAACAGGGCTTGATTTAAATGTAGGATAAAGTCAAATTACTCAGACAAGGTTGGCCAACATTTTTGTCTATAGGGAAGAATTCCAGCTTGTAGGCCACACTACCAATTTTCTACAAGATTTGATAAGGACCATAATACTTGGGAGATAACTTATTATACTTTTTTTTTTGTTTCAAGGACATATGCTTATATGGCTGCAATCAAACAAACACCCAATCACCAATTTCAAAATGCCTCTCACTCCTGTGTTGATATGCTTATTGCTTCATTCAATTCTGGGACAAAGCTAAATTTTCACATAAACTAGCAAGGACTTCATGTTGATGTTGAATGTGTTCCTCCAATGAATGTACCTTTGGGTGGGTCTTCAAGGGTGAAGTGAGAGATGGAGGATGGTATCCATATAATTCCATAAAATGAGACATTTTGGATGAACTATGCACTAACTTATTATACCACCATTTAGCTAAGGATAGCCATTGAACCCACTTATCTTGTTTATCTGACACAAAACAATGAAGGTACCCTTACAAACACTTGTTGACTACCTCAATTTGTCCATCAGATTAAGGATGATAGGATGTGCTATGAGCTAATTAGGTTCCCACACATGTAAATAATTCTATCCAAAAATTACTAATGAATATGAGATCTCGATCACTAACAATAATCTTGGGAGTACCATAATATTTTTGAATTGTATCAAGGAAGGCAGAAGCTATTGTACTATCCACCAATGGTTAAGATAAATAATAAAAATTAGCATACTTTATGAGTTTATCCACAACAACCATGATAACATTTCTACCTTTAGATCATGGTAGTCCAATAATGAAATCCATAGATACCTCTTCCCATCATTGACTAGGGATGGATAAGGGTTGTAAAAGACCTGGGGTCTTAATGGTTTCACCTTTATTTTGCTAATAAACCATATATTTAGCCACATAGTTTTGTACATCCCCCTTGAATCCTTTCCCAAAAAACTCCTTCTTGACTATATGATAGTTTTCAAAAACCCTGATGATCACCAAGTGAAGATGCATGAAGTTATTGAAGGATTTTATATTTGAGAAGAGAATTTTAACATAGATATAATCTATGTTTGTACCATAATGCATTCCCCTTCCATGTAAACTTTTCAATCCCATCAAAACCCTACTGTAGATTATTAATCAATGAATGGGTAATACTATCATTCTCCCATTCTACCCTTACTTCCTTCAGCTGGTCTTCCAGACAAATGGTCATGGTATATAACAATGCCTCAATTGGTTCATCTCACCTAGATAATGTATTAGCCACCACATTTTCTTTTCCTTTCTTGTAGACTATTTCAAAATCAAAACCTAACATTTTCATCACCCATTTTTGTTTTTCTTCAGAGGATAATCATTGTTCCAAAAAATATTTAAGGCTATCATGATTAGTCTTTACCTAAAAGTGAATACCTAATAGATAAGGTCTCCATTGTTTGAATGCATGTATAATATCCATCATCTCTTTCTCATAGATGGGTTAGCGAAATCTAGATGCATCACATTCAACCATAAAAAATTTAGAAAAATCTGGATTAGCCAATATTGGGGTGGTGCACATAGCCATTTTCAGTTGTTCAAATGTCTTGGTAGCTATATTAGTCCATTGGAAGGAGTCTTTCTTCAATAAAGAAGTGAGCAGTTCTGTTATAATATCATAGTTTTTGACAAACCTATGATAATAACTAGTTAACCCCAGAAATCCCCTTAGTTTCTTAAGTGTCTTAGGAATTTGCCACTCCATGATGGCTTAGATTTCTTTAGGATCAAATTCTACTCCCTCATGTGATACAATATGACCCAAATATTCCACTTCTTGAACTCCAAAAGCACATTTAGATGGTTTAGCATACAACTGATGTTGCTCAAGAACTAAGAGTACCTGTTTCACATGATGCAAGTGGTCTTCCTAATTTTTGCTATAAATAAGGATGTCATCAAAAAACACAAGTACAAACTTTCTCAAAAATGACCTAAAAACCATATTCATCAAACTCTAAAAGATGGATGGTGCATTGGTGAGACCAAAAGGCATGACCAAAAATTCATAATGGCCTTCATGAGTATAGAAGGTTGTTTTAGGAATGTCCTCTTCATGGATTTAGATTTGATGATACCCAGAGCAAAGATCTAATTTGGTAAAATAAATAGCACCTTGTAATTCATCTAAAAAATCATCAATTACAATAATATGAAACTTATCTTTGATAGTGAACTTGTTGAGCTCTCTATAATCTGGGCACATCCTCCAAGTTTCATCTTTCTTTCATACCATGACTACTAGAGAAGAATATTTACTTTGGCTATGGTTAATGGTACCTTCCTCTAACAACTCTTATGCCATTTTTTTCAATTTTACTCTTTTGGGCATAAGGATATTTGTATGGTTTGATATTGGGTGGTGTACTTCCAAGAATGAGTCTGATGGCATGATCATGAGTATGACTAAGAGGAAGACCTGAAGGCATAGGTCCAAAAATAACTGAATTCTCATCCAATATTTGTTATAACTCAAGATGGGTAAACTCCTTATTTTGTTGGGCATTAATGGAAAATAAGCATGCCATAAATCCTTTATCACCTTTTTTTAGTATCTTGGTCATCTGATGTGAAGTAACCATTTGTGGAGATTTAAATCTTAATCCTTATAGTTTCATTGGCTTGCCTTCAGAATAAAAACACATGAACAGTTCATGAAAATTCATCTCAATAGTACCCAATGTGGTGAGCCATTTTATTCCCAAAATAATATCATTCCCGCCCATAAGAATAGCAAACATAGGAGAATATAGAAAATAGTCCCCCATTTCTAGCTTAATACTATGGCATTTTATACAATAACTAATTATAACACCATCAACAATAATGACTTGAAACTCTAGGGTTGGGTAGATGAAATAATTCAAATGAGTAGCCAACTTACTATTGATGAAATTGTGTGCACTACTTGAATCAATCAACATTGTGACCTTCTATTTCTTAATAAAACCCACCACCTTAAGAGTCTGAGGAGTATAAATAACTACAAGGGCATGGTAGGAGATAGTAGGTTAAAAATCTACAGCTTCATCCTTAGGTCCTTAAAAACCCTCAAAAAATGCCTCATCATCTTCTTCATCCTCATCAGCCCCTTCAATGTAAAATAACCTCTTTTCAGCACATCTATGACCTTTTCTCCATTTATTGTCACAACCATAACACACCCCTTTGGCATGCTTATCCTCAATTTGTTGTGGTGTTAATCTGGTAGGTTGAGGCCATGATGGATTTGAGGTGTGTTCTGACTATTAGTGAAAGGATGATGTTTGATCATCTCTTTTTCTTCTACCAAGTGTGCCTTTGGTATAGCTTCAAATATAGTTGTGGGAGTAAACATATGAACCTCCAATTAAATACTATCTTTTAATCTACCTATAAAATCAGTCAAATTTGGCTCAATGATATCCTCCACACGTAAAGATAGATTTTGAAATTGATGAATATAATCCTTCACAGTTCTTATTTGTCATAGTTTGGATAATTTTTTAAAGTAATTTTCAAAAACATTATCTCGATAATGAGACATCAATTCATTAGAGAATACTAACCATGTAATAGGAGCACCAGTCTTCTTCTTTTGAGCACAAAACCAATGATACCAAATGAATGGCTCAAGTTATAGATACAAAGATGCCACCTTTTGAGAGCTAGGAGTTTGATGTAAATCAAATAGATTTTCAATTTGGGTGATCCAAGTGAGTGGATCCTTACCATCAAACTTGTGCAAGTCTACTTTTGGCAACATCAATTTTATCCCCATATTAGCAGTCTTAGTATTAAGAGGAGGAGGAATAGAAGGAAAAAGTGGAGGGTTATTAAGTGTTAAATGATATGAAAAGGTATCCAAGTGTGTCATGATTTGATGCAACTGATTGTTCATGCCATGAAGCTCCCCTTGCATTATTGATATTTCAGTTTGGACTTGCACATCCTTCTACATTAGGCCATGAAGGTATGATTGGATTTGAGAAATTATATTAGATGATTCAGACTCTATGTCATCCCTAAAGGGGTTTTATGGGTTTCTTGCCCTTTCCCCCATACACGAGTGTTATAACCAACCATACAAATGCTTGAGGGTGAACCTTATTTTACCCCATTGACCTAACTTTGACCACTAAGTTTTTTGAATAATTAGGCCTCAAATCACAAATATCAAAGAATAGACCCAAACTCATTTTTTTCAAGGTTTCCAAAAATATATAAAAAAATTAAAAAATTATACAAATTGTGAGCTATGGAGCAAATTTATTAAAAACACTAAAATGGTGATAATTTTTTTTTAAAAGATCCAAATGAGCTGAAATTTTAATGGAAACTTACTTGAATGATTTTGCAACTCTAGTAAAAAAATTCATGCAAAATTAGCACCTGTTTGCAAGATATATCCAAATTTCAAGATCTAGGGTTTTTGACCTGATTATGGCCCAAATCGATGCTTTGATACTACTTGGAATGATATTAATTTTTCAAATAAGAAGATATACATAAGTATATCACAATTATATGGCATTATATCAGAAAATATGAATAATAGATAAGCCACTTTGAGGGGGAAACCTCCCAAATGCTTTTAATAAGAATGAATACTCAATTATGATTATGAATAGCTAACCCTACCTCTTATATATAGTCTAACAAGGCCATGTTCTACCCATAGGATGACCTACTAAGTATATGAATGCATAGATAAATGTAAAATAATATGTAAAAGGGTTATGCACGCCACAAGTCAACTACACATACACATAGACACGCCAGCGTATTAGACTAGTGATTTAGAACCATGAAATTGAGCATAGGTTAAGTGTGCATAGATGATGGTCACAAGTGAATTTTTTTAGCATTAAATGTTAATTTTAGTGACTAACATTAATTTAAAATAAGGTAAAAAAATCCATTGGGACATATCACTTTTCCCCCTTTGTGGTATTAGAGCAATTATCATTTGTCACTCTCCTATTTGATCTTCTCAACTATATCTTTTTGGGGCATTATGCACCCATGTATCTATTGATATTACATTATTTATACCATGACATCCCATGTCTTTTATACATAGTCACATGGTAGTCATTATATTGGGTACTTTTATTGCTACTTCATGCTCATATTGGGGCATATCATTGTCCCTCTTTACAAGGTACCGTCAGGGAATATCACTTTCCCATCCTTCCCCTATTTCACCCTCACATGGGTTAAAAATTCCTATCATAATTTAAATTATGATATATTTTTATAGTTACATACATGTGTTACAAGTATACTTTCAATGATTAAAATAACTAAGCTTACTTTTCTATATAACACATTGTATGTTTAATAATTTTCTTTTGAGTTGAGTGATTTTTAATACCATCCCTCACCTCAAAATGGGGGTATATGTCTAGACTATCATATCACCAATTACATATTATAAGCTAAACCAGTGAGACCAAGTAAAGCTGATATATATGTATGCATCTATAATCAAGAAGTAAAGTTTTCCCATATGCCAACAAATTTTCTATCGAACCAATTTTTAATTTCAATTTTTAGTATTAATTATAATACTAGAGTTTAAAGAGTGACAGCATGGTTCACATACCATAAGGTGTATATTTTGTTATATATGCACCTTTTTATCAATACATTGATCTACTTGTATGAATTATTGTTTTCTTGCATGTACATTTGAGTTTTTGATATTAAAATGTGGGTGATTCATTTTCAAAACACTTAGAGTTCATCTTCCATCCCTATTAGGTAATTATTAGGTATTTTCTTATTTTTTTTCATTTTGATTTGAATGCATGCATGTACATCAAAGTGTGGCATTATGTAAAGACATAATTTTAGTACAATCCCTGTTGATAATACATGTTTTTGTGCATTTATTTAGTTTCATACATTTTTATATTTTTGGTTCACATTCCCTTATGTTGGACCTTTCATAGCCTTGTGTATTTTTCATTTCCCCATGAACACCTTAAAGTTGTCAGTTGTTTGTATTAATATCCATTCAGTCATCCTAAGTCCCACTTGATCTATGTTTTTGGTCTTTTCTTATCATGACAACAATCAATGGTGGTTGATTTTAGTCACCTACCTTTTTTGAATAATTTGCACCATGTACTGATTTCAAATGATTTAATTATTGGTTCTCACTATTTTCCGTGGTTGATCTCCATGAGAATGTTTCTTTATGGAGCCCATAAGTAAAAATGTACCTTAATTCATTAGTATATCTTGATCATTAATTAATATCCTTCATTGAGCTTCACATTGATTACATACATTACACATTTTTAAAGGAGCCTACACATTGATCATATTATGCCTAACATATCATCTATTGAAGTATTTTGTGTACACTCTTATACCAAAATAAGGTTGCATCATGGAGCTTATAATTTTATTCGATTATCTAAGAAGAAGAGTTTAACTCATTTCTCACATTTGGGTTGGGAATGCATTCAAGCACTATAACTACATTGAATCCTAATTATGATCGTGTGGGATATATAGCTTCAACACTCAATGGGACCTAGGATATTAACCTTTCACATATTATATATTGTTTTGACATTATGATGAATCTAGTTTACATCAAAGGAGAATTGATTCAGAGGATTACACATAAATTATACCAAGCAAAGGAGTTCCCATACCTATGTAGTTTATGAAGTATTTCATAACATTTTAGATCCCAAGGATCAACAAGACCATAATCATAGCAACTTTTACATAATCAGTTAGCTTTGATCATTAACTATCAATAATTATGGTTTACCTCTAATTAGTAATGGTCAATTCTAGTCATCCTTAGAAAACACAATTTACTGTCAAGGTTCCAACCTGCATAATCTCAAAGCTTGTTTTCCAACATCAAAAGTCTTTGTTAGAGTTTAAGTTAGATTAAGGTGCATGTCTCTCTTTATCCATATTTATTTTAATTCACTATCATGCTTCTTTCTAGAAATGAAGCTCTTCATTTCTTCCTCCACTAATTTTAGCCTTGCTCCATACTTCTTCTTTGCTTGAGATTTATGTTCTTAACTAGGTTTACTTTGCCATTCTTCGACCCCCTTGGTTTATATTACTTACTTTATTGCCTTCACCCTTGCCCCTTTAATTATTGATCCCATTAGAAAGGTTTGTATGTTATATATTTGTTATGTATTTTTCATGTGTTTCAACCCTTAGGTACTATATATCCAAGCATGCAATTGGGTTCAAGGTATCACTCTAGCTAGGGGGATTTGGAGGTCATCAACCCCTTAATTAGGGTTTCAAAGGTGGGATCCCCCAAGAAAAATATTTTGGGAACAAATTCACATTTTTGTGATCTTGTAGGCATTTTTACCTATAGTAATAAATATGGGTAGTTTTATGACCCATATTTTTATGGGAAATTTTTATGGGTTGTATTCTTGATCCATTATTTTGGTACTCGTGGTATTGTAAGACTACTTACATAGTTACCTAGTGATGTGCCCATATATAATCACACATGCAATAAGGGTAAAGTAGAACTGAAAAGTACATTATTTTATTGTAAAATAATTAATACAATAGTATAAATAAGTGTCAACACTAAAAATTTGCTTCCAAAAATCAATTATCATTAGTTTAAATATTATAAATAATTTTATGTAAAGTGTAATTAGTAGTAGTGTCTATTAGAAGATATTAGTGCCTACCAAAGAATAACGATGCTCAACATATAATGTCATAAATTAAAAAGTGAATATTATATGGTAACAGTCAAATTAGTTTAGGGAATGTTTTAAAAATTATGATCTATGGTAAAATATTTGTCATAAATGGTCATTTTAATGTCAAGATATCACTATCATGGTAAATAGGTCAATAGGGTCAAGGTAGTCCTAAATAAATAATATTTTATTTGTAATGATTCTAAAAGATTGACATCATAAATATTTTGTAAGTATTTGATCTATTATTATGAAAATTTTAGGAAATATTAGGTGAAATATAGAAAATGTTTGATCTATTATTAAGAAAAGTCCAGGAAATATTACATAAAGTCTATTATTAGGTGACTAGGAGGGAATTATATTTTGTAGTTTGTGCCATGTCAAAATTAATCCTACCTAATATTGGTTTGAGAGGATTCATGTCTTATCTTGGGATGAGTTGGAAGGACTTGATCTTTTTATAAAAGGATGCATACCCTCCCCTTACATACATAAAAGGAGACATAGAACAAAGAACAGACAAGGGGGAAATAAGGATAACAAGGAAAATAATCCTAAATTCTTACAGTTAGAGTGTCAATGAAGCTATTGGATTTTATAAATGTGAATTTTCTCTAAGAAAGGATATTGGAAGGGATAGTGAGTGGATTCCATGTGTAGGTGGTAATTCTTGATGGAAGCTAGATTCACTTTTTGGTTGAGATTGTACGCACATAATCCTAATAACACATATTTTTGATACATTTTATTATTATATAAATTATTTTTTCCATTTTTATTATTACCCATGTATTATGTTATCAAATTATCTCCATAATCATAGCACCACAACCAAGTTGTACATTTATAATATAATTATAGCACAAGGAGTTCCTGATGAAAGATTTCTTGACTGTTGGATTGGGTTGATAGGAGCTTATTATGCTAAGTTTATTCCCTTAAGTATTTCCCATGTGAAATATTATGTACTATGTAATATTATGTGTGTAATTTATCCTATTTATTTTTATCCTAGAGATTTGATTAGTATTGCTTCTCTTGTATTGGTTTATCAGTCATTTTTTATATTTACTACACATATTTCCTAAACATGACAACATATACATATATCAGGGTCATCTACCCTAGCTTGCATTGAGTTTTAAGGGAAGTTTTTAGTATGAATCCTCCTCTTCTTGCTTCTTATCACTTTTGACCCTTGTATTTCTTCCTTATTTCCTCATATTTTCTCCCCTTGGCTTGTTTCTTGCTTGATTAAGCTTTCCTCTGTTATTCTTACTTGTGCCCCTTGGTTTCCTCCTTATTTGGTCCATTATTCTAGAAAAATCATAAAAGTGAAAAAAAATTAAAAAATATATTTACCTTTATCTTTGTCAATTTCATGATTACACACAGTTATATATCATGTGTATCTTCTTATACTAGATGTTTACATACCCATTATTACGTCCCTTCTTCTCATGGTATCTTTTGAGATAGATGTAGTATATATAAGTTACGTATGATCATGGATTTACATATGCTTTTAAACTTAATTCATGAATGCTCAAAGTCATTCTCACATTGGAGGCATATCTATACTGGGGGCATATTTTTAATGGGTCTTAGGTTTTATCCTTCATACTTTCCATTTTTCATATAGCATTTTATATTATTATTTATACATATGTTGAACTATCTTACATCTTGTGTGTTATGTTACATGGATACATTGTGTGTGGTTGTGTGTGTTTTTTTCCATGTCTTGTCAAGTATTTTATGAGGATCCTCTAGCCATCATGTTATGTCATTAATTGCTTGTGGGTCACATTATTTATTAGATGGTTAAATTTACTATGTATAGTTATATAATTGTGTGTGATTGTATTTATTATATTATGTGATGTCATATGCTTGGTGCTTTGATCCACATCATTCACACTACTATTATTGGTATATTATGCCTAATTTTTCCTATTTTACCATGGTCTCTACCATGCATCTACTAGGGCATATTACTATTGTATGTGTGCTTCATTTTTATATCTCAACCTCCTAGGGACATTATTTCATTGGCATATATCACTTGTACCTCTTTGTAGTTACATCAAAGCATATAATTTGTCACTTTCCTTATCGAGCTTCTCAACTACATCTTTCCATTAGGGGATTGATGTACCCATGTATCTATTAATCTTAAATTTATTATATTAATATGTCTCATGTAATTTATACACATAGTCACATGGTAGACACTATATTATGTACTTTAATTACTATATCTTATCCATATTTGGGCATACCATTATCCTTATTTATAGGGTACCATTGAGGAATATCACTTACCCCTCCCATCCCTTATCCTATCATACTATCACATGGGTTACATATTCCTTTTGAGCCTTACATGATGATATATTTATATAGTTATATACATGTGTTATAAATTTACTCACAATGATTAAAATAACTAAACTTACTTTTTATGTTACATATGGTACCTTTAATCATTCTCTTTTGGGATAAGTAATTTGAAAAACCATCCCTCACCTCAAAATGGGGGAATTTATCCAAAATATCATGCCACTAGTTAAATATTATAAGTTGAACTAATGTGACCAAGCAGAGCTAATAGATATGTCTACTTATCTGATCAAGAAGTAAAGTTTGCCTATATGCCAAATAAAAATCTGATAAACTGATATAGGGGCATCCCATGATGACCCCAAATTGATTCATTTTTGGTCTTAATTTGATTAATTATGTGTCATATAGTTGATATAAGTCATGGTTAGTCCATTTATGGAGTATATATTATCCATTGGTGCATAGAATTCAAATTCTAGAGTTTCTCATCAAAAACACCATTTAAATTTTTGAATTTGCCACAGTCATATCTAAGGACTTTTGTGCATTTATGGAGGTGGAAATATGTATAGGTGTGACTAAGTGTCTAAACATTGTAATATACCCTTCATAATTCCATGGTTTTGTTATCTTGATTCAAGATACACTATATTATGTGGAATTCAAGTTAATACAATGTAATTGAAAGAGGTTTCCACGTAGGCAAGGGTCAAGAATTAGTTATGCCACTTCTTTAGGTTTATTGGAGTAAGTTTTTTTAGGTAGATGATTGAATAAATTTGAGTAGAGAAGGTAATGGAACAAGTTTTGTATGAAAAAAATGAAAATTTTGAATGTTGATGGCAACTCTGTTGTATAATGAAAGTTGGCAGACCCTGTTTGAGGTCTTTATTATTATAAACAGTTGAATGTGTTTTGGAAATGATAAAATAATTAATGTGTAGTTTTTTTAAGTATTATTTTAGGTAATTTAATGTGATTATTGAATAAGATTCTTAAAATAATCCAAGAAAACAAGTAAACCCCTGTTATTTTGAATAAAGGAAAATGCAGACCTTTTGATGTCAAGGTTGTTGTTACTGTCAATATATGCATTTGATAAGTAAAAGAATGAGATTGACATTTGTGTTAAAGAATGTTTGATTTATTTATGCATATATTATTGTAATAAAAAATAATAATAGTTATATACAAAGAGAGAACCACTATTTGGTGGTAATCAGTCACAAACTATGTTCTATGAGATTCCTAATTTGAGTGCAAATTGTGTTTCTTGAGTTTATTGGTTAAAGGTATTTAGTGATTGATCTAAATTTTTATTGAGTTGAATGTGTTTATAATGCTATGATTTGGATTAATCATAATGAAATTAATTAGTGTTTAAATATGATTACAAATAGACTTATATTCCTCTGTTCTATGATGGTTGTTTTGACAATGGACTATGTGTTGGATTCTTGAAGAGTCAATGTCAAGAAGTGATCTACAAGAGTTATAAAAAATTTGATTAAGGAGGTTTGAGTTCCTTGAATGTTTTTTGTAGTTATTGTTTAAGTAAATAATGATTTAGGTGGTTACAACCATGTTATAGACCTATAACCAAGCATTAAAAAACATAGTCATGAATGCTTTAGAGATGAAAAGTGTGATAGAAGATTGAAAATTAATATCTAAGGACTGAGGAAGGTAGTATATGGTTATACATACCCTAAAAAATAATTTGGAATCTTTGAAACCATTCCTAATAGGTAATTTGTAGTCTCTCAAGTCTTATTAAGACAAAGTAAACCCTAAACTAGGGTTTGGGAGGTTTAGGTATTTCAAACCATTGAAAAATTCCACAAGCGTGTAATATAAGGTATTTTAACATGTCTTAATTGAATAACATAATTCCATATGGTGTACAAATGTATAAGTATGGATTTTGAGGTTTTATTGTACTCTTAACCTAGAAGACACTTAAAGGGTAAATCATAAGGTTAAAAGAGTTAGTAAAGTGGATAAAAGGATTAGTTAAGGTATGAAACTTTAATGTTAGTGAGATTTTGGAAAAAGGTAAATGTATTAGCATTTTGTTTTTAGATTTATGAAGGTACAATTCCATACCAGGATAGAAAACCCATAAATAGGGCTACAAAGAAGCTATAAACTGAGTGCAGGGTTATGTAGAAAAATGAATTAAACTTAATAAAATAATTGGAAGTGTTAGTGAGTTGATAAAAATGAAAATGAGGGTAATGACACCTCCTTGAAATCAAGACCAAAGTATTTGAAAGGTTAAGAAACAAAGTGAAATTTGTAAACCATTGCATGAAGAGTGAATTCAAAAACCATTGTCAAAGGGAGTTGGATTAAGAAATAAAGGTCAAGATCTTTTATTTTTACATGTTCTACATCATTTTGGTATCAGAGCTTAGGGAAAAATTTTGTGGATTATTGAAAGGATTAATAATGTGACTTGATGTACATTACAGCATAGGTAACTAGGTATAGTGATCCATGGAGAGAGCAAGCAAAGAAGATGATATGGTCAAGCAAATATTACACCAGGTGAACCAGCTGATTACTCCATTTATGATGAGAATATAGGCTATATAGGATAATCTCAGGAGGAGAGAACAAAGAGCAAAAAGAGAAAGAGATGATAGGCATCAAGGTGAGCATTTGCAAGCAAGGATAGATGAGAGAGTAAATGAAGAGGTGGTACAAGAGAGACCACATGAACATGTAGTATCAATTCAAGATGGAATGGGACAATACCATGCAAGAGAGATTGGGCCATTGGTAGTTGATAGATTGAGGAGAGATTAAGGTCCATTAAGATAAAGACCAAGACAGAGATTTCATGGGCAATGTTGGATTTGTCATAGAGATGGACACAGGGTAGCAAAGTGTCCAAGAGGTATGAATAGTAGTATTCAATAGTAGAGAGTGAGAGAGATGAATGAGGAGAGAATACATGAAAATAATGAGTCATTTCTCATGAGGAGAGTCTTAATATAGCATAAGCAGCACATGGAACCAATCCAAAGGAAGAGCTTATTCAAAAGCATATGTAAGGCCCATGGTAAGGTATGTAATTTGGTTATTGATGGTGGTAATAATAACAATATAGTTTCATTAGAGATGGTGTAAAAGTTAATTTTGAAGTGGATGCCACATCTAAAACTATACACAATTGCATGGGTTCAGAGAGGACACCATATACTGGTAAGTGAACAAAGTTGGGTTGAGTTTTAGATAGGTGGATATAGATATAGTGTATTATGTGATATTATGGCTATAGATGTGTGTCATGTGTTACTAGGGAGGCCATGGTAGTATGATAGACATGTCATACATGATAGGAAGGAAAATACAGATGCCATTAAGCAAGATGGTGAGGTATGTGTACTATTACCCTTGAAAGGTGAAGAGGGAAGAAAGGATGAAAGACTTATGATGATGAGGTAGTGTTGGAATCAAGATATAAAAGGTTTAGGATTGGTTAAGGTACCAAAAAATAAAGTGAAGAGTCAAATAAGACAAGAATACAATCATGGTAGCCAATTCCATGAAAGAGAGGATAGCAAGATCGATTTTGACATAGAAGCTGAGATGGAAAGGAGATGGTTTGGAATGAACACCAAACAAGTAAAGAAGAAAGAAGATAAATTTTATAAGAAAGAGGTAGCCCATGAGGAAGCCATGAAGGCTTCAAATGTTATTTCTAATATGTTGATTTGTGATAAAATTATAGGTATAGATCAGGAATCAAAAGAAGGAATGGTTGAATATTTGTAAAAGAGAGTTGAACAAGAAGAGAAAGTCAAATAATTGAGCCTTATAAAACAGTCCCATGAGATACATTAAGAAGAAGAGATAATCAAAGAGAGTATGTAGCCCATGGATTTTTAGGGGTTAGAGATCATTCAATATGTTGAAGAGATACAACAACAAAATAAGCATGTATATGAGTATGAGGTAATCAAAGGATAATCACAGGTAGTGCATGAGATAGAATGGGTAACACAAGGAGTATTGGTGAAGGAAGAGGAATGCACATTTTTAGTATTGGTTGATAATGGAGTAAAGAAGAATATGTATCATTTTTAAGAAAAGGAAAATTGGAGTACACCTGCATGGCAAGAAGAAGAAGAATGTAGTAGATGTGTTTTGCTTAACATTATTATTTCATGTGCAGGTATGAAGGTGAAGTAAAGGAGGCATAGATATGGGGCCCAAGGGAATGTGCACCTCTATGAAATACAATTGGAGTTAGATAACTTCAATATGAGTTCAATGCATGAAGGTAGCAGCATATACCAAGTGCATCATTCTATACATGTGGCAAAGATTCCTTGACTTGGTAGTATGATGCAGGGGCATCCCATGATGACCCAAAGTTGATTAATTTTTGGTCTTAATTTGGTCTATTAGGTTTCATATAGTTTATATAGGTCATGGTTAGTCCATTTTTGAAGTATAGATTGTCCATAAGTGCATGGAATTCAAATTCTAGAGTTTCTCATCAAAAACACCATTTGAAAATTTGAATTTGCCAAAGTCATATGTAGGGACTTTTGTGTGCATGTATGGAGGTGGAAAAATGTATATGTGTGACTAAGTGTCTAACATTGTAATATTTCCTTCATAAGTCCATGGTTTTTTTTATATCTTAATTCAAGATACATTATATCATGTAGAATTCAAGTTAATACAATGAATTGAAAGAGGTTTCCACATAGGCAAGGGGCAAAAATTAGTTATGCCACTTCTTTAGGTTTTTTGGAATCAATTTTTTTAGGTAGATGATTGAATCCATCCTAAAAGAGAAGGTAATGGAATAATTTTTGTATGAAAATTTTGAATGTTGATGACAATTCTACTATATAATAAAAGTTGGCAAACCCATTTTGAGGTCTTTATTATTGTAGACAATTGAATGTGTTTTGGCAATGATAAAAGAATGAATGTGTAGTTTTTTCAAGTATTATTTTAGGTAATTACATGTGAGTATTGAAAAATATTCTTGAATGAATCCAAGAAAATAAATAAACCCCTATTATTTTGAATAAAGGAAAATGCAGACCTTTTGAGGTCAAGGTTGTTGTTGCTACTAGTATATGCATTTGATAAGTGAAGGAACAAGATTTAAATTTGTGTTCAATCATGTTTGATGGATTGATTCATATATATTATTTTAATATAAAAAATTTAAGAGTTATATATAGAAATAGAACCACTATTTGGTGGTAATCAATCACAGACTCTATTCTATGAGATTCTTGATTTGAGTGCAAACTATGTTTCTTGAGTTTACTAGTTAAAGGTATTTAGTGATTGATCTAAAATTTTCTTATTTGAATGTGTTTATAAGGTTATTATTGGGATTAATCACAATGAAATTAATTGGTGTTTAGATATGATTACAAATAGACTTATATTCCTCTATTCTATGATGGATGTTTTAACAATGAACTGTGTGCTTGATGTTGTGTATAAAGTGCAATGGAATATGGAAACAAAATGTTATTGAGGATATTTATAGTAGGTGGTGGTTATGATTTCCATATATATTGTGGATAATACGTATGCATGCAGATAGATGTATAACTAAACCTTATTTTCCTATAGTTGTATGTCTTAACAGTGGATAGTGTGTTGGATTCTTGAAGAGTCAATGTCAATAATTGATCTAAAAGAGTTCTATAAATGTTGAGTAAGGAGGTTTGAGTTCATTTAATGTTGTTTGTAGTTATTTTTTAAGGAAATAATGATTTAGGTGATTAAAACCACATTACAGACCTATAACCAGGCATTAAAAAGCACAGTCATGAATGCTTTAGAGATGAAAAGTGTGACAGAGGATTTAAAAGTAATTTCTAAGGATTGGGGAAGGTGGCATAGGGTTATATAGACCTTAGAAAAAATACAAGACTTTAAACCATTCCTAATGCCCACAATGGCAATTTTTAGTCTCTTGAGTCTGACTGAAACAAAGTAAACCCTAAACTAGAGTTTAGGAGGTTTAGGCATTTCCAATTATTTAAAAATTTCACAAACTTGTAATATAAGGTATTTTGACATGTTTGAACTGAATAAAACAATTCCAAATAGTGTACAGATGTATAAGTACATATTTTGAGGTTTAAATGTACTCTTAACCTAGAAGAGACCTAAAAGGGTAAACAATATGGTAAAAAGAGTTAGTAACATGGCTAAAAGGATTAGTTAAGGTCTACAACTTTGAGGTTAGTGAGATTTTGTAAAAGGGTATCTATATCAACATTTTGTTTTTATATTTATGAAGGTATAATTCCATATCGAGATAGAAAACCCATAAATAGGGCTATAAAGAAGGTATAAATTGAGTGCAAGGTTGTGCAGAAAAAGGAATTGAACTTAATAAAAGAGTTGGAAGTGTTAGTGAGTTGATAATAAGGATAATGAGGGTAATGAAACCTCTTTGAAATCAAGATAAAATTATTTTAAAGGTTAAGAAACAAAGTGAAATTTTTAAACCATTGCATGAAGAGTGAATTCAAAAACCATTGTCAAAGGCAGTTGGACTAAGAAACAAAGCTCAAGATGTTTTCTTTGTACATGCTCTGCATCACAAACCAATTTTCAATTTTAGTTATAGTACTAGAATTTAAAGAGTGACAACATGTTTTGCATATCACCAAGTGTATTCTTTCATACACTTATTTTTTATATTTATTTTATTTTATTGCATATGCACCAATTTATCTAGACATTGATCTACTTGCATGCATTCTCAATTTCTTACATGTACATTTAGTTTTTATATTAAAACATGGGAGATTCATTCTCATGATTTTCATACTTCATCTTCCATCCCTATTAGGTATTTTTTAGGTATGTGCTTATTATTTTTTTACTTTGATACACATGCATGCACATCAAAGTGTGGCATTATGTAAACACCTACTTTTGGTACAAACCATGTTGTCACTATGTGTTTTTCATGTTTTTGTGCACTTGGTTCATTTGTATACATTTGGCTCTTTTTGGTACACTTTCCTCACACTGGACTTCTCATAGCCTTGCCTCTTATGCATTTCCCCATGAACACCTTAGATTTTTTAGTTGTCTAAATCAAGATCAATTAAATCATCCTAAGTCTGGCTTGATCTATGTTGTTGGGTATTTTATTATCATGAACGTAATCAATGGTGGTTGATTCTAGTCACCTCCCTTTTTTGGATCATTTATGCCATGTATTGGTTTATCATGCCTTGATTATTGATTCTCTCTATTTTCCATGGTTGGACTCCATATGAGTGTTTATTTATCAATCCTATATATACAAATATACCTTAAGTCATTCATAGATCTGGATTATCAATAAATATCCTTCATTGAGTATATCATTTGCACATTTTCCATGGAGCCTAAACATTGATCATTTTAAGCCCCCATCATTTATTTAAGTCTTGTGCCTACCCACTTGTACCAAAATAAGGTTTTATTATTCATTATGGAGTATATAATTGCATTTGATTATCTATGGAGAGTAATTGAAGTCCTTTCATGCATTTGGGTTGGGAACATTTTCAAGTGTTATAACTACATTAAGCCATGATTTTAAACATGTGAGATATGTAGATGCAACCCTCAAGGGGATGATAACCTTACACCTATTCTATATTCTTGTGACATTATGGTGTATTAGGTTTGCATCAAGGTAGAAGTGATTTTGAGGACTATACATAAAAATATTAAAATCAAAGACAAATTCCCATACCTCTATTGTTATTGAATCATCTCATAAAGTTTTAGACCTTGAGGATCAACAAGACCATAATCATAGTAACTTTTCATAATCATCTAGATATTACCATAATTAGTCAATGATTATGGTTTGTTTGTAATCAAAACTTATTGATTCTAGTCAACCTCAAAAACATAGTTTGTTTTCAAGTTTTCAGTATACACAGACTCGTAGCCTATTTTCCAACACTAGAAGTCTTAGAGTTAAATCAAGTTAGATTAAGGTAAATATCTCTCTTTATCCATATTTATTTCAATTCACCATCATGCTTCTTTATAGATTTTCATTATTTCCTCCCTTGATTTTCTCCTTGATCCATGCTTCTTCTTTGATTGAGATTTATGTTCTTGCCTTGGTTCACTTTTCCATTATTCTAACCTATTGGTTTATGTTAATTTATTTATTGCCTTGGTATTTTCCCCTTTGATTATTGATCCCATTCCAAAATCCTCCTCTTCTTGATTCTTCTTGCCTTCACCCCTTGGCTTTCTTATTTGTTTCAGCATGATTTCACTCCTTGGATTGTTTCTTGATTGATTAAACTCTCATTTTTTCTTCTTCCTTCCATCCATTTATTTCATCCTTGGTTCATTCTTATATAAAAATCATAAAAATGAAAAAACATAGAAAACCATAAACATCCTAAATTTATTTACCTTTATCTCCATCAATTACACGGATACACATTATTATATATCACATTTATCTATATATTCCATATGTTTACATACCCATTAATAAGTCTATGCTTCTCATGATATCTTGTGAGAAGGATGTAGGATATATAAGTTACAGGTGATCATGAATTTACAAATGTTTGCAACTTCATCCACACCCCCACTTGGAGCCATTATCACATTGGGGGAATACTTATAATGGTGGCATATGTTTTGTGCGTCTTAGGTTTCATCCTTCCTACTTTCCATTTTTCATTTAGAGTTTTATATTTTTGATTATACATATTTTCTTCTAGATTACATCTTGCTTACAAAATTTCATTTTCTTGCATGTACATTCGAGTTTTTGAGATTAAAACATGGGTGATTCATTCTCAAGACATTTATAGTTCATTTCCCATCCCTATAAAGTAATTTTTATGTATTCACTTATTTTTGTTTTAATTTGTTCCATGCATAAACATTCACATAAAATTATGGAATTGTGTAAAAACCTAATTTTGGTACAATACATGTTATCACTACATTTTTTTCATGTTTTTGTGCACTTGGTTCATTTGCATACATTTGGCTCCTTTTGGTACACTTTTCCTCACACTATACCTATCATAGCATTATGTCTTATAAATTTCCCCATGCAGACCTTATATTTCTCAATTATCTTCATCAAGATCTATTTAGTCATCTTAAGTCCAGTTTAATCTATTTTTATCAGTCTTTTATTATCATGATTATAATTGGCATTGGTTGATTCTGGTCACTTACCTTTTTTGGATCATTTATTCCATGTGTTCATTTCTCATTCATTGATTTCATTTCTCACTATTTTCCATGGTCAACGTCCATGTGTATGTTTCTTTATGGATCCTATATATACAATCATACCTTAAGTCATTCATAGATTCTGATCATCAATCAATCTCTTTCATTGAATTGCACATTTAGTGTATCCTTTAAAATTTTGTCAAGGATCCTATGCATTGATCATATTATTTCCCCATAATCTATTGAACTATTATTCCTACACACTCATGCCAAAATAAAATTGCACTATGGAGCATAAAATTGCATTTGATTATCTAGGAAGAGGAGATGAAGTCTTTCTCTCAAAGGTTGGGGACACTTACAATCACTATAACTATATAAATCCCTTATTATGAGCATGTAGGATATGTATTTTTAACCCTTAATGGATCTCAGGTACTAAACTTCCATGTCTTCTATGTTCTTGCAAGATTATGGCAAATTAGGGTTACATCAAAGGATAATTGATTCAGAGGATAACACATAACAATTATGCCAAGAGAAGACATATTCGTATACCTCTTTTGTTTCCAAAGCATCTCATAAAGTTAAAAAAACCCAAGGTCAATAGGGATATATTCATATCAAATTTCCATACTTTTGGCTAAATTTGACCATAATCGCTTGAAAATTATGGTATATCTTCAATTTCTAGTGGTTGATTTTGGTCATCCTCATAAAACACAACCTACTTTTAGGGTCCCAGTTTGCATAGTATCAGATCCTATTTTCAAACATCATATGTATTAGTTAGAGTTAAATTAAGTCATATTAAGGTACACATATCTCTTTATCCATATTTGTTTCAATTCACCATGTTTATCAATCATTCAATCTTTCAATTCTCAATTTTAGGACATTAGGCAAGTCTTATTTACTAATTTTTTTTTATTTACATAGATTTGCTTTGTGTTATTGTTTTACATAGGTGGTTTAGTATAATATACCTTTGATACCCAAATTAATAAATCAAGGGGCATGATTATTAAATTATGTTTAAAAACTAATTAACCTATTACACATGCCCCTAATATTTAAGTTTCAAATATGGTTTTGAATCTAAGGAAAGAGAGAAAAGTTTGTTTTGTATGTTATAGGTGTCATAGTGCAAATGAATTGAATATATATACCAAGGAAACATAATCATCAAATTAGTCTCATGATTTTTTATCAGTTGTATGGACTGTGCATGGTGCTTTGTATATATCCACAATGTGTGTGCTACTTTGTATAATGGAATGTGATCACCATCAAATTTATAGGCAAATTTATTGTCACTTTTGGGTGAATATTTTTACATTTAGATTCAAATGGCTATATCTCAATCTCATGATATTCAATATATGCATCTAAATCCTATGTGAAGACCCTCCTAGATTTTAAAATTATCAATTAGGTATAATATTGTTTTGCCTCTAAACCTTATGTTGGATCTATGGTTATGGGTCTTAATTAAGAGATGTCTTACACCATGCAACCCTTAGAATACACATTAGAATATGCAATTAAATGCATAAAAACACAACTAAAATATTTATTAGATTTTAACTACAGGGATTAAAATAGTAATATACAATAACAATAATCATATCATAATGAAATGCATTACAACATTAGATTCATAGGTATTTGCTTGTTAACTCACACTCTTTACAAGTTTATCTTCTTCTTAAAATAATCACTCAAAGTATTCTCAATATATAATTCTCTATCATCAAACATCCATCTAACTATCAACTATCCATCCCACTTACATTAAGTGATTTACAACCACTAATGGAATTTAACACACCCTAATGCACCACAAGCATTAAAATTCAAATACAATTCTAATGCACCTTACCAAATTACCACTTTATGCATCATGGCCTACTACATCACATGAAATATTAAATGAATCCTTCATAGTTTCTCATGATCCAATAACTTAAATGCAACAAATGTTTCTCAAACACATCACAAGAACATATACACCCAACCAACTGAACATAAATAAATTCACACAAATTCATAAGACTTTAAAACTTATAAATGTGTGAAAACGTTTTTGTTATGATCCATATCTCTATTACAAACTTTATCACACATTAACACAAGCTCTCTAAATGAATCATAAATCATATTTGTACTTATGTGGTGAAGAACCAACTCTTCCAAGAACACTCACCAACATTGATTCTTTTTCATAAAATAATCAACCCATGTAGTGACCCAAATGAAAGATTCAATGTTATATAATATATGGCATACTTCTATAATTGCTTCACATATCACTGTAAGAATATGTTTGCATAAAATAATAGCATCACTTTTTTTTCAAAACTTCAAACTATTATTTAAACAAACAATAATTATAATTATGTGCAACAATAGATGCATTGAATGTTACAAACAATATACATATGCACACTTGTAGGATACATAAAAAAATATAACAATTCTTACACACAATTTTGGATTTTCCAAAGTTACAAAAAAAGACATGTGTAATAAAACTATTGCACAAAATAGCACCTAGTCAAATTCCATAAACTAACATTTTTTTTTGGGTGATCCAAGATTACATGTGAACCCGAATACTCTTACATCATACACCTTGGGTAACAAAATAAACATGAGATCCTAATCATTCACCTTCTACAATTTTTTCTAATGGTGCTCCTTATTTTGGAACATTTGATGTGTTAATCCATGTTACATCTTTAATTCCTCAGCATTTCCACTTTGTTAGATATTTTATATATTCTTTTTTGTGCATAGTATTTCCAACTCACATGTCAATCATTAGTTTCACATCATTTTAATCATTTTCTATCATTTGTGCTACCCATTCCATTTATTCAAAATCTATGTTTGTGATTTCACTACTCTATCCTTTATAATGTGGATACAAATCAGCCACATTGAAAATAGGCAATATATCAATCCCTTTAGGTAACTCTATTTCATATGTGTTTTTTGTAAAATTTAATGAAACTCTACATGACCCAATATTCTTCCATTTCAACTTATCATGAGTTCCTTTTGCACATCTCTCTTTCCTCAAGTGTGCCAAGACTAAATCTCAAACCTGATATTCTACTTCTCTTCTCTTTAGATCTGTGCACCCTTCATACTGTGCACTACTTTTCTACAACTATTTGTGTAATTTCTTAAGCACTTGTGACATATTTTATATTAAATCCTCTAATTCAAGGATTTTTATTCTCTTTTTTGATGTCACGTATCTCTGCAACTCCTCTTGGACTTGATGTATAAATAATCTAAAATGGTGTCTTCCTTATACTCCAAATCACTGACTTATTATATGCAAACTCAGATTACACCAAAATATTATCCCATATTCTTAGCTTACCTTCAATTAAACATCTCAAGAGATTACTCGAACCCTTATTGACTTCCTCTATTTATCCATCTATCTAAGGATGGTACATTGAACTAAACTACAACTTAATGTTCAAATTCTTCCATAACATCCTCCAAGAATGTACATTAGACTTTACATCTATGTTTGATTCCTACTATGTGACAAATCATGTATCTTCTCAATTTACTTTCCTAAAAACAAGTTAACAATGTTTGTCACATCACTAATCTTCTTGCAAACAACAACATGTGTCATTTTTGATATTTGTCCATAATCACAAATATGGAATCATTTCCTTTTTAAGTTATAGGAAAACCTAAAACAATATATATATTTATATCAAATCATGGTTTCTTTATAATATGAAATGATTGATACATCCATGTATTTTGAATTCTCCCTTTCACTAGTTGGAAAAATATACACTTAAACATATTTACACACATCCACACTCATTCACAGACAAAAATAGTTATCCACTACTTGTGCTAGTGTTTTTTCACAACCAAAATTACCTGCCAAAACTCCACTATGCTTTTCCTTGATCAAATATTTGTGTAATGAACCTCTCAATAAACATAACTAATCTCCTCAGAATAACAATCTGTCTATAAATAAATAATCTAACCATGATGTCATATCTCCAGTCATTAGTTCTACACATGCTTTCCATATTTCTTGAAAATATTCATCATTTCATATTGGTATTTCATAAGATAAAATTTAATGACTTAAACTCTTAATTAATATAATATAATAACTCTTCTGCTCAATTCATTTGCAACTCTATTTGATTTTCCACTCCTATGTTTCAACAAAAATGAATATTTCTATAGGAATTTGATGCGATCATGGTTAGAAAGTCAAATGAAGAATTGCCTTAGATCACACATCCAAGTATAATACACACACTCATATGAAAATCTATAAATAAAATCTCTAATTTATATTATTATGAAAATAAGATTACATATATACCCTCATATAGCTTAAGTTAAGGGCTAGGCTAGAATTACAAGCTATAAAGTGCAAGCTTTTGATTACGATAAGGGGGCCTCTTTTTCTCTCAAAACTCCTAGCACCCACTAAAGGATACATGCCTTCTCACTCATGAACTTTATAATTATCTATATTTATATGAAATTTTATAGAATATTATCCAGGCTCTAAGCTTGATTTCACTCAATGTATGTCTTCTCTCTATCTAGATTTTGATAAAATTTCCCCTAAAGCTCTTGGGCAAGTTTTCCATATTTTTTCTAGAGTCTCCTTCTTGGATAATATCATTACTAATATGGGCCATGGCATTCCTTTATATATCAATTAGGTTTATGGATGATTCTTCCTTGACCTTCACTATCATTCTTTAAATGTAAATATATAGGCTTGTTTTTAGGTATAACTCCTATGAAAATTAGGTTTATTTTTCGCAACTACCTGTCATACAAGTCTTTTAAATTTGAATTCACTAAATCGCACCTTTGGAACTTTCTAGTCTTTCAAGTAATTAGCTAAGAGTCTACATTGGCTAGTCATATATCCATATGGTTCAATTATCAAGTTTGAACCAAATTTGTTTATTACTTGTTACTCTACCATAGTTTCAATTTTTATCAAATTGATCCTATTGTGCATATTCTTTCTACCCATGCATTAAGGTTTCATTACACATCTCTTTGTGTCTTACATATTATTACTCAAGTGACTATTATGTAAAGATAATTATGAACCAATTATGCTTGGGCCTTAATACCTTATGAAACTATGCACGATTCACCTTACATCCTATACAAAATGAAACTTCAGCCAAAACAAAACTTTTTCATTCTTATGCTCATCCACTGCATGATTGTTTCACTCTTGGTCAAATTTTGCACCCAATACTTTGTGTGTTTATAACATGTGCCTTATAAAATATATTAAAGTAATGAAGGATTTCTCTTCACATGGGATGCATTTACATAAAACACCCCATGTAACTAAAAATGTGATTTCCTACTCACAAGCTAAAATATCTTAGAGTATATCCATAATGATCAATCTCTATGAGGTCCATCCATGTTGTGTCTTCAAATACATGATTTTTCCACTTCACTAAGTATTGTTTGTGTTATTTTTTATGCATCCTCTTCACGACCTCAGAGTCTAAAATAACCTTTATCTCTTCTTATTTTTTTGTATTTACACCTTCTAACTAAGCACTTTCACTTATAATTTCTCCTCCTCGTCATCTTTTTTTTGTTTATGGTAATCATATAATTCAACCACACTAAATATGTGTAATACATCCATATCCTCATGCAAATATCTTTCATAGGTGTTTACTAAAAATATAGAAAAGACTTTATATGGTCCTATTTTATTCATATTTAGTTAGTTATATGTCCCATGCATAAATATCACCTTTCAAAAATGTGACAACACCAGGTCTCTTACCTCAAATCATTTGCTTTTGTGCCTTGCATCTACATGTTCCTTATATTGTAAATTGCTCTACCCCTACCTCATATGCACAACTTGATATAGTTTGTGCATGTTTTATCAGAGTCCTTTTCTTCTTTTCATGCATTATGCACTATTTATATTAGCCATGTTTATGTCCCTTATTTCCACCATTCCACTAGAGTTATTCCACACATAATCTGTAAAGGTGTTTTTACTCTACTCTAATTCACTAAAATATTATACATAGATTATTCTTATGCAAACACCATTTCCCACTATTTGGTATTATATCCTACCAAACATTAAAATAATTTTATAAGGATTATATTCATCACCTTGTATCTATTGGTCTGTAGTTAGTATATTGAATTGAAATTCAACATGGTTTCTAGCTTCTTCCATAATCTATGCCAAAAATGGCCTAAAATTTTTATATCTCTGTTAGACACTATGTTGTGTGGCAAACCATGCAACCTCATCACTTTGTTAAATAAAAAATAAGTGAGGTCTGTCACATCACTTGTCTTTTTACATGTAATAAACTTCACTAGATTTGGAAATCTATCCACCATTAAAAATATGGAATCATTTCCTTTCTAAGTTCTTGGTAATCTTGGCACAAAATCCATTTTAATGTTATCCCATGATTTATCTAGTATAGGAACTAGTTGATATAAACTTATGTTCTAAATTTTACCCTTAGTCAATTGCAATATTCAACACACTCCAACATACACATGCACATTTATTCCCATTCTTGGCCAACATTAGCCTTTATCCAATTGTGCCAATATCTTATCACTCTAAAAGTGTCCTATAAAGCTTACGTTGAATTTATCCTTTATCAGGTTCTCGTGCATTGGCCCTTTTGCTATGTATAATTATTCTCCTTTGAACAACATCCTATCTTACATAAATTAATATAGTATTGGCATCTTGTATGTGCTCTTCGGTTATGTGCATTCTCTCCATATGTTGTGAAAATATCCATCCTTTTCATATAGTTCCTTCATGGAATCAAACTTCCACTCGTGACTCATCCAACATAAGCACTCTTATGCTTAGAATATTAGAAACCTTGTTTGAATTCCCACTTATGTGCTTTAGCATAAGTGTGCATCTCTAAATTAATTTAACCCAATTCATATGTTTTTTATTTAGCTTCCCTTGGTTTTTGATGAATTATATCACTTGATGGTTTGTGTACATCACAAACTCCTTTGGCAATAAATTATGTCTCTATTTATTTAGAGCTTGCATAATAACATATAATGCTTGGTCATAAAAAAATGTTTTATCTTGGTGTTATTCAAATTTTCACTAAATTAAGATATAAGCCTACCTTCTTGGATAAACACCTCTCTGACCACTGTGTCACTTACATCATAGTCCACTTGTAATACCTCATTAAAATATGACACCGCTAACACATGTTATTTAGTCACTTTATTCTTGAATTCTTAGAAACTATGCTCAACCTTAATATTCCAAACAAAGTCCTTACTCATATTCCACTAAATTTTTTGATGAACTTCATATAAGACCTTACAAGGATGTGAAAACTTCACACCTCAAATACACTCCTCAATGATGGCCATTCCACTATCACACACAGTAACTTTCGGTCCATCTTCAAACCTTCTTGGGATACCATAAAACCCAAGTATACAAGCTCTTTCCTCATAAATATACACTTTTTCACATTGATCTACAAGTTTTCTTTACACAACCTCTATAAAACATTATAAAAATGCAATAGTTGTTCTTTTTTCATCTTTATAAACACCATTATATCATCTACGTCTATAATGACATAGTTCCCAAAAAATGGCCTCATGACTTCATAATAAGCCTCAAGAACATGTTTGTCATGTTTTTAAACCTAAATGGCATAACCAAACACTCATACAACCCTTCCTTAGTCTTTAACATTTTTTCCAATCATCACCTTCCCTGATCCTAATTTGATGATATCCACTCTTTAGATGCATTTTTTAAAAATACTTTACCCCACTCATGTAATCCATTAGGTCATCCATGTATGACAATAATAATAACTAATTTATCATGATCTTGTTTATGCCCCTTGAATCTATGCATATGTGCCACTCTCCTCCTTTATTTGATGTTAATATTATAGGTATTACATATGTGCCTAAACTTTATATTATTAGTATGCTGTCTGATAACTCATGCACTTACCTCTGCACCCTTCATTCTCTTGATGAATCATCTTATATTTGGCCTTATTTGGTCAAATTTATACATGGATAAAATCCATATAATGGTTGGTACAGATCAATCTATGGTAATCCTTTTATTAGATTGCTTGAAATAATGATTGTGAACTTGTCTGATAGCACCTTCATTTCACACATTATCAATGCATCTACACATTTCTATTGTGTTGGTTTTAACATGAGTGTAAAACATGCCTAATCCCTTTATAATTATTTTATTAATTCCTTTCTAAACACCATCAACACTCATGTATAAACATTATTATGCTCCTTTCCCTCCTTGTCTCTTAATGGACTCGAAGTAAACTTATTTCCATCCTTATTTAGGAAATACATGTTTGATATACCATAATTAACTTCATTCCTATGATATTTACAAGGCCTCCCTAAGATTACATGTCACACATCCATCGACATCATGTCATACCATACTTCATCATGGTATGTGTATAAATGGAACTTCATAAGGCATTGTTTATTAACCAATACCTGATGGTCCTTATGTAGCCATGACACCTTGTATGGGTTTGGTTGCACCACATTATTCAAACCCAAATTCTCCACCATATTTCATAATATTAGGTTATTTATGTTTCCACTATTTGTGATTACCTTCCAATGCTTTCTTCTCAATTTTCACATTATTTAAAAAAGGATATTTCTCTATGTTGACTCATTATCTTCCTTTGGAAGATTCGACAACATCCTCTTCATCATCAGGTTTTTTCTACACTTTATTTCCTATAAGTATATTGGTGACCCAAATGACTCCTATTTTATGTGCTCAGCATTGAAACCAACCTCAAAAAAATTATTTCCTTCACTATGTGCATGTGATCATTCATATGCTTTATGTTGTAATTGTTTGCACCTAAAATAGGTTTTTGGGCATCCTTTTCCCTCTCCTTGACCACATATTACATGCCATCTATATGGTTAATATGACCTCCTTATGTGTATCCTTGATCTCCATCATATGGTTCTCCCTATTATTTCACATGCACTTGACCATGCATTATGCTACTCTATCATTTTCTTTATTTTTTATTTTTAGTGTTTCCTCTATCTCATCATGTAAACCTTCCTTTCCATTACATGTTGTCCTATTATCCACATAGATTCTATTATACCTTAATTCAAACTAATAGGCCTCCTCTATTAATATGAGCCATATTTATCTCCTTTTAAATTCTAATCCTTAATTCATTTAAGTATCTCACAAATTTCCCCTGGTCAACCTCACTATGACTAGATCTAGTGGTGATATTATAAAATTATTTGGTGAACTCCTTGAAAATAATGTCCTTTTGCATCATATTCTCCTATCCCTTAAACAAATCTATTTGATAATACGTAAACAATAATTTACCCTTCAGCTTTGTAGTCATTATGTCCCATCTAGTTATCTTCTCCTTTCCTCCTCTTTTCCTTTCCTTATGCACAACTTTCCACAATAACATTGAATGACCCTTAAACATGGTCTACAACACCTTCACATGTTTTGGGTCACTAATTTCTAGAAATTCAAAGTATTCTTCCATGTATGTGAGTTATTCAATGATTTACTTTAGTTTCAAAGATCCAAAGAAACATGGCACATCCATCTTCACACCTCATCTAATCTGTGAGATTACATTACATAATCATCTCTCACCCATGTCCATTTATGTTTTGTCATCTTCATCCTCTCCTCTTTTGAATTTCATGTGTTCTTCTTCCTCAGCATCACTTTGATTCTCTCTTGTCATGAAACCACATCTCCTTCTATAAATTATAGTCATGTCTTTATAATACACAATACATCCAGTACTTCCTCTAATCTTCTAGCCATATTGGTCACCATGGCACCACCCCTAAATATTTTGGGTGGTGTTCACTTTATCTATGGTTCAGATCTTATTTTTATGAGATTTATGCTTATAATCCTACATATTAGTCCTTCTCACACTCCACACTCCACAAGGTTTGAATACTTAGATACAGAACTGATGTAGTCATGGTTAGGAATTATAATGAATAATTGCCTTAGAATATGGTACCAAGTAAAATATACACCATTAGATGTAAATATGTAAATAATAACTCTAATTTATATTATTATGAAAATAATACTACATATATACCCTCCCATAGCCTAAGATACATGCTCGAACTAAAATTATAATATGCAAAGTGAAAGCTTTTGATTACAATAATGGGGCCTCTTTCTTTGTTAGACTTCCTAGCACCCACTCAAGGCTACAGCATTCTCTCTCTCTCTCTCTCTCTCTCTCTCTCTCTCTCTCTCTCTCTCTCTCTCTCGTCTCTCTCTCTCTCTCTCTCTCTCTCTCTCTCTCTCTCTCTCTCTCTCTCTCTCTCTCTCTCTCTCTCTCTCTCCTCTCTCTCCTTCTCTCTCTCTCTCTCTGAAAGCTTTTGATTACAATAATGGGGCCCTCTTTCTTTGTCTCTAGACTTCCTAGCACCCACTCAAGGCTACAGCATTCTCTCTCTCTCCTCCCTCTCTCTCTCTCTCTCTCCTCTCTCTCTCTCTCTCTCTCTCTCTCTCCTCTCTCTCTCTCTCTCTCTCTCTCTCTCTCTCTCTCTCTCTCTCTCTCTCTCTCTCTCCTCTCTCCTCTCTCTCTCTCTCTCTCTCTCTCTCTCTCTCTCTCTCTCTCTCTCTCTCTCTGTGAAATTCTATAGAATTTTCCCTAGAGTTTTTTTAATCAATATTTTAAATTTTTGGTAGAATATCCTTCTCAATTAGGAGGGTTACTAATTTAGGTCTTTGAGTTCCTTTATATAGAAATCACATTTATGTATGATTCTTATTTGACCTTCATGCTAATCAAACAACCCTATTAATGACTTGTTGTGTCTCCTACCATTTTTCAAATTTAGTTATATAGGCTCTTTAAGTAGGTATAACTCCTATAAAAATTTATAAACTTTATCCCAACTACTTATTTTACCCCTTTTTGTTTAATAATTGGAATGTTTGTCTAAAAGGTGTAAAATTTGAGAAAGATCAAAATGTTAAAGATAATAATTATTAACAATTCTAATTTATAATTTGTTAAATATAGAAATATGTTATTTTCAGAGAACACTAAGAAAGAATATACTTAGGTTAGAACTAGGTTTTTTACTGATTTTTTTTATGTTTGATATTATGAATTAGCAAGAGATAGTACTATGATTTTGCATGATTAGAGGAAAGATCTGAAACTACTTCCAGACAAGTTTTGTTCCCTAGAAAATAGTATAGACTAATTGTGTTTGTTGACAAGAAAATTGTTTGAGTTTATTATGATTGATATATTACAGTGAAAAGTAGAGAAAGATAGAGTTTTGATAGTGCTAGATCAGAATCAAAATCTAAGAATATTTATGGATAGGATTGTGTTCTCTTGATAACAACATAGGTCAGCCACATCTCTTGACTAAAATTTATCCATATTGACCATGACAAAGATCTGACTATTCCACCTTTTTCACATGTCTAATAATCAGGCTAAGATGTGATTTTGTTCATGCCATGCAAAATTCATTTTTTTAATCTTTTATTTTGGAAACCTCAGTGGTTTTCATGAAAGCTTGAAACCTAAAAAAAAAGAGGGAGTGTAATGGGTTGATTTAACCAAAATAACCCCTTTGATGATTGACCCTTGCCTACATATCCAAGTAATCCAAAGAGGGAATCAAGCCACATGTATTTATCCCACCTAGAGTGATTATGTAATTATGTTTCTTGACATTATGTATGCAATTAGAAATATAACTTTGATACTTGACAATGATAGATCTTGACTTGTTTTGTGATGCTTTAGACTTGGTTTGAAACTAATCCTTGTGAATGATCTTGAATTTGGGAAGAAAATGGAATATTTTCTCAATATGCAATAGTGTGAAATTGTTTGTTATATATTACCAAGCTAATAATAGTGAATGACCTTTTATTTATATTTATAGCAAAACCTTTTGATAATTTCCCTTATACACCCTTATAACACATGTAGTAAGACCTGAATAGATTTTTTAAAATTTATAAAGTATTTGTTAATTGGTGTGAAAAAGGGCCACACTAGGTGGAAAAATTCATAACCACACACATGTCTTCCTAGGATGGACTTGTCCCAAAGAATTAGTGATAGTTGTCCTATGTTTGAGGTAATCAAAGAGTGACGTAACTAAATTTTGAGGTTTAACTTGGAAATTTTTTGTGTAGTATTGATATTGAACAAAGGGTCAAGCCTACATATAGATTAATGGATTAGAGGGGTAGAAAATAAGAGTTATGTATTTGACTGCAATTCAAATAGTTATCATGTGTCAATAATTAACATTATCAAGTAATGGTGCTTAGATTTAGGTATCTACATTTTTTCCCATTTATCCTAGTAATGAAATTGATAGAGTAAAAGATAAATATTTAAACCTAACAGTGTACAACACACTTTATCTTTAATAAGATACTCCAATTACACAAGGCACTCATTTTAACAAACCCTGCAACAACACATGAATTTATGAAAAAAATAAACTTTGAAAATTAAAGAATTAAGAAGAGAGCAAGGAAAAAGTATGTATGTATGGATAAAACCAAATTTCCATATAACTTGTAAAATGTAGTTAATCATTACATACATGTACCCCCTTGTTGAATCACTTAGAGAGATGGTTCCTCATGTTTGAACCATTGGTGAATTGAAAATGATTAAGTCCCAATTTTAAATAAATAATCAATCCCTTAAGTTGAAAATATGCATAATCCAACTCTATTAAATGGGTAAAATTATCCAATGTACTAATCCAAAGAAATTCAAACCACAATGGGTTCATTAAAATATATGACAAGGCCATTGAGTGTCTCTAGAATTAAATGTACATCACCCATAACAAAAGATAGAACCACATAATAGGTTCATTATAAGTAATGCCTAGGCCATTGAATATCACTAGCCTTGAACATACATTACTCATAACATATCAAATCAAATTATTTCCAATGGATCTAGATTTTATTTGCATGATCAAAAGAGAATGAAGTATATTCATGCCCCCATCAAGACCTTAATGCCAACAAAATTGCATTGAAAATAATATTTACCTTTGAATTTGTAAATGATATTGTATTTGATATGTACATGAACCAATATCATTATTTTTGAATTTTGAAAATTGTGAACAAATATCATGCCATTTGAACTTAAAAATTGTACATGAACAAGTACCATGCCCCTTAAATTTGTACCAAATGATATAAAATTACATACATCTATCTGTTCAAATTTTAATTTAATGTAAAAAATATAATTTATATCCTTATAATTATTTTACATATGCTCGTGTATATACATTCAAGTGTATGATTTTATACTTTGATTATTTGTAAATTGAGCATGCATGTCATTTACCCCTGATATGTATCATTGTGCCAATATCTATCATTGTGTATGAGTTTTGAATTACTTTGAATTTTTGAAAATCTATAATCTATCATCAACTATGATTTTACATTACTTTGATTCTTTGAAGTCTATATTTGAATCTTTGAATTTTGTAATCTAAATCTTTGAAATCCATACTCTATCCTAAATCTAATTTGTTTATTCATGGATGCTTGGATGTTTAAGATAATCCCACTATAATTTCCCCCATTTTGTGAAGAGGGATGTACCCTATAAGTCACTCATCTCAAAATAAGAGTTAAACATATCATGTGATAAAGATGTAATCATGTAGCATTTTATCAACATGTAATCATCATTATGTAATTGTCATTAAAGCATGTATGTAACATATTGAACATGAGGCATATAAATGTCATATCTTGATAGATATATCAATGATCCATACATTATATTAATCATATTTGAATTTAGACTACACAATAAAAGTGAATGATATGTATCATGGCACCACTAATCAAGCACAACACACAATGTCACATAATGTCACACAATAATGCTAAGGGTTGTATATAATGGACATGAATCTATCACCAAAAAAAATCCCAAGTTATAGTACACAAATAACATGAATAATGTCACAAATAAGGGACATATTCAAATCTCGTACATACTAGAAAACATAGGACCTATGGCCAAAAACAATGGACATGTTCAAATGTCACACAAAAAATGTCACATGTATAAGGCCAAGGGCCACAAGCAATGGACATATGTTCAAATGTCACACATACCATTAGAAATATCATAGAGATTATCAATAAAATATTGTACATAAGAACAAATGGCCACACATAATAAGCAATCAATATGTATCCTATCATGTTAGAAAGTAACTATATTTAAGGAGTATAAAACAAGTGAAAACTAGTCTATAACATTCATGTGTGTGTGTGTGTGTGTGTGTGTGTGTGTGTGTGTGTGTGTGTGTGTGTGTGTGTGTGTGTGTGTGTGTGTGTGTGTGTGTGTGTGTGTGTGTGTGTGTGTCACATAATATAAAATTATCATATCCATGTATCACAATGTAAGATATGAGTGATTATCAAGACACTTGTAAGATATGTAACTTTACATGGTATAAAGGTCATAAATAGATATAACATGAAGAATTAAATGCCCTCAGCATAGGCATGGCCATTAGGTAGAAGGGAATTCACCATCAAAGAAACCATGTATGAGATGTATGTCTTGCATAAAACTTAAATACCTCATGAAATTCATGTGTGTATTAAAAATAATATACTATCTACCAACATATGTGATAAATAACATATGCAAATAAATAAACTAGCAACTCATGTCATGCTTAGGTCTTGATTTTTTATTTTTTGAGAATATCATGATTTTTTAAATATTTTTGACGTCTTTTTTTATTGAAGGTAAATGATTTTTACTAAATATATGGATTGGTAAAAATCTTTTAACCAAAGCTATGAACTAGGAATACAAAGGAATATTAGACAAAGCTCATTAGACATTAGTAATGTTTTTTTATTATTGACATTTTTTATATTTCTATATTTTTGAATATTTTTTAATTTTTTGTATTTTTGGAATTTTTGAAAGGAAATTTAAATATTATCCCACCAATGGGAGGACCATTGTATGTATTTGTATCATAGAATTAGATTGTGACCTTGCATGGATAAAAATTATTACTTGCAGATGAATCTAAATCTGAAAAGGCATCAAGTGTTGTAACGTAACTTTCTTGATTATTGTCCATAGTATCAATTATAAATAAATTTTACACCTAATATAAGGTTTTTCATACCTCTCCAAATTTGGTTAAACATGAGATTACTTCTAGATCTATGGGTTGTCTATAATAAGGGTAAACCTCTATGTTGAAGGGATAACTCCCCTTGATGAATCACTTAGGATCATTTTAACTACTCTATCACTTGCTCGATTTGAAAAGGGTAATAAAAAAATAAAATAAACCTAACTAAAGTGGTGATGCACCAAAATTTGTTAACCATTACCACATATTGCATAATACACTAAGACCTACAAGGCAACATAAACATACACACATCCTAGAATGAACCTATTCAATCAATGATTTTTAGAAGGGTAAGTCATTATAAGGATAAGAGAGAATAATAATTCCACTTAAACACCCCACATTAGACCCTTGATGACACCAAATACAACCTAAAATAGAGAAACAACCACATTAGGCAAGATAAATATAACATAAACAAGGTGATATACATTTACACTTGATAATATCAGCCATTTAGAGATTTATCACTGCATGTAGTCATCTAATGAGGTAAAAATCATATTTTTTATTGATCATAGTTAGAAAAAATGAGCAAGGCTTTTCCATACCTAGGTGGAAGATACATTTCAAGACAGAAGTGGTTCCTTATATAGAGAAAGTGAAGGAGAAGAGAAGAAGTGTGTAAGAAAGAGAAGATAGACAAATTTCATGTAAGTTAAAATAAGAAGAGTTAGGTAAATATCATAAAAAACTTCCAAATCCATGTTTATCTCCTCTTCAAATTCACCAACTCTCCAAATAGCATGGGAGGTTGAAATGCATGCTTGACATCTTGACTAGCTCTTTGAAACTCCCCTTTGTCTTGACATGTTGAAAGACAAGTGGAATTCTTACTGATAATATCTATTTATTTTTCATTTTTTATCTGATATTAGCACCTCTCAGTGACCCTAATAGGTTCTCTTTAACACATCACCTCATTCTTTTGCAAGGTGTCTAGAAGGATCTTCATCTCCTTAGGCCTATTTTACACACAAGTATCAAAACTTGGTTTTAATTACTCTATCTCATCCAAAATTCATGTATGTCCTATTGGAATCAAATCATACCTTCAAAAATCCATTTTTAGACCTCAAACTATCCCCAACAAGTCACTCTCTACCAAAAGCCTTAGTTAGGTTTCATTTCTTATAGCCTTTTTTTCCTATTTTTCTCTTTATGTGGGAGTTTTATGAATTATATTGACAAAATAAAGGCATATTGTAAGAAATTATATTTCCTTTTATTTTCATACCTAATTTCATGAGCTAAATCCAAGTCAAAGTCTATCTTTTATTCTTATCTCTTATGCCAATTAGGCCTAATTAGGCCTCTAGGTCTAGAAAGTGGATTATGGCACTAAAATCCTCTTGCACTTGTGAAACCTATGGAAAGTATGTGATTCACTTTACCCATTATAATAAAAACCTCCATATCAAGTTTAGGCTTCTATAACATTGTGCTTATATCCAAACCATGAAATGGCCAAAAATAAGCCCTTCAACAAGCCTACTTGGATTTCCTTGTAAAATAGAGTTTGTTTGGTCATTTCCAGGGGTTCATAAGTGAATTTATTTATTTGAAGAGATTAAATAAGTTCCATATGACCTCCTATAATTATTGACAAGTATATATCTCTCCAAAATCCCTATAAAACACCAAAAACCACATAAATAAATCATTTATGGCAATATGTACAGTAGTCTATAAAGATCAAGTACATTTGAATAACCTCTTTGGAGTCCTAAATAACATCCAAGAGGTTTTAGGAGAAATTGGTGGTATTTTATATGCATTTGAAGTCTACCTCTATAAAGTGGTCATTATAGTTCTCCTAGGCAGTCTAAAAGTACTTTGAACTCTTAACGATGATTCATAAAGTTAGATGTATGAATTTTTAAATAATTATCAATGATGTCATGGAGGTGTCCTAGTGAGTGAATGAAGTGACTTGATAGTCTATGTGATAATGACAAAGTGTGCAATGTGTTTGTCATAGTATGCTTGAAGTATGATTGGTTGGTCTTCTATTTGGCATGGTTAGAGTTGTTTAGGGATGAGTATGGAGTATTAAGCATGCAAAAAAGGTACCTAAGATGTTTTATAATCTTTTAGTGCTTATTTACATAAGTATAATTCATCTAGTTAACTATAGTTTTCATCTAGACACTTTGGGTCTAGTGGCAAAAAATCTGAGTAGGTAGTTTGATGATGTCACCATTGCCATGTGGGAATAAGTAAAGGGGAGCTGGTCATATGGTTGTGATCACATTAGTCCCTAGTTTCTATGAGATAAGTCTCAGGTCATGCACCTAAGCACTTCAAATATATTCAAGTGAAAATTTGGGTTCCCAAGCATTTTGATAGTGTTTTCTCATACTTGCCAAATTTGCATAAGGCAAGAAAGAGCCGAGTACGTATTTTGATGGTGGTATATCTCGCATGTGTGGATGTTCCAGGATAAGGTGATCATATGACTTTATTGAATTTTATTCCTAGTTTTTATGTGCCAAATTTTATGTCATGCAATGTAGTGCAAAAAAATATATGCATGTGCAAAGTGGGGTTCCCAGGCATTTTGATAGTATTTTCTATGTTAAAATAGAGTTGAGTAAGCATTTTGATGGTAGAATATCTTACGTGTGTGTAAATTTTAGAAGGTGATAATATAGGTTTGTTAAATTTTATTTGTATTAAATTTCAGATCATATGATGAATCATGTCAAAATATATGCATGAGCAAAGTTGGCCTTCTAGGCAGTTCCAAGCATAGTTGGCTCTGTGGAAGAAAATTTTGAGTGAGCATGTTGATGATGGCATATCTCACACATATGTGGGTTTCAAGAGAATATTGTTATATGGTTGGATTATCATATGGGGGGAGATCATATGGTCCAAATTTAAGATCATGCATATAAGTACAAAATAAGTTATTAAGGTTCAAAAATGGCTACTCAAGCAAATAAGTAAAGTTCCCATACTTAGTGAACTATGCAAGAGGTAAAGTTTGATCAAGTCTCAAGGAGATCAATAGAGTATGTTTTCTCTAAGATTTTAGGAAGTAGTGAGATGGTAATAATTTCATGTTATTTAATGACTGAGAAAAGTTTAAGGATAAGGATCTAACAAAGAGAAGGTGTTTGTACAGATTGATCAAATGGTGAATGTTGCTAGTTAAAGATCTAGTTGATCCACAAAGATAGATGGTGCATATTGATTCAACATTTTAAAGGTATATGATATGAGGTTAAAGTGAATAAGGTTAATATTTGAGCATTGACACCCATGTGTTAAATTTTGAAGATATCGATAGTGTGTATTTGATCTGAGTAATGAGGACATGAAATGCAAGCTTTGTGTTCAAAGTTTAACTGTGACCGTTGACATTTAAATATTTGAATTTAACAAGGGAAAAACTAGTGTATATATTTTGAGTTATATCTTTTGATATAGAATAAATTTGACCATGTATTAAAAATCAAAGTAATAGAGGGCTCCAAGGTGCATTTAGTAATATAGATTTGAAGATCTTAAAGTGTGTACAGACAAAGATATTGAGCTCCAAAGTTGATTGTGTTTTAGTATATGTTTTGAAAGTGACCCAAGAAGGATATTCAATCTTGTGTTGATGTTGTTTTGACATATATTGGTGAATTGTCTATTATGAAGTGTTATAGACTCTATGAGGATGTTCTTTGTGCATTATGAAGGATTGACCAATCATATAAAGTATGAATAAAGGTTTAGATGGTGACTAAGTGTTCGTTAATGGTGACTATGTGCATAGAATGTTGATTGGGCTTTCACATAAGAGTGAAATCATGACTATAAGAATTTGAATATGAATAAGGGTTTATCTAGTGTGGACCTATACATTTGTAAATGGTCATATGTTGTTTTCTTGTTTGATGATGTTCTAAATGGATGAATAGGTCTCCATGAGACCTATAAGAGCTACAAGGGCCTTATTAAAAGGTGTGGCTACTTAAGGGTGACCCATAGATGTTATGGCTGACCTATGAAGTTTGTATTGAGTTATGTCTTTATGTGATATTTTCCTTAAAGGATTAATTCATGCTTAATGTCTGACCAAGATGGTGGTTATCATGATTGCTTTATAGATAGTGAAATCAAAGGTGGTGATTTCTAGACTTGTGAAACTTGAATGAGGGAGAGAAACTATGGAGCCAAGTTAAGGTAAGAACCTTTGAAAAAGAAGGTACAAGTCAATTAGGACCAGTAGAGATTGAAGAAGATCATACATGCTTGTCTGAGTTAGGTGTTGAAGGTGATAACATAGGTCATTAGACCTAATAAACCTAGAAGAGGCATAATGGGTGAGTATGCTCAAGAGGTTATTTGAGAGAGACTTGGGAGAGATTTGAGAGAGGCTTGTGTGTGTGAATTGGGGAGTGAAGGAGGGGTGGAGTGCCCTAAGGATGAGATGGAGAGCAGAATAGATTAAGGACTATGTGTATAACCTATAGGTCATGTTTTTGAGATCAAAATAGTGCTTTTGCAGGTTGAGGATGAGCAAAGAGGTCTAGGTTGATCTAAAAGGATGGTTTTGATGCCTTATGTGTGAGTGAATGATTTTTGATGTCTATGTGATCTTGGTGGTTAATCTAAGAGGTAGATCAGTGTGTGGACTATGTATATGACCATCTGGTCATATTATTGAAGCTATGATAGAGTTATTATTGTGAAGGATTCATTGAGTGTATAGATTTGAAGAGTGGGGTTAGTTAGGATATGTAATGTGTCATAATTGATCTTTGTTTATTGATTTAAGTATGTAATGTGCTTTGGACAATAAGGAGTGTCGAGTGAAGGTGAAGTGTGATAATCAGAGTTCCATCATCAGGTGTTGAAGACATCAATTCAAAGGTAGTTATTCATAGGTGTTATTGTGGGTGCTCAACATCTAAGAGGGTTGTTTCCTCCATGCAAGGTAAAACTTGTTAAAAGTATAATTATTTTGGGTGCTCAACTAGATAGGTGTAGTAGTTCCTTCTGGGATTATTGTCTCACTAAAATCAAGAATGGTATTTTTTTGATCAATTACTTGATAGTCTAAATTAGTTCTTGTTTTTATAGGATAGTAGTCCAATTATAGGTTCCAATGGGTTTAATTCCCCAAGAGGGTTTCTCATGTATGTGATGTGTTATGTGTTTGATCTTGCATTATCTCTCTCGTTCATTGTTATGAATGACGTATATGCTCCATGAATGTATTTATTGAATGATTAAGGGTTTGAAGGAATTGGGTTTGAATTGGATTATCTAAGCTTACTGATTTACCCCCTTATCAGTGGCTTTTACCTCTAACAATTGGTATCTGAGTGGGTCCTTTGGAGGAAGCCTAATAGCTTAAAGGTGATTCTAAGTAGGTACAAGTATGGCTAAGTAGTTGAAGAAAGAAAATCAATAGTAGAAGGTTGTGATTATGGCACTTGAAAAATAGATATGTACTTTAAAGAAAGATGCCAAAGAGGATGAGAATGTTATCAATGACCTCAAGATTTAGTTAGTATATGCCAAGACAATATTGTTCAAAATAAAAGGACATTATGTTTGATAAAGAAGTTTGCCATGACAAAAAAGAAGAAGTTGATCTAGAAGCTGAGCTAATGGGTGCACTTGGTGAACTAAAGGAACAAAAGAAGAAGAATCATAAGATTAAAAATATGACTAAAGGTCTTGAAGCACAAGTTAATTCTCTTGAGGGAAGTTTGATATAGAAAACATGTATAATAAAGGATGACATGGATAAAGAAGCTAAGAGTGATAAGGAGACTATCCAAGTTCTTAGAGGTCAATTAATGGCTACAATTTCAAGTATGAGAGCTAAAGAGAATGAGAGCATTTAATTGGAAACCAAGATAGGTTCATTTATGGATGAGCATAAATAATTTGTTGTCAAGATAAGCAATATTAAAAAAGATCAAAAGAACTCAAATCAAGTCAAGAGCAATGAAATAAGGTATGTTAGACAACCAAATGCTTCAAGGTATGCTATTTTATTTTATGGTCATTGTTATACATGTAATAAGTATGGTCATAGAGCTAATGAGTGTAGAATGAAGTTAGTCAAGTATGGACATTCATGGAGCTATGATAGAAGGAGTTTTTGGCCAAAGATTGATCATAGCTCAAATCTATTAAAAGGTACAAAAGATTTTATTTGTTTCAGTTGTCATAAGAGTGGACATATTGCTAGATTTTGTCCAAATAGTGTTAAGAAGTCTTCAAGGTATGTCAAAGGATATAGAGCTCCTAGAACATTTGAGAAAGGACAAACTTAGGTATGGAAACCAAAGGTAATCATTTTCAATTATTCTAATCATAAGGTTAATAAGAAATATTTTCAATAAGGCTATGTTGTAAATCAAGATAAGCTCAAAGATCAAGTAGGTAAGATGGTCATAGAAGACAAGATGATTCAAAGTATGGTATGGAGACCTAAGGTAGTAAAGACTAAGAAGACTAACACTATTGAGTCCAAGAGTCTTGATGGATTATTTTCCAAGGTGGAAAAAGAATTAGAGATGAAGGAGAGTCAAGAGTTTTTACTGACATCATTTATTAACAAGTTTGAAGAAAAGAATGAAGTCAAGGATTTAGTTAAAGTCAAATAGGGCTGCAAGTCAGAGAAAGATATGGAGATATGGAAGTCTCCTATTTTTTGGGATTTTTTAGTCTCTCTATGTCAAAGGGGTGCCTCTATCTAGGCTTCAAGGAGACACTTGTCAGTTAGAGGAAGCTTGGTGGTTCTTAGAAATTGTTTGATGAGATGGTATGTAAACAAGGTTTGTTTGTGCATTATTTTATTTATCTTTTGTTGGAAAAAAGAAGCTTATGAAGAATATTAGTGGTCCTATCTTGATAAAGAGTTAGCTTGTTGATCATGGTTTGGATACTCTAGTATAAAGGTGAGTTTCAAATATCTATTTAGATATTAGTTTGTGGCATATTCTAGGTGAGACTATAAGTTGAAGGCCTTTCTTTTAAGATTATGTTTTATATCTTACTAAGCTTGTTAAAGGCTTGTTGAATAGTTGTGTATGTCATGGAAGTTCACAATGTTCTAAAGATGAGGTATCTTTATATGAGTATTGACTATGATTGGATAGTATTTGAAGACTTATTAAATATTTCATGCTCTTGATGAAGCATGAAGTTAGAGGGAGCTTTGTAATTGGTCAGGCCCTAAGATCAGAAGATTGAGTAGTTGAATCTAAGAAAGAATGTGTGGAGAATCAAGGTTGTGGGCTCAAGATGATAATGCCAATAAAAGAAGGTCTTTGGTTAAGGGGGAGCAATAGGTTCATGAGTTTGCTCTAAAGGTTTGTGAAAGAGCTTTAGTATAGGATCAGAATGAGTGTCTCTAGGTGGCCTAATGAGATTTATGAAATGTCGAGAAGAGTTTGGTGCTCAAAAAGTTTTGTGTACTTATTTTTGATGTGTTCCAAGTGTTTTTGTGGTTTGAAGGTATTTTGAATTCAAATTAAAAAAAATTGTTAGCTCTCATGTTTCCCAATTTGTGCTTAAGAGCATGTAAGGCCTAAATTGGGTTATAATAATTCTATGTTCCCAAAGGTATGGAGGCTCAATTTTTGGTCCAAAAGTGTGTGATGGGTGTTTTTAAGTGTGTAAGAAGTTTTAGAGGTGTGTATTGACCAAAAGGAGGTTTTTTGACCTTATTTGTTTTGAGATTCTAGGGTTTTGGGCTATGCTAGAAAAGTGGTTTACTTTGTGTGTTGAGATCTAAGGTTTCCTAATCATTTGAATGGGCATCAAGCTTCACAAAAAACTAAAGGTTTGTGGTCATGTTTTTATCAATATGGAGGGTTAATTAGCTAGTAGGTTTGTGAAGTAAGTAGGTTACAAAAGATGATCTTGGTGATGAATATTGGTTTGCTTGAGGGGTCATATGAGAATACTCCAGATATGAAGTTTTAGGTCTTGAATTTGTGTCTACTAAAAATTGTCGGATCTACAAGTTTTAGGTAGGGATCCAAGGAGGCTAGACAGTCCTAGTTTGAAGAAGAGTGACTTTTGATCAAATTTTCCAAAAGAGAAAGGCATGAGTATTTCAAAGTGAGTTCTCAAGTTGGTTAATAGCATGCTTCCTATTTCATGAGTAGCATGAAGTTCTATTAATGGTCCTTGTGGTAGCTTGAGAGAGAAGGCTAGTAAGCATATGTGGTGATTCTTCATGGTGTGTGGAGATCTAAAGATATTCATAAGGTGTAATTGCTTAGAGTTATTAGGTGGATTCCTTCTTAGATGTGTCTTGATGTGTTCCATCATATTTCTATGGTTTTATGTGTTCTTTCTTCATTGGTTGTAGTGCTTGGTTCAAGAGAGTGTTGGCATGGAGTAAGAGGAAGTTGTCAAGGCAAGAAGAGGTAGGATTGAGGTAAGGGGGAGCTTGTATCATATTTATAACATGGTCATTTCCTATTTATGGTAACTTTAAGTCATCAAGATCAATTGTTGTTGAATTTATCATTATGTCAAAGGGAGATAAAGTTCTCATTGTGGGGGTGCTTGAAGAGAGAGGTGAGTTGTATATTTCTATATATGATGGTTGTTCACATCAATGAAAAAGGGGGAGATTATTTGAAAATTATTAATGATGTAATGGTGATTTCATCTAGGTATCCTGGTGAGTACATAAAGTTCTTTGATAGTCTATGTGATAATGACAAAGTGTACAATGTGCTTGTCCTAATATGTTTGACGTATGATTGGTTGATATTTTGTTTTAACATCGTTAAAGTTGTTCAAGGAGGAGTATGGGGTATTGATAATCTGAAAATTTTCCATAATATGTTTTTTAAGCTTTGAATGTTTATGTTCATAAGTGGAATTCATCTGGTTGTCCATAGTTTTCATCTAGACACTTTGGGTCCAGTGGCAGAAAATATAAGTAGGCAATTTGATGACATCACCATTGCCACATGGGAATGAGTCAAGGGGAGTTGGTCATATGGTTGTGATCACATTAGTCCCTAGTTTCTATGAGATAAGTCTCAAGTCATGTGCCTAAGTGCAGTCAAAGATATGAAAGTGCAAAGTTGGGCTCTTAGGCATTTTGAAAATGCTTTCCCATACTTAGCCAAATTTGCCTACGTAAGAAAGAATCAAATAGGTATTTTTATGGTGGTATATCTCACATTTGTGGATGTTTTAGGAGAAGGTGATCATATGGGTTTTTTCAATTTTGTGCTTAGTTTTTATGTGCCAAATTTTAGGTCATTCAATGTAGTGCAACAAAAGATATGTATGTGAAAAGTTGGGCTCCCAAGCATTTTGATGGTGTTTTCTATGTCTAAATAAATCTAAGTAAGCATTTTTATGGTAGCATATCTATAAATTTTAGATGTTTCAAGAGAAGGTGATCATATGGGTTTGTTTAATTTTGAGCCTAGTTTCTTTGTGCTAAATTTTATATCATGAAATGAAGCGCATCAAAAGATATGCATGAGCAAAGTTGGCCTTCCAGGCAGTTCTAGTTAAAGTTAGCTCTATGGAAGAAAATTCTGAGTGAGCATATTGATGATGGCATATCTCACATGTGTGTGGGTTCTAGGAGCTTATTATTATATGGTTGGATTCTCCTATGGGGCATATCATATGGTCCAAATTTGAGATCATGCATCTAAGACAAAAGAAGATATTAAGGTTCAAAAATGGTTACTCAGGTAGATAAGCAAGGTTCCCATACTTATTTAAATATGCAAGAGGAAAAGTTTGAGTAAGTCTCAAGGAAATCAATAGAGCACATTTGTTCTAAGATGTTAGGAATTAATGAGATGTAAAGTACATGTTTAATTATTGAGCAAAGGTTAAGGATAAGGATCCAATGGTGGGCAGGTGTTCATACAGATTGATCAAACAATGAGAATTGTTAATTAAAGACTTGGTTGATCTGCAAAGATCGATGGTGCATATTGAGTCAGCATTGTAAGGGTGCATGAGATGAGGTAAAAGTGATTGAGGTTTAATGTTTGAGTATTGGATCCTATGTGTGAAAGTTTGGAAGAGATCAACAGTTCATATTTGATCTGAGTAGTGAGGACACGAGATGCAAGATTTGTGTCTGAAGTTTAACTGTGACCATTGACATTTAAATATTTGAATTTAACAAGGGAAAAACTAGTGTCTATTTTTTTAGTCATATATTTTGATCTAAAATGAATTTGAACATGTAGTAAAAATAAAAGTGGTAGAAGACTCCAAGACAAATTTGGAAATATGGATTTGAAGATTTAGAAGTGTGTACGGACAAATATATTGAGATCCAAAGTTGACTAAGTTTTCATATATGTTCTACAAGTGACCCAAGAAGGATATTTGAGATTGTGTTGATGTTTTTTCAATAACTTTTGGTGAATTAGCTATTGGGGAGGGTTTTAGACTCTATGAGGATGCTCTATTTGCATTATGAAGGATTAACCAATCGTATCAAGTATGAACAAAGGTTTAGATTGTGTATTTTTTCATGGTGACTATATGCATAGAATGTTGATTGAGCTTGCACAAAAGAGTGAAATGATGACTATAAGCATTTGAGGATAACTAAGGGGTCATGTAATGTGGACCTATACATTTGGAAGTGGTCCTATGTTCTATTTTTGTTTGATAATGTGTTAAATGGGTAAATAGGTCTCCATGAGCCCTATAAGAGCTACAAGGGCTTATTAAAATGTGTAGTTTCTTAAGAGTGACCCATAGATTTTATGGATGACCTATGAAGTTTGTATTAAGATATGTATTCATATGATAGTTACCTTAAGGGTTAAGGCATGCCTAATGGCTGACCAAGATGGTGGTTAACATGATTGCTTTATAAATAGTGAAATCAAAGGTGGTGATTTCTATATTTGTGAGACTTGAATGAGGGAGAGTGAATGTGGAGCCAACTAAAGGTAATAACCTTTGAAAGAGAAGGTACAAGCTAGTGAGGATTAGGAGAGAATGAATAGGATTAGACATGCTTGTTTAAACAAGGTGCTAAAGGTGATAACATAGGTCATTGGACCTAATAAGCCTAGAAGAGGCAAAATGGGTGAGTATGCTCAAGAGGTTATTTGAGAGAGACTTGGGAGAGATTTGAGAGAGGCTTATGTGTGTGAATTATGGAGTGAAGGAGGGGTAGAGTGACCTCAAGATGAGTTAGAGAGTAGAATAAATTAAGGACTATGTGTATAAGTTATAGGTCATGTTTTTCAGATCAAAATAGTGCTCTTGCAGGTTAAGGATCACCAAAGAGGTATAGGTTGATCAAAAAGGATGGTTTCATTTCCTTGTGTGTGATTGAATGACTAATAATGTATATGTGAGCTTGGTGGTTGATCTAAAAGTTAGATTAGTGTATGGACTATGTTTATGACCATCTGGTCATATTCTTGAAGATGTGACAGAGTTATTGCTATGAAGGATACATTTAGTATACAGAGTTGAAGAGTGGTGTTAGTTGGGATATGTAATGTGTCCTAATTAATCTTTGTTTATTAGTTCAAGTATGTAATTTGATTTGGCCAATAGGGAGTTTTGAGTGAAGGTGAAGTGTGATAATTAGAGTTCCATCATCAAGTGTTGAAGACATCAATTTGAAGGTGGAGTTATTCATAGGTGTTGGTATGGGTGCTCAACATCTAAGGGGGTTGTTTCATCCTTGTAAGGTGAAACTTTCTAAAAGTATATTTTTTGTGGGTGCTCAACTCGACAGGTGTAGTATCTCCTTGTGGGATTTTTTTCTCACTAAAATTAGGAATGGTAGTTCTTTGATCAGTTACTTGCTGGTTTAAATTGGTTCTTGTTTTTATAAGATAGTAGTCTAATTACAAGTTATAGTGGGTTTAATTCCCCAAGAGGGTTTCCCATGTATGTCATATGTTACATGTTTGATCCTGTATTGTCTCTCTTATTCATTTATATTAGTGATGTATATGCTTCATGAATGTATGTATTGAATTATTAAGGTTTTGAAGGAATTGGATTTGAATTGGATTATCTAAGCTCATTGATTTACCCTCTATCAGTGGCTTGTACCTATAACATGAATCCTCCAACCAATTTCATAAACTTGAATTAAATTATGGTGGTTAAATTCCCCTAGGATATTAGGATCCCATGCAAATCCTCTCAATTGTACTAAGAAAAATAAAATAACCTCTCAGGTGGAAATGAGGCATTCTAGGGAATCTGAACAAGTTTGTATTCTATAAGTGCTTATCTTGAGTTTATTTTGGGATCTACATGATCTCAAAAGGTTTTTTTTTGGATATTTATGTTATATGTGTTTTCATTGATGTCAAGTAGCATTGGTGATGACAAAGTGGTCTAACAAGTTAGATTGATGGAACATGGTGGTCTAATATAATTGGAGCAATGGGATACTTGCAAGGATGTACATGGGTGTCCTAGGTGGATGTTGTATGGCTGAATGGAGATTTGTATGATGATTTTTTAATTTTTATTGATGTTTTTTACGTTTAAGGGTTGACTTCGTGTGGCCTTCATGAGGTATATAGGTCAGATTATGCCTTGTAAGCTTGATCATGCTTGATTGCCTATAGGGTTTTGAGTACTATGGCTTGTGTGACATGGTAAGGAGCTTAGTATGCTTTTAATATACATGTTAGACATGTAAAGGGTGATAATAGGTCAGGTGTATGGTTTTTAAGAGGTGACAAGTGTTCTGTATGACAACTTGGCTATTGGCCTAGTTGGCCTAGGTGGGCTAGTGAGGCTTTGTGAAGGGTCAAAGAGTGTTTTGAGAGTGTTTAAGATTATATATACATGTGATATTATTAGAGAGGAGTGTTAAATTTCATTTACCAAGTCATAAATCAAAATTTGAAGTAGAAACTTAGAAAAATGATCCTATGGCTTTAAAAGGTGCTAGAAAGGTGTCTAGTTAGCCCGAGAAGGACTTTCTTATGTTCATTGGAACATGCAGGGTCTGCATGGGGAGATAAGCCTTTTGGAGATGTTTTTTAAGGTCCCTAATAATATTTTATAAGCATTATTTTAGGGGTTAAGGGGCATATATTTATGAATGATCGTTAAGAAGCTAAGAAGGTTTTTGAGTGCTAAAACCCTAGTCTTATACCCAATTGGAAAGATCTTGCTTGTCGGTGCCTAGTATGATGGTGAAAGGTTACAATGATGATTATAGGTTGAATAATACTCCTTCAAGTTTTTGATAAAGTATTTTTGGTCTCTTGACAGTGTGTGGGTCCCACATAAAATGGGTTGCTAATAATATTATTAATTTTAAGGAAGATTTATGAGAATGACCAGATGATATAATGGATGAATGTTGAATCTTAGGAATTGTCCTAAACATTCATTAAAAAATTTAGGAATATTCATATTTCTGTATCAAAGTTCTATAAGGTTAAATTTGACTAGTCGATATGAAGGAAATGGTGCCATAAGTGAGAAAGAGTGATCAGAGTGAAAAGAGGAATTGGAAGGCCTAATCAGTGAGTAAGAATGGATCTAAGCTCATGGAGGTGATTTATGGTATGTATTCCCTCTATCCATGAGAATATTATGGTTCTTAGTCACTTGGATATTATTGAATGGTTGACTTATAGTTGACCATGATGGTTTTGCTAGAAAAAGGAACTTATTTTGGATGATTGAGTTTGTTTGCAGGGTAGATGGTTAGATCAAGTGTATTTTATGGTTAGAGAGTGTTGAGGACTTCTTGAAGTGATTTTATATCAATTTTTAAGATTTTAATAATCTTTATTTAGTCAAATATAGTTACACAATTGGTGATATGCATTGTTTGTGAGGTGTTTGTGACATGAGCTCATGGTATGGTATAGAAAGCTTGTGTAGAGGATCATAGCTGACCTTGAGGGACATAAATAATTCTTCATAAGATGTTATAAATAGATATGTCTAACCATAATTAATATTGGTATATATACAAGGTGATTTATGCCTTTTAGGTGTGGGAATCAAGCTCAATAAGCAAGTGTGTGTGTTGATATTTGAAGACCTTGTGCAAAGGTTGTTGAGGGTCTTGGTAACCAATGTTTATATGAGATTGATTAGAGAAAAATTTCATTATACTCAGCATAATTTTTTGATTCTATTGATTATTTTTATTAGATTTATGAGTGCATATTTGAATATAAGTGAAAGATTTGTGAAGGGGTTATTTGCTTGTGTTGAAGAGATAGCGTGTTGTTGGTGACATATGTGGAGTTGTAGACTTGGAGAAGAGTATTATTTTAGGGTTTCTCTATTATATTGAGAAGCAATCATAGTTCAAGAGTTGTTCATTTGATAAGGTGTTGTGTTGGTGCTCAACATCTTACGCAAGTTGGTGCTTGTCATCTTTAGGGGTTGGTGTTCCTTGTGAAGTGGGTACTTCACTAAATCCTCATGTTTGTGATCATATTATAGGAATATATTCCATTTATTTGTAGACTTTAGAGTTTGTTTTCTCCCCCATGAGGTTTTCCTACATAAATATTATGTAATGGTTACATTCATGTTTGTTCTTTGATTCATCTATCTTGCATATTGATGTGATTAGTCAAGTAGCTTAAAAGTTAGGAATTGAATTACATTATTGCTCACCATTGATTCAACCCCCTCTCTTAATGGTGTGTAATTATATCAATTAGTATCATAGTAAGTCTTTTCATGGCTTAACAGCTTGAAAGTTGATTCTAAGGTACAATGGTAAATCAAGGAATGCAAAGTGGTTTCTCTTCTAAATAAGATCTATTATTTAATGGTTCTAACTATGCCTTTTGGAGTTAAAGAATGTATAATTTTATCATGGCTCTAGGATTTTATGTTCGGTAGATTGTTTTTTATGGATATGTTATTCCTACTAGTTCTCCTACTAGTGATGCTGATAAGAAACTATTTGAAAGTAATTCAAAGGCTATGAATGCTATTTCTAGTGGTCTATTAGAGAATAAATTCTCAAATTCACTCACTATCAAATAGCTAAGGAAATGTGGACTAAGTTGAAGATAACCTATGAAAGAGACTCGAAGGTTAAGCTAGCAAAATTACAAACTTTTAGAAGACAGTTTGAAAGTTTCAAAATGAAGGAGGAGGATTCTATGGCATCCTTCTTGAATAGAGTGGATGATGTGGTCAATATGATCAGGGGTCTTGGAGAAGATCTCAAAGAGGATGTTGTTGTTCAAAAGGCCTTAAGATCTCTATCTTATAGGTTTGACTCTAAGGTATCTATAATTGAGGAAAGTCATGATCTTACACTAATGAAGATGGATGAACTTTATGGATCTCTCACTGCTTATGAGATGGGGATAAATGAAGACAAGCCTCCTAAGAAAGATGTTGATTTTAAGGTAGAGAACAAGCCTAAAGAAAATAAGACACAAAGTAAGGGGTCTCAAGGAAAAAATGCTATGTTAGATGATATATCTGATGATGATTTAATTACTTTATTTTTTCCCAAGTTGAAGACTAGATTAGGTAATTACATAGGTAATATTCCTTTTAAGTGATTCAACTATGGTGAAGTAGGTCATTTTGTAAGAAAATGTCCTCACAAGAATAAAAAATATGAGGATGAGGATCGACCAAAAGGTAAGAAAGATTTTAGGTCTGATAGAAACAAGAGATCATTCAGGAAGTTTGATAAAAAAAATAAGTTCTATAAGGACACAAGGAGTCTATACACAAAGATGGATGATAGTGACTTAGAAGTAGGTGGTGATAGTCAATCTGATAATAGTCATAATGAAAATGAAGTAGAGGATGATGAAATCCTTTTTATGGTAATAAAATGAGATGATGAAGGTGATTGTTCATATCAAATTGAAGGAAACTAGAATGTATTAGATGAAGAAGATGAGGAAGACATTCCAAATTATGAGAGTGAACTAAAAATTGCTCTTAAAGATTTGAAAATTAAAAGAAAGGTATGTAAAGGTTTGAAGGCCAATTTGAAAGACCATGAAGTCTAATTCAATATTTTTGAGGCTAAGATAATAGGGAGCATGAAGGAGCCATCATGTTCTTAAATTCCAAATTGGATTCTATATTCTCAAGCTTAAAAGGTAAGGAAGAAGAGTGTTCCAAGTTGATTATAGAAAACAAGTTTTTGCATGATGAATTGGAGAAAGTTTTGAATAAGGCTAAGTCTTTTGACAAGTATGAAAAAATCACAAATGATCTTGATAGTTTATTGATGAATCAAAAGACTTCAAGTGATAGAATAGGTTTGGGTTTCATTGAGAAGCCATTAGTAGTATCTCATGCAAAGGAGAAAAGCATTCAAGAGGAAAACTACAAACCTGCAAAAATTAATACCCAAGCCAAGGGTGTTAGCTCAAACAAGGTAAGATAGCGTAATACCATAAAACATTTGAACTTTAATGTATAATGTCATATTTGTCATTAGTTTGGTCATAAGGCCAATGATTGCAAGATGAAGGCTAAGAAAATCAATCTACCTAATCCTATGAATGAGATAAAATGCTTCAAGTGTTTGGAGATGGGACATTTAGCCAATCATTGTCCAAATAAGATAAAGCAAAGTGAGTCTTCTCCTAAGAATTTAACATGTTTTAATTATCAATGGATCAGTCACTTATCCAAAAAAAAATAGTATCAAAAAATTATTACATTGTTTAATTGCAAGGGATTTATTCATATTGCTAAATTTTGTAATAAAAAGGGAGCTCTTAATCAAGTCAAGACCAATCAGCGTCCAATTTTTCAATAAAGGAAAGACAAAGTCTTATACATGCCAAAAGAAGGAAAGAAAGTAATAGTTGATATGTCTACAGATCAAGATTGTGTGTTTTCAAAGGTGGAGAGTGCTTCTTTTACTAAAGAATTTTCATTATCTGCTCATATTTTTAATGAAGAGATCAAAAATAATGAGAAGTTGAAGAAGGAAGACAAAGATAGCCTTAAGATAAGTATGGATCATTCTAAATCTATAGATGATGATATTTCTTGTATAGATCAATTATTGATAGACCTTGAAAAGGTCAATTCAGTTGTTAATATAGACCAAGACATAGTGGCATCCTTATTTGTTTCCTATTCAAATCTGAAAGAAGAGGAAAAAAATTCAAAAATAGAAAAGGTAGTCACAGGAAAGTTAAAGAAGAATAAGACTGTGTTGTTCAAAGAGGAAGAATAATATGAGAATATGTGGGCCACTCTAGGATTCACACTATTATAAGTAGTCTTGAGGGAAGAAGCAAGATTGTTTGTCTGAGAGGTATGTTTAGGTCTTTTGGTCCTAAAATGTAATTTTGATCAATTTTTGATGCCTTGGTTGAGTGATGATTTGAAGGAGAAGGAAGAATTGGTTTGTATGAGTTTTTGAAGAAGGTTTTCATGAGTCATTTCTAGGTGATTTGAGGTCTTGATGAGCTTAGATATGTGTTTTATGGTCAAAAGTCTGAGTTGACCATTTTTGGTAGGGATGACTGCCTAGAAAGTGCTAAGATAGCTCATATAGTTATCTAAGGTGGATAAAAGCTTGATAATAAGTTATTCAAGTTGGTTTTGGTAATTCAAAGGAGGAAATATGGTTTGAAGATACTATTGAGTTGCCCAAGTATGATTTTGATCATTTGGTCAAGATGCCTACTGTAGGTATTGGGTCTGTATGCACAAAATGTTTGGTTTTAAGGGTCACTTAAAGAATGAAGATGTGTCATGAAGTATGTTTTTCTCAAGAATGTTTGAACATGTATTTAAGACATGTTCCAAGTGGTTTCATAGGTGTATGAATGTCTTTTGTGCCAAGTGGAGCATTTTGAGTAGTGACTAGCTTCTCTTCTCTAGAACATGTGTTTGGTGGCATTTAGGAAGTCATGGTTCCCAAAGGTGTTGAGGCTTTAAATTTGGCATGGAAGTTATTTTTTATGGTCTCAATGTGTGGTATCCATCTCAAGTATTTGTGTTGATTAGAGGTTGACTTTTAACTAATTATTGCTTTGAAGGCCTAATGATTTGGGCATGTTTGGAAAAGTGGTCAAACTTTAGGGTTGGAGGTTAGAAACTTCAAAATTAGTTGAATGGGCCTAATGGGTATCTGAATAAACTTTTAAAGTGGTATGGAAGTGAGTAAACTTCATTGTATTCAAGTTTTAGCTCACTAGGAAGCCTAATTAGCTAGTAGGCTAAAGAAGGAAGTATGCTAAAGAGGATGAGTTGGAGGATAATTCTTAGTATGCCTAAGAATGCATGATATTGGTCTCAAAATATGAATTTTCATGGCTTGAAGTGATCAGGTCAAAGATATATGAGGTTTGTAGTGGCCAAATAGGGTTACAAGGGATCTAAGTAGGCCTAGTGAAGAAAATGAAGATTTTGGAGAAAGTTTTCAAAATAAGAATGGCTTTGTTGGTTCTAGATGAGCATGTTGGTATATTCTAAGCATGATTTAGGTATGTTGGTGTGCTTGAAGTACTCTTGGTGGTTTTTAGGGTGCCTTTAGTGCAAAGGTATGTGAGCCTACATGGTGTTTTGGTACTCATGTTATTGTTTGAGTTAATGGTAGCTATTCTTGGAGGTCCTGTAGGTGTGCATGGGTTGTGTAGACTAAGGGAGAGACTTCAAAGTGAATCAGGGTCCTAAGGGGAGCTATCTTTCCTTACAAATTGGTGACATGTTTAAGGATCTTGATGGTTTAAGAGCAGTTCTGAGTGAGAGCATCTTCCAAGGGGGAGTTGTGCTTTTTTGAGGTCTAAATGGTCCATTTTCAAAATATTTCCTATAGGTGATCATGTTTACATGAGTTTCCTATAACTCATTTGCTTGTTTTCTATGGTGCCTAGTGTTGAAGGGAGTCTGCTTTATCATTTTAGCAAAGGGGGAGAGATAAAAGGAGTGTTTTCATCAATGACAAATGGGGAGATTATTGGGATATTTATGGTATATGTGTTTTCATTGATGTCAAGTGGCATTAGTGATAACAAATTGGTCTAATAGGTGAGAGTGATGGAACATGGTGGTCTAATATACTTGGAGCAATGGGATACTTACAAGGATGCGCATGGGTGTCCTAGGTGGATGTTGTATGGTTGAATGGAGCTTGGTATGATGATTTTTGACTTGTTTCTGATGTGTTCTATGCTCAAGGGTTGACTTCATGTGGCCTTCATGAGGTATGCAGGTCAGGTTATGCCTTATAGGCTTGATCATACATGGTTGCCTATAGGGTTTTGAGCATTATGGCTTGTGTGACATGGTAAGGAGATTAGTATGCTTGGAATATACATTTATAGGGTGATAAGAGGTTAGGTATATGTTTTTTAAGAGGTGACAAGTGTTCTACATGATAGCTTGGTTATTGGCCTAGGTGGGCTAGTGAGGATTTCTAAAGGGTCAAACAGTGTTTTTAGAGTGTTTAAGCTTATATCTACATGGGATTTGATAAAATAGGAGTGGTCAAGTGCATTGGCCAAGTCAAAGATCAAAGTTTGAATTAAAAAGTTAGAAAAAGGATCATATGGCTTTAAAAGGTGCTTAAAAGGTGTCTAGTGAGCTTGAGAAGGAATTTTTTATATTCGTTGCATGTGTAGGTTTTACATGGGGATTTGAACCTTTTGGAGATGTTTGGAAAGGTCCCTAAGAATATTTTATAACCATTGGTTCAGGGGTTAAGGGGCACAGCTTTATGAATGATCATTAAGAAGTGAAGGTTTTTGAGTGCTAAAACCCCAGTCTTAGACCTAATTAGAAAGATCTTGCTTTTTGGTGCCTATTATGATGGTTAAAGTTAAGTATGATGATTATAGGTTGTATAAGACTCCTTCAAGTTTTTGATAAATTATTTTTAGTCTCTTGATAGTGTGTGGGTCCTATAAAAAAATGGGTTGTTAACAATATTATTGTTTTAAGGAAGATATATGAGAATGAAAAGATGATCTAATGGATGATTGTTGAAGCTCATGACTTGTCCCAAATAGACATGAGAATTTTTAGGAAGATTTATCTTTCTATGTCAAATTTCTAGAAGTTTAAAGTTGACTAGTCGATATGAAGGAAATGGTGCCATAAGTGAGAAAGAGTTATCAGAGTGAAAAGAGGAATTGGAAGCCCTAATCAGTGAGTAAGAATGGGTCTGATCTCATAGAGGTTATGTATGGGATGTATTCCCTCTATCCATGATATTATTATTATTCCTAGTCACTTGGAGATGATTGAATGGTTGACTCATAGTTGACCATGATGGTTTTGCTAGAAAAAGGAACTCGTTTTGGATGATTGAATTTGTTTGCAGGGCAAATTATTAGATCAAGTGTTTTTTATGGTAGATAGTGTTGAGTACTTATTTCAGTAATTATATAGATATTTTTAATATTTGAATAATCTTTAATTAGTCAAATATAGTCACATAATTGGTGATATGCTTCATTTGTGAGGTGTTTGTGACATGAGCTCATGGTATGGTATAGAAAGCTTGTGCAGAGGATCATAGCTAACCTTGGGGGACATGAATAATTCTTCCTATGATGTTATAAATAGATATGTCTGACCATAATTAATATTGGTATATATACAAGGTGATTTATGCCTTTTGGGAGTGGGAATCAAGCTAAACAAGCATGTGTGTTGATGTTTAAAGACCTTGTACGAAGGTTGTTGAGGGTCTTGGTGACCAATGTTTATATGAGATTGAGTGGAGAAAATTTTCACTATAATTGGCACAATTTTTTGATTATATTGATTATTTTTATCAGATTTATGAGTGCATATTTGAATATAAGTGAAAGATTTGTGAAAGGGTTTTTTGCTTGTGTTGAAGAGATAGCTTGTTGTTGGTGACATGTGTGGAGTTGAAGAATTGGAGAAGAGTGTTCTTTCATGGTTTCTATATTATATTTATGATAAATCATATTTCAAGAGTCATTCATTTGATAAGGTGTTGTGTTGGTGCTCAACATCTTAGGCAAGTTGGTGCTTGTCATCTTTAGGGGTTGGTGCTCCTTGTGAAGTGGGTACTTCATTAAATCCTCATGTTTTTTATCATCTTATAAGACTATAGTCCATTAATTTTTATATTTTAGAGTGGGTTTTCTAACCCATGAGGGTTTCCCATATAAATCTTGTGTAATGGTTACATTCATGTCTGTTCTTTGATTCATCTATCTTGAATATTAATGTGATTGGTCAAGTAGCTTGAAGAGTTGGGAATTGAATTACATTATTGTTCACCATTGATTCACCCCACTCTTATGGTGTGTAATTATATCATATGTGACATTAATATTGACATATTTCAATATATTTTTTACCACAACCCTTCACCAAACTCTCTATTTATACTACTAGCCTATGCTTAGGGTTTTTAGATCAAGTTGACAGTCATACCCTAACTGCTTATTTTTGCCTTTTCTCCCACTATCAAATGTTTTTGACTTAATGAAGTGTATGTTTAGATTATTCATCATCTTATTTGATAATACAAATTCCATATTATCTCAATCGACTTCATCTTCAACTTCAATACTCCCTACCAAGTAGTCTTGTGTATGTAACTACATCTGTAAGGTTTGACTGTATGAATATGTTCCCATCACTATTGTTTATCCCTAAAAGTTTGTCATGGACTTATTATATTAGTATGGAATCATATACAAATACTCAAGTGCTTCACTAAACTCTCTCAAACCTTCTAATCTCTTTTATGATCTTTAGACAACAAGTATATGCTAGGTAGATTGTATGTAAGTTCAGGCATGTCTTGTAGGTGAACAGGGTATGATAACATTCCATATATTTATTATTAGGTCTAAGGTTATATATATATATATATATATATATATATATATATATATATATATATATATATATATATATATATATATATATATTGATATCACTAGTCTTCAAACATTCATTCTTTCTTATATCTCATTGAATATCTTTAGACTTATCTAAACCAAGCAACCTATGAGATGAGCAAGCTTGTAGGTACATTTAGGCCCATTAGGGGTTGAAATAGGGTTAGTCAACTTTGCTCCACTTTAATCTGGGTCTAAGGCTCTTGTAGGGTGATTTAATTATTTTACCATACTATTAAACTCCCTTATTTTCCATCAGACCTTCTCAAACAATCCTCAAAACAAACACAAACCTTGAGAAGTATGCAAGTGTGTATGTGATTAGTTGTATGACCACTGTTTGAACCTTTTTACTCTTGATGGGTTGATGAAACCTGAGTTCCTTGATAAAATTCACAATAGTAATCTAGAGAGGTCATTAGGCACTTAGATAAACCTATAAGAGGTTGTGTTTATGCAAGGTAATTGTGTATGTTTATTTTATAACCCTTGTTTGGTTCTCGTCCTCTTCAAACACTTAATATCTTTGTCCTTATTATTGTGATGTCTCCCAAATTTATCAAAACCTTGAATAATTAGATCTAAAACATCATGAACATATTTTTGTTTTCACTATTCATACTTGCTCCAATAGGTCTCTCTTAGTGGTTTGACTATGTGTATAGTTTTCTTAGGGTTTTAAAACAATCTTCAAATCTTTGAAAGGCTTCTTATCATGTTGTATGATGGTTTTGTTGACCATTTTTACCAAAATTCAAAAAATTTCAACCAAATATATTCAAAAACTTATATATGGGTATATTATAATGTCATGGGGTGTTTCACAGTATATTTTATGTCAGTTCATATGTTTTTAGCCTTGGTCATAACTCAAACAAGTCCTTAGGTCATTTGGTGTCATCTAAGGGTCATATATGAAAGTGGAATGGTTTTAAAGGTGTAAAATTATTCTAATTTTCCTTCCAATGTCCAATATTTCATATTACTTATCATGAATTTTATTCCTATCTGAAACTTGCAAGTTCTCTAACTAAAAATCAAGAAAACAACTAAAAAATAAAGAGTTTGGAACTTGTATAACCTATAAGGGAGTATGATACATGTGAAAACATTTTTGGATGAATATTAAACTTCCATAAACTCATATAATCACTTTGAATTTTTTTAAGTGCTAAATTTTTTTTAAAAATCATGTTGCTCCTTCATTGCCCCTCTAGACATATAGAGCTTGTAAACAGGTTTGTGCTTAGTATGAGTATTTGGAGATGTTTAAAAAAAAAATTTGGGATGATATTAAAATTATATCACTCCATTTTCATAACAATATTTCAATTATTTTTCACTTTTTCTTTATGAACCATCTTTTACAAGTTGATTGTGTTTTTTTGCTTGTTAAACCCCATGCCCTCCAGATCTCCTCATATGGACAAGTACATATAATCCAAATAATATAGATAAATTTATAGGACATTTTAATAATTATCACATGTTAAACATTCTTTTTTTAATGTTTAAAAGTGTTTTTATATGCCAAATGTCTCAAGTTTGTAAGTTGGTCTCATTTGGGATGACAGGCAGGTTTCCACTATATGCAGAATCTTCATGCCTTGGTAATCATTTAAGAAGATGATGATAGGTTTATTTTCATGTTTAATTTTTTTTATTATTATCATACCCTTTAAATATCATTCTCCAAATCAACCTTCTATGGAGTTATAATCATGAGTGACACACAGTCAATTTGTTCCATGAGTGTCATGCACAGTCAACTAAGTAAGTTGTGCAAGGTCTTGAAACACTTTAATTGAAAATTAATGAATATATTTTAGTTTTTGAAAATTATATTAGATAATTTAAAAAAAAATAATCCCTAAATTTCATAGATATCATGAGAATACAAGTTCCCATATATTCACAGTCTTCCACCATTAATGAACATACACAAGAGTCTCTTAGGGGAACATCATGTTGGAATGGGAGTATTGATACATGTTTAAAATAATTTGAGGTGTTATAATGAATTTTTATATATTTTTAGGTTTTAAAATTTATTACAAGTATATATATATCTTGCACACTACCTACAGTACTACTCATTGCCTACATACATGCAAAAGTCTACCTATAGGTGGCACCATAGAGAGCGGAAAATACTCAATAAAGGAAATTGGATATGATGAAACCCTTATTGAAGTACTATTTTGTTTTATATATAATTTAATACATATTTTTAATGATAGATTGGTATGAAGGGTTGAAGATAAATTTCAAAGGTAATGACTATGGATTCAAGGATCAAATCCATAAAACATGAAAAATAGAGCACCTAGCCATCTTGTCGATATCATATGACAAGGTTACCAAGATATTTGATGAATATTAATGATTAAACCTTATATCATCCATATATTATAAAATTATTGTAAAAAGAGTAAGACATTTGACTAGTGGAAAGTAGTATTTGGGGGCCTCAAAGTTATCCATTTGTTCATTGAGTTTCTTCATTGTTATCTACAGGATTTAAATTTCTAAATGACCTTACATTCCAAGGTGGTAGTTCAGGAAACATGATTTCATGATTATATAATCCTTTGAGTTAAGTATGTCATTTGGTTCCAAGGAGTATCAACTAGATTTGGATAACTAGGTTTTTTGGCTTAATAGCAACACCTACAAGTGTACCTTGGTCTAAAAAGACCACCTACAACTGACTATAGGTATATACAGTCCATGACACAGGCATAAGCATGAAAACTCAATATATAATGACACATAAAATTTACCATATTATTCTATATAACTTTAAATGATTCCAAGAATATGTGGTACAATTTTCAAAGCTTATGTCTGTTTACAAGGCCTTTTGCCTCAACAAAGTCAACTATAGTTGACTATTGCATATAATGAGCAAGAAAGTAGTGTTATCAATGTAGATATATCATGAAAATGAGTTAAATAGGTATAAATAAATTTAAAATTACCTTGGGGATTCTAGGAGAGTATATATTAAATAATTTAAGGCTTTCAACCATGTAGGATTACCTACAGATGCCCCTTCAAAAAAAGAAACATAGTTAACAATCTAGTCAAGTTAAAAAGTAAGGGTTAGAGTAATTAATGGAATTATAACACATTTTTATGGTTTCAATATCCTTTTTAAACCCTCATGTCATGAAAATATAGGTAGGGAGTTTTCAATAATGCAACACATAGTCTATATTCTAAACCCTGTACATAGTCCCCTTCATCATAGGTTGCCTTCAAGGTTTTGAAAGAGTTAAAGGGTCTAATGATGTGATCAAGTGTTGAAAACTTATAAAGAGTATCTATTTCACTTGGATAATACTCTCTAACATTTTTTTTTAGGAAACAAGGTAAGTACCCTCTATTTTATCTCAGATAGAGGATACTTCCCCAGGACAAACCTTGGAGGTTTTGAGAAAATAGATGGCCAGGTGAACTAGGGTTTGATTGGACCTATCAGGAGGTTATAACAAGATGTGATAGGAATGTAAATACATGATTAAAGATTCATAAGTTAAATAGTCTCAATAGGTTGTTTTAAACCCTTAAGAATGTAGATAGGCCTAATTAGACTTAAAACCCAAATGGGAGGTCAGTTTCATTTCCAGCTTTAAGCAAGCAATATAATGAGATTGAACATGTTTTTAAGGAGGAATTAGGTGTCTAATCCCTTGGTATGCATAAAAATATAGGCATGAGGATAATTTAGTCTTATTAAAAATGAGAACAAGAGCTCGAGATGCCCATTTAGAATGCTCATATCTACTTGAAGGTTGTGCATGGAAGTTCAAGTAGCTTGGACAAGTTTAAAAGGGTCCTTAACATTGTTGTTTTGGATTTTTTCTAAAACTCCATTAACACATCTTTATGAACAAATCTTAAGAATAAAAAGAACCCAAAACCTAACAAAACCTTGGATAAGGACCTAATTGGTAAAAAAAAGATGGAGAGTTATCTAGATGAGATGGAATGGAAATTAAAGTGATTGAACCTTGAAAGGGACTCTCTATATATCCTTCACATCCACTTGAGTTGTTCCGTACTTGTACAGACAGGAGGTAAATAAGTTTTTTTAATTGTTTTTTTATTTTTCAAGTTATAGGAGGTTTCAAGGGATGCAACCAACTTTGGGAGAAATTTTAGGACTTAATATAACTCACTATATTCATTCCATGGTTCATAAAAAATCTTAAGAATTTTTTCAAACAACTTCATCTCAACCTATCAAAACTGGAAAAGTGAGAAAAATAGTGAGAAGGGTGAGAAATTCAAGTGAGAGTCTATTTGAAGCCTACTTGAGGAATATAATTCTATGGAAATCTTTAAATGTATCATTCACTCCTATATATAATTTTCATGGAAAAATAAAGACAAATTTGAGGCCAAGTGTGAGTGAAAGAGGAGTTTCTTAAATTACAGGCAGTGATGGATTACCTATAGAATAATTTAGATGATTAAGAATGAAACCAATAAATGGTGAAGTATGTTTACAACCCCTCCCTCTTATTTTAATCATGAGATCTATCCTTAGTTAGTTGTGGGACATTCTAAAAGGGCCAAATGATGAAGATAGTTTCTTGAGCAAGCAGTAGTCCTATGCCATATTCTAGGAGTTTCATACATTTAAGAGACATTTTTCCTATTATACATTGCATGGTATATCTCCTACTTCATTATCCTACATGTGTAAATCCTCCTCTTATCATGACAAGTGTTATTATGACCCTTGAACTTCTCTTTTCTCACTTCTCTCTCAAATTCTATAAGTAGTGGCCTTTTTTGATTTTGTATTCTAATACCACACCATGTATGGTGAAACCCTACTAGAATGACCCTATATTTTTCCTTTGAACATGAATGAAATTATAGCTTTGAATTCATGAATAATTTTCTAAGTGTGCAAGTGATGTATGGTGATGCAAAGTGATAATTGTATAGCCTTTCTTCCCTTATCCGTTCATGTTTATACAAGAGTTCATATTCTAATAGGTCATATAGAGTGTATTCAAGTGTGTTAGGCTCCTTTTAAGTGTATTATTATATTTGGAGTGTTTAATCTACCCTCTAGTTCATTTTCCTTGTATTTCTCTATACATCTCACCTCTATATTGAAACACTCATGTTAGAAACCTTCTAGAACTTAGAAGTTACTTTGTATGCCTTGATTCTTAGTGAATGAAGTATGATGGTCATGTGGAAATAATATTAGTGTATCAACCCCTTATATTAGGTTTATTTCATGTAGGTTTATAACTCTTTTTCCCATAAATAATCATTAGATAAGTGATAAGCATTTCAAGACACATTCAGGGAGCTAGCCCTCAAATATAAAGGCTCACTTATACTATAAGTACACCCACATACCTGGAAGTGTTCCCATGTTTCCCAAATATATAAGAGGATTGAAAAACCTATTATAGGGTACAATATTTGGTGTTAATAATTTTGGCATGCCCAGTGGGACTCAATCTCTTCAAAACAACTTGTCAAGGTGAATGTTGGTCTTGACAACATCAATTGTGAATTGGTGTGCTTCTCAACATTTGGTGACTCCATCAAGGTAAAATATAGTTCAATGCCATTTTTTTGTTATAAAATTTCTCTCATAATTCATGGTTCTCACTATATCATCATCTAGTATAGTGCTCAACCCCATTAATCCACATATTCAACATTAACTTCCTCTTACAGTTCAATATCCTCATCTTAATATGTACTTTGAGGACCAAGAGGATTTTACTATCCAAGGAAGCCATGAGAGTGAAAATTTTGAAGAAATTGAATGCCTTGAAGAATATATGGCCAAACCTCATGCCTTACCTACCTTTAATACTAAAAATACAATTCACCTTCAAGTATATGATGCCATTCCTCTTAATGTCACTAAAGGTGTACCCACATTCAATGTTGAGAGTCATGTTACACCTAGTGAACACATTAGGGATATCTACAAATTTTGTAGATTACACAATGTCATTCAAGAGAACATTTCCATTATAATCCTTACCATTTACTTTAGAGGTAAATCTCTTGATTGGTATAGGACTCTATAAGATGGATGTATCACATCATGGGTGATTTTGGAGTTTTTTACCTCAAGATTTAGAAATTAAAGTGACCATGCCTCTCTCATACATCATCTCAATTTGATCAAAATATGATCCAAATAAACAATGTATGAATTCAATGAGAGGTTTAAAAAGACTTGGTATATATTTGCTCCTCCCATGAGGTCTCCTGCTACTTTTGTGTTCCCTACCTACTTGAGATCCATTGGTACTAAAATTGCCATCATGTTTCAACCCATGGGAGGTTCCACTCTTCCCAAATCATATGAACTTGATATCAAAACTAATAATTATCTCATCCAAGCTATAAGGTTTCCTCCTAAGGTTTATATGCCTCCATTGTCTCATTCTTATTCTAATACTCCAAATGTAGCCCAAATTCTTAATTCTAATACAAATCCTAAAGCTGCTTCTAAGAAGATAGAAAATCTCATAGATCCATATGAAAAAATTCAAACCTTAGAAGTTGGGCTTAGGTAAGAGAGATTGAAAAAGGGTGATTATCAAAATCCTTATTCTTATCAATAATGATATGGTCAACAATATGGAAGAGGAATAGGTCAATGCTAGCCTAACCCCAACAGGGTTGCCAATGTGTACAATCCTATCTCCAATACCAATGCAAGAGAGATGGTACTGGTTCATAGTAACTTGGCACAAGGATAATATTGGAAACAATACCAATTCATAGATGATAATGAAAGTAGAGATTAATATATTATTTATCAAGGAGGATTTACTCCTTTCTTATTAGTTGAAGATGAGGTCATGATGCAAGCAAATGAGGATGAAGAGAGTTTCACAAACTTCTTGGTGGAAGATACATTTGTGCTCAATCAAGGTTCCTCTATTTTATACAATATAAGGGCCAATATTAATTCTCTAGGAGGTGACAATAGCATTCTTACAATTTCATCCAATGTTTCTCCAACATAGCAAAGTATGGCTAAAATCATGGCAACTCCAAACACAACTATATCTCCTTCAAATCAAAATATGGTAAGGTCTACCTCAATTCCTCAAGTTATAAGAAATTATTTTCCTCTAAGGACTCAATAAAAGGTGATTAATAATGCCTTAAACATAGTGGATTCCTTGAAAAGTGTCAAAGCATCAATTTATTTGTGGGATGTCCTTCATATGCCTGGCTAAAAAGATTTGTTACAAAAGTAATTATCCAATATTTTTACTATTCTTTCATCTTCAAATCAAATTAATAGTCATGTTTTCCTTTAAAATTTCCCCTAATACCATTGTTGAACCATATACTAGGGCTGAGAAACCTCCACATTCTATCTCACTCTCATAGTGGGTGACAAATTGGTTCACAATTACATAGTTGATAGTGGAGCTTCTACTTCAGCCATGCCCAAAGTTGTAGCTAATAATATAGGCCTAAAATATGAGCCTCGTAGAAAATGATTTATCCAACTAGATGGTACACTTTATAAGATAATATGGCTGATAAAAAACTTGGTATTCTTCTTACATGATTGTCCTAGTTTTCCTATCCTTTAAGACATAGTTGTTGTTGACCTCTCAGCTCACTTTGCAATCTACCTTTTTAGAGACTTTATAGCAAAGATTTGTGGCTATATTTAAGTTAACTAGTCCTTCTTGGCCTTTAGGACAAGGTATGGGACCAAAGTGACCATTATAACTCATCCTCTTACAAGGTTTCACATTGAGCCTTACAATGAAACAAGTTATAACTTGAATTGTGTTGTATATGAGGAGGAGCCTAATGTGGATGATGGAGCTTATAAAATTGAAGTAATTTTTGATTTGTTATTATATGAGTATGTTGTAGATATATGTGAACATGATCCTTATGCATACTTTGAAAAAATGACCTTAGGGCTTATATCATGCATGAAGAGCCATTTGAAGGAGCTGAGGTAAGTGTCAAACATTCTCATGTAGTTGAAGGTACCTATATGATTCATGAGTATGATGATAATAGGTTGATGAATCTAATTGAGAACCATATTAATAATAATGATGTCTTTATCCCTACCATTGATGAATCTACCCTTGATAATGACACTCATGAAGTGGATGAGAATGACTTATGGAAAAATTTTGATGTCATATGTCAAGAGTTTGATGAGCTTGGTAATGTTACTTCCCCTCTCAAAATATCTACATCTAATTTGGTCAATGCTTCTAACAAACATGATGTCGAGTGTCTCAATAAGCATGGAGAAAAGTATCATTTTATGAATGAATAAGAACTATAGCAAAATCTCAATGTCATATGCAAATAGTTTGACAAGTTGGTTAAGTCTCCTTTTACTCCAAGAAATTGCATATCTAATGTTGAGATTGCCAACGAGAATAATGATCATGTTTTCAAGTATCCTTTAAGATATGAAGGTGAATGTCATTTTTTTTATCAAGAACTTACTATCATGAAGCAATTTGATGATGCTAGTGTCTAATAGGTTGTACGCATGAGGAATGAAGCCAAGATAGATCTATTTTTGTTTCAAGGATAATCTAAATCTCCATATGATGTTGAAGCACCTCAAGGGTATTGTATGGTAAAGGAGAAGATCTTGATACTCAAAAACATCAACTACATTCTATCCTAAGAGAGGATAAGGTTGAGAAGACTATCACACACTCCAATTTGCATTTTTTTGGAGAGCATCCAATGGAGATGATAGAGATAATAATAGTTACATCCCCAATCAAGCTTCTTAGAGAACAAGAAATATCATTCATGAAGGTCCAAAATAGTTCACTTGCAGACCTAAGAAGATTCAAAGGTGATAGGTTTATTAACCATACACATATGCAAGTGATTGGTGATGAGCATGCTTCTCATGCTAGGTTGCCTTCATGGAGTGAAAAATATAAAAGGGGGACTATTTTTTATCCTAGTTGAGGTATGATCAAATGTTTCACCTCAAGAGTGAGGTTTTGTAAATAATAGAATAGGTTTCTATTATCTTTCAGTTGTGTTGTGTTCCATAAGTGTTCTAATTGAACACATGCATGTTTATTTTTAGTTTGTCTTATTTTTTGTGTCTTTAATTTGTGTTTGGTGTGTTTTCAAAGGAAATTTGTGTGTCAAAATTGTGTACTATGACTCCATATCCCGTCATGGCATAGCAAGCATACCACCCTTGGAAAATCACCAAGAATATTGATAGTTTTTACCATAAGTCAAAATGGGTCAACCCCTTATAGTTAAAAATATATATAGGGGTATATTATAATGGCATGGTGTGTTTCATAGTATATTTGATGTCATTTTATATGTTTTTAGCCTTGGTCATAGCTCAAACTAGTCCTTAGGTCATTTGGTGTCATCTAGGGATCATATATGAAATTGGCATAGCTTTCAAGGTGTCCAAGTGTTATAATTTTCCTTCAAAAATCCAATTTATTAGATTACCTATCAATAAGTTTAGTCCCATATAAAACTTACAAGTTTTTTAACTAAAAATCAAGAAAATAATTGAAAAAGAGAGAGGTTGGCACTTGTACAACCTATAGGGGAGTGTGACACATGTGAAAAAAAATTAAGATGTCTCTTAAACTTCCCTAGACTCATATAAATGCTTTAAATTCTTTGGAAGTTCTAAAAATGGTAAAAAACATTCTACTCCTTTATCACCCTTCTAGACATACAGAACTAATCAATAGGTTTGTGCTTGGTACAGCCAGTTGGATAAGTTTCAAACCAAATGCCTTTAGTGGGTGATATTAAACTCGTATAAATATATTTTCATAAAAAATATTTTAAGGATTGGTCACTTTGATTTATGAACCATACTTTACAAGTTGACTATGTTTTTCTACTTGTTAAACCCCATACCCTACAGGTTTCCTTCTCATATGGATAGGTCCGTACAATACAAATAATGAAATAAAATATAGAGGACATGAGAATCTTTATCACATGTTTTCCATTCTTGGTTTCATGTTTTAAATTTTTTTAATAATCCAAACATCTCAAGTTTGTAATTTGATCTCATTTGGGATGACAAGTAGGTTTTCACTATCAACAAAATCTTCATGCCTTGGGAATGGTTTCAGAGGATGATGATAGGTTTATTTAAATTTTTATAATTTTATCTTTATCTACTCTCCTTTAAATATTATTTTCCATATCAACCTTCCATGGAGTTGTAATCATGAGTGACACACAGTCAATCTATTCTATGACTGTCATGCACAGTCAACTAAGTGAGTTTTATAAGGTCTTAAAACACATTCATTGAAAATTAATTAAGAGATATGAGGTGTTTAGCATGATCTTAGAACATGAAAAAATAATTTAATCCCAAATGGCATAGAGAGCATGAGAATAAAAGTTCCCATATACTCACAGTCCTCCACCGTTGATGAACATACATAGGAGTCTCTTAGGAGAACATCATTCCTTAGGGGTGTTAAAAGTGAATTTGGATATATTATGAGGGTATATAATTTATTATAATTATATATATATCTTACACACTACCTATAATACTACTCATTGCCAACATACATGCAAAAGTCCACCTATAGGTGGCACCACACAGTGATGAGAATGCTTAATAAAGGAAATTAGACATGATGAAACCCTTCTTGAAGTCTTAGTGTTGTTTTAGAGATCATGGAAGAAATATTTGGAATTCTATATTGGTAGGTAAGGTTGAATATTAATTTTAAAGGTGATGACTGTGGATTCAGGGATCAAATCCGTAAAACATGAAAAATAGAGTACCTAGCCATCTTGTTGATATCATATGACAAGGTTACCAAGAGATTTGATGCATCTTAATAATTACACCTTGTAGCCTCTACATAGGATAAAATCCTTGCAAAAGGAATAAGACATTTGACTAGTGGAAAGTAGTATTTTTGGGCCTCAAAGTTGTCCATTTATTCACTAAGTTTCTTCATTGTTATCTACAAGATTTAAATTTCTAAGTGACCTTGCATTCCAAGGTGGTAGTTCAGGAAACATGATTTCATGATTAGATAATCCTTTGAGTTCAATATGTCATTTGGTTCCAAATAATATCAAATAGATTTTGAGAACTAGGTTTTTTTGGCTTAATAAGGACACTTATAGGTGTACCTTGGTCTAAAAACACCACCTATAGCTGACTATAGGTATATACAGTCCATGACACAGGCCTAAACATGAAAAATCAATAAATAAAAACACATATAAGTTCCCATATACTTAAAAATACCATCAAAGGATTAAAATAATATGTGGCACAATTTATAAAGGTAATTTTCACCTATAGGCCCTTTTGCCTCAACAAAGTCAACTATAATTGATTGTTATAGACAGTGATCAAGAAAGTAGTGTTCTCAATGTAGATATAGGATGAAAAGAGGTAAATAGGTCAAAAAATGTAAATTGAAATTTTGTATTCTAGGAGAGTCTATAGGTAATAATTTAAGGCTTTTAACCATGCAAGACTACCTATAGGTGTCCCTTCAAAATAGGAAACACAGTCAACAATCTAGTCAAGTTGAAAAGTAAAACATATGTGCAGGAATATGTAGAATTTTTGAGTAATTAATGGACTTGGAACACCTTTTTATGGTTTTAACATCCTTGGGAGAACCTCATAGCATGCAAACATAGGTAGGGAGTTTCCAATAATGTAACACACAATCTATATTCTAAACCCTACACATAGTCCCCTTCATCATAAGTTGCCTTCAAGGTTTTAAAAGAGTTAAATAGTATAATGAAGTGATCAAAGGTTGAAAACTTGAATATATTATCTATGTAACTTTGATAAGCCTCTCCAAGATATACTTTTTCTAAGTAAATAGGGGAATTACCCTTTGTTATGTCTCAGACAAAGGGTACTTCCCTAGGACAAACCCTGCAAGTTTTGAGAAAAAAGATGACCAGGTGAACTAGGGGCTGATTAGACCTAGCCTCATGAGGTTTTAAAAATATATGATAGGTATGTAAATACATGAGTAACCATGCACAAATGTAATAATCTCAACAGGGTGTTCTAAACCCTCAAGAATGTAGACAGGCCTATTAGGCCTAGTTAGACCTAGAGCCCAAATGGGAGGTTAGTTTAACTTCTAGATTTAGGTAAGCAATATAATGAGCTTGATAAATTTTTAAGGAGGAATAAGGTGTTTCTAATCCATTGGTTTTCTTAAAAATCCATAAGAAATCCAAATTTGGGTCGAGGATAATTTAGGCCTATGAAAAATGAGAACAAGAGCTCGAGATGCCCATTTAGGATGCTCATATCTACTTGAAGGTTGTGCATGGACATTTAAGGAGCTTGGAAAAGTTGAAATGGGTACTGAACATTTATTTTTTTCAATTTTTATATAACTACAATGTCACATCTTTATAAATAAAGCTTAAGAGTAAAAAGAGCCTAAAACCCCATAAAACCTTGAATAAGGACCTGATTGGGAAAATAAAGATGGAGAGTTATCCAAATGAGATGTAATAGACATGAAATTAATTTAACCTTATAGGGGACTCTCTAGATATCTTTCCCATCTACTTGAGGTGTTCCCTACTTATATAGACAAGAGGTAAATAAGGTTTTCTTGACTATTATTGATATTTTTTAGATTTTAAGAGGTTTCAAGTGATCCAACCAACTTTGGGAGAAATATAAATACTTAATCTAACTATTTATGATCATTACATGCTTCATAAAAACTCTTAATCATTTTTTAAGCAGCTTTATCTCACCTAGTCAAAACTAGCAAAGTGAGCAAGATAGTAAGAAGGGTGAGAACTTCAAATGAGAGTCTATTTAAGGTTTACCTAAGGAATATAAGGATATATTAGGTCTTTACATGTGTCATTCACTCCTTTTTATGTATTTTCATGGAAAACTAAAGCCTAATTTGTGGCCAAGTGTGAAGGGTGAGTAAAAGAGGAGTTTCTTGAACTACAGGTAGTGATGGCTTACCTCCAAAAGAATTTAGATGATTAAGAATGAAACAAATGCATGGTGAATCATGATTAAAACCCATCCCTCCCATTTCAATCATGATATATGTCCCTATTTAGTTGTGGTATGATCCAAAAGGGCCAAATAATGAAGGCAATTTTATGAGCAAGAAGGAGTCATATGCCATGTTCTAGGAGTTTCATGCATTTGAGAGCCATTTGTTCTATTAAAACTTACATGGTATATCTCCTACTTCATTATCTTACATTTTTAACTCCTCTTAGTATTATAAGTGTTCTTATGATCCTTGGACTTCTCACTTCTCTCTCAAGTTCTATAAGTAGTGGCCTTTTTAGATTTTGTATTCTAATGCCACATCATGTATGGAGAAGCCCTACTAGAATAACATTTTATTATGACTCTAAACATAAATTAAAGTCTTGTTTTTATTTCATGAACAATTTTATAAGTGTGTAAGTGATTTATGGTGATGTAAAGTGATAATTTTCTATCCTTACTTTCCTTATCCTTTCATGTTTGTGCAAGAGTTCCTATTATAATAGGTCATATAGAGTGTATTCAAGTGTGTTAGGCTCATTTAAATTATATGATTGTCCTTGGAGTGTGAAATATTCCCTCTGGTTCATTTATCTTTTGTTTCTTTATACATCTACCTATGTATTGAAACACTCATGTTAGAAACCTTCTAGGACTTAGAAGCTAGTTTGTACGCCTTGATTCTTAGTGAATGAAGTATGATGGTATTGTGGAAAGAATCTTGGTATATCACCCCCTTATATTAGGTTTTTTTGTGCAATTTTATAAATATTTTCCCCATAATCAAGCATTAGATAAGTGATAAGCATTTCAAGACACATTCAGGGAGATAGCCCTTAAATCTAGAGGCTCACTTCTACTATAGGGACACCCACATACCTAGAAGTGTTCCCATGTTGCCCAAATATAGAAGAGGATTGAAAAACCTTTTATAGGGTGAAATATTTTGGTAAAATAGGTTTTATACATTATCAATGCCTTGAAGCTCTTTTCTCATATCAACATTTCCATCTCAAAGCCAATTTCTCTCAGTTGGTTATAGGTAGTAATTAGGCAGGCTTGACTATGCATTAGGCCTTATAAGTATTAAAACCTATGTCCAAACCCTTCCAATGACTTAGTTATACTTTTATGACATTTCAAAACCTTGAAGACCTTTGTACTCCACCATTATCACTATTAAGATAGAATCTCTCACCTAGTTGATTATAGTTAGTTGTCTTGAAGGCCTAACTATATGGTGATATTGAATTAGGATTATCCCATTAGGTCATGGATATCTTGAAGTGACCAAATAATTATCAATAAATCATTCCCATTTCATTGTAAATCTAACATCCTTTTCAAGGCATCTTCAAAATTTTACATATGTGTTCATACACACATAGTCTGTAGGTGTATTAAGGTGTCTGCATAACCATATTTGTTTGTGTTAAGGCCCATATCAACTACACCACAGTGTATTGATATTCAAACTCATTTATGGAATCCTTTCCATTTCATTGTAAATACATTTATCTTTTTTTAAACATGTTCAAACCCTTTACATTCACTATTCATAGTCACAGTCATATATGTGACTATGAGGCAACCTTTGAAGTTTTGAAACCTTGGAGAGCACAACATGGTCATTAGGATTGAAATGAAATTACCATAATTGAAAAAACACATCTAACATGATTAATACACATCAAACTCAGTGAAAAATAATTTCAAACACTCAACATAACCTATATGCAGAAACACATAAAACACAGTCCAAAGTGGTGAATGGAGATATGACTATCTCTTCAGACCTGTATCTTCATGGAAATATTTAAATAGAATTTAGGATTATTTATATTATTTTTTAAGACTCACACAAACTTTCTTCTTTAATAAATCTTCCACCATTCTTCTTGGAAAGCTCAAGAAAGACCCATATCATGGTTGATTAGTATATTTTATACCTTTAATTTCTTAACAATTGTTCATAGAGATAAGGATATGAATCTAAGAACCAAATCCCAATTTTTAAATTTTACCAAAACTATAATCAATTCCCAAAGTTTCAGGCTCCCACCTTCTCTCTCCTATCTATACCATCTACTTCAATTTTGTCTATGTGACTTTGTGAAGGGAGTGATGGAGGAAAGAAGTGATTTTCTAAAAATTTTGTATTTATAACTTCCTTCCAAGATTTTTTATGACCTTTAGGAGATTAAAGGACACACATTAAACATTTTCACCTACAAATAGCTTCCACAAGTCCATATAACTTCTCTTAACTCCCCAAACTAGCATTGAAGTGCAAGAATATGACTTTATCTAAGAAGTTGATAGGTGTGGTAGTTGAGTAAATAATCCAATATATTTTTAAGGTGTATTATATGTATTTTTAAGTTAGTTAATTTTTATAAACATAAATATTATCAAAAATCACCCTTTATATGCATTTTTAACACCCTCAAGTTAGTCAATGGTCTTCAAACTTCATGAAACATTATGAAAAGATGTCTAACACATTAAATTACATTAATCAACCCATAATCACCTATGACACATCTTTCAAGTCACCAAAAATAACCCCTTTTGACCCTTTTTAACTTAGGAGACTCAAATAGACCAAAATACATAAATAAGACTTAACTTAATATTTCTAAAATTACCTTAATAAATACTAATAAGGTATTTTGGACTCAAATAAGACCTCTTAAATCACCTAAGGTTCATTAATTTGACTATAGGTATCTTATTTTTACCTAAGGGTCAAAATTAGATAACAAATTGGTGACTCAGGGGTAGCATGTTTGTTATTCTAACTAGACCATTAGCCTTGTCCTTCCATTGGGCTATAGAGTCAATGGCACTCTAAGATAACAAGATCAAACCTTGACACTTGACCAATAATACAAATTGATTATCTAAATAACATATAAAATGAATACATACACATAAAAGCAAAGAGATTAAGACACATAAATGTGCTAATAAGCACTTAGGAAATATAACAAGAACATAAGCAAACAAAACTATATACAAACTAACCTGAAGCAAACTTTCTCCTCCTGGTTCAAAAGGGAAGCTTTCATCATCCTTTGATCTATGAGATTAAGGAGTGCATGAAGCATGTTTGCTTTTGAGCTTTGATTTTGATGTCTTCAAATCTTTCATGCTTGTCACTCTCTTTGGGATGATCTTCAATGCAACAACAATAGCTTCAAACATATCACCTATGAAGGTGAATTCTTCTTGCACTTCAATATCCTTATCATGAACTTTTTTTATTTTTGTGCTTGTCTCAATCATGATCACTTCTTTACTTATAGGGGCAGCCTCTATCTTGGTGTTTTCAATATTTCCATGTTGTCCTTAAAGAATCAAAGCATATTCAACTTGAATAGCAAAAAGTGTAGGCTTTTGAAAGGCTTCAAATTCTCACATATCGTATTGAATATTTACCACAAATCATCTTGTTTCATGGATTCATAAAATATTTTTTTTCTATTATATTTTTAGATTCAATCTCTTGGTCATACACATGAGTCTCACTCAACTCAGTTGATGTGATGTCCTTGTCAAGAACCTACTCTCTCATATCTTGATCAAGCTCTTTGTGAATAGTTTCAACAAGGTTTATATCTTCTCTTTCTTCACTCAAGAATGTTGGCGTGTGCTCATCTTCACCAAGGGGATTACCTATAGTGAACTCTTCATCATAGACACTTGAGTCATCTTCTTGATCAATTGTACACTTAGCTTGATCCTCTTTACTTGCCTCTTATAGGATGGGTTCTCCTTCAAGAAAGGATGAGGTGGGAGGGTGGTGAAAAAATTGATGGGTTTGAGAGGGAGTATAAGGTGTGGTGAATTTTTAATGAATGGGAATGGGTATGGAAGGAGTACTCTTACAATTTGAGGTCTTAAAAATGAGAGACTCTTTAAATAATTCTTGGAGAGAGAGAAGGTTCAATTGGGCTATAGTCATTTCATTTGCTTCAACAATCACCTCACATTTCTCATAGATTTCTTGAGGCTCTTCAAAAAGTGTAAATTTATCTTTCACCTTCTCAACTAAGGCATATTTATTATGTTGAAAATCTTCTTGGATAGACCTCTAAGATGGACAAGCTATAAGTTCTTGAAGAGAAGACAATGGGGATTAAACAAACAAAAGGTTGTCTTTCTTGACATCAACTTCTTAGTCCTCACTCTCTTCATATTTATTTATCCAAGACTTCACTAATTGATTCTAACTTGAAACTTTGAATCTATTAGGCTCTTTTGAATATTGGATTGTCTCTCTTGGAGGTTCTTATTTAGGGTATTAAATGGTTTCCTGAGGATAAGGTGCACAAAAAAACTGATATGGAATATAAGAGGGTTCTTGAGGATGGATATGTATAGCTTGAGGAATACTGCCTCCAAGAAGCTACCTCTTAAGATTTTAGACGTCTTCTTAAAGAGTCTTAATCACATATTCTTATTGATAGCCTTCTTAATAAGGTTTCTCAATAACATCATGATCATATGGAGAAGGAATAGGCTGACTATAGGGCTATCATGGCTCATAGGGCTGATAACAAATTTGATAGAGCTATTGAGGAACATATGATGGTTCATGACAAGGTTGATAGGGAGGTTCATATTAGTAACTCTCACTATATCCATCCATACCAACTTCATTAGTCAAATGAAACATAATAAGTTTAGTAAATTCTTTTACAATAAGTACCTGTGGTGCCTATAACTAGTTGATTTAATTCAAAGTCACCATTGGTGTTTACTTGAACACATCCAAAAATCTAATAGGTATAAGAACACACAAAATTTCTTTCACTCTTTTGTACCTTAACTCCCATTAGGTGTGCTAAAACTGTTATAACCAAATTTTTCACCTATGAGAAGGTTGATTAAACTATTTCAAATTTGGTTAAACATGGGATTAGCCCTAGACCTATGGGTTGTCTATAACAGGGGTAAAATTCTAAGTTGAAGGGATAACTCCCATTGATGAATCACTTAGGCTCACTTTCACTACTATATCACTTGTTTGATTTGAAAAGGGTAAGAAGGAACTAAAATAAACTTAACTACACTGGTGATGCACCAAACTTTGTTGACCACTATCACACATTACATAATACACTAAGACCTACAAGAGAACATGAACACACAAATCCTAGAATGAACCTATTACATCAATGCTTTGTATAAGGGTAAGGAATTATAAGGTTAAAAGGGAATAATAATTCCACTTAAAACCCCTTAAGAGACTCCTAATGACACCAACTACAACTTGTAATAGAGAAATAACCATATGAACTAAGATAAATAAGACACAAACAAGGTGATATACATCTAAACTTGATAAGATCAACAATTTAGATATTTATCACTACATGTGATCACAGAATGAGGTAGAGATCATTTTTTTTATTGATAAAAGGTAGAAAAAATGAACAGGGCTTCACCATACCTAGGTGGAGGATACATTTCAAGCTAAAAGTGGATGCTTATATAGAGAAAGTGAAGGAGAAGAGAATAAGTGTGAAAGAGAGAGAAGATAAAAAAAGTTTCATGTAAGTTAAAAAAATAAGAAGAGTTATGTAAGTATCATAATATACTTCCAAATCCATGTGTAGCTCCTCTTCAGATGCTCTATCTCTCCAAGTGGTGTGGGAGGTTGAAATGCATGCTTGACACCTTGACTAACTCTTTGAAATTCCCCTTTATCTTGACATGTTGAAGGACAAGGGGAATTATATCAAATAATTTTCTCATGTATGTTTTCTCTACTCTTGACACCTCTCAGCTAACCCCAACAGGTTCTCTTTCACACATCACCCCATTCTCTTGTAAGGTGTCTAGAAGGTTCATCATCTCCTTAGGCCTATTTTGCACATAAGTGTAAAAACTTGGTTTCATTTAATATAGATCATATAAACTTCATGGATGGCCTATTTGACTCATATCATACCTAAAACAATCCATTTTGAGGCCTCAAACTAGTCGTAATAGGTCACTCTCTACCAAAAGCCTTAATTAGGCCTCATTCATTATGGCATTTTTTCCTATTTTTTCCTTATGTAGGAGTTTTATGAATTATCTTGAAAAAATAAAGGAATATTATAGGAACCTTTATTCACTTGTACTTCTATACCAAAATTCATGAGCTAAAGCCAAGTGAAAGTCTACCTTTTTTGCCTATCTCTTATGCTAATTATGTCTAATTATGCCTTTATGTCTAGAAAGTGGATTTTGGATCTAAACTCATCCTGCACTTATAAAACATATGATAAGTGTGTAATTAACATTAACCATTCTAATACAAACCTCCATGTCAAGTTTGGGTTTCTATAACTTTGTGCTTATATCCAAACCATGAAATGGCTAAAAATAAGCCCTTTAACAAGCCTGTTTAGGTTGCCTTGCAAAATGGAGTTTTTTTTGTCACTTATAGGGATCCTTGATAAAAAAATTAATTTTAGGAGAATAAATAAGTCCCATATGACCTCCTCCAATGATTTTAAATTATCCATCTCTCCAAAATCCCTACCAAACACCAAAAAACACATAGAACAAGGCATTTTTGGCAATCCATATAGTAGTTTGTATAGATAAAATACAATTTGAATAACATACTTGGAGTCCTAAAAAACATCCAAAAATTTTCAAGGTAAAGTGGTACCATTTTATATTCATTTAATTCCATCTCTACAAACTAGTCATTATAGCTCTCCTAGGTAGCCTGAAAGTACTTTAAACTCTTAGTGTTGATTCATAAAGTTAGACGTATGAATCCTCCAACCAATTTCAAAAAATTTAATTAAATTAGGGTTGATAAATTCCATTTGTATATCATGTTCCCATGCATATCCTCTTGACCATACCAATTAAAACAAAATATCCTCTTGATTAGAAATAAGGCATTTTAGGGGGTCTAAGCAAGTTTGCAGTTTATAGGTGCTTGTCTTGAGTTTTTTTTGGGATAAAAATGATCTAAAAAGGTTTTTTACATTAATTTTTACCTATTTAAATATTTTTCTACCACAACCCTTCACCAAACTCTCTTCTCATACCACTAGCCTATGCCTAAGGTTCTCAGATCAAGTTGACAATCATATGCTAGTTGCTTATTTTCACCTTTTCTCCCACTATCATATATTTATGACTTCATGAAGTGTATGTGTAGATTATTCATCATCTTATTTAATCCTCCAAAGTCCATCTCATCTCAATTGACTTCATCTTCAACTTCAAGACTACCTAAAAAGTAGTCTTGTGTATGTGACTAAGTCTACAAGGTTTGACTGTGTGACTATGTTTCCATCATTGTTGATTGTCCCTAAATTTTTCTCATGGATTTATTATATCAATGTGGAATCATATCCAAATACTAAAGTGTTTCACCAAACTCTCTCAGACTTTATAATGTCTTTTATGCTCTTCAAACAACAAGTATATTCTAGGAAGATTATGTGTAGGTTCAAGCATGTCTTGTAGGTGAACATGGTATGCCAACATTCCATACATTTATTTATAGGTCTAAGGTTCTATGGATTGATATCACCATTCTTAAAACATTCTTCAAACATTCATTCTTTCTTAGATTTCATTGAATATTTTTAGACTTTTCTAAACCAAATAACTTATGAGATGAGTAGGCTTATAGGTACATTTAGGCCCATTAGGGGATGAAATAGGGTCTATCAACTTTGTTCCACTTCAAAATAGGTCTAAGGATATTGTAGGGTGATGTACTTAATTTACCATACTATTCAACTCCATTATTTTCCCTCGAATGTTCTCATATGATCATTAAAGCAAACATAGACCTTGAGAAGTATGCATTCTATGTATGTAATTAGTTCTATGACCACTATTTGAACATTTTTATCTTTATGGGTTGATGAAACTTGGGATTTTTGATACCCTTCAAAACATACACAACAAGACTCTGGAGAGGTCTTTAGTTACTTAGGTAAACCTAGAGGTGACTGTGTTTATGTAAGGTGACTGTGTATTCTTTTTTTATAACCCCTATTTAGTTCTTGTCATCTTCAAACTCTCAATAGCTATGTCCCCATTATTTTAATTTCTTCTAACATTCTCAAAACCCTGAATCATTAGACCTAAAATATCACAAACATCTTTGTGTTTTCACTATTCATACTCACTCTTGTAGGTCTCTCTTAGGGGTTTGACTGTGTGTATAGGTTTCTTAGGGTTTCAAAATAATCTTAAAATATTTCAAAGGATTATTATCATGTTTTATGATGGTTTTAGACATTAAAAACACCTAGTCTCTTTTTTCATATCAACATGTCCATCTCAAAGCCAATTTCTCTCAATTGGTTGTAAGTAGTAATTAGGGTAGGCTTGACTATGTATTAGGCCTTCTAGGTCTTCAAACCTAGTTCCAAAACCTTCCAAAGGCTCATTTGTGTTTTTATGACATATTAAAACATTTTTAAAGCCCTAAATCCCTTTTTACTCCACCATTATCACTATCAAGATAGAATCTCTCACTTAGTTGGTTGTAGGGAGTTATCTTGAAAGTGTGACTGTATGGTAATCTTGAAGTAGACTTATCCCACTAGGTCATGGGTATATTTAAGTAAAAAAATAATCATCAAGAACTCATTCCCATTTTATTGAAAATATAATAACCTTTTCAAGGCATCTTCAAACTTTTGCATCCATGTTCATACACACATAGCCTATAGGTTTATTAAGCTGACTAGATAACTAGATTTGACTATGTGTTAAGGCCCATCTAAACTACACCATGGTGTATTGATATTAAAACTAATTGATGGAATCATTTACATTTAATTTCAAACACATTTATCTTCTTCAAAGCATGTTCAAACCCTATACATTCATTGTTCATAGTCACAGTCATGTATGTGACTGTGTGGCAACCTTTAAAGTTTTGTAATCTTAGAGGGAAAATCATGGTCATTAGGAATAAAATTACATTACCATAATTATAATAACACATCAAACATGAATAAAACATCTCAATCTCATTGAAAAACACTTTAAAACACTTAACACAACTTGTATGCAGAAACACATAGAACACAGTCCAAGGTGGTAAATGGAGATATGACTGTATATTGAAACTTGTACTTTCATGGAAAGCCTGAAATAGAATTTAGGAGGCTTGAGAGGATTTTTAAATACTCATATAAACTTTATTATTTATAAAATATCCACCATTCTTCTCGAAAACCTCAAGAAAGACCCCTGTCATGATTGACTAGCAGATTTTAGACCCTTAACTTCTTAGCGATTGTTCATAGAGATAAGGAGATGAATATGAGAACCACTACACAAAGTTTGAATATAAAAAATACTAAAATCAATTCCCAAATTTTCTATCTCCCACCTTCTCTCTTCTAGCCATACCATCTACTTCAATTTTATTTGTGAGCTTGTGAAGGGAGAGATGGAGGAGAGAAGTGATTTTCTATAACTTTTGGATATGAATCTTCCTTCCAAGATTTTTTATGACCTATATGATATGAAATGACACCTTTTTAATGTTTTCACATATAAGTAGCTTACAAAATTCCATACAACTTCTCTTAACTCCCCAAACTACTGTTGAAATGTAAGAATCTAACTTTATCTGACAAGTTGATAGGTGTGGCAGTTGAGTAACTACTCCAAGATATTTATAAGGTGTATTTTATGTATTTTGAAGTTAGGTAACTTTTATAAACATAAATATTTTCTAAAATCACTTTTTATATGCATTTTTAGCACCCTCAAGTTAGCAAATGGTTTTCAAACTTTACAAAACTTCATGAAACATTATGAAAAGGTGTTTGACATATTAAATGACATTAATCAAACCCTAGTCACCTATGACACATCTTTCAAGGCACCACAAATAACCCCTTTAACCTTTTTTAACTTAGGAGACTCAAATTAACCAAAACACATAAATAAGACTTACCTTAATATTTCTAAATTTACCTTAATGAATGTTAATAAGGTATTTTGGACTCAACTAGGACCTCCTAAATCACCTAAAGTTCAATAATTTGACTATAGGGTTCCTATTTTCACCTAGGGGTCAAAATTGGATAACAAATTAGTAATTAATAGGGGTAGCATGCTTGTTATGCTATTCAGACCAATATCCTTGTCCTTCCATTGGAATATGGAGTTAATTGCACTCTGAGACAATAATATCAGACCTTAACACTTGACCAACAAGACAATTTGATTACCAAAACAACACACAAAATGAAGACATACACACAAAATCAAATAAATGAATACACATACATGTGCTAACAAGCACTTAGGGAACACAACAAGAACTTAAGCAAACTAAATTATATACAAACTAACCTGAAACAAACTTTCTCCTCTTGGATCAAAAGGGAATCTTACACCATCCTTTGCTCTATGAGATGAAGGAGTGCATGAAGCATGTTGCATTTTGATCTTTGTTTTTGATGTCTTCAACTCTTTCATGCTTGCCACTCTCTTGGGAATGATCTTCAATACAAAAATAGCAGCTACAAACATATCACCTATGAAGGTGAACTCTTCTTGCATTTCAACATCCTTCTCATGAACTTTCACTTAGGCTCACTTTCACTACTCTGTCACTTGATTGATTTGAAATGGTAATAAATAATTGAAATAAACATAACTATAGTGGTGATGCACCAAAATTTATTGACTACTACCAACACATTACACAATACACTAAGACTTACAAAACAACATGAACATACACACATCCTAGAATGAACCTATTACATCAATGATTTTTAGAAGGGTAAGGCATTATAAGGCTAAGAGGGAAGAATAATTCCACTTCAAAACCCATAAGATTCCCTTTATCACACTAATGATAACCTGTAATAGATAAACAACCACATGAGGCAAGATAAATAGGACACAAACAAGGTGATATACATCTACACTTGATAAGATCAACTATTTAGAGATTTATCATTGCACGTAGTCATAGAATGAGATAAACATCATATATTTTATTGATCATAGGTAGAACAAAATATTAGGGCTTCACCATACCTAGTTGGAGGATACATTTCAAGCAAAAAGTGGTTGCTTATATAGAGAAAGTGAAGGAAAAGAGAAGTGTGGAAGAGAGATAACATAGAAAAGTGTCATGTAAGTTACAACATGAAGTAAAGTTAGGGAATTATCATAACAGACTTTCAAATCTATTTGTATCTCCTCTTCATATGTTCCAGCTCTCCAAGTGGCATGGGAAGTTAAAATGCATGCTTGAGATCTTGACTAGCTCTTTGAAATTCATTTTTATATTGACATGTTGAAGGATAAGTGGCCTTCTTGGTTATTACATCAATTTTTCTTTCATTTTTTTATCTTCTCTTGATACCTCTCATTTGATCCTAATAGGTTCTCTTTGACACATCACCCCATTCTCTTGCAAGGCATCTAGAAAGATCTTCATGTGCTTAGGACTATTTTACACACAAGTGTCAAAACTTGGTTTTAGTTACTCTAACTCATCCAAAATTTATGTATGGAATATTATACTCATTTTAGACCTATGAAAATCAATTTTGAGGCCTCAAACTAGCCCCAACAGGTCACTCTCTACCAAAAGCCTTAATTAGGCCTCATTCCTTGTAGCCTTTTTTTCTTATTTTTCTCCTTGTGTGGGATTTTTACAAATTATATTGACAAAATAAAGTCGTATTATAGGACCATATATTGTTTTATAGTTCCATACCAAATTTTATGAGTTGAATCCAAGTGGAAGTCTACTTTTCTACCTATATCTTCTCCTAATTAGCCCTAATTAGGCCTTTAGGTCTAGAAAGTGGATTTTGGATCTAAACTTTTCCTACACTTTTAAAACCTATGCAAAGTGTTTGATTAAATTTAATCATTCCAATTAAAACCTCCATGTCAATTTTGGGCTTCTTTAACATTGTGTTTATAACCAAACCATGAAATGGCCAAAAATAAGACCTTCAACAAACCTATTTGGACTACCTTACAAAATGGAGTTTATTTGGTCACTTCCATGGGTTCATGAGAAAATTTGTTAATTTTAAGAGATGAAATAAGTATCAAATTACCTCCTCAAATTATTATCAAATATTCATCTCTCCAAAATCCCTACTAAACACTAAAAAACACACAAAATAAGGCAATTATGGAAATCTATATAATAGTTTGCATAGATCAAGTAAATGTGAAGAAATTACTTGGAGAAATATACAATTTTCAAGAGGTTTTAGGAGTAACAATTGGAATTTTACATGTACTTTAATTCCATATCTGCAAATTGGTCATTATATCTCTCCTAAGCAGACTGAAGGTACTTTGAACTCTTAGCGATGATTCATAAAGTTAGATGTATGCATCCTCAAACCAATTCAACAAACTTCAAGTAAATTAGGGTGGATAACTTTCCCTAATATGTCAAGGTCCCATGAAAATCTTTCTGACTATACCAAGTAAAATAAATAGCCTCTTGAGTGGAAACAAGGCATTTTGGGGGGTCTAAGCAAGTTTGCAGTTTGTAGGTGCTTATCTTGAGTTTGTTTTGGGATCCAAATGATCTCAAAAGGCATATGAAACTACTCTTTAAATATTTTAATAAATTTTTGACCATAACCGTTCACCAAACTCTCTGCTTATGCAACTAGCCTATGCCTATTATTCTTAGATCAAGTTGATAGTCGTACCCTAGCTGCTTATTTTCACCTTTTTCCCACTATCACATGTCTATGACTTCATGAAATATATGTGTATATTATTCATCATATTCTATGAGCCTCCAAAGTCCATCTTATATCAACTGACTTCATCTTCAACTTCAATACTACCTAGCAAGTAGTCTTGTGTATGGGACTAGGTTTGTAGGGTCTAACTATATGACTATGTTTCCATCATTGTTGCTTGTCTCTAAAAGTTTATCATAGAATTATTATATTATTATGGAATTATATCCAAATATTCAAGTGTTTCACCAAAATCTCTTAGAACTTCTAAGGTCTTTTAGGCTCTTTAGACAACAAGTATATGTTAGGCAGATTGTGTGTAAGTCTAGGCTTGTCTTGTAGGTGAATAGGGTATGCCAACATTCCATACATTTACTGCTAGGTCTGAGGTTTTATGTATTTATATCATCATTCTTAAAACATTATTCATACATTCTTTCTTTCTTAGATCTCATTGAAGATATTTTGTCTTATTTAAATCAAGAAACCTATGAGATGAGCAGGCCAATAGGTAAATTTAGGCCCATTAGGGGTTGAAACAGGGTTAGTCAAAAATTTTCCACTTCAAGATAGGTCTAAGGCTCTTTTAGGGTGATTTTCTTATTATACCATACTATTCAACTCCCTTATTTTCCCTCAAACCTTCTCATACATTCCTTAAAGCAAACATAGACCTTGATAAGTATGCAAGTTGTGTATGTGATTAGCTCTATGACCACTATTCGAACCTTTTTTATCTTGATGGGTTGATAAAACATGAGCTTCTTGATAACCTTAAATACATATACAAAATTACTCTGGAGAGGTCTTTATTCACTTAGGTAAACCTAGAAGTGACTATGTTTATGCAAGGTAATTGTGTATGCTTATTTTATAACCCCTATTTAGTTCTTATACTCTTAAAATTCTTAATATATATGTTCATGTTGTGATGTATTCTAACATTCTCAAAACCCTAAATCATTAGACGTAAAACATCACAAACATCTATATGTTTTCACTATTCATTCTCACTCTTTTAGGTTTCTCTTAGGGGTTTGACTATGTGTATATGTTTCTTAGGGTTTTAAAAAAATATTAAAATATTTAAAAGGCTTATTATCATATTTTATAATGGTTTTAGACATTATCAATACCCTAAATCTCTCTACTCATATCAACATATCCATCTCTAAGCCAATTTCTCTTAGTTGGTTGTAGGTAGTAATTAAGGTAGGCTTGATTGTGCATTAGGCCTTCTAATTATTCAAACCTAGTTCCAAACCCTTCCATTGGATTATTTATGTTTTTATTTCATCTCAAAAAAATTTAAAAACCCTGAAGACCTTTTTACTCCACCATTATCACTATCAAGACAAAATCTCTCACCTAGTTGGATGTAGATAGTTGTCTTGAAGGCCTAACTATATGGTGATCTTGAATTAGGCTTATCCCACTATGTCATGGGTATATATAAGTGACCAAAAAATAATCAATAACTAATTCCCATTTCATTTCAAATCTAATATCATTTTTAAGGGATCTTCAAACTTTTGCATCTATGTTCATACACACACAGTCTGTAGGTGTATTAAGGTGTCTACATAACTAGATTTGATTATGTGTTAAGGCCCATCTAAACTAAACCATGGTGTATTGATATTAAAAATCATTTATGGATTCCTTTAAATTTAATTTCAAACGCATTTATCTTCTTCAAAGCATGTTCAAACCTTGTACATTCATTGTTCATAGCCACAGTCATGTATGTGACTGTGTGGCAACCTTTAAAGTTTAAAAACCTTGGAGATCACAACATGATAATTAAGAATAAAATTAAATTACCATAATTTTACCAACACAAAAAAACATTAATAACACATATCAAACTCCTTGAAAAACACTTTCAAACACTCAACACAACCTATATGCAAAAACACATAGAACACAATCCAAGGTGGTGAATAGAGATATGACTATCTCTTCAGACTTGTACCTTCATCAAAAGCTTGAAAAAAACTTAAGGAGGATTAAAATTATTGTTTAAGACTCATACAAACTTTTTTATTTAGAAAATATTCCACCATTCTACCTGAAACGATCAAAAAAGAACCCTATCACAATTAACTGATAGATTTTAGACCCTTAACTTCTTAGTGATTGTTCATAGAGTTAAGGAGATTAATCTGAGAAAAAATTCCCACATTTTAAATCTAACCATGACTAAAATAAATTCCTAAATTTTTAGGCTCCCACCTTCTCTCTCTTGGCCATACCATCTACTTCAATTTTGTTAATGTGAGCTTGTGAAGGGAGTGATGGAGGAGAGAAGTGATTTTTTGAAACTTTTGGATCTTCAAATCCCTTACAAGTATTGTTTTAACCTATAGGATATGAAAGGAAACCTCTACAATTTTTTCACCTGCAAGTATCTTCCACAAGTCTGTACAACTTCTCTTAACTCCCTAAGCTAGTGTTGAAGTACAAGAATCTAACTTTATCGTAAAACTTTATAGGTGTGGTAGTTAAGTAACTTATCCAATCTCTTTGTAAGGTTTTTTTTATGTATTTTTAATATAGGTAACTTTTACAAACACAAATATTAGTGAAAAGTGCCCTTTATATGCATTTTTAACACCCTCGAGTTAGCAAATAGTCTTTAAACTTTACAAAACTTCATGAAATGCTGTGAAAAAGTGTTTGACACATGAAATTAAATTAATAAACCCTTAATAATCTATTACACATATTTCAAGGCACCAAAAATAACCCCTTTTGACCTTTTTGACTGAGGAGACTCAAATAAACCAAAACACATAAATAAGACTTACCTTAATATTTCCAAATTTACCTTAATAAATGATAATAAGGTATTTTAGACTTAAATAAGACCTTCTAAATCACATAAGGTTCAATAATTTGACTATATGGATCCTATTTTGACCTAAGGATCAAAATTAGATAATAAATTGATGACTCATAGGGGTAACATGTTTGCTATGTTGACTAGACCAATAGCCTTATCCTTCTATTAGGATATGGAGTCAATTGCACTCTAATACAAGAAGATCAAACCTTAATATTTGACCAATAATACAAATTTATTACCTCAACAACACACAAAATGAAGACACACACATACAATAAAATAAATGAAGACACACACATTTGCTAACAAACACTTAAAGAACATAACAAGAAATTAAGCAAACTAAACTATATACAAACTAACCTGAAGCAAACTTTCTCCTCTTAGATCAAAATGGAATATTTCACCATCCTTTACTCTATGATATGCATGAGTACATGAAACATGTTGCCTTTTGAGATTTGGTTTTGATGTCTTCAAATCTTTCGTGCTTGCCATTCTCTTTGCCATGATCTTCAATGCAACAACAATAATTGCAAACATATCACCTATGAAGGTGAAATCTTATTGCACTTCAACAACATTCTCATGAAATTTATTTATTTCTTATCTTGTCTCAATCATGATCACTTATTGACTTATAGGGGCAGCCTATATCTTGGTGTTTTGAATATTGTCATGTTATCCTCCAAGAATCAAAGCATCTTAAACTTGAATAGTAAGAAGTATAGGCTTTTGTAGGATGTGTAACTCAAGAAGGTGTAGGACTTGGTGGAGTCTATTTTATAGTGGGAGGATGTCACACTGCATGTGTTCTCTATGAATTATGCTTAACTATTTGAGGTATTAACTTAGGATGCATTATTGAAGGTGTAAATTTATTTAAATGATGTGAACCTTGTTATCTATGAAGGTGTGCCACTTTCCTCTAAATTGGTTGTATAGAAAGATGGATAAGTGCAATAAAACTCTTTATGTTATTCTCTTGAATAGGTAAAATAATTGTATTTATACTATGCTCTTGAATAGGTACCATAACCAATTATGGTGGTAGTGGGGGAGGAGGAAGAGATGTTGATGACTATAAATGGTACTCATATCGAATGCCTATAACTTTGATCACTTGATTACAATGTATATATTTGAAATGTTGATTTATTTTTGATGGTGTTGGGTGAAGATTATAAATCCAAGGGAATTGTAATAACATATTAAATAACCTTAGGCTTTGTAAGACTATAAATGGAGTAGCCATTGTTGTTGAACCAACTTAAAGAGGTAGCACTATATGCCCAAGAGTATTCTATATATGTCCATTAAATGCATTGACTATATTTGATGTATTTTTTAAATCCTAATTTGTGTACCTAAGAGTATGAATAGGTGTCATTTTATATGTATTTTTACTTGACCCATTATCAATCATGACACTATGTATAATCAAACTAATCAATAATCATAGACTGAGTTAACCACCCTGATGGAAATAAAAATTGTGCACCATACTAGTCATCATTTATAACTAATTTTTAATATTGAATATTTGGCTCTGTATTCTAAGAATAATCACACCTATATTGGTTCCCTATGATACTAGTGGTTGATATTGTTGATGTTCTTTTGATTTATATGAAGTATGTGTTATGTGTTCATAATTATGATCTGAAGATTGTGAATTTTACTTTGGTATCCATATTTGTATAAGTTGAGATGTAAATTTATCTTGGACAATAGTATCCTTTATGCTTTTTCTATTTCTTTGAAATGTAATAATCCATTTATTTATAAGTTTTTTTTATCTTTTCTCATAATATATAATATTCATTATCTCAATTTCCATTAATACCATGATAAGTGAAAAATGGCTTGCCTTTTGTTTACTCAATATAATGAGGAGGATGATAGTAATTAGGAAGGAGGTTGATTAACTTTTCATCTAATAATGTCCATAGCATATCATGTGGTCGATATATGAGTCTATCAAATTTAAGTGGATTCCTCTTATTGGAAGTATATTTATTCACATTAGATGATGTTTTGTAAATTGGTTCTTGCCTTTTATTGAGTACCTTAAATTGATCTTTTTTTATTGTAATTTTTTCTATTGATTCATCCATCTTATGAGAGACTTTAATTGGGATCTTTCTTTTATATGTTAAATCTACTCTTTTATTAGTAACTTCCTTCTTATGTGAATATGGCCTTAATTCATTTATATTTAGATCACATGAATATTTGAACACATCCATGTATAACTCTTCAAAATAAGTTTAAGTTTTATACATGACTCTTTCTTTGAGAGGATACAAAATGCCCCTACTGAAGATAAATTGTTTTTCTAAGTCCTAGGGTTGATGGGTTAAATATAGTAAAGTAATTTTGAATCATAAAATGTAATATTCAATAAACTCATCATGGCCCTGTTGTAAACCTTGTAGTTATTCCAATGTGAATATAGGCACCATTTGTTTGTGATAATATGATAAGAATACATCTTATGATATTTTGAATTTAGGTAAGGAACAACTTGATAAACTATAAAACCAATTTGAGGCATCTCTTATGAGGCTTCTATAAAAATATTTCATTAAAATGTGTCCATCATTACCCTAATCTCAAAAATAAAGTGTATATTTAGCTAAGTGAACACAAGATATCCATGACCATCAAATAATAGGAGTATGGTCATAACAAAGTATTTTGGATAAGGATATTCATAGATAGCTCAAATAAGGGATTGTCCTAAAATAACAGTATCTTTGATATTATCATAACATGATCTAGTTTATAAAGTGAGATAAATTACTTGTATTTTAAGATCACCAATATCATGTTGATGAGTCCATAAAATGGCTCATTATATCAATAAAATAACAACATTGTATCTTGCATAAATTATGTTTTAAAGTGGACTTAGATGTAGTTTGAGAACTTATGTTATTTTTTGAGTGAAATATAGGATAATGTCTAGTCTATTCTTTATATTTAAATGCACTTTATCTTTTTGATTTCTGTAACATATTCTCAGATAAAAGATGACAAACATTGTCTATGCAGGCTAAAGTAAGTCATCAATGAAGATGATAAAGTTTGAAGCTCTCAAAGATAAAGTCTAATGCACATCATCTCCATATGTATTCAATTTATATTGATATGGATGTATCATTTATACATTATCATATAAGACATTCAAACACCTTTTTATCAACCAAAAATAGTTCATATGTTTTTGTGTTGGTTTGTTTGATGTTTTGGTATGTGTGTGTGAGGATAGATTTGGTTTTGTAAAAAAATTAAAATAGGCATCAAGATCATCTCCAAAACCAAATCTAATTTCTTATTCAGATTCCTCTTGAAAAAGTATATAAGTTTAAAAAATAAATCATCTTGATTTGAGTTTGTATTCAAAATATATGAGTGTTTTACTCAATTATTGTCATGCACAATCTATCTCCAGACTTCATTAGTGCAGCTACGAACTTCAACAGAATTGATACAGACTACAATATAATTACTATGGACTTCATCATACCAACTCTAAACTTGCTTAGATTTGATTTTTATGATGATTGTAACTTAGTTTGAATTTTGGCATATTAAAGGAAGTATGAAAGAATAGTGTGGAACAATTTTTAAAAACTTTCTATTTATAGAAAATCTATAAATAGAAAATTCCAAAAATAGACATCATGGTACAAGGGTATACAAATTTAGAAACTTGGAAACAAAGAGTTCTATAAATGATTGATTTCTATTTATTTTTATGAAATATATATATATATATATATATATATATATATATCAACTAAACATAAATATATAAATAATTCACAGAAAAATATAGGCGGCATGAAATCACACCACATCACACTAGGCAGAGCATAGGAGCAAAATCACAAGTATCATAAACTAGGTAGAGCCTAGAAATAAGTCACTAAATCATTAAAAAAGATAAATTTTAAGAAAGAAGATTAGATCCATAAGGTAGAGGATCCATATCATCAAGACCCTAGTTTGAGCTTAGCAAGTCATTACCATTTAGAACAAGCTCCTAGCTAGTAACTTGGGCAGTGTCTATGTCATCATCTTTTAATTGTGTCTGAGTGGGTGAGATGGCCAAAGAAATCTTAAAAACTTATCCATCACATTAATTCAACCTTTAGGTGGTGCCCCCCAAGCATTTGGGCATGGAGGAGGAGGAACACCCTGGCCATCATACCCAATAAAGGAGAGAGGTGGTGGTTGACACCCTCACTATTACCTAGGAGGGGAAGTGCATTGGTATAAGATGCCATTGTAAGAGTGGTGCCTAAAAAATCTATAATGATGTCCACCATGAGGTGGTTGAGGTACTCTATCATCTAATTTGGGATCCCTAGGTGGAGAAGGTAGAACTCGAGCTATAGTAAATGGAACATCTCCCCAATGGGAGAGGAGCTCCTGTAGATACCCAAGCTCCATAGCAACTTTATTGACTAGACTTGAATCTGCAAGAAAACATTCGAGATAATAGAATATTTGTGTAAATAAAAAACATTAAATTCAGTAAAAGCATGATTAAATAAATAATTATTTCTTTCTTTCCAAATATAGAAGAGAATATCCACTCTAAAAGTATCCCAGACTTGTGTGTATTGAAAGGGCATTGTGGGTTTGTCTCCAAGGAGGATATGCTACTGAATAAATAATTTGAGCTTGAAAGGCTTGAAAATATCATGGATCCATGTCCATACCCTTTGAGATTTGGAATAGACCCAAAAGAGATGAATAAGTGTCTCAAGGTGGCCACAAAAGGGGCAAGTAGGTAGGTAGACTCCAAGTCAGATGAGTCTTTTACAAATAGGCAAGCCTTGGTGTAGTATACACCAAGAAAAATGAGCAAGCTTAGGCTCTACACAATCCCCCCCAAATAGTGTTGAAATGAAAGTTCCATGTTTTAATAGATGATTACAGTGCCCAATGGGTGTTAAGTTTGTTAATCATGGGCAAATGGGGATTGAGCCATGCATAACCAAGCCACGGGATGTAGTTAAGAAAAAGAGTCTCGACATACCATTTCCAATCCTTATACCTGGTTGAGTGGAATGGATCAAGATTTTATGGTACATAGAAGTTGGGATGGCATTGAGTATCTCTTGATAGGATTCTTGGTCCGCATTGACTAGCCTAAATTTAGATTTTGCCTCCTCTCAAGATAGCTAATAGCAAGAGTGCCTATAGAAGATATCCTAGATGGTATGAATTCCTCTATGGTAGAGCTTGAGAGTGTTGACCCAAGGGACCTCTACCAAGGGCATCTCATTGTGAGAGAAAATAAGTAACCACCAAATAGAGTGGGAGTTAGCAGAGAGCCCAGTCCAAAAATATAATCCATTCCATAGAATCCATGATTTGATTTTTTCCTACACTTTCCATATGTTTTTGGCCACAAAGGACCCTATGATTTGGACAGGAGACTGAATGAAGAGTAAATTAGGGAAGTTGATCCATTTCTAGACCTTCTTGCCCTTGGGCAAGCTAAAGGATGTAGAGTGTTTGAATAATGCATTCCAAGTTTCTTGGCCCTAAATGGCTTGAATAATTCATTTAGCACATAAGGTAGTTCCTTGTCAGGCTATATCAATGAACCCCATCCGTCCAGCATCACGCATGAGGTAGCAATATTCCCAATCCACCCTATGGATTCCTTTACCCTATGGGGAATTATCCCAAAGGAAATATCTACATAACTCCAACTTTTGGTAAGATTTTTTGGAAGGCACCCTACATGACGAGTAGTACACATGGGTGGACACAGGAATTTTTGAGCAAATTCAAAATCTCCCTACTAACAAAAGAGACTAGGTCACCCAAAATTATAAATTCTTAACAACTCTATCAATAACATATTGCTACAACAAAGGTGGTGAGGCATCAAAAGAAAATGGGATGCCAAGAAATTTAAATATTTCATCACATTGGATCCACTTCCAACTAGACTTAGCATCCCACACTAGTGAAGGGAGCTAAGATTGTTTATAGCAATGAGTTTTCTAACATTGGATGCTAGAGCCAGAGGCCAAGTAGAAGGTGTCGAGACATTGCGAAGAATTTTCCACATTGGTTTCATCCTCAATGAGAGTAATAAGGCAAGGTATTTATAGTATCTTAGCTACTATAAATATCTTAGGATAACAAGTTGTTGGAAAACACCAAATTGGTCAAGAATTTGGTTAATCCTTTTCAAATAAAATCAAAAAGGTGAATCACATGGATCACCTCCAATAAATATTAAATTGGTGAATCTAATATTTCCCATTATCTTATCCTTATATAATGGATATTGTTTCTATTCTCCAAGATTGTATGCATCTAGTTTGTTATTTTTTAGCCTAAAAATTAATCGATTTCTAAATTGATTTATTAGTTTGATAGGTTATTAGAATCAGTTCCAAGTATGATTTAATAATTATAAATCAATTTCAAGCTTATTTGTTAGTATTTATTCTCTAACAATAATTTATTAAAGAATTTTTATTATAAATAAAACCTTAGTATTCATTGTAAGAGTTAATAAAAATAGAGAAGTTAGTGGCATGAAGCATAGAAAATTATACATAGTAAAAAATTGTAATAATTTTTAGAATTAATGAGAAGTTGAAGTTTGAACAAAGTTATGTGTTGATTTAATATAATTTTAGCAGAGAGCAAGGGCCCACTCAACCAATGAAGTATATTTTATAGTATTTTATGTTGTGTATTCTTGTTTGCACATTTTGGTATTTATGTCTATTGATTATTATTGTGTTTTAATTTTATTATTTTATGCAAAGTATCATGTTATATTTTTGACATGCAAGTCTATGTGTTAATGTGTGGTTACAATAAGTTAATTTTCATCCATTTGATTTCAATCATTTTCCATTTCAAATTATTTAAATTTCTTTAATTTATATTTATGCAACTTAGATTAACGTGTGTTTATTTTAATGTATTTTCATTTAACAAGTATGTTTTCTTAAATCATTTTCAATAATAGCAAAGAGTGTTTGACTTCAAAAGTATTATAATATATTTTCATTCAATAAAATAGATTAGACCTTAGGATTAATTGATCTAAAACCTCTCCCCAAAAGAAAAAACTATTAGTCTTGATGTTGCATACCTGTTACAGACAGTCATTAAACATTGGCCCTGGTTTATAATGACATCAACCAAGAGTTAGGTGGTTGATTAAATGAAGGCATTGATGACACTCATCCTTTTTGGCACTATTGATAAGGACCCCAAGGTGTTAGTAAGGTATAAATCATAAGCTAATATTTTATTACAATAGCTTCCCATACAAAACAAAAGTTAAACATGAGAGAAAAATTGGGAAATCTGATGAATCCATAAAATAGACTTAGGGAAGATAGAGTTCAACCAACAAGAAGAACCTTTGCCTACCCTATTATCCTAAACTAATATGAGAGTGATCTAATGAATAACATATTCCCATCTATGTTGCCTAAGTTTAGGGGGATGATAAAGAAGATCATAATCAATTCTTATTTGATTTCAAAATACTATGTCAAGTCTATGACTACCAAATAAATAATCAAAAGTTGAAAGTATTTCCTTTTACACTTAAGGAATCATCTATGAGGTGGTTTATGGGTTTACATCCACATTCCATTCATTCATGAGATGAAATGGAAAATGTATTTTTGAATAAATATCAAAACTCTTTTAACATATAGGAGGAATTCTTCTATATAAAACAAAAGGAAGATGAAATTATAGAAGATAATCTAGACAAATTCTTCTTTGTCTATAGAAGATGTGTATATGACTTTGATGAAGACCTTAATAATATTTTTTTTTTAAGTATTAGATGATGATGTTCAAGAGTCATTGAACCTAATGGGAAATGGTGATGCATATAAACTAAGTTTAAATGAGATCATTGAACTGTGTAAGAATTATTAAAAAATAATTGATAGAAAGCTAAGAATATTGAAATTAAAAAATCATGTACTCAATCAACAAAGAAGGTTTCCTATACCCACTATCTAGCCTTCACAAACTAAACAATGAATACTTATGAGATTCAATGCTATAAATTATTATAAATTTCAGTTATGTTCAGGAAAGACATTGACTAGTTCACCACTCACCATCACAAAAAATTATGATAAAAATGAAAGTTCAAAACCTCTTAATGAGAAATCCAACAAAAAATAAGGAATTCAATAATTATAGGAGGAATTGACAAGTTTTTTGGAAGAGTCTAGTCTAGCTCCATAATTTGAAAGTCTAGCTCTGAAGTTTGATAGTCTAGCTCTGGAATCTAACAGTTTAGTTCCAAAACTTGTTAGACCAGCTCTAGAGTCTATCAGTATAGATTTTGAGTATGCTAAACATTCCCATAAAGAACAACCAATAAAATTAGAAACCACTCCTAATGATACTTATGATCACACACCTCATTTGATTCCATTGAAATCTCTCATGACTAAATTTTGGGAAGTTAATTCAATCCATCTAGAAATAAATCAGATTGCAACCCAACATGGAAAAACGTTAAACATAAATAGTTGGAGGTTTGATGAACAAGAAATCATAATTTTAGATTTTTTAGAAAGAATATTTTAAGAGAAAAATGATTTGACTAAATGTTTTTTTGGAGATTTTGTGTGTGAATTTTAGGTTTCTTATACAAACATAGCCAACATAGACGAAGAACCTACAAATATAAAAGGAAACATGGAATTGTTATTTTCTATTGAAAGAGAACCATAGCTACCAAATGAATAACTTTCAAGTATGTATTTATGATTTTCATATAAATATGTTTCTTTTAAAGATGAATTTCATATTTCAAACTATATGCCTCGACCATATTAATATTTTTCAAATCATTTCCATCAATAACTCATCCAATTATTGTAATGCCAAGCCCACTCATGGTGGCCTCCACCCTACCATTTATATTATATTGGTTTTGATCACTTCAAAACATAACCATACCAAATTTATAATAATGAAATGATAATTGTTTCCACCTCTTGATTGCCATCCATTCATAATAAAGGTTGTTTCAATGTTTCTCCATTTTCTCATTTTATACATTTTTAATTAATTGACCTTAGGAAACAAGTGATGTTAGGTGATTGAGTTATCAGATAAAAGGTTTTAAAATATCCCATGTTTTGGGACAGCTTATTAATCTTTTTATATAATGTTTTTAAACTAACATATGATGTTTGAGTGTAGTTTACAGGTACCACTAATCAGTATTTTTAGTTTATTAAAATAGTTTGTTACAACATGTAATATGTTTTGAAAATTAAAGATAATTCATAATATTATCTCAATTCATCATGGACCAACATAGTTCTAGCTCTGGAGTCCATCAAGCTAGCTCTGAAGTCCATCAATTTAACTTTAGAGTTCACCAAGTTCAGCATTAGAGTTGCATAAACTAGTATAAGAGATTGATAAAAGATATTTTGTAGCATATGTATCATTTAAAAAATAATGAAAATATGTTAGAAGACTAATGTGAGACTTTTATCATGCTTTACACATGGGCTAATTTTAGTAAAGTTGGATCACATAAAGAAGTTTATGAGTAAGATCAGCTTTCTAGTTAATATTAGTTTTGTAGAGCAAATGGAACAACCACTTCCCAATTTATTATAATTTAAATCATGTTATAATTTCTTGAAAAGTAAAAATAAAATAAAAATAATAAATAAAAATTCAACAATAAAAATCCTTTGGGCATTGTTAACAGTCATGGTTAGAAAACCAACTAACTGGACATGTACTACTAAAAGAGCCTTAATAATATGACAAGTATGGATATTAGTAGTTTGAAAAGTCTCACTAATGTGTTTTATTTTATCATATAATTAAACATTGGGATGAAGGAATCAATATTGGTATCATTGTATGGCTTAGGATTGAATTCTAAGACAAAATTAATGCCTAAATCATTGTATATTATAGTAATCTTACCACATTGAGCTTGTGTGGAAGGAAGAACATTCCATTTATCTCATAAGATTATTTTGACTCAAGAGAAGAGTGAGATTCATCACAATTTATTTTATCATTAGAATCACATTATATGTATATAGCATGACTAACTTGAGAATTTTTGCATAATATTGAATTATTGTCACTTGTTACATCTAAAGCAATAATGTCACATTTTGAAGATAGTTCATCACAATCATTTGTATTTTTGGTTGTTTCAACAGAAAGGGAAGAAGTTTCATTGGATATTTCAACATTATTTATCATTTTCAAGGGTGGATAAATATTATTTCAATCATGCAAATCATTAACCATGTCTAAAGGAGAATGTGAAATATCATATGTATTTACATCAACTACTTTTTCTAGAGAAAGAGAGGGAATAACACATTCACATTATTTTCCATTTATATGCAAGGGCTATGACTTTTTAGTTTATATTGACTAATTTAGTGTGGTGTAATAATAAAGTTAAGAGGCAAACAAGGTGTGTTAATGATTGATTATTCACATTTGGATACTTGTGAGAGATTAAGGTGGGGGGAAATATTCATTGTTAGTAATTTATTTATTCTAATTTATGAAAAAGGAATACAAGGGAGGAATATAATAAATTAGATTTTTAACTTTTGAATTAGTGTGTTCATTTTGCTCATCACTATTGTACTAGTCCTCATGATTTTCATTAGTAAAACCATACTCATAATCTTAAGCATATCTATCAAAATCATACTTTTCATTGACATAATAAGCATCAATAATTATACAAGTGTGATAATTTAACCATTTAATATCATAAGTATAAGGTTTTAGACACTATTTCTTAAATATAAAACACTTCATTCTTGTGCATACCTTTAACTTCTAGACATTTCCTACTACCAAAAGGCTTGCATACATTATCTCTATGTACCTAATCACTTATCTCTTAGTCCAACCAATGTTATTATGATAACTCAGGCCTCATATCTTACCTATAATGTTATAAACCTATTTATCTTTCATCTCTACAAGTTCTAGACCTACACCTATTTTCCATCTACCTAGACAATTACATCCCAATCAAAGGCCTACATAAATGTAGTGTCTTATCCCAACACAAATGTCCAGTGACCTAAATTTATCTAATTTTTAAATAAAATGTATCCAAGAGTTTGGCATAAGTTTTTTAATGTGATATATTCTCTAAAGGTATTGGTATAAATATAAGATCAATCCTCATTCATTCCTCACCTATAAAAGACCTAGAGAGACCAAGGCAACTTACCAAAATCACTCAATCAAGTACTCAAGTGATCAAAGATTCCCTATTTTCTTCTATTATCATATCAATGATAGGGACATCACATCTACAAGTTTTAAGTACTAAATAAGTATCCCAAGAGCTATAATTTCCAAGTTACAAGCTAGGTCATTACTGTACTTACTTATCAAACACTACATGATTCACACATAAGATAACATGTAAGAGAGAACTACATAATTTTGAGGCCTTATTTAGGGTATTGGATATGTAGGTAGCACTCATTAATATAAGGTTCTTTGGGTCAACTCAACACTATGTGCCCATTAACTAATTTTTCCCACAACTAATATGAATATGAAGAAATAGGGTTTTTCTATTTGACAAGTGATAATCCATGACTTAGATCTGAATGCACTAGAGTGAAGGTGACATAGAATCCATAAGCATCTAGGTGGTTACATCTAGTTTCAGCTAGTATTTCATACTAGGCACATACATCTAAGTCAGATAGTAGCATTGATGCAACCATTCTAGTTCAATGTAAGTGTCCATAGCTACAAAGGTTAAATTTTAGGTGACTATTCTAGAATCCAGATCTAATAGAGTTTTTTCTTGTTGTAGATCCATATCTATATTATCATCATAACTATTAAAGAATATTATTTTTATTATAATATCTAACATAATTGCACTTTATATTCTTAAAATGTCATCATAATAAATTTAGTATATGTTTATCTAAGTTTTGAAAACAATTGGCCTACTCTAGAGATAGTCTACCAACCTTATTTGGTGAACCTAACCTCTGTGTCTTTGTGTGAAAAACCCTAGTTGACCTAAGGTTTCTTGTTTTATGATTTCTAAATTTAGTAATTATTCAATTCTAATTTTTATTATCATGATTAATTGATCTTTATCATTTCTATGTCTTTCTTATATGATTATCATATCAATTTTTAGAACGTTTAAAATTGATGAAAAGGAGCCTCTTAAACATCCTCTTAACCCTAAAGAGGGTAATATTTATCATCCCTCTAGTTAGGTTCATGTTATCACTCCTTCAAGGGGTAAGGTATATGGTATACATATACATGTTAAATTTGAAGCACCTAGGGTTTGTGCTTATGAATCCATAAAAGATCAAATCATCCTCATGAGTAAGTTAATAGAAGAGTTAAAAAAGCAAAATCAATATTTCAATTCCAATATCACATTATTATAAAATTAGATTACATTATTAAATATTTAATCATGTGTTTGCATCCTTGTCTACCAGTATTATGCCAATATTATGCCAAACAAGGTTTCATGTCAAAATTAAAGGCTAAAATAGAATACATATAAAATAAGTGATTTAAATATTATACCAACGGCTACTAAGATTCCAAGTGAAACCCTAAGAGAAATGCTTTGAAAAAAGTGATCAAACTACCTCTTATACATCCTATGCATAGATCTAAATACTACTGTGCATAGCATAGAATGCATGGTCACCATAAAGATTATTGTTTTGCATTAAAGAACAAAATACAAAGTCATAATAAATATGAGTACCAAAAGATAAGTCAAAACAAGAAAAGGGTCAAAAAAACAAATAAATGGAGCAAATACCATTACCAAAGGTTTTCAAAATTCCAAATGATATATAATTACCAAAATAACCAATGCTACCAAAACCACCAAAAAATAAACCATGTGAACATCCTTTGTTGGTCAATTTTGAACAACAAGAGGACACAGTTCCAAATGATTATGATAGTGGTAATACTATTCCTAATATAGATACAAAAGAGACCAACCATGTAGATAAAGATGTTCATAAGGTATTAACATCTGAGGTGCACATAGATACAAATAATGGCATACCAAAAATGTCACAACCACAGTATGGCACAATTTCTTATTCATATATAGATACTCCAAATGTTATTATCACAAGGTCAAGAACACTATAATAAGTTACATTTTTCCTATAACAATAATTACATTGATTGTTATGATCCTAATAATAATATAGATTGATATGATCCTAATGATACTATTTACACAACATATGAGTATGATATACATTATACTCCCACAAATACATCATTTATAGTGTTAAAAATGAAAGCAAAACCTAGTTACTACATGAGCATTATAGTCAAGCATTTTTAATCCCAACAATATTCCATTATGTAAAATGATAACTTCAGTTATCACTACATCAATGTAAATGATTCAACCAATGTAAAGTATCTAACTTAAGGTTGAAAGGTCTCACATATTCCAAAAATAACAAAAAAAAACTTCAACAACCCAAAAATATTTTCAACATTTATGTATCCTATTAGCTCCTTGGCATGTATTTTGTTGGTTCCATGTTAGTAGATGGAATATCAGTATTTATTGTGTGTGTGTGTGTGTGTGTGTGTGTGTGTGTGTTTCACACATATTTTGAGTGTGATAAAAGCATACATATATACATGATCTATGCACTTTTAGATGTTGGATTTTCCCTCTACTCACATCATTAGGATGATAGCAGCATCCACCTCTATTATCATGATATATCCAAGTTATATCATCCTATGGTCAATTTACATTATCATGTTTGAGCTCATATATGTACTTACACATGCCTTTATTCATGCTTATATATTTTATATTGTATTTGATGTGTTATGTGCTTAACATTTTTTGCTAACATATATATCTAGGGACTAATGTGATATATTTATGTTAGTTTCTTAAGATTTCATTTATGTACTTTCTTGAATGTCTTACCTTGATATTATCCTACTTATTTGAGCATTTGAATATGATCCATTGTTTATGACTCTCTTGCCTTTGTTCACCTCTTTGACATTTTAATATGTCATTACTTATGTATGTTGACATTTGAATATGTCATTTCTTGATTTTGTGACATTTGAATAATTCATGTCCCTTCGATTGTGCATCATTTGAATATGCCCTTATTTTTGGTCTCTTTAGACTATTGTATTTTGACTTGCTTTTGAGTGCTCTTGTGTGTGTTCTTGATTTGCTTGTTGAGCTTATAATTTTAATATTTAGACATTGTCATGATATACATCATGTATCTTAAGACTTAGTGTGATCACATTCTTCATGCCTCAATGATATATTTACCTAGACATGTTTCATATATATGACACATGGTACATTCATAATTTACATGGTTATCTTATCCTTTTAAGGTAAGGTAACTACCACTTTCTACTTCCCTCACCTCAAAGGGGGGCATATCAGTGGGGGCATACGATGGAGGCATGACTTTCACATTACTTCACATATTCAATTTTAGTGGGGGGCATGTTTTGTAAACATGTATTCTATATTTATTCAGTATTTAGCATACCTAAATTATAGTGAGGGCATGTTTTAGGAACATGTCCTCCACATTGGCACTTACACCAGTTCTTAGATTTAGATTATAGTGGTGGAATGTTATGGAAACATCTTATCCACATTGACATTTATATCAATTTTTTGATTATAGTGGGAGCATATTTTGGAAACATGTTCTCCACACTTAAATAGTTTTAAATTGGCCTAATTACATAGTTACATGATTCATATACACATTTGTAGAAGAATTCTATACATTGCTACCATTGATATACATAGTTTGATCATCAGACATATCTAAGGTGCATATGTTATGAAATGTGCATATAATATTACAAAATCAAATCATTTTAAAATTTCAAACACTTTCAGGGACTATCATCACCCACCAAGTTAGGATTTTATGAAATGTATTGAGCCAAACTACTATAATAGTTGGTTCACTTTTTGGTATGGTTGAGGTGATTAAATCACTTAATCTTGCCATTTTTTAAGGTTGGACTTGATTACATCATCCATCCTCACCATTTTTATAGTGTGAGTTGATTTGTTTCACTCACACTCACCAAGTTGTAAGTATGATTGGGTTTCACATTTGAGCTAATCTAAATTGTCACGTGGTAACTCATCATTTCTCCAAGGTTAAGGGCATGTTTCCTCCAATATCTCTCTATCTCTGTAGAGATATCCACTTTCTAAATTTATATTTGTCTAATCTTAGTTTTAATGATTCATAATGATACATCTTTCAAATCAAATTGTCAAAAGTCAAAAAAGTTACATCAATACATAAGTATAATCCTAAACCTTGCTCTCTTTAAATTTCAACCATTTTAATGCTTTTGATTTCAGATTATATGCATTGATTATATGTTGTAACATGCTCTTGGTTATAGGTCAGCTACCAGTAAATCACTCAAGTTAGACTCAAGTAAAGACAAGGTGTGTTATATACACCTAGATATGCATTCCTTTTCCTTTAAACTAGTAATTTCATTACTATATTAAAGGGGGGGAATATATACACTATTTATTAATTATATAACACTTCAATATTATACACTTGAAGAATACATATCATGGATGTATCTTCAGCTTCTATAATTCTCCTACTACCAAAAGTCTCATATACACTATCTCTTTGTGCCTAATTTCTTATATCTTAGTCCAACCAATGTTATTTTGATGACCTTGGACTTCTATCTTACCCAAAATGTTATAAACATACTTATCTTCCATCTATAAAATTTGTATACCTTCACATATTTTCTACCTATTAGGACACTTGTGTTCCAATCAAACACCTACATCAACACAAGTGTGTTATCCCAACACAAGTATCCAGTGACCTAAAGTCATCCAATTTGTAAATGAAACATATCCTAAAGGTTAGCCTATGTGATTTAATGTGAGATATTATTTAAAGGGACTGGTATAAATATAAGATCAATTATCATCCATTCCTCAAAAATATAAGACTCAAAAAATACCTAAAGAGATCAAGACAACTTACTAAAAATAATCAAGTGAGCACAGTTTCCCTATTTTCTCTTATTTCCATATCAGTCATAAGGATAGCACATATACAGGTCTAAAGTGCTAAAATAGCATTCCAAGAGATATATTTACCAACTTACAAGATAGGTTACTATTGTATTTGTTTATCACACATTACATGATTCACTCACAAGCCAACACATATGAGAGAGTTACATAAGTATGAGGCCCTTTTCAGAGTATTGGCTATGTAGGCAGTGTTCATTGACAGAGGGTTTTTTAGGGAAGCTTGACATTATGTTTCCACTAACACATTTTTACCAAAACTAATATAAATATGAATAACTAGAGTTTTGTTATTTGACAAGAAGCAACAGAAGATGACCCAGATCTGAATGCGCCATATTGAAGGTGACACAACCTAAAAACATGTAGCTGGTTGCATCTATTTTTATTAAGTATTATATATAATACACCTATATCCAAGTTAGAGAGTAGCATTGACATAACTATCCTAGGTCAATGCAAGTGTCTACAGCTATAGAGGTTAAATTTATAGAAGCAAGTGACTATTTCAAAATCCAAATCTACTTTACTTTCTACCTATTCTAGATCCAATTTATATTATCATCAAAACCAACTAAGTATCTTGTTTTAATTACAATATCTAGCATAGTTTTACATTTCATTCTTAGCATATTAGCATAATAAATTTTGTATATATTTATCTGATTTTTGTAAATAATTGGCCTGCTCTAGAGATAGTCTACCATACTTATGCCCTAGATTATCTTTTCCCCCTTTAACCCTAGATTTCTCATATCTATATTTTAAGGTTAAACAAAGGTATAACAATGTCAGAGAGGAGGAAATACAAAGGATGAACACCAATAGGCATTTCATATTTAGAATCCATTTTATATTTGTTGATCCAAATTTTTTTAAAAATGAAAAACACAAAGCCTATTGCTAACAAACAATCAATCATACAAGAGAGAAAAGATATCAATGGGTGTGACTAGGTAAGGTGTGTTTGTATTGTAAGCTCTCATATATATTGATATTTATCATAAAATTGTGAATAAGGCCTAAATGTTACTAACTACATATGATTCCAATACCTTGTATCTACACTATCACATCTCTAAGGTACATTGAGAGTAACTTATGAGGCTAACTACATGCATGTGCACTATAAAGACAAGTAACCAAGGGGCTTCATATGTATGAAAAACAAAAAACATAGGCATTTTAGATATACTACAAGGTACATGGAAACTTACACACATACATAGTGTTGTATGACATATTGAGTATTAGAGTAATACCCCTCACACCATGGCTTAGGTGAAACTAAAGACTATTTTGCCTAAAATGATAGATCCTATGAGTTGTAAAATTGTAGGAATAATTTTTTTATAAATAAGCAAAGAAAGAAAAATTAATTTAAATCTAATAAAAGAAAAGATCTTTATGCATGGAAATTATTAATTCAATCTAAAACCCACACCTAGGTCAAAGATAAATCATATAGTAGTATTCAATCGAATCCAATAAAGGATGATCAAATTTCTCCTTCGTATATGGGAATCATAAATTCCAAAATTGTAAAACAAAAGTGAAAAATAAATCAATGATCGAAAACAAATGTTAGGGTTCACCAATATGTTTTACCCTATTTTTTATTTAGAAATTGAAATGTTTGTTTAATAGGTTTACAACTTGAAAAATATCAGAATGCTAAAGATATACAATTAATAATAATTTTTATTTGTAGTTTTTTAAATATAGAAATATGATATTTTTGGAAAACACTAAGAAGGAATAAAGTTAGCTTATAACTAGGTTTTTTGTTGATTATTTATGATGTCTGATAGTGGTTCTGACTATTTATGATGTCTAATGGTGTCAATTAGCAAGAGATAGGCCTCTGAATATGCATGATCAAAGGCAAAATCTGAAATTGTTTCTAAATAGGTTTGTCCTCACTAGACAACATTGTACGTCAATCATGTTTATTGGTTGTAGATTTTTTTGAGTTGATATGACTAATATATAACAATTTAAAATATAGAAAGACAACTTTGATAGTGCCATATCAGAAGCAAAATATGAGGATATTATTGGACATGAACATGCTCCCTAGACAAAAGCATAGCTCAACCATGTTCATTGATTATGGACTTGTCCATGTTTACTATGATAAATCTCTAACTCTTATATCTTTTATGCTTGTGTCTATTGAGTGTTATGATATGTTGTGATTTTATTTGTGTTGTGTGAAATCCATTATTTTTTTTCCTTAAATTTGGAAACCATATGGGTTTTCATGAGAGTTTAAAACCTACAAAAAAAAGGTAGGTGTAATGGGCTGAGCTAACCCCAATCACCCATTTTATGATTGATTGATACCTATGTATCTAGACACTCCAAATATGAAATCAAACTATACATAGTTCTTCTACCTAAATTGATTATGCAATTGTGCTTCTTAACTACATGTATCTATCTAAAAATATAGGATATTTGATAATGATAGATTTTAACTTATTTTGATATACTTTAGACTTGGCTTGTGACTGCTCCTTGTGAATGATCCTGAACTTGGTAATAATAGGATAGATTTTTTTAATGTGTAATAGTGTGAAAGTGATCAATGGATAGTGTCAATCTAGCAATAATTAATAACCTTTGATTTTTATTTATAGAAAAAACTTTTGAAAATTTCCCTTAGCTAACATCATGAAATGTGTGGAAATACCAAAATTTAAAAACTAGTTATTAATTAGTGTTGGATGAGGTTGCAATAGGTGGATAAGTTTGCGGTCACAAATCTATCCTAGAGAATCTGGGACAGTTATCTTGAGTTGGAGGTAATCTAAGAGTGATTTAATAGATTTTTGAGTATTAACATGGAAATTTTTATGCATTAGTGATGGAAAACAAAGGGTCAATCATGCAAATAGATAAATGGGTTAAATAATGGTGAATAAGAGTTATGTATTTAGACATAAGTTGAAAGGTTTAAGATGTATTAAGAATTAGCATTTTCAAGTACTAGTGACTAGAATTAAGTATCTACACTCCTATTAGGAAATTATTTTAAAGTTTAATTCAACAACTTTCACCTTTAGAATTTTTTGGTCTTCCATGTTATTTGTTGAGAGTCCACATTGGTTGGTCATATGTCCACATGGCTCAATTAGTAAGATCACTCCATATATATATATATATATATATATATATATGGAGTGATCTTACTAATTGAGCCATGTGGACATATGACCAACCAATGTGGACTCTCAACAAATAACATGGAAGACCAAAAAATTCTAAAGGTGAAAGTTGTTGAATTAAACTTTAAAATAATTTCCTAATAGGAGTGTAGATACTTAATTCTAGTCACTAGTACTTGAAAATGCTAATTCTTAATACATCTTAAACCTTTCAACTTATGTCTAAATACATAACTCTTATTATATATATATATATATATATATATATATAAAATTTATTACTATGCCATAGTTCCAATTTTTTTACACAATTGATCCTATTATGCATGCCCTTTCATCTCATGCACTAACTTTTCCTTCCATAACTCCTTTTGGTATACATACTTTTACTCATGTGACTATTATGTAGAGAGAATTATGAACCACTTATGCTTTATCCCTTTATACCTTGCACAATCCTACACAAAATAAAACTTCAACTAAAATAAATCTTATTTATTCATCTACTCATTTCCAATTTGACCATTCCACTCTTGGCTAGCTTTTGTGCCAAATCTTTTGTGTGTTTGTGCCCTGTATATTATAAAATTATACTTAGGTAGTGCAAGATTGATATTTTTTTATGATACCTTGCATTATAAATCAACCCACTTCATATGTCTTTAATTCAATTCATCATGACTATTAATTAATTTCAATGCTTAATGGTTTATATATAAAAAAAACTTCTTCAAAAAATAATAATTGTATACACTAAAATATGGTATTAAGTACTTGGCAATGACAATCTTGTCATACATTTACCATGCATGAATAGTACATACAAATATGTTCCTAACCCACCATTATCTCTACCTAAATACTACCTTATAATTTTGACCCTCTTTATTTGTCATCAAACACCTACAAGAACTTTATAGTATGTGCCAAACCAGCTTATTATCTCATACAAACATCTCTAGACCTTAAATCCAGTCCTTTTATGCATGAGTCACTATCATTAAACTAGGTTAGTATCATAATTATATATTGACTTGCACCTAATGATAGTGACCCTATCCTAATAATTACTATTTTTTAAAATCAAATCTTTCTTTAGGGTTAGCCCATTTTCCTAGCATGTTGATGGTGTGATAAATTACGCAATTGAACTCATATATATACAAATAAATCCCTCACTTGATAAGGGACTTGGGTACTTACCTTGTACACATCTATAGATTATTTCACATTTATAAAAACTACCCTAATAATCCCAAGTTCAAAACCAATCACTAGTATCAATCACAAGCCAAGTTTGAAGCATACCAAGGCCAAGTCAAAGCAAACATTTTCAAGTATCAAAGCCAAATAATTAGTTACATTAATATAGAATAGGATAACAATCACACAATCACATTATGTGTGAGAACTATGTGTCTTAATTTCCATCCTTAGAGTAGTAGATACTTAGGCAATGGTCAATCATCAATGAGGGTGATTTGGATCAGCTTAACCCATTACACTTTCCCAAATTTTTATAGGTTTCTAACCTTCATAAGCACACCTAGGGTTTCAAGGTGAAGGATGTTGATTTCTATAGTTATTTGCATCATCATATTTCAACATTGCACATACATATCTTTCATAGATAGGTAAAGGTGACCATATAATTATTTTCCTCTTTTTCAGCACATTTCACTACCAACTAGTACAAGCCAGTATCAACAATTGATATTGACCTATATCTAACTAAATTGGCCCTATGTTGAAATGAATATAGTTCTCAAACCAAATGAATCACATACTTTCTTAAGTTTATTTTACATTTTCATGATATAGTCGTAATAATATGAGTAATTACAAAATCTAAGTACTTATCATTTTGTTTACTTACTATATTTAGTAATGCCACTTCTCAAATCATTTCAATCTATTTCAAACTTTTACATTCAGATTCATGTTCAAATGCCATATCATAGTCCAAATTTACATAATATTTTATATTTATATCTTAATTAGATTAAGTAATTCATATTAATCCAAATTAAGGTAAAATATATTGGTGAACTTGTACATTTCCTTAACCATGTCAAACCCTGAGTTTCCCTTAGGGTTTCATCCTTCAAGGGTTTCAGATTTCAACCTTAAAGTTTTAATTTTCAATCCTAATTTTGTATTATTCCCTAATAATACACATTAACTAATGCTATAATAAATCAACATCACCTTTATTTGTTAATACAAGTCACGAAGATAATATTTTTAAAATTTTCCACTTGGTTATGTTATATTTTGATAAATCATATAATCGAATCAATCAAATATAAGAACACTAATAAGTCTAAAATTAAAAATGAATAATCTTAAGCCTTCCTCAAGTCATATTATTATAATATCTAATTTGAGTTTCCTTTTATTATCACTAGACACTAAAGGGTATGCATGACTCCTTTTGTTCCTCCACCCCTAGACTTCAAGTTAGTATAAACTACCATCCTACTCCCATTATTTGCCCATGGCATATTTTATATTTTGTAATCCATGATATAAACATTAGATGAGGTAGGCTTCCCCATCATGCATAACATAACTAAGGGAATCACCATGTTCCTCCTCAACCCCTTTCACCTCCCACAAAACAAGCCAGTCAACCCTAAGGATATGGCATTATAGACCAACTAAAGAACACCCATGATAAAATTTATATTTTGGAGTTAATAAAGATATTAATGGTATACAAAGACATCTTATATGAGTAATTGTGAGAAACAACTCTCCCTAGTGATGCAAAACTGAAATATTTTACATATATCATGAATATATTCAAGGAAATAAAAAAAGACATTACTTTTAATAAAGAAGAATTACCTCCCAAGAACATTATAGATGAAAATATTACATTATTCATTTAAGTTGAAATTCAAACCAAAGTTTTCAAACATGTATTACTTGATAAAGGCTCAAGAGTGAATATTTATATCAATACTTTCTTACAACGATTGGGTATAAGTATGAATGCTTTTCAGACGTCATATCAAACCATCAAGAAATCCAATAGTACCCCACATCAAATCTTTGGGAGAATATAATTAGATATAATATTAGGACCCCCAAGATAGTTTCCACATATTTTTAAGGCATGCTTACTATTTTACATTATAATATACTTTTGGGATGACTTTAGATACATTTCATGGAAGCAATACCATCCAAATTGCATATATGTGTTAAGTTCATACATGACGATTATTTGTATTCATTCCCCACTGATGAAAATTTCTTTAGAAATTGTAAAATGACACAAGATAATAATCAAAATCAAACACATTTTGGAGATTATTCAATAATACCATCAGTTCAACCCATCCTATGGGATCAAAAGTATACATATGAGGTGGGTGAATCAAGTATACAACATGACAAAGCATCAACTATGAGCATTAAATAAGATACATAGATAGCATTGCAAGTTATTGTAGAAAAGGAATAGAAAATCCCATATCTCCCTCTTTTGGTTAGTTCTAAAGATCCTAATTGCATTATTATATATTGGTATGATAGTGATGATGATAATACTTATGATCCAATAAATGAAAAATTGCATATGTTGAATTTCAATCCCATCGACCAAGTTGAGTACTTGTATCATAACATGTCCACAACTTTTGTTGTATGAGAGTATCGAGATAATTCATATAATAAGAATGCTAAGGTTTTCTACTCAATAAAAATCTACAAAGGAGAAAAGATAGGCTATAGTTTAAGCTAATCAACATAATTAGAGTACAAACACATGATTCAATATTAGTTCACAACATTAGCAAACAAAAATCCAATCTTTATGTCTAAGGGTTATATGACTTAAAGAAAATATTACACGTGTTCACCTTGAGCATGCTACTATTAATATCACCTTTACTTCTTCACTGCATAATTCTAGGTTTTAAAATATTTCCTCTGAGGCAAGGATTCCAAAATAGTATACACCTATAGTTAATGGTTCAGATAGTTTTCATAAGGTTAATATTAATCCAAGTAATATTCTAATAAATAAGCTTCGAAACAAGTTGATCACTTTTTCTTCTTTGTGTCCCACGAATAAATATAGATACTATTGTGCTTATTAATAAAATTCATGGACATCATACATGGAATTGTTGGCCATTACAATAAGATATTCAAAATTAAAGCATGATTGTAGTGCATTAATCACAAACCAACCATGGTATAAATAGGGTAAATATAGTTACATAGTGAAAGAAGTTCATATAATTGATTTTATACCCATATACAAATACCCTAATTGTTTTAAACATGGCTTCTTCATGTTTACTTGCTTATTCTCTTCTATTTTGACACACATAGTGTAGATATTCAAACTTAGTCATGAATACTTGATAATGTTAGTTTTGGCCCACAATTTACTTAATTTACTTGAGCACTTAATTGGTCTTATATCACCACCTCACTCTATCTTAAGTAATTATATGGAACCATCCTATATAAGTTTTTGATTTACACCTACATAAATGTTCTTAATCACTAAAAACATCTCTAAGAATCTATACAAACATTTAATTTTGTTAAGATCAGATGTTACCCTCCCAAGGTCAAAATTGACCCACATAGGTCAGGCTTAACAGTCAATCCTACCCTTTACCTTAGAAATAATTTGGTTCTTATTTTTATGATAGGTGGCATGAGGTTCCCCCTTTAATATTGATATAAATGCACATCTAGGTGACCTATTATGTTACTTATAAATTTCACTATTGAGGTATAATTACACTATTGCACATTGAGCAAAGCTTCTCTATTCTTTCCAAATTTGATTTTGTTCACTTGAAAAAACACTTATCCAAGCCACCAACCTATTATATCTAAGTCAATAAAATCATTATCAAGTATTTAGTCCATTTCTAGATCCATACATGTAGTAAAAGGAACACTATTTCACTAATCATTCTAAGTGGGATACCTACATGGGCTTGATTCCCTCTTCGGAGTACTTTAAATATTCAGGAAACATTGAATTATCATGAGGGTGATTGGAATTAGTTAAGCCCATTACATTCCCCCATTTATTTTTGTAGATTTTAAGCTATCATAAATGTTAGTGGGGTTTCAACCTTAAAGAGATCATTTGCAGGTCACCTACACATAACCGAAGATCAAATTTCTGCATAAAGTCATATTTAAACCCAACATAAGTAATTATGCCATCAAATTCTTATTTTCCTATATGGGTTAAGATCAACCCATAAAGGATAGTAATAATAGTTGATCTTAGCTATGTGCAATGAGTTCCGACTTAGAATAATGATAGTTGTTTTAGTTGCATGCACATAATCAGTCTGAGTTGGTCATTTTTAGTAATAGTTTAGTTGCACACAATCAACCTATAGAAAAAATTAGTTAAGTCTTATTATGTTTTTCATAGTTAGTTTCTTCCATTCATTTGTGCTTTATCTATTTTAGTACTTTCATTCTTCTAGTTACAAGTCATTTACATCATTTGTTACCCTTCAATTCATTTTTTCTTAATTAGAGTTAATACACAAATTAATTCCAATTTTGATAAAAATACATTGGTGAACCTAGACATTATATACAGTATTCAAACATTGATTAAATTTTTTTATTTGTGCTTAGATATATTTCTAAATATCTGACACTAAAATAATTTTATTTCGAACTTAGATCTAATGTCTGACACTAAACAAGTTTTCTTTCAACCTTGGATTCAATATCTAACACTGAAAGTAATTTTTTAAATTACCTCAAATTTGATATTTGACACTTAAAATATTTGTTTTTTTACCTTAGTTTTTAGGGGAATTTATTAATCTTCATACACACAAAAAAAATCCTTCTTTTGTTAGTATTTCATTTTTTATTATTGTTTGTAGTATATTTTCCATGTTATTCTTGTATGTCATCTAAAAAACCTACTCCCTTATTTTCCTAAATCAGAGTGTTAGGTTAAGTGGGGCCCATATTGAGCATACTCAAATCCATTTGACCAAATTTTAAATGGATTCCCTTAATGCAAAAAATGGTTCCTCTTTTTTTATGAACATATTGCTCATGAATATATTCAAAAATATAATCACAATGAACAAGCTAATCAAGATGCTCACAATAAACAATATAATCATGAAGTCTTGGATAAAATTCTTCCTAATGAACTCAATGGGGTATATCATGAGTAAGTCCCATAATTATGCATATTTTGAGTAGGACTTCATCAAATTCCATAATATATAAACAAAGTAATCAAAGTGCTCTTAGCTTCCAAAAATGCACAAGTGAAAATTTCTACTGTTAATGCACAACAATAAAAACCTTTCACATTGTAAACCCTACCACATGGATTGATATCTATATTATTGATATTTTTATTACATATGTACCTTTGGACTTTAGGGAAACACAAATATTCTAGTATATATTTATGTCCATGCCTAACCAAATGCCTCATACATAATCCTTGATAGCTACACATAGTACATCACTTACATTGCCTACTATACAATCCCTCATGCAAATTATTTCAACTTTGCATGTTAAGGTGTTATAGTTAGAGAAAATTATACCAAAATATATCCAATCAATGGATTTTCAAGCCTTTATTCATAATCTTCCACCACCTGAGATTGCATCATATCCTTTACCTATAGGATTTTTAGCTCCTAAAATTCTACTATATGAAGGTAAACGAGATCAACAACACATTCATTTTTTCATGTAGTATGTTTAGACCATGATTTCTATGGAAATTTAATAACCAAGTTGGTTCTAATAAATCTAAAATATTATGCCTTGCATTGGTTTTATGATTTACCTATCTAATAAGTCAAAGTATTCAGTCCATTAGCAGATCAGTCTCAAATATTTTACTATTGACATTAACAAAAGGTTCTCTTAAGCATAAATTATTAAACTTAAGTAACGAAATAATGAGCTTATTAGTTTTTATTTACTTCATTATAATACCATGCTTTTAAAAATAACTAACACCCTAGTATATTGTGAATCACAAGATATCTTCAAATAAATTTTACTAGCACCTTTGCATGAGTCAATCATTTTCAAGAATCTAGATCATTTGAGGAACTTTGTCATACAATAAGAGAAAGAGAAGTAAAATTCTTGATTTTAACAAACTAAAATATAAACCTACATCTACTTCAACCTCTAAAATAAAGTTTTAAAGCAAACCATCCTTAAAACTAAGCTAATAGATGATAAAACTAATGTAAAGATCATAGTCAATGTTATATCTCAACCTTAAAACAAGCTTGTTTTATCAAATTAACCAAGAAAACAATTATCTAGAGTACCAAAATTGCTTCATAAATTTCTATAAAAGTTACTTGAGTGCAATCTCATTACTCTACCTCCACCTCTAGAGTTTGATATGAGTAAACATCAAATTAAATCATTTGATAACAATGTATATTGTGATTACCATATATGTAATGAACACTCTACCAATATGTGTTTCAAGCTCAAAAACCACATTTGAAACCTTATCAATAAAAATGTCATTGAGCAAGTTACTTTTAGAGGAAACTAAGCCACAACAGAATGAAAATGCCAAGTTGAAGATTTTCAATGAGTCATTTCCACACCATGAGATAAATAAGGATAATTCAATAGTACATCATACATATAATTCACAACCACCTCCTAAGGCATGTGATCATACATTAGATGGAATTATCAGTATAATTATTCAAATATACCAACCACCTTCGATGGTAGTGAAATAGTGTATGTCGATTATGATTTCCATGTTTTATGTATATAAGCATACATTGATAAAAAAAACATATGCATAGTGTACTAGTTGATAATGGATCAAGTGATAATGCATAAAATGGCATTAATTTGTTTATGGGTTACACACATCATATAAAAGAAACATATAAATATGTCAAAACATTCAATGAGAAACAACGAACTACTTTAGGATATATTATGATACTTCTTCAGGTGGGTCCTACTATATTATCCACTCCCTTTCTAGTTTTACCATAGAATGAGGTATTTTGTATAAAATTTTGGATTTCATTCTAACACCATTAATTTCACTCCTAAAAGGTAATTATAGATAAATCAAGACAAGGATAATATAATTTTACTAAAATAAGGATGTCAATTCCTCAGTCCAATGGACAAGGCTTGGTGAACTCATTCAAAGCTCTTGTTAGTTCTACCCAAATTTTGATCTCATAAAAAGCTCTCAATTTTTATTCCATTGCATAGACCAAGTCAATCTAATCAATTTTCATCATAAACAATTGATGTAAAAATTTAGTCAAGTACCAAAAATATAAGTATGAGTCATGACAAGAAATGCCAACCAAGTTTATGGTATAGTGGGTGACAAAGCTAATAGACCTGATAGGGTCTAGTTTAGTGAGTGTCATTAGTACCTTAAATACTCAATAGGATCCATAAAAAAACAAACAAAAAATGCAAAATCTTGTTTTAGTCATATATTTTGCATCCAAACTCCATTTTGGCTCTCATCTAAAACATTGGAAAGATATTTTGATGAGGATCACTTTCCTTCAATTTTTAAGTTCCCAAAATTGATATATTTTATGTGAAATTATTTCATGGGTTTTAATTATGACTTGTAACTCAAGTTCTTGACAAGGAAGCAAAACCATAAATATCACAATTATTATGTTTGGGCTCTATTTCGACTCATGTTTGAAGTAATGGGGAAGATATTTTAATAAGGATCACTTTCTCTTAAGAATTTTGAGTTCCAAAGTTGATAATTTTTTTCGTAAAATCATTCAAGATATTTTAGGTATGATTCGTACCTCAAATTTCCTAAATGGTATAAGTTTCTCAAAGGTTTAAAAATTAATACAATAATTAAATATTTATGTATTTAAAAAAATCATAATAAATAAAAATATGGCAAACTCAAGTTAAGTATGAGTTAAGTCTTAAGCCGAGTTAAATCAAAAAGGTAGTTAGATAACCACCTAGTGATGCCATGAGATATAAAAGGCCTATAAAATCATTTGTAAAATGTTGAATATTTTTATTTTATCCCAACTCATGGAGAGATCATGTTACAACTTCATGTACAGCCAATTTTTTTCCAAAAAATTGTGAATGGAATGTATCAAGATGTGTGAGGTAAATTTATTTCTATATGGATATTTGATTTTCTCCATTAATGAAATGTGATTTGATGTTCATAAATGAAGATATATGTCAAATTCTTGTATTTTTTTGATTGTGTGTAGACTCTTGGTTTTTGTAAAATTGTGTTGAAAACCCTTAAAGATGGACTTTGTACCATATGCGCATAATCCAGTTTGATGAAAGACTATGAGCTTTCATGAAAGCTTTACTCTCACTATATTTTTTGCTTCATATTTTCATTCACATGTTGGGGAAATATTTCGACCTATTTTATCTAGATTTGGGTTATCTAGGTGGTTTTATGCATTTACTTCATTACAGATTTCCCATTTTCCCTTATGTATCTTCTCATTCTCTCTTTATTCCTAGATTTCTTCTTTCTTACATTTTTATTGCGTTTTAGTAATTTCTAGTTAAAATTACAAAAAAAAAACCATCATATGAGGGATCTGCCCCTCTCAAATGTAGAGGAAAATCATCAGTAAATTGGTGATTTCTCCAAGGTTTCAAGTTTTATGCTGCATCTAATTGGGAAAGTTAGTAAAATAATTTAAGAAAGCACAATGACATAAAATATTTCCAATAATATTGGGATGTCCTTGGTTATAGAAGCTCCATATTGTACCTTCCACAATATAAAGATGCCTAAAGTACATCCATTACAACCAAGTGGTTATAGTTTCAAGAATTAAAGATGAGTACCCTCTACAATCTATAGTACCTCCTCCTTCCCATCCACTACCATAGTGCATTGATATATTTATTTAAGAACAAATCACATATAAAATTGTGGCACCTATGCAAAAGTTTTCTATGCATGGAAAAGTGCAAAATTTTAAAAAGCAACCATTGCAAAGGCAAGAATCATATAGGAAAAACGTGGTAAATTCACAAAAAACACCATCATATACAACATCTTCTAAATTGATGATACATGCAAATAAATGTGTTCCGTAAAGAACACAACATTTGGAATAACCTTTTCCTACTCTTCATTAGATTTAAGATCATTATAAGTCCTTTAGAGCTACTTATCCTACATGAAATTACACAAGTAGTGACATAGATAATTTCATTACAATACTTGATGCATTTTCTTATTTTAAGTCATCCACATCTAGGAATTTTCATCCACAAAAGGTGGCCATTGAAAATTTTATTACAGATCCTTATTATGACTCTGTTATTGAGGAAATCATTGATTAACACATTTTTTTATTACAAAATTCAAAAAACATTTAAATAATAAAAAAGTAAAAAAATATCGTACATAGTTTTTTCATTACTTCATGTTATTCGTCCACTCTTTTTACATGTGATCTATTCGATCAATCTTTTATCCCTTGGATATTTATGTCTTTTTGGCCTCTTTGCTCTTCTTTTTCACCTTTCCAAACTAAAAAATTCAAAATAGTGATTTGATATTGCCACCTTATGTCAATTAGCATATTGTTTTCACAATTTGAATAGAATATACCATATTTTTCACCATAGACAATATCAGTTAGAAATAGTCAAGATCAATTGTCATTACTATCTTGAACAAGTCGATAGCTTTTTACAAATCCAATTTAAAAAAGAGCCAATAAAGCCTTAATGTATCTAATTTTTTTATATTATACTAAGTTTTAATTTACACAATATTGTTGTTCATGTAAAATCATTCCTTTATGTACTATATGGCTCATACATTCATGTTACATGAATTTACAGATGTACATTTTATGAGATGAGGATGTACAATCATTCCTCCACATACTTATTGTATCACCTACATGCCTTTCAATTAAAATTCACATATTTAGTGGGGGAATCTTTCTCATACATGGCAATGCCATCATATTTCATGCATACTTTACCTAGACACATGTTTCAGATTGTTTAAATCCATTCATTTGCTTCTACTTTCAAAATTATGTTCTAATTCTTAATATTTATTGTTATTGTGTCAAAATTTAAAAAAAATACAAAAAAAAGCAAATGCTTCAAAAATACAAAAAACATTCTAAATATTCTAAAAATTCAAAATCATGTCTTAAGCATGATTAGACATCTATTTTACATCATTATCATGTTTATTTATCTCATGATTGGTAGATAGCATAGTCTTTTTCCACCATACATGCATTTCACTAGTATTTATGATTGTTATGTAGAACATACAAATTTTACATGGACTTAGATGTTGGACTTTTTTCTAATCAGTGGCCATGCCATGTTGATGACATCTTATCCAAAAGGTTACAGTATTTACATGTGTTACCATTCTATAAATCTTATCCATGTTAAGCTATATACTCTATACAAATGTCTTGTTAACGTCTTGATATTGAATTTTTAACATGGATATAATCACATTACATATACATGATGTAGATTATGTTTTTATTTATATACTCATTTGATGTTGTTTCCTTGCTTTCATAATAGGATTAATAGTTCTTATTTATTGTGTGTGGCTCTTGGCCCTCATGTGCAAATTACTTGAGCATATATATGAGATCATTGTTTGGTATGTACTGCATTTAAACATGTTCATTTCTTATGGCCCTTGGCCTTATGTATGTTATCTTTACTTTTGTGACATTTGAACATATCCCTCGTATGTGGCCCTTGGCCTTATTTTTTGGCATGGCACTTGTTATGTTTATATGTTTATTGAGATTTTTGAGTTTGATGACTGCCATGATTCATATCATGCACTAACTATTGCATACACTTCTTTCATTACAACTACTATTATGAGTTTCATTGACACATGTATATATATTTCATACTTTAGGCCTTGCCTCATATGTTACATACATTCTTTAAATGATACTTTTCTTACTAAAATGACATATCTCTTCACACATGATATGACATTCAAAAATTGCATCTTGACACACATGGTACAATTACCTTTTATTTTGAGATGAGTGCCTTTTAGGACACATCCCTCACATCAAAAGGGAAACATTTTAGTGGGATTTTCATATAGAGATAAGTCTCTTTGAGGAAATATCAATTTTTGTTACAAAATATAGTTTTAAAGAATTTAAAATGGTTCACAATTTAGTCATATATATATATATATATATATATATATATATATAAACATATGCTCATGCATATACATACAGTATATATGAATTGTAACATGTTCATGTAATTTGAATACACATGCATGGCATATGCCTCCATTATATATAATGGAGGCATATGCCATGCATGTGTATTCAAATTACATGAACATGTTACAATTCATATATACTGTATGTATATGCATGAGCATATGCTTACAAGCTTCAAACAAAATTAGAAAATGTACATACAATTATATATTTTACATTTATCACATAGTGGCATGATATAGACTCATTCCATACTTTCATTACTACTTGATATCTGAGGCCATAGTAAGAACATGAATGTTATCCATTCGATGTTGATCATGCATACATTAATAAAGGAATGAAGTGTAAATTGAATATATATGCCATCTGCAGTGGTTGATTCAGTTAAAATGCATGATGCATATTAAAGATTCAATGCCCTCTAACATTATATCATGTGAATCCATTGTGAATTCTAATTTTTTTCCATATTTGGATTACAAATACCAACAACATAAATTGAGGTTTATGAATCTATCAATGGGTTCTACTTTATATACATATTCACTTCAAATTGGGGATTGAACACCCTAAATTTTCAATGGTTCAACAAAGGAACCAATCACTACAATTATTTCATGGGAAGCACCAAATCTCTAATGTTTCAAGTAAGCATCATCTCCAAGCAAAGTTATAAAAGTAAAAATGGTTTAACACATACAGGTGTACTCCTTCCTTGTTCTTTAAAATATTTTCAAATTCAATTTACATTTCAATTTTCAATTTCACATTTGGACATTAACTACTTTTAAATCATTACAGGATTCACTATGGAACACCTTGCATGATTGGAGCTTTCTTCCAAAGGTAAAGTGTGTTGTACACACTCAAGTATATCTTTCTTATTACTCTAGTAATTTCATTTATATATTAAAGATGGTAAATTTAGATACTAAAATTTGGTCATGAATACGTGATAATGTCATTTTTGGCCCACATTTACCTTAATTGATTTGACCACTTAAATTGGTCATGTTTCACCACCTCACTTTGTTGTAAGTAGTTCTATGAACTCATATTTCCTAATTTGTTGTTTTACACCTACATAAATAATTTTAATCCTTAAATAATTCTAAGCATATCTATAAACATTTCAATATCATAAAATTAGACATTACCCTCCTAGATCAGAAATGACTGACATGGGTCAGGATCAACAGTCAATCCTAACCTTATGGCTTGATATTACCCTTTACCTTTGCATTGACTCTTTTTAAAATTTAAACCATCCCTTACATATTGGTCCGTATTTTTAGGATAGGTATCATGAGGTTTCCCCCTTTGATATTTTTATAAATTCATATCTAGATCACCTATTCTACTACTTAGAAATTTCACTATTGAGGCATACTTACACTATTGCACACTGAGCAAAGATTCCCTATTCTTTCCAAATTAAATTTTATTTTCTTAAATAATCCCTTATCCAAGTCATGAGCCTATTCTATTTTATTCAATAAAAACATTATCAAGTATTCAACTCATATCTAGATGCATACATGTAGCAAAAGGAACACTATTGCACTTAGCACTCTCAGTGGGAGAACTACATGGGATTGATTCTATCTTTGAAGTATGTTAGATACATAGGCAAAATTTAATCATCACAAGGGTGATTGGGGTCAGATCAACCCATTATACTTCCCCTTTATTTTTATAATTTTTTAATTATCATAAATCTTAATGGGGTTTCAACCTTAAATAAGTCATTTTTAGGTCACCCACACACAACCAAAGGTCAAATTTTTGTATATAGTCATATTTCAAGAATGAGCAGGGGACTAAGCAATTGTATTCTTATTTTATTTCATACATCAATATTGATCCATAGAGGATATTAATGGTAGTTTATCTTGAATATTTTTCAATTACTTATGACCCAGAATAGTGATCACTATTATTTTAGTTGCATGTACATAATCAATATGAGTTGGTCATTTCCAGTCATATTTCACTTGCACACAGTCAAACTAAAAGTATAAATTAGCTAAGTATTCTTGTGTTTTTCATATTTTCTTTCATTCATTTGTGCTTTGTCCATTTTGGTACTTTACTTTCATTCTGCTATTTATAGATCATTTACAATATTTGTTACCCTTCAATCCATTTTATCTTAAATAGAGTTAATACACTAATTAATTCCAAATTTTGATAAAGTTCATACTTCCACCCCTTTATTTTTATTTGGCCTTTGATTTTTTATTTGTTATCCTAATTTATATATCCGTGACACTTAACTTATAGGGATTTTAGTGCATGTTATGCCTTGACACATGTTGTAGATTCTTTGGATCCCTCCACCCCCTCCCTCCATTTTATTATATTTTTTGAGACCATTTCCACTTGGCCTTACTTGAATATATAAATATATGCAAAAATATCAAAAATACAAAAAATATCAAATATTTCAAAAATATAAAAAAATTCACATATTGAAAAAAATCAAAATCAGGACCTAAGCATGACATGATTACTAGATTATGTAATATTTTTCTATATAGTATTAGATGATCCTAGGGACAATTATACAAGATCTTTTATCTCATAATGGTTGATCAATAATCTTCATAGGAAAATGAATAGTATATTTAGAAGGTGAATTGAATAGCCATGTTTTTTGATATAAATATTACAATCTCTCTTTTTTCATTAAATGCAAATATAGCTTTGTTTTGCACCAAATTCTCATTTATTGTCATCTCATTATTCTTGGCTTGACATTGGTATCAGAGTGCAAGGTTTAATAATATTTTTCTTTCTCCATTCATCTTAATTACTATAAATTTCAATTTTTAGCCAATAAAAATACATTCAAACTCAATTTTTGATGGTTGGGGCTACACTTTTGGTAGAGGGAAGAGATTTCACTTGAAAAGTACTATATTTAGTGCATTGAAGGCTATGTTTTGGCTATTATAAGAGGTGTTTCATTTGAAATGGATTATTTTCGGTTACATCTCATTATTATAGACCTATGTGACACCTGAAAGGAGGTGTTTTAATGTTGGGTGTGGAATTTCAATAGACATGTGTGGCATCCTTTATGTTGTATGAGTGAATTGTACTTGTGTGGTATCCTTTTCTAATGTTAATTGACCTATTCCATACCTACATTAGCTTTGAAGGATTGTGAACCTATATTAGTTAGTTGAGTTGGCTATTATGTGGTGTTTTAATACTACACTTTACATCATTTTGGTTGTATTTTCTTGTTATAGATGACACATTGCATTTATTTACATGCTTTAGATTATGTTTTACTTGAATTTGGTTGTATATGATCACCTTGGATTGGTTTAGATAGTAATTGTCTCAATAATTATGTTTTATTCAATGTATTGGATGTATCTAACATTTGAAAAGTACATTTGGTTGCATTAAGGCATCACATATGACACTTTGACTCTCAAATTTAAAGCCATAGCCATGTGGGAAGCTAAAAAGGTACACTTTATAAGTTAAGTTTAATTATTTTTAAGCTCTTACGCATTTTTAATTTGAATAAAAACATATTTTTTATGGAGGATATTCCCATAAGGGAATAATATATATTTTTTGACTTATTCAAACATAATAAATAAGTCATTTTACAAACCAAAATCAATTTCCTTTTTCAAAATCAAACAAATTTTGAAAAATAAAATTTTGTGTAAACATAAATGAATCACAACATTTGATATCAATAATTCCTCTAGTTTACACTTAATATTAATGTCATTACAATAAAACTATCACACTTATCCCCTAATATAAATGTAACAAGTTGCATCATCCCTATAAATCATTAGGGAAAAAATTTTAAAAAAAAAATTCCCATTCCCTATGTTACCTATTCATGACTAACTCTAGAATTAAATCCTAAAAGCAAGAATAGTCTGAGTATATATGGTTATTACGTCCACATAAAAGGATATATCGCTAAGTTAGTATTGTAGATAAAGCAAATCTTTTTCATGTACTACCTAGGCACCATGTACCATTATAGTTTCATGTCTCTTTCATGTACCATTGGGTATATAGAAAGGATGAATTTCTTCCACATATTACAAAGTATATTGAAAGTGCGAGAATATAGAGAGGTTTGGTATATCTATCAGGTGGTATTTAGAAAAGGGAAATTTTTTGGAGTGATAAAGAACCATTCCATTTCCAAAAACAATAAAAATTCATTCAATCAAAACTATTATTGGCACAACACTAACTAAGAAAGATACCTAGTTGGAATGGTCAAGATAGGTGAAGAATACACTCATCTTCAATGACTTGTGGTTAGACATTTGTGATGGGGATGCAAAACCTTTCGAACCTTAGGAAGTAAATAAGATACCATCCTAGAAGTAAAAGAATTCAAAAGCATTACCCTTGATGTGTGCCTTAGTTGATGTCAAATTTTTTTCTCACATATAGGAGTACAACACTCCTTTTGATGCATTTCACAAATTAAAGGAATTATTTGATTCTCACCTATAATTAGAGTTCATACAATTATAGTTGAAATTGTTCAATCTCGAGTTAAATAATGATGATATCATGAGTTTATCTTCAGAAATCCATGTTATCAAACATGATGTTGTTAATGCTCATGTGAAAACTAATGTGTATATGACCACCTTCTTAAAATCTCTTCTCCCTACATACTCAACCCATATACACATAATATTTTCAAACTTTATCTATTACTAATGCTTTCTCTCTTGTAAGAACCCATCCACTCTAATATCTTTGAGTGCATGCCTTAAGGGGTGCACTGGTAAAAGTGTGGGTAGACCATTAGTGCTTCATAGTATTATTATCCATTTACTACCACTTTCTATCTACATAACCATATCCTAAAAACATTCCCTTAAGTTTTGCCTCCTCTTTTGTAGCTTCCTCTAGTCATTTCACACCTTCATTAGCCTTTCGCTAGCCTAAAAACCCTTTCTAATAGTTTGTAATACAATGTCAACCCCATAAACCTTATACACTAATTGATAAAACTCATTTAGGGTCTAGGGCTGACCTAGATCAAGACCTAATTTGATTTTATCAATAATGATACAGAGTCGATTGGGCCAACCTTGTCGGCTAAACTTTCAAAAAGGTTTAGGGTTATATTCAGCTATATATACACATTCATTTCATCATTTCTTAGAGAGAATAAAAGAAGAAGAAGATTATATTATGCATCTACTTATCCACCATTCTACTTGAGGATCATAACTTAGGGTTTCATACTTTCTTTGGAGATACAGATCTTGTCTTGTAGAGAAGTCTTTTAGATGCATAGATAGGTTGTGTAGCCTAGAGTTGATTTATCCATGTCATCCTTACATATGACAACAACCTCTTGTGAATCACCTTATATAAGGGAGTGATTAAGGCTCAGTAGGTTCTTCTTCAAAGGTAAGTATTCCTAACTTTTTTCTTCCTTTGTAAGAGTAGATAGATTTGCATTTGTACTTCTCTCCCATGCATTAGGATTTCATATACATTAATGTGAGTATATTTATTTTATGCATGTTTACTTTTTATGCTTAGACTTTAATTACAAAATATTTTGTGAGCACTTGATTAGACTTTACTTTACTTATCATTATATTTAGTGAATATGAAAACATAGGACCTAGTTAGGTTTATTGCATAGTTTTACTTGATTGAAAGTTTTGGAACCCTCCCTAGTGATATTAATGTGGTAAGAGATCCCTTGGATAGGTCTAGTAGATCCATCTTGTTCATGACCCTAAATATCTAATTTATCAACAAATGGAAGTGTAAGTGGGATTTATCTTATCTAAGCTAGGATTGATTAATAGATCAGTTATATTTCCCTTTGCATACATGACCAAATTTGACCCTACACGTCAAATTGGGACTCTTATAGGTAAAAAATTCAACCTTAGATGTTTTAGGGGTATAACATAATGTCATAATGTGTGTTTTAAGTCTTTTTATGTAATATAATGCCATATTAGCCTTGTTCTTGGTCTAATTATTCAATACGTCATTTTGAGTAATTTAGAAGCCATTTAGGGGTCATAAATGCAAGTGGAATAGTTTTAAAGGTATCTAAGGTCATATTTTCCTTTAAAATGTCTAAGAATCTAGATTTCATATCTAGAATGTCAGTTCATCTGAAACTTGCAAGTTATCTAACTCAAAATCAGAAAATCAACTAAAAAAAGAAGAGTTTGGCACTTGTACGACCCATGAGGGAAGGTGACACATGGGAGAAGGTCATGGAATTAATATTAATATTCCTTATACTTACTTCCATGCTTTAAATTCTCTATAAGTTCCAAATTCAAGATAAAAATGTTCAACTCCTTTGCCCTTGTAAACACACAGAAATGGTCAACAGGTTTATGCTTGGTATAGATAGTTGGAGAAGTTTTAGGTCAAACACCATGGGTAGGTGAAATTAAACTAAGAGATATATATTTAAATAAAAATATTTTTAATATTGGTCAAACATGTTTTATGAACCATCTCTAACAAGTTGACTATGTTTTGTTGCTCACTCTTTCTTACATCCTATAGGTTCTAATCTATTTTAGATAAGTGTGTACAATATAGTTGGTGATGTTGAATTTAGATTATGTTTAATCTCTCCTTATATTCTCTCTATTCTTGGTTTCATGTTTTATGATGTTTTTATGGGCAAAGTAGCTCAAGTTGCAAGTGAATGCACCATTCTATGTGCAGGAAGTTTTTCACCATTTTTCAGGATCTTCATGCTTTGGTCATGGTTCTAGAGGATTTTGATAGCTTCATTAAAATGTTATAAATTTTATTTTTATTCACTTATCCTTCAATATCACCTCTATAGTAACATTCCATGAATTTGCAATCGTATACAAGAAACATAGTTAGGCAGCCATGAAAGTACATTTACACACCATCTTTATAGAAGGATATCATGTTGATAATGGGGTTTAAAAGCTTGGTTGAATATTTTAAACATCATAATGTTTCATTCCAAAATCATGATAAATATATCAAGTGACTATGAAATCAAATCCCTTAAGCAAATGTACCATTTCACATATACCACCTGCATACCATTCAAGGTGTACGCATAGGTATCTCATGATGATGTCATGATAAGAATAAGACCTTTAGTGGTGGTTTAAATCCATTTAAAGTGTGAGTATATCATTTGAAGGCATTTATATAGGCCTAAAACCCATTAAGATCAAATGTGATACACACTACCTAAACTCATGTTTACTACCTGTATATTAGGATGTATACCTACATGTTACACTAGTAGAGCTATGAAAATACTTGTTTGGAAGTGTTGAAACAAGTGGTGGAATCTTATTTGAAGTCCTAATGTGTTTTAGATAGTATCTCAGACCTATTTTAAATTCTATATTGGTATATGAGATAGGGATTACCTTCAAATGATTATGACTATAGTTTTAGAGATCAAATCCCTAAACTAAGAAAATAGAGGCCTAAGGCATTTTGGTGAAAGTAATATGGCATAGTTATATGAATTTTGAGGCATCTAAATGGTTATGTCTTGTAGTATCTACATGGGAGAATAAATTTACAAGGTTTGGATGGTAGATGATTAGTATAAAGTGGATATTGAGAGACCTAAATTTGCCCATTTTTACATTAAACTAAGTCAATGACATCCACAAAAGTTTGAGTCTTTGAGCAACCTTGCATTCCAAGTTGGCAATCCTAACCATATTTTCATGATCAAAAATTTATTGCAATGAAAGATATAATTAATGAATTTAAATGTCACTTAAGGAGGATGATGTATTGTGTTTAAGTTCCATACACACCTATAGGTGTGTGTAATCACAAATTGTTCACCTATAGCTAGGAGCCATCTTCCACATCATTCATAATGAGGAGTTTGAACATGGAGGTACAAAGTGTGGTTAATGAAATCAACCCCAAAATATCCTATAATACTCCCAAGGATCATGTGGCATAATTTTCAAGATATAATGTATATCTACATTTTTTTGCCTCAAATAGTCATCATAGTTGATTGTGTTTGATTATGTCATTCAGTGAGCTTGAACAAATGGTTGGAAGGTATAAATATGGATTTCTTGATATAGGAATAAATTAATGTGTTAAAAAACATAATTTAAATATATTCAAACACTATACCTAGGCTTAAAACATGCAATTCCACATACAGGTATATTGCCTTGGAGTAAACACAGTCAGGAGATGACACTCAACCTTGACTAAGCAGAGTGTATGGAGAGGTACCTAGAAGGTTAGAGTGATGAACGGAGTAAGAATATATAAATAATTCTTAGAAAGGCTTAAATAGGTTCCTATCATACTCAAATCATGTATATAAGGGGCTCATAGGATGCATCACACGGTTCATACTGTAAACCACTTTAACAGTTTGCCTTCTAATAGTCTACCTTAGAATTTGAAGAGGTTTGGGGGTAAAATGACATGGTAAAGGGATAAAATTTGGTATATTTCATCTACAGTACTTGAATAATCCTCTTCAATATTCACCATTTTTTGATAAAATAGGGGAGTACCCTCTCTTTTGTCTCAGATAAAGGGCAGTCCATTTATGCATTAACCTTGTAGGTTTTGGAAAGTAGGGTTAAAGGATGGACCAAAAGTTGTAGAGACCTTGAAAGGAGGTTTTTAAAATTGAAACATACCTAAGGCAACATGATAAACATATCATAGAAGGAGGGAACCAAATAAGATGGTCTAGATGGTTAAGTTTTCAAGCAAGCCTATTAGGCAGGTTTAGGCCTAGAATCCAAATGAGGGACTAACTTCCTTTATATCCTTGGGTAAGTTTTATAATTAGTTATAACATGTTTATAGGATGAATTTGGACATATATGAGCTATTTTAATGTAGAGGAAGCATAAGGAAGTCATATTTTGGCTCAAAGTCAACATTAGGCCTATGCAAAGCAAAGGAAGAGTTTGATAGAGCAACTTTGGAAGCTTACATCTCCTCTAAAGATTTGCATGGAGATTTAAGACGTTTAGAGATGTTAGATAGGGTAATAATCAATAATTTTGTGTCATTGAATTGAAATTTTAATGTGAAATCTCTATGAATAATGGCTAAGAGGGTAAAATAGGACTAAACCCTTACTAAACCCTTGGAATGACCTAATGAAGGAAATGAGGATGGGAAGTAGCTCTAATGGCCTAGTTTGCCCAAAATGATGATTTAAGGTTGTATAATACTCAATAAATCTCCCTACCATAAGGATTAGTTGTATATAATCAATATGGACATGGTATAAAAATTCTCTTTTTGACTAGTTTATGTATTGTACAGGTTTTAGGAGGTTCCAAGAGATGAAATCAACTTTGGAAGGAAGTTTGAGAATTAGGATAACTGCACATGTCCATTTCATGCCTTGTAAAAACTCATAAGTGTTCCTAATAGATATCTCATCTTAGCTAGTCAAAACTAGCATAGTGAACATGATGGTGAGAAGTGTGAGAACTTCAAGTGGATGAATTTTTAAGGTGTGTCTGATGCCTCTAAGGCCATGGAAGGTTTTAAAAAGTGTCATCCACTCCCTTGTACAAATTTTCAAGGAAAACTAATTCTTATTTGGAATCTCAGTGTGAGGGGTGTGTGAAAGAGTAGTTTTATTTGAGTGCAAGCAGTGATGGCTCACTTCCAAAATATTTTAGATGATTAGTAATGCATCTGATGCATGGAGAAACATTTATTAAACCTTTCCCTCTCATTTTAATCATCATACCTATCCCTAGTAAGTTTTGGTATGTTCAAATAGGGATAAATCATGAAGGTGGTTTGTTTGTGCAAAATGAGAACTCCTACGCCACATTTCAAGAGTTTTATGACTTGGGGTAACACTTGTTCTTCTGAATTTGCATGATCAATTTCACATTACCTTTTCCTACACATGTAACTCATTTTATCAACTTTACAAGTGTCCTTGTGACCTTTGGACTTCTCTTTTCTCAATTCTCTCCCAAGTTCTATAAGAACTAGCCATTTTGGCCTTTCTAAACTATGTTCCACTTGAGTATGGCAAAGCCCTAATAATTTGCATACCATGGATTAATAAATAATACTAATTTTTACCTCTTCCATGACTATTCATAGTGTGTTTACTTGGATGATTGATTTTGATTAGTGATGACTTATGTTTCCTTAGGATTGGTGTTTCATTCTCTCACCTATTTGCAATTGGAAAGATTCTTCTTATAGGTCATGTGAAGTGTTATATTGATGTGTCAAGGTTGATTAAGTTATTCTATTCAAATAGTGCCATCTTAGGCGTCTTTTTTAGTCCTCCTAGCCTAAACATTCATCACAACCTCATAATGAAATATTGATGTGAGAAGATTCATATTAGAGACGTGTGTGTTTAGTTAGTCCTTTGTTCTCATGTGTAACATGCAGTTGGTTGGTAGTCATCAACTAATTTGGTATATCACCACCTTTAGGATTGTTTACTTTAAGTTTTCTCTCCCTTATCCCTCACAATCATAGGTTTAGTAGTGATCTATAATTGGTACATAAAGAGAGTTAACCTTGTCTAGAGATCCACCTCATTCTTAGGTTACCCACAACCTTGAGGTGTTTCAATTCTGTGACTTGGATGAAGAGAGTTGAGACATCTCCTCAAAGGGTTAAAATCTAAGTGACAATAGTTTCTAGCATGCTCAATGGGACTCTTAGGTCAAGAATTTAAAATATTTTTGGTGTTGTCTCATAACACATCGGCTTTTGGAGGCATCTATCCAAGCATCAATGGTGACTCTGAAGTTATATCAGCTAGTCAAGCAACCAAAGTTTTCCTTTGAAGATTTTTGGTAAATTTTTCTTTATGTTTTTGCTTCTCAATTAAATTTAATGGCTAATTTTGGTGTTGAGTATTATTTTACACAATTTGGTGAGGTATATCAAGCTTATGGCATTCCCCATCAGCCTTTATATGATTCTTATCAACCTTGTCAGGAGTTGTATCATCCCTCTTGTACTCTTTATCCTCATGAATATGACCATCAACTTCAAGAGAGACTTTTCTAAGAGAACCTAGCTAAGAAAATTAAGGAGTTAGAGTTGATAGTGAAATTGTTGAGTCAAGGTGTGATGGAAGTTTTAGATCCAAAAGAAGATCCTATGCTCAAACACACCCCATCTAACCTTCCTCAAGAAAGTCCTTAGGCTAAATTAGATTTCAATGAAGATTTTTCCAAATAGAAGGAAGAAAACCAAGCTATTTTATCCCAAGGTTTTCCTCCCCTTCCTCAAGAGTTTCCAAAAGGATCCCCTATAATTCATTCTCAATTTGATTTTGAGTTATATGTTCTACCTCCACCAACTAGTTCATATTGTCCTCACCCTATCACCCTTTTCCCTAATGGACCTATAGTGTGGGAACTTAAAGAGAAGTATTTGGTCGAGAAGAATTCACAAAAAAATCTTGAAGAAAATAGAGCTCTTTGGCAACCTCATTGGGTTAAGTCACCTAATTTCAAGATGCCTAGTCTTAGCATCACGAAGAAGGAGAAGGATATTGAAGATCTTGCAACCCTTGAGAAGCAAATTCAGGTTATGACAGTTGAGATACAACTTGAGATCCCTCAAGAGGTCCTAAATGTTGAAGATGAGGTGAGTCCTTGTGTTGAGTCTTCTTGTTGTGTTGATAATGAAGAATGCCTTCTTTATGTTAAAAAAGAAATCTTGGATGAAGTCCCTTTGAATTATAAAGAAGAGGATAAAATAGCTTCTCTTATTTTTCCCCTTTATGATGCTGATCAAAGAGAAGATGAGGACTTTTAGCAGTAGTTTGTAAGCATTTGCAATGAGTTTGAGTCTCTCAAGGGGTCTATAACATCTCTAGAGTTGCTTTCAAGTGATTGTAAGCAAGATGACATTTTCCAAAATGTCATAGATGAGCAAGAACAAGTCTCTAATTAGCCTTGGGATGACTTACAATCATTAGATTAGGTTATACTCCTCTTCAAGGTCAATATAATCTAATCAAAATTGGAGAAGGTAGCCTTGACACTCAAATAAGTATGTAAAGAAAAATCAACTTTTCAAATATGTCCTTTCAAGAGACATATGCATCCTTTAAATCATCAAGATGGGTTATCATCCTCTCAACTAGTTAGGAGAAACACATCATCTCTTGAAATATGGAACAAGCTTCTATTAGCCTCAATCTTTCAAAGAACAAGAAACCACTCCTATTGAAGCCATGCCTACCAAGAAGATACAAGTTGATCATGAGATGAAGAGTGGGAAACAGTATGAGGTATGTGTAAAAATTAAAGAGGAATAAATTTATATTGGAGACACATTTATGGAAGTTCTACTTGAGAGCAGATCAAGTGAAGTGCCAAGGAATAGGTATGATCTACTAAGTATCCAATATAAAGAGCAACATGCTTAACACCATGATTCATCTCGTGAATAAGGAGATGCAAGGAACTTTCTTTTTGATCCTAGAAAGGGAGGTATGCTTAATTGTTAGTTGTACATAGTGGTTTATTTTTCTAATTTCCCTAAGTGCTTTGAGCATATGTATGTGTGTCTTGTTAGTCTATTTGCTTTGATTTATGTGTGTCCTTTATATTGTGTGGTTGAGATAGTCAATTGGTCTTATCTTGATCAAAGGTTTTTATCAATAGTCAAAGTCCTCTTCTTATTTTTTAGACACCAGATGACTCCCTAATCCCAATAGACTAACAAGGCTACTAGTCTAGTTAGCATAACAAGCATGCTACCATTATGAGTCACCAATCTGTTGACCAAATTTGACACTACAAGTCATATTAGGACCCCTATAGGTAAAAAATTAAAACTTAGATGTTTTAGGGGTCTAATATTATGTCATATGTTGTATTTTAAGTCTTTTGATGTAATTTAATGCCATATTAGCCTTGGTCTTGGTCTAATTAGTCAATATGTGCATTTTGAGTAATTTAAAAGCCATTTAGGGGTCATAAATGCAAGTAGCATAGTTTTCAAGGTGTCCAAGTGTCTTATTTACCTTTAATATGTCTAAAAAGTTAGATACCCTATTAAGAATGCCATTTCATGTGAAACTTTCAGGTTATCTAACTGAAAATTAGGAAATCAACTAAAAAAGGAAGAGTTTGGCACTTGTACATCCCATCAGGGAAGGTGACACATGGGAGAAGGTCATGGAATGACTATTCATCTTCCTCAAACTTATTTAAACACTTTAAATGCTCTGGAAGTGCCAAATTTGAGATAAATCCATTATACTATTTTTTTGCCCTTTTAGACACATAGAAGTGGTCGATAGGTTTATGCTTGGTACAAATGGTTGGAGAAGTTTTAGGTTAAACTCATTTGGGAGTTTAAATTACACTTAGATATCTCCCTTTAAATAATAATAATTCAAATATTGGTCAATCATGATTTATGGACCATCTCTAATAAGTTGACTGTATTTTTTTCTCACTATTTCTTGCACCCTATAGGTTTTGCTCTTTTTGGACAAGTCTATATAATATAGATGGTGATGTTGATGCCAGATTATGTTTAGTCTCTCCTAAATTTATTTCCATTCTTGGTTTCATGTTTCATGATTTTTTGATGGGCAAAGTAGCTCAGGTTGCAAGTGAATGCACGATTTTGTGTTGCAAGTAGTTTTTCACCATTTTCAAGATCTTCATGCTTCGGTCATGGTTATAGAGGGTTGTGATAGATTCATTTAAATTTTATCAGTGATATTTTTATTCCCTTCTCCTTAAATCTCCCCTCTATAGTAACAATCCATGAGTTTGCAATCTTATGCAAAAAACACAATTAGGCCACCATGAAATTATGTTTGTAGGCATCTTTATAGAAGGATATCACATTGAAAATGGGGTTTAAAATATTGATTAAAGATTTAAAACATCCTAATGTTTAATTATAACATCATGATAAAGAGATCAAGTGAATATGAAATCAAATCCCTTAAGCACATGGACCATTTCACATATACTACATGCATACCATTCAAGGTGTACACACAGGTATTTCATGATAATGTCATGATAAGAATAAGAGATTTAGTGGTGGTTTCAAACCCTTTTAAGTGTGAGGATATCATTTGAAGGCATTGAGATAGGCCTAAAACCCATTAAGATCAAATATGATGCATAATGCCTAAACTCATGTTTATTACCTATACATTAGGATGTCCATCTACAAGTTACACTAGTAGAGCTATGAAAATACTTGTTTGGAAGTGTTGAAACAAGTGGTGGAATCCTAATTGAAGTCATAATGTGTTTTAGAGAGTATGGTAGACCTATTGGAAATGCTATATTGGTAGATGAGATAGGGATTACCATCAAATGATGATGATTGTAGTTTTAGAGATCAAATCCCTAAACTGAGAAAAGAGAGGCCTAAGGCATTTTGGTGAAAGTCATATGACATAGTTATAAGGACTTTTGAGGTATCTAGATGGTTATGTCTTATATTATTTACATGGGATAATAACTTTACAAGTTTTTGAGGGTAGGTGATCCATAAAAAGTGGGTATTTAGAGACCTAAAGTTTCCTATTTATGCATTAAACTCAATCAATGACATCTACAGAAGTTTGAGTTTTTTAGCAACCTTGCATTCTAAGTTGGCAGTCCTAACCATAATTTCATGATCAAACATTTATATGCAGTGAAAGATAACATTAATGATTTGAAATGTCACTTAAGGAGGAGGATGTATTGTTTTTAAGTTCCATACACACCTATAGGTGTGTCTAATCATAAATTGTTCACCTATAGCCAGGAGCCATCCTCCACATCATTCATAATGAGGAGTTTAAACATGTGGGTATAAAGTGTGGTTGATGAAAGTGACCCCAAAATAGCCCAAAATACTCCCAAGGAGCATGTGGCATAACTTTCAAGAGATAATGTCTATCTATAGGTTTTTTGCCTTAAACAGTCAACATAGTTGATTATGTTTGATCGTGTCATTTAGTGAGCTTGAACAAATGGTTGGAAGGTATAAATATGGCTTGGTTGATATAGGAATAACTTAGTGTGGTCAAAAACATATTGAAAATATCTTCTAATGTTATACCTATGCTTCAAACATGTAATTCCACTTACAAGTATGTTACCTTGGAGAAAACATAGTCAGGAGATGGCACTCAACCTTGACTAAGTAGAGTATATGGAAGGGTACCTAGAAGGTTAGAGTGATGAATGGACTAAACATACATACATCATTATTAGAGAGGTTTCAATAGGATCCCATCATAATCAAATAATGCATATAATGGGCTCAGAGGATGCATCACACAGTTCATACCCCAAACCACTATAACAGTCTACCTTCTAATAGTTTGCATTAGAATTTGAAGAGGTTTGGGGGTTAAATAACCTGGTAAAGGGATCAAATTTGGTAGATATCATCTATAATAATTGAAAAATCCTCTCCAACATTCACCATTATCTGATAAAATAGGGGATTTCCCTCTATTTTATCTCAGACAAAGGGCACTCCCTTTGTGCATAAACCCTACAGGTTTTGGAAAGTAAGGTTAAAGGATGGACTAGAGGTTGTAGAGAGATTGAAATGAGGTTTTTTTAAGTTGAAACATTTTCAAGCAAGCCTATTTCCTAGGCTTAGGCCTAGAATCCAAATGAGGGGCCAACTTCCTATCCATCATTGGGTAAGCTTTATAATCAGTTAAAAAATGTTTATAAGATGAATTTGGACATGTATGAATTATTATAATGTAGAGGAAGCACAAGGAAGTCATATTTTTGCTCAAAGGCAACATTAGGCTTGTGAAAAGCAAAGGAAGAGTTTGATAAAGCAACTTTGGAAGCTTACATCTCCTCTGAAGCTTTGCATGGAGATCCAAGACATTTGGAGATGTTAGATAGGATCCTAAAAAACCATTTGTGGCACTTAATTAAAATTTGAACATGAAATCTCTATGAATAATGGCTAAGAGTGTAAAATAATCCTGAACCCTTGCTAAACCCTTGGAATGACTTGATGAAGGAAATGAGGATGGGAAGCAGCTCTAATGGCCTAGTTTGCCTAGAATGATGATTGAAGGTTATAGAAGACTCAATCAAGATCCATACCATCAAGATTATTTGTATAGAATTTGTATAGATAGCATACAGAATTGCTCTTTTTGACTATTTTGTACATTGTACAGGTTCTAAGAGGTTTCAAGAGATGAAATCAACTTTGGAAGGAAGATTGAGACTTAAGATAATTCCCCATCTCCATTTCATGCCTTTTAAAAACTCTTAAGTGTGCCTAACAGAGCTCTCATCTTATCTAATCAAAATTGGCATAGTAAACATGATGGTGAGAAGTGTGAGAACTTCAAGTGAATGAATTTTTAAGGTGTTTTAGATACATATAAGGCCATGGAGGGTTTTAAAAAGTTTCATCCACTCCCTTATACAAATTTTCATGGAAAACTAATTCCTTTTTTGAATCCAAGTGTGAGGGGTGTGTGAAAGAGGAGTTTCCTTTGAGTGCAGGTAGTGATGGCTCACTTCCAAAAGATTCCAAATTATTAGTAATGCATCCAATTCATAGATAAGCATGTATGTAACCCTTCCCTCTCAATCCAATCATCATACCTATCCCTAGTTAGTTTTGGGATGTTCAAACAAGGCTAAATCATGAAGGTAGTTTCCTTGTACAAAATGAAAACTCTAGTGCCACATTTCAAGAGTTTCATGACTTGGGGTGATACTTTTTCTTCCTAAAATTACATGATCAATTTAAAATTCCCTTTCCATACACATGTAATTCATTTTCTCATCTTGACAAGTGTCCTTGTGACCTTTGGAATTATATTTTCTCACTTCTCTCTCAAGTTCTATGAGAACTAGCCATCTTGGCCTTTGTAAACTATGTTCCACTTGAGTATGGTAAATCCCTGCTCATTTGCATACCATGTATCAATAAAGACTACTAATTTTTACCTCTTTTATGACTGTTCATAATGTATTCACATAGATGATTGATTTTGCTTAGTGATGACTTGTTGTTTCCTTAGCTTTGTTGTTTCATTCTCTCACATATTTACAGTTAAAAATCTTCTTCTTGTAGGTCATGTGAAGTTTTCTATTGATGTGTCAAGCTTGAGTTAGTTAGTATATTCAAATAGTGCAATCCTAGGCCTCTTGTTTAGTTCTCCTAGCCTAAACATTCATCACAACCTCCTAATGAAATATTAATGTGAGAAGATTCAGCTTAGAGAAGTGTATGTTTACTTAGTCCCTTATTCTCATGTGTAACACGAAGTTGGTTAGTATTCATCAACTAATTTGGTGTATCACCTCCTTTAGGATAGTTTACTTTTAGTTTTATCTCCCTTTTCCTTCACTATCTTTCCATCTGCTATTATGTTGAGCACCTCCTTCATAGGTCACCTCTATACTAGTGCAAATATAAGAGTCACCATTCAAGCATGTCATGATCCTCTCCTTAGAGGTGTATCTATGGACCAACTATATCCTAGAGTAGTTGTTGCGTCCTCCTATGTTGTATACCTCACCTATGCCTATTATCGCCATTAGTGCTTTCCTCTGTAGTATGGCCATGGTGGTCACTATTACCATTACTGATGTGGTGCCTATTATAGGCTTACATCCATGTTTATGTCATCTCACTTTCTAGCCTCACTACTAGCTATTGTCATGCTTGATGAGTCCATGGTCTAGCATAACACAGACTGATCATGGGTATTTCATCTTATACTCTTCCTCCTCCTCTCCCTCTTGACTCTCTATTATGTCATTCCTAATAAACAAGCACTACCATAGGGGCCACTAAGTGTGGGAGTCTAAACTTCCCTAGCAATTGTACCATCAAATGCATCTATACTTATGAGGTGTAGTGGCCTATGATTTGCACCTGTGCCAACCTTATAGTAATGGTTGACCAACTAGGTCATACAGTAGTGGTGTACATGTAGAGATGCCACAAGATCTCCTTACATATGATAGTCTATAATGCTGGCACATAGGGCACAACTTGAGTTACATATTCCTGCTTCCATATCATGACCTGAGTTAACTTATCATCAACCACATGGGGCAACCCAGCTGGCTGATACATGAGGAACCTCTCATATATGTATGCACTTAGTAAAATAATAGGCCCCATGGTTTTTTCCCTTTGGATAGCATCTCATACATATTATGCATGAGTTGGACCTAGATGACAGCTCCAAAATCATAAAATATTCCCTAATTCAATATGGACTAATGTAAGGCTATTGCATATAGCAATACCTTATTGTCTAACTTATGCATAGCACTCATGCTATCACAAGTCCTATCATATCCTTTTAGATATCTAGAATGTTCACAATATAAATATAAAAAAACTCACCCTTAATCTAGGGTATATCATAGCTCAGCACATCACCCACCAAATTAGTGCTTGTCTCTCCTCTAGATCATTTGATATACTTGTGATCATCGGTATCCCTCTTATAATTAGTCCCAGCAATGTGTGGAGATCCTCAAGTGTGATACCCACCTCAATGGTATCCCCATACACCACCCATAAAAAAGTGTTAATCAACCGTTCCCATGTTTTAATTAACATGACAATGAGATCAACACTAAGTGGGATCTGCCTCCTCTCCATGATGCTTGAAGCCTATTGTGACCAATCACACTCTATCCACATCAGTCAATCAATCTACTAGATATGGAAGCCACGATGCATCTATCAGGTGCCAATACCTCTAGAATCTCTACAAAATATCAAATAATAAAGGATGTTTCAGGTCTCCATGTCATAAATAATCAAAATACACTTAAAATTTCATAAATTAACTACTAATCAACTGGTTTGATCTAGTTTCTCATATTTTTTGATTTCCTACAAAATCAACCTATTTTATACTAAATCAGCCATGTACCTTATTTATGATACTAAATAGACCATTTCCATTTCCAACTAGATTGACCCATTCAATACTAAATTAGCCATCTTCTTGCTTCAGCATATTAAATCAGCCCTATCATACACAATTGGCCTCATTTTTTAGATTATATCATCCCTATCCAACAAACTAAGTTAGCCCTTTGGTACATGATTAGCTTTACCCTATATACCAACTAAGTCATCCTATTGTTACATAGTCATCCACCCATTAGAGTACTATATTAGCCCATTGTTATGCAGTCAACCCTATGTTTTTGGCTAACCTTATAGACTAAGTTGACTCTATTCTTTCATAGTGGTGAATTTTTGACCATTTACTATAAATGTCTTAGGCATTTATTGGTCTAACTTTTTCTTACCCAGTATCTTATTCTACCCCTAGTTTACCTAAAACTTTCCTAGGGTTAATTTTGGTGCCTATATTTTGCCTATCAATCAATTTTCTATATTTAACTAAAATTCAAATAAAAATACTCAAAATTTTGAAAATCTCAATTACTTACCTATGTTGTACTTATTGTAGCCACTATGTGTCCTCCCCATCTCAATTGTCATCTCCTCACCATGATGGGTCTTTGGTCTCAGACTAGGTTTCTTTGAGCTCTATTTTCTTAGAATAGTAAAAATAAAAAATGAACTCATTTTCACCCTATTTATATTTACTACTCAACATTATTTACCTTTCAAATTTTACCACTAGATTTTTTATTTTGGCCATATCTGTGTTTCTACTAGCTCTTTTTCTAAATCATAAAATGTTTTGGAATCCTAACATCATACATAATATTTTCAATGTTACATGTATATTTTGAAAAAAATCATTTTTTTCACTAATTTCTATAGGTTTGCCTAATGTTCCCTACATTAGACAACTTCACATTTCTTGCATCTCCGTCTTTATCTACAGTACTAAGGTAAGTAAATGTATGTGTTTTTTAATTATGTCCTTTCATTTATCTTATTTTCTCCTTAATATAATTTAGCTAGCTATAGTGTTGTGTGTTATTATGTTCTTTTTCTTGAAGCACCATCACGTATTGCACCTAAGTGACACATGATGAGCTTTGAGTGGGGAATATGTATACACATAATATTTTCAAACATTATCAATTAATAATGAATTCTCTATTATAAGAACCCATCAATTTCAATATTTCTAAGTGCACACCATAAGGGGTGTACTAGGAAAAGGGTGGGTAGACCATTGGTGCTTCATAGGATTGTTGTCTCTTTAATACCATTTGTTATCTACACAAATATCTCCTAAAAACATCCCCTAAGTTTTGCCTCCTCTTTCACACCCTCCTCTAGTCATTTTTCACCTTCATTAGCCCTTCCCTAGCCTAAAAACCCTTTCCAATGGTTTAAAATACAATGTCAACCCCATCGACCCTATACTTTAATGTCAAAACTCATTTAGGGTCTAGATTGGCCCTTGGCTGACCTAGATCAGTACATAATTTGATTTTATCAATAACAATTTAGAGTCAATTGGGACAACCTTATCAGCTAAACTTTTAGAAAAGTTTAGGGTTAGATTCAACTATATATACACATTCATTTCTTAGAGAGAAGAGAAGAAGAATATTATATTGTACATCTAATTATTCACCATTCTTCTTGAGAAGCATAGCTTAAGGTTTCATAATTTCTTTGGAGATATGTATCTTGTCTTGTAGAGAAGCATTTTGGATGCATAGATAGGTTGTGTAGCCTAAAGCTAATTTATCCTTGTCATCTTTACATACCACAATAACCTCTTTTGAAGCACCTTGGTCAAGGGAGAGATTGAGGCTCAGTGGGTTCATCTTTAAAAGAAAGTATTCCTAACTTTATTCTTCCTTTATAAGAGCAGATATATTTTCATTTATACTTATCTACCATGCATTAATATTTTGTATACATTGACGTCGGTATATATCTCCTATGCATGTTTACTTTTTATGTTTATTACCCCCACTTTGTGCCATAAGCTTTGGTGAGCACTAGATTAGACTTTACTTGTCATTATATTTAGTGAATATGAAAATATAGGACCTAGTTAGAGTTATTGCATAGTTTTGCTTGATTGGAGGCTTTGAAACCCTCCCTAGTGATATTATTGTGGTAAGAGATCCCTTGGATAGGTCTAGTGGATCCATCTTGGTCATGACCCTGAATATGTAATGTATCAATAATCAAAAGTGTAAGATTTATCTTTTCTAAGCTAGGATTTATTAATAGATCAGTTACATTTCCCTTTGCATACACAACCTAATTATACTTAGAGTCTTTGCAAGCAAACAATCTATTTAAGATTCTCACCTTTGATCAACTAGTTGACAAGATGGATGACAAAGTAAAAGCCTTTGGAAGAAAAATTGATTCCATGGGAGAAAATATTTGTTATGTTAATTGATGTAGAGGGTCATAGAATCCCTACTCTTATACACCTCTGTTACCTACAACTATCACAACATGCACTCAATCTTCTCTTTTACACCAACTCTCTCAGCTAGTTTCTTGATGGCTCAACACTTCAAATCCTCATCAACAGTTATAAAACACATCTACACACCTTTCATAGGTTTCCTCTATCATAACTTGCTTGTACAAACCCATCATTAAACTTCATTCCATTGCTAACCACTTTAATGCATCTTTATTCAATTCCAAGCTTGTTTTCTTTATAGCCCTCCAAGACTATAATTTCCTTGATTTGATAAATATACAAGGATTCTAGATGAACTAATACCATTTATAGATACCCATTATCTTGTTTTAGATCTTCACAAAGCTTCTTGCTACAAATCCTCAATCTTACTTACTTTCTCTTTGACTCTCTTTCACTAATTATCCCTCATTTAAGCCTATTCACTTAATCAACGCTTGAGACCATACAGTATGGTCATGTAACACATCAATGATTCTTTAATCCTATTATGCATACCAAGTAACACTAGTTCACAAAATTTCACTTCTTTTGTATAGAGGAAACTTCCTAAAAACAAGTTGCAAATTTAACCTAGCCTAAGTTGTCACAGGCATGTCTTAGGCTGAGAACTCTCCAAAGAGCTATAATTAATTATTTTCCCTTTTAATCACTATAAAAACCTAAAATAGGTTTGTCCTATCTCCCCTAATCTTTTATAACCACTAATTATTCTCATCTGACTTCTAAACACTTCCAACAACCATTAAATAGAATTACGGGCTTCTTTGACAAATTTTTAGTAGGGCATATAGTCCTGAAACTCCATTTTCTCTCACCTCACACCTACGATCAACCTACCACCACTTAGAATTATCCATAAATAACTTCTACAATCTCCCTCATAAATTTAAAGGCTTTTAGTTAGCTAAAAATAAAGATACATAGTATTTTCCATTCCCTAGTGTTTCAATAAAACTCACAAGCCAAGAGCTATTAAAAAAATGTCTCATTTGATTTCTAAAACTTTTAAAGACTTACTTTCACCTTATAGAGTCTACCCCAACATAATACAACTCCATCAATAGTTACTTACGCCCCACTTGTCTCTAAAATCTTGTAAACTCACTTTCTCAATCTTGACTATTATAGTCAACTAAGAATACACATACTACTGAGTCTTCATAATGTAGAATTCAATCTCCTAGTTAAAATGGATAAAAATAAAGATTACATGACCTAAAGATACCTACAGGGTCTACTATCATAACACTCACTCTTATAAACAACCTTTAAATTTGATTAATCTTCTCCAATGTTGATTGTCACTCCACCATTCTCAACATAGACCTATACTAAACATACAAAAAACCTTATAAAAGTATCAAGAACATGTCAATTCATTAATATTTGTGCAAGAAACACTTAATATATGTTTAAAAATATATATTTCACACAAATAACTCACTCTTTATTGATTTTTAAAGAATATTTACAACATACAGTCCACTACATTCCCCTATCCTTTATGGACAAAACTAAAAATTCTTCTTTTGCTTCATCTCCATGTTATGCTACTCTACCAACTCATACTATCACTCTAATATCTCCTCTATCTCTCTTATACATGCAAATTCATCTTCCATTTCTTTCTACATGCAAGGAAACATCCCTAAATTCTAGGCCACTACCATGATGTGGAAACCATCAACAAGACGATTGTCTACAACTTTCTTCTCTATCAAATACACTTAGAACACCTTTATACACTTTCTTAGGTACATGTAGAACCTTATACATTCATTTTTCAACATTAAATTACATGAAAGTTACCCAAAATGCTCCTAAACACACATTCATAATTCAAATATTTAAAATGCCTATTTTGGCAAGTAAATGCCAAAGGACTACTAAAACACATCTAAAGACTCTTTCAATAACTCAAATACCTTTTATGGGACCCTAAGACACCCCTCACAATCACTCAACACTTAACCAATCACTTTGTATTCAAATTTACATTTATTTTCTTGATGCTCTTACATCATACTCCCCATGTGGGAGAGATTTGAGCTCTAACTCAAAAGTACCTAATCCATCTTCTTCTTGGACTTCCAATTCTTTTACTTTTGACTTTTTGGCCTCTTTATACGATGACTCACCTTATCCATGATCCCTCTTCTAAGCTTTTCCTTGTAAATTTATTTTTTTGTAATCTCATCTTCTTTCTCCATATAATAGATAACCTACTAAAATTATATGTCCTCTTCATAGCTTAGGTCTTCTATCTCTACTATGTTTTCTTCATATGCTTCTCCACATGTTTTATTCATCATTTACTCATATTACCATTCTATAATATCTTCTTTATTTACTTGTCATATTTTCTTCATACCTTACTGGTTGATTCATATTGTTACCAATGTTTTCTTCTTTGTTCCCTTACTGTAATGGCTTATTAGGCACCTAATTTTCCTAAATTATTGCCTTACTTTCTTTACCACCTCCCTTTAATGTCTCTTCATAGCAATTAACTTATTCATGGTTAATATTCACATCAATTATTTGGTTACTTTGAAATAAACTCTCCTTAACTATTTCACTTTCATCAACATACCATGTTCTTTGGCAACCTATTCTTTAGCTTCTACTATGCATATAATCATCACCCTTAGTTACAACATGATCAATAGAATAAACTAGTTTATTACCTTGTTCTCTCTGATTTGGTTTGTACTCTAAGACATAGCTGATACTTTCTTATTTATCTTCTCCTAGTGTACATACCACATAATATGGTTTCCTTTAGTCATCTATTTTGTCATTGCTTTGTATGGCTTGTGGGGGTTGATAACATACCCTTCTTCTTCATGGACTATTGTTGTCTCAACTTGTCCTTTAATTTCACCTTCACTATGTGTCATATTACACAACTCCTCATGCTTTTGATCAACTTTTATAATCATAGTCATAGGTGCTTCCTCTTTCCATTCTTCTTCTTGCATAAAAACTTGCTACCTATGCTTGAACTATTGTTCTTTTTTTACTTTTCTAACACACTCATCTTCTTTTGCTTATTCCTATGAATGATAATTTTGTTTTATTTTTCCCATTACTTGTTTGTCACAATTAGTGACTTTTTCCATCCTTTATCCACTCTTTACATCTGAAATATGGGCAATTTATGACCTCATACTTAGCTGATCCATTTGAATTTTCATTTCTACATATCTTCATTTTCATATCTTTAACTTCAATTTTTTCAGTTGCTTTACAAAAAATTTGAATTGAAATCATATTCAATTGATTGCCTAAACAACAACCCATTTCATTTAAAAATAATCCACTTTTAATGCTTACCTCTTCTTGATTGTCTATCACAACTATATTATTGTTCCTTTCTTCAATTACCTTCTTGTCTTCAATTTCTAGGTTCACTTATTCACCTTCACTTGGATCTAACTTGGCTTGTACATTCTCTTTGTCTAACTGCAACTCTTGGTTGCTTCCTTCTTCATCATTCTCTCTCATTTTTAGGTCATTAACTTCATGTTTTGACTTTTCTCTTGTACTTAATACTAGTTGATCATCAATGTCCTTTTTATGAGCTTGTTTCCAGCTCTCATGGTCACTTGTAGCATTTTGAAAATCAAACAGTTTTTCATTATTTTATCCTTGATCTAGGATCTCCAATACCTCAGCTATATTGTATTGTATTATGTTTCTCCATAAGATCTCTTCTACTGCACTTTAATCCTCTCTTGTGGTATAATCACTAGTTCTTAGACCTTTTCTTTATTAGGTGTCAATATAGACACTCCTTGATGTTCATCAGCTTTAAAAACTGCATAATCACAAATTAAGGGCTTTTGTAGGAAACTGTGTTAAATGTGACCAGTTGTAAGGTACCATATATATGAACTCAAGGCTCTGATTTTGAATGGTATATATATATATATATATATATATATATATATATATATATATATTGGTACTCTGTAAATTAAGGGCTTTTGTAGGAAACTGTGTTAAATGTGACCAGTTGTAAGGTACCATTTATATGAACTCAAGGCTCTAATTTTGAATGGTATTCTGTTGCTTCAAATTTCAAAATGAATTTAGTACTTTTTAAACCCAAATCATAGTATGTATATTGTTGGAAATATTGTCATTGATGTCAAAGGTTTAACATTATTGGTGATAAAGGCCTCATTGCATTTAATGTTGTTTATAATAAATATATCTTGGCTAATATGAGTTAATATTTATTTAATATTAATGAATATATTTTTGGTTGCATATGAGACAAAAGAAGGGCCCATGGAGAAGTCAAAGAGCAATGGGGTAAAGACAAAAGAAGGATGGGATGCATTTTCCCATGAAGAGTCATCTTGGGGAATACCAAGAGTCACTAAGTGAAGACAAAAGACTATGGGTGAATTTCTCATGAAGGGACACTTTAAGGAATACGAAAAGTCACCAAAGATAAGGACAAAAGTGGGAAAGACGTTTTTGGTCATGAAGGGTCACCACATGACTTTTCAAAGGCTTGAATATGAAGGGTCATCCAAGATTGATGCCATTTTCCATGAGGATTGAAGGGTCACAAAGGGGGAAGGCCAAAGGTCATTTGGAAAGCTATAAATAAAGGCTTGAGTAGTCATTTTTAATATGGAAGTGAGAGGTTGATTTGATATTGTAATATCTAGCTTAGAAGAGCAATTATGAGAGATGAATATGATTTGTAATTATTATATCGAGCTTAGAAGAGCAAAGGTGAGAGAGAGGAAGGACATGTTGTATTGATCTATCATTTGTTGAGATAACAACATTGAGAGATAAGTGTGTGGTATACACAAAGGGGTTGGTGCTCCTGTGGGTTGGTGCTCACGAATTGTTACTGAGTTGGTGCTTGGCAAAGGGGTTGGTGCTCATGAATTGTTGATGGGTTGGTGCTCGGCAAAGGGGTTGGTGCTCCTATGGGTTGGTGTTCACGAATAGGTGCTGGGTTGGTGCTCGGCAAAGGGGTTTGAAGCTCCTATGGGTTGGTGCTCATGAATTGTAGCTGAGATTTGTACTTATCAAAGGGGTATGGTGCTCCTGTGGGTTTGTTCTCATGAATATATTTGAGATTGATTCTCTGTGGTTTTTTCCACATTGGGTTTCCACGTTATATCTAGTGTCTCTCTCTATCTTGTGTGATGTTTATTGTTTGAGTTTTATTACATATCTTGAATATTTGATTAAGTGGAATTTGATAAAGGGAAAGCTTTATAAGATATAGAATACATTGATTCACCCCCCCTCTTAGTTTATTTTGTGCTTAATAATTGGTATCAGAGCAGGTTCCTTTTTTGAAAAGTTTTACAGCTTGAAGGTAGATCGGGAAAGCACGATGGCTGAGTCATAGGAAGGATTTTCTACAAATAAGGCACCTTTGTTTGATGGGATGAATTATGCTTTTTGGAGCATGAGAATGAAGGTTTATTTGATGGCCCTTGGATTCGACATATGGAAATTAGTGGTTGAGAAATATGAAGAGCCACATACATCTACAATTACTCTAGCAGAAAAGAAGGCAAGTGAATGTAATGCTAAAGCTTTAAATGTTATTTTATGTGGTTTATGTGAATTTGAATTTGTTAAAGCTATGCAATGTAAATCTACTCATGAAACTTGGGTAAAACTTGAGAATATTTACAAAGGTGATGGAAAGGTTCAGCAAGCTAAGTTGTAGACTTTTAGAAGGCAGTTTGAAAGTTTGAAGATGGAAGAAGAAGAAGATATAGCAAGTTATCTCTTGCGATTTGATCAAGTCATAAATTAGATTCAAGGTCTTGGAGAAACATTGGGTGAGTCAACGGTGGTGCAAAAGGTTTTGAGATCTCTACCAATGAGATATGATGCAATGGTTTCGGCAATCGAGGAGATGAATAATTTAGCCAAGCTAAAGATGGATGAGCTTCATGGTATTCTCACAGCATATGAGATGTGGACAGAACAAGATGAACCCTCAAAGAGAGAAGCAGCTTTCAAGACATCAAAGAAGGAGAAAGCTAAGATTTAAAAATCAAGTGATAGTTCTAGTGATGATGAAGATGACAATGAAGCACTTTTCATTCGTAGGCCGAAAAGAGGAACAGGTAAATATCAAGGAAAATTACCTTTTAAATGTTTTAATTGTGGAAAGATTGGACATTTTTCAGCTAGATGCCCAGATAAAGCTAATGATGAAGAAGAAGAAAAGCCTACATACAAGAAGAATTTCAAAGGCAAATCCAAGAAGAGATTCGAGAAGAAGAGCCTGTATTCTAAAGATCTTAGCTCAATTGAAGATAGTGGAGTCAATGATTCAGAAGAAGAAGAGATTCTATTCATGGCCATACATGATAATCAAGAAGAAGAGGAGGAGGAAGTTGAAGTAGATATGGAAGGAGAACTCAATTGTGCCCTAGAAGAGTTAGAAGCTATTCAGAAGAAGAATAAAAGGTTAAAGCGTCAGATCGAGAAAAATGAACAAGAGTCAAAGGAAATGATTGAATATCTACAAGCACACTTTGAAGAAGCCAAGAAGAATGAAGAAGATCTCACAACACAGTTAGAAATAGCAAGAAAAATTTGTAAAAGGTATGTTATTGAAATTGCCTCTTTAAAAGAAGATATTAAGAAAGCAGTCAGTGATAAAGTAGTCAGTGATTCAAAATTTGAAGATAACACTAACATGCTGAATAAGATATTGAAAAATCAAAAAGCATATCCAGATAAGATAGGTATCAGTTTTGAAAAGAAAAAGAGCTATGTTGAAGCTCTTACACAAGAGGAAACAAAAAGGGGAGAAGTGAAGAATACAAAGGACATTCCAAACAGAGAAGGTTGGAAGGAACAAAGCTATAAAAGGCAATCAGGTCAGAGATATACAAACATGTCTTATTTTTATGGCTATTATTTTTATTGTAATGGATATGGTCACAAGAAATTATAATGTAGAAAAAGAGCTAACAATTTCAGAAATAAGGAGAAGGAAAGTCAAGTAGATTCAAGCAGAAGCCATAACTCTTTTGCTCCTCTATCAAGCTTTGATGAAGAGACCATAATATGCTACAAGTGCAACAACTTTGAACACATAGCTCAGTATTATAGAAGTGTGTTCAAGTCAGTCAAGAAGGATCAGAGTTTCAAAGCTCCATTCATCAAGAAGAAGAATCAGAGTGTCAAAGATCCATTCATCAGGAAGAAGGTTCAGACATGTTCATAGCAGAAGAAATAATTTGAAGATTCAATGATGGTGCAGACAGCTCCACATGTAAGAGGTAAAGATCAACCATGGTTAATTGATAGCAGATGTTCGAGGCATATGACAAGTGATAAAAGTAAGTTCATTACTCTAAAGAAGATCAATGGTGGTACAACAAGATTCAGAGATAAAACCACTGCCAGGATAGCCAGAAAAGGTACTTTGAGTTTGGATTATGGTAGAACTAAGACTAAAAATATTTTATATGTAAAAGGTCTTAAGCATAATCTGTTGAGTGTTAGTCAAATTTGTGATCAAGGATACACATTAAGGTTTCATGCTGAAGGTTGTGAGATTAGAAGAAAAGATTCAAATGAGTTGATTGCAAATTCTCAAAGGACAGGTAAAATCAGATATCTTCTCAAAGATCGGTGAGAGGAGTTGGGAGTAATTTCTATTACTTCCTGCCATTGATGTTTTAGTATCAAGTGAGGGGGAACTAAGTGTTATCTCTAGGTAGGCCCTTTTCCATTGATGTCAAAGGGGGAGAATAACAAGTACAGGTACAGGTGCAAAAAATAGGTACAGAGAATAGGTACAGGTTGCTACAGTAAGGGGGAGTTACTGTGTGTTTTCAGATGATGGTATGTGCAGGTGATAGGATGTGGCAATTTCAGGATTGAGGTTGCAATCAATGACAAAGGGGGAGATTGTTGGAAATACTGTCATTGATGTCAAAGGTTTAGCATTATTGGTGATAAAGGCCCCATTGCATTTAATGTTGTTTGTAATAAATATATCTTGGCTAATAAGAGTTAATATTTATTTAATATTAATGAATATATTTTTGGTTGCATATGAGACAAAAGAAGGGCCCATGGAGAAGTTGAAGAGCCACGGGGTAAAGACAAAAGAAGGATGGGATGCATTTTCCCGTGAAGAGTCATCTTGGGGAATACCAAGAGTCACCAAGTGAATACAAAAGAGTATGGGCGAATTTCTCATGAAGGGACACTTTAAGGAATACGCAAAGTCACCAAAGATAAGGATAAAAGTGGGAAAGACATTTTTGGTCATGAAGGGTCACCACATGACTTTTCAAAGGCTTGAATATGAAGGGTCATCCAAGATTGGTGACATTTTCCATGAGGATTGAAGGGTCACAAAGGGGGAAGGCCAAAGATCATTTGGAAAGCTATAAATAAAGGCTTGAGTAGTCATTTGTAATATGGAAGTGAGAGGTTGATTTGATATTGTAATATCTAGCTTAGAAGAGCAATTGTGAGAGATGACTATGATTTGTATTTGTTATATCTAGCTTAGAAGAGCAAAGGTGAGAGAGAGGAAGGAGATGTTGTATTGATCTATCATTTGTTGAGATAGCAACATTGAGAGATAGGTGTGTGGTATACACAAAGGGGTTGGTACTCACGAATTGTTGATGGGTTGGTGCTCAACAAAGGGGTTGGTGCTCTTGTGGGTTGGTGCTCATGAATAGGTGTTGGGTTGGTGCTCGGCAAAGGGGTTTGAAGCTCCTGTGGGTTGGTGCTCATGAATTGTAGCTAAGGTTTGTACTTGGCAAAGGGATATGGTGCTCCTGTGGGTTTGTTCTCATGAATATATTTGAGATTGATTTTCTGTGGTTTTTCCCACATTGGGTTTCCACGTTATATCTGGTGTCTCTCTCTATCTTGTCTGATGTTTATTGTTTGAGTTTTATTGCATATATTGAATGTTTGATTAAGTGGAATTTGATAAAGGGAAAGTTTTATAAGTTATCGAATGTACTGATTCACCCCCCTTCTCAATATATTCTGTGCTTAACATATATGTTTGACTCTAGTTTAGATCCTGTAACATACATACTTATAAATGGATTTGTAAAAAATTGATTTAAGGCTATAATAGATAACTTAGGTATGGGCAATGGGCAAACTATTGTTTGTGCACTTGGCTATATGCATAGATATATATACAAAGATTAATGTGGATATGACAGAGTTAAGATTTCATTATATTGAACTATGCAAATGTTTAACTTAACTGTGTATTGTTAATGCTTATTCAATTCGATCTATGATTTCAATAAGAGTTTGTACAGTTGATAAAAGGACTAGGTACGCATTTATATATATTTGCATGAAAGAGTTTATATGGATGATTCTGAGTCGTTATATTAGAAAACCCGAGTTGGGCATAATCGATTGTGTGTATGTATCTGATCATATGCATTTAATTTAAATATTAATTTGAAATGATGAATAATAATGATTAATTTGAATAAAAAGAATTGGTTTAAATGGTTGACTGTGTATATATAGTAAATCACATTCAATTTAGTGTGTTTTTAGTATTTTGAGATTTATTTGATTATAAAAGGGGCTATGGAGCTATTTTATTAATTGTATGTATACGTTACATATACAGAATAGTCTAAGTCATTAGACAGTGGATGTCTTCTTAAAGTATATTGTATACAATATAGTATTTGTATCGTATTGAAATTATACTTAAGAATTATATATATATGTATGTATGTATGTATGGATGTATGTATGTATGTATGTATGGTATAATCAAATTCAGATTTATAATACAATCCACAAATAAATACATGGTTGTGGATTGTATTACAAATCTGAATTTGATTATTACATACATACATACATACATACATATATTCTATAGAATTGTGTTGTGCTTGAAAACATTGTATGATTGAGTGTAAAAATGGGTGCTTGTGTATTATTTTAATGTTCATATATATAATCATTAAAATAATTTATTTAAGAGTTTTAAATATAAAGCATATTATGTTGTTTTAGACTGGCTTTTATTTTATATGTGGAATATGAACAAATATATAAGTTTGTGTTATAATGTTTGTTTCGGAGATGAAATAACATTTTAAATTACTTTTGATATGGGTACCTAACAGTTTAAATATAATCATTACCTGAATGGTATGTTATACTATAATAAATTAGATGATATGGATTCATTACATTACATTTGATGGACTAAATATGTGTATTTAATATTTATATACTTAATATTTTTTTATCAGTTAAAAGGAGATATTTTAAATGAATCTATTGGTTTTTATATTATTACATATTTTTACCAAATCTCGCATTCATGATCCTAAATAAGAAGTGGATGGATTCCACTAGCTTAATTAGCACCATTAATGCAAGATGAGGTGTAATATGATTGAGTGGTGTGTATGAAATTGATTGATCTTATAGATCATTAATTATTTAAAATCTTTAGCCAAAGTAATATTTATATTTAAACATTATCATTTCATATGTTGATATAGTTTGCATATTTATATGATATCATGTTAGAACATATTTTTTTATGATACACACTATGTATTAGATATCTACAACACACGGGTTCTGGTTTATACTTTGGATTCCCACACCATCATTATCTACTCATCCGTGAAGGGAGGGCCATCCCTTTGTTGGGAGATAATGCGGTGATATATGGTCTATGGTTAGTGTGAAAAAGTGATTAGATGATGCTTCCCCTCCCAATTGGAGTACTACATTAGAGACTACATTTGAGATTAAAGATTGATACTTGAGTTGTGGAGACTCTTGAGTCATGGAGACTCGTGCTTCATGGAGATTTGTATCATGTTTTATTATTTGAGATATTATGTATTACTAAAAACTGTAATATTTCTATAGAAGTGAGTATAATATTGTATCAGTCGTGGCTAAATTTATATTATTTCATTTATGATTAGATGTAGTATTTATTGTTTAATCAACTTTGTTCATGATTGTTATATTTATTCATGATGATCCTTAGCTATGTGGATTAGTTATAAAGCATATGGTTAACAAAATGAATGCAATTATTTAAAGATCACTAATTATATTTCTTGTGGTGAAATCTATATGATAAATATGTGTAATTAGTTTTTAAAAATTTACTATATCCTGGTAAAATCTAGTGGGGTTGTTACACATGGATATATTTGAATATGGCTTTGTGTTGAGGTTGTCAAACATATAGAGAGGTAATTATTCAATTTTTGTTGTTGTAGACAAGTTTTTTAAAATGATTCATTTTATTGCATGTAAGAAAACCAATTATGCCACTAGAGTTACATAATTACTTTTTAAGAATGTTATGAGATTGCATGGTGTTTCAAAATCCATTACATCAAATAGGGAGACAAAATTTCTAAGTCATTTTTAGAGGAATCTATAAAAGAAGCTAGTAACTAAGCTATAATTTGGTAGTACATACCATCTACAAACAGAGGGACAAATATAGGTGGTAAATAGGAGCTTGGAAAATTTGTTGAGATACATAGTTGGAGAGAATCCCAAGCAATGGGTTTGACTTTACCACAAGTTGAGTTTTCATATAATAGTTTAGTGAACTAATCAATAAAAAAATGACCATTTCATATTATTTATAGTATAAATCCTATGGGTGTTTTAGATTTACTGTAGTTACCAATTGTATAACAAGTTAATGATGATGCAGAAGCATTTGCTTATCACATCTAATACTTGCAAGAAGAAGTAAGAAAAAAGTTACATGAAATTAATGAAAAGTATAAATCAACAATAAATGTAAAAATAAGGTCAAAGGTATTTGAATAAAGAGATTTGATGATGGTGTATTTGAGGAAAGAAATATTTCTCAAAGGAACATACAATAAATTGAAGTACAAGAAAATTGGTCTATGCAAAATTTTGAATAAAATCAATGTCAATACTTATGAGGTGAGTTTACCATATAATTTTGATATCTCTCAAGAATTTAATATTTTATATTTATATGATTTTCATGGATAATATGGTGAAGGTGAATAAGATGAAGAGGTGGATTGGAAGTAACAGGTACCAAGGAAGAATAATGAAATGATAGTGTAGATTTTGTATAAGAAGACAATGAACATATGATAAAGAAGTTGTAACAAGTATTTGGTATAGTGGGAAGGACTACAATGGTAAGAAAATACTTGTATTTCAAAATGGAAGATAAAAAATTGACATGAATAAATTATAGGAGTATAATCAGGGCAATTTGTAGAAGCTAAGTTCTTTTCAACCAGAGATGAATTATGTGGAGGCCTATCTTCTAAAGGCCATAACTTTTGATCTGTAAGTATGTTTGAGTTCTCCTTTATGCCAAAATGAAGGTTTCAAATTATTTAATTCAACACTAACCCACACTATCCAGTTAGAGACATTTTCAAAACTATTTGGAGGCCACATGTGACCATCTAAGGGTTTGAAAATGCATTTTAATATATTTTTTTAGGATTTTTACATTTTTAAAAATAGTATATTTTTGTAACCGGATATGAAATTGAGTTTAAATTCTTCCATTAGGTTAATTTTAGTGTTTAGAGAATATGTGGATATTTTTAGGCCCATCCGAGCCTGCATGTAAAACTTACTAAAAATAGTAGTTGAAAAATTACTAGAAGACAATAGTTACTAAAAATAGTAATTTCTAAACCACTATTTTTAGTAAGTTTTGCATGCAAGCTCGGATGGGCCTAACAATCTTCACATATCCTATAAACACTAAAATTAACCTAACATGTGAATTTTAACTCAAGTTCATGTCTGGTTACAAAAATATTTTTTTTGTAAAAATGAAGAAATCTTAAAAAATATATTAAAATGTATTTTTGAACCCTTAGATGGTTACATATGGCCTTCGAAAGGTTATGAAATGTCCTTAAATAGATAGAGTGGGTTATGGCTGGATTAAAATTTTCAAGACCTTCATTTTAACACAAATGAGAACTCAAACAGACTTATGGATCAAAACTATGGCCTCTAAAAGATAGGCCTCCACATTAAAATCATCAAAACCTTTAGACTCTTGTCCACTTATTTGCACTTATCCTTCAATGGATTTAAAGAGTGTGTTACTCCATATTTCCATGATGTATATGTGTTTGCATGGCCATCATTTTTCACCTTGCGATCAAACTACCAAGGCCTTCCAAGAAAAATATGACAACCATCCATAGGCATTAATCATATAAAACCTCATCTTTATATGTACTAATTTGTAAAATTACAAGTCATTACTCATTCATCAAAACTTTATGTTATTTAAATACCCAAGAAACTTTATATGGATTTAGATGTGAAACTCTCTTCAAATTAAGTTTATCTACCATTTTTTGTGAAACAGTATTATTAGTATTGTCACTATCAACAATTAATTTATAGCAATTGCCTCTAGTTTTGAAAATAGTTCTAAACAAATTCTTTCACCGCATAGGATTATCCTTCTCTTTCACAAGTTACAATAATACCCTCTTCATCATGAGAGCTTCTCTAGTTTCTAGTTCATCTATGTTATGCATTGATGCAACACTTTCTTTATCTCCTTGTCTGATATGCACATTTTATTTATCTCTCCTACTTTCTTCATTATGTGCATGTGAACACTTAAATTCTCTAAGTCTGGTCTCACAACATATGAAACATGTCCCATTGATTTCAATACCTCTAATAATTCTAGTTTAGATTGGAACAAATTACACTGAATAAAACTTCACATAAAATAGATAATAATCTTCTATTGTAATTTTTTTAGGATATTTTATTCAAATTAGAGAGGGATATTTAAACATAATTTTGATACTAATAAAGGAGAGTCAAATCAAATTTGTAATCTCCTAATATTTCTCTCAACTTCTTCTGAAGTTATCTCCTTCATATCCTCACATAAACCTATCTATATGAGTTGATACTCATGTACAACTCAAACACACAATTATTTTATTTTCATACATTATTACATATAAAAATAATATGTTCACTAATACTAAATTCCTAACACACCCCCGCCCCCCGCCCCCCAATGCAAAAATGGAAGAATACAAACGCATCCTTTTGACATTGCTCTCTAAAAACACTGCTTATACCAGGTATAACTCCATCAAGTTGTCTCTTTACCCTCGTAAAGGCGTAAATCCTGAGTTGAAATCTATGCGACTGTTCCCATCCCCTAGATTGACCAATTAATATAACTTTCTTAATAGAAAGTATGACTACAAGTAAAAATATTTTGATATATAAATAATCACTGAACTCTCATATAGAGCAAAATTCCATTCATAGAGCAAGAATTAACCATATTGCCCCTAGAGATCAACTAAACCTCCATCACAAGTGATTTGATTTTCCCACTCTAATACTAGATGATAATTTTGGTTCAGATTAGCACAAATTCAACACCAAATAAAACTTCACATAAAATAGATAATAATCTTCTATTGTAATTTTTATGGGATATTTTATTCAAAATGGAGAGGGATATTTATACATAATTTTGCTCCCAATAAAGAGGGGTCAAATCAAATATGTAATCTCTTAATATCTCTCTCAACTTCTTCTTAATATATCTCCTTCATATCCTCACACAAACCTATCTATATGAGTTGATACTCATGTATAACTCAAACACACACAATTATTTTATTTTTATAAATTATTACATATAAAAATAATGTACGTACTAATACTAAATTCCTAACAACCTCCACCTCATCCATAGGATCCTCTATCTTTGAAATTTCCTCTACCACTTCGAGCATTAGCATAATTATGTTGTGAAGTACAAGCCTCACCTTATTTCACTTGCACAAATTAACCTTTGTCACTTGTCTTGTTGTCCATGTCCACATGTAATTTTCCTTTTCCCCATGTTGATCCTTGTTATTTTCATGATACATTTTCTTCTGCCTTCAACACACATTATAGGATTATTCAATATATCACAATATGACCGTACCAAACTCATCTTAAATTTCCAAAGACAATCCATTTACATATCTTGAGATCTTCTTAGCATTATCTTAAACATGGCCCACTTTGATGGTAAGTTTATAATACTCCTCAGTGTAATCTTTCACACTCATCTCCCTTTGTTTAAAATTTTTAAGCTTCTTGAACAAACCCATGTTATAATCCACATGAATGATTTTAGATCTTAGCTTTATAATGAATATATTCCAAGTCTTTATCTCATCTTTTCCTGTGTAATCGTTCAGTTTACACATGCTCCCACCATAAGGAAGTGTAACCTTTAAACTTTGTGCCGATAAACTTAACTCGGTTGGGATATTAAATACTTTCATATTCAAAATATTATTCCAACTTAGTCATCAAGTTGATGAGCTTTTTAGGACTCAAACTTTTAGAATAATTATCGAGGTCCAACTTTGGTTTACTAGTCATTCTCGCAATAGCTTGTAAGAATAGATCTTTAGGTTCATCAACCTCTTATGCATCCTAGTCCTTAGGGACATCTCCTATGAATTTAGTATCTCTTTCATCATCATTAAAACAACACCTCATTGTTCTTATATCTCCATAACATCTACTCGATATTTCATATCTCTCATCAATCCAACAAAGTATGTAAGTCTTGGTGATCTAACTTCTTTTGGACTTCTACCACATATGCCTTCTTTGTGTGCCATTTTCCTTATAAATTTAACTCCTCTTAGGTTCTTGATTTCTCTCTCTACACCTTCTACCCAAAAATCTCATTGGAATATGTCTGCAACTAATTTCTACTCATATTTGCAAATGCAAAAAGTAATAATAATGAACTTGGACTACAACCTGAATCCGATACCAAATGATGCAACTACAGTTGAGGGTTGCAATCAAAAGATACCTTAGACCATACAACCCTCAAAATGCACAGTGAAATATGAAATAAAATGCATCAAACACAACTCATATCTTTATTAGATTTCATCTACAAAAATTACAACAAACACATATGAGAACAATAATAACAATATCACTATGGACAAGCCATAACATTAGATCCACAAATCTTTGCTTTCTAACTCATAGTCTTTGTAATTTTAGATTCGTCTTGAAACAAACACTCATATTATCCTCATGCTATAACTATCTATCATTAAACAACCATCTAACTATCAACTAGCCATCCCTTGCATAATTTTAGAGGCATGCTTACTAAGGCACAAGACCCACATAATTACATTAAGTGCTTTATGCCCACTAATAGTATTTAACACACCTTAGTGTGTCATAAACATTAGATGTCAAATACAGTTCTAAATCACCTTGACACATTACCGCATAATTCATCATGGCCTAATCCATCACATACAATATTAAATGAATCCTTTGTAGCTTCTCATGATCCAATAATTTAAATGCAACAACTCTTTCTCAAACACATCAAAAGAACATATGCATCCAATAAATTGTGCATAAAGAAAGTCATACAAAGTCACAAGATTTCACAACCACCAAATGTACTGAAAACCTTTGTGTTATGATCCATATCTCTATTAGGAACCTTACTACAAGTTCTTCAAAGGACTCACAAAGCTCTCCAAAGGACTCATAAACCATATTTATGCTTGCATGGTGAAAAACTAACCCTCAAATAACTCTCACCAAGACTATCACTTTTATAAAAAAGTACCAACCCATACAATGACCCAAATAAAAGCTCTAATGTTGTAAAAGATATCACAAACTTTTGGAATTGCTTCATATATCACCACAATACTACACTTGTGTAAAACATTAACATCACTTCTTATGTAAAGCTTCACTTCTTGTGTAAGTTTCTTTAAAATATTTAGCAAATTAAAAAACAACATTAGTTTGTCACTTTGTGGTAGATTTTAAGTTCTATGTAATTGAATTTAAAAGACTTATGAATTACTACATTATAACAAATGCTCTCAAATAAATTTATATAATGTTATTAACAAAAGCATAAGATTATGTTGAGAAGAAATATGATCTGGGCACCAAATTGACATATTGGTGTAGAACAAGAGCCATGAAGCGTGTAAATTATTCAAAATTGAGTTTGCATGTCAAATTTTAATGTAAACTCAGTGCAACAATAAATAGTACACTGGCTAATGCATATTTGTATTATATATTATTTAAAGTTGAGTTTGCATGTAAATTTACAATATAAACTCAATGCAATTGTAAACAATAGGTAAAAACTAATAACATTAAACAAACAAAAAAACATTAATGATATAATTTAAAGATATAATGTTTGTATAGTCTATACCATAGAAGTAATGTGTAATGTATATATATGCACGCCAAATGAATATGTTTTATTTTAATATGAATTTCTATATTAAAATAGATAAATCGACAATCAAACATGTGTGTGTGTGTGTGGTAACAACTGACAAAATGCATGTGCCACTAATAATGTCATTTATATCTCTATTGTTATATAAATAATATTTGTTAGCACGAGCGAGATTACCGCATAACACAAGGATAGTGTGGAGAATTGATCATAATATTTAATCATTTTTTGAAGTTTGATGATATCAAATTAAGTGAGTTATGTACAAAACTTAAAGATCAAGCCTATCCATTCAAAATTGGTTATCCTTACAAAATTATAGTGGGTCTTGTACATTAGGAACACATCATCCTCAAGCCCATGCCCTAATAATGGGTCATCCTGGATCAAGGAGTGCAAGTAGGCTTCCTTTGGAAAATTTCACTAGTTCTAGATATAAAGGATTGCTAAAAGAGTTAACAATTATAACACATTTCACAATTATGAATTGTGATTCATTTAAAAATATTGAGATATTATCTTGCATTATTTAAATAGGTTTGGTGATCATCGATAAGATCATGATTTTTTAGCGGCATTTTTTAGGGGTGTAGTAAGATGTCCCATTGCCATTGAATATCAACAGAGGACAAATTGATTTTCTATATTTTGATGTTAATAAGGATAGTGGTTATGAACATGTGTCATATCAAACATTATAACACATTTCACACTTAGGAATCATGATTCATTTAAAAATATTGAGATATTGTCTTGCATTTATTTCAGTAGGTTTGTTGGCCGTTGATAAGATCATGACATTTTTAGCATCGTTTTTTAGGGGTGTAATAACATGTCCCATTGATATTGATTACTAATAGACGATAAATTAGTTTTTTATGTTTTGATATTAATGAGGATAGTGGTTACAAGAAGGTGTCATAAACAAAACCTCCATTGCCAAAATTATCATGTAATTTTTATGCTTGTGTGGAATGCCAAGTGACATAATCCTTAATGCCCATGTTTTATACCTAACTCAATCGATTGGGCATATCATAGTATTTATAGTTATTAAATGAGGGGTATGTATAACAATATTAAATGTAAAGGAATATTCTTAAATAACACCCATTGAATATTCTAATATTTATATATCTTAAACTTAGGAAAAACTTTATAATTGATATAATAATATGTATTTCAAAAAATTTCATTGGTCAAATAAAAAATAGGTAATTAGAAAGTGATTCTATTAGTTTTTACCTTGGTAGGGACTAATAATATTGTATGGGCTATTGTTTTCCACTTTGATAATAATATTATCTCCGTCCCTAACAAATAAAGTCAAGACAACATATTGTCCATCGACGATAATAATCACCTATTGGTTACACACTCTAGTCACATTTTGAGTTCTAACTTGTAAAAGGAAAAAAATATAATGAAGCCCATGGTTAGTTGTAATGACTTCCAAGTTATATATTATTGCTTAAGATTTTAAAGAAACTTACAGTGAATTTGCATTTGACAAGCATTATAGAAATTATCGATCATGTTGTGAAAATTACAAAAAGAAGTGAGACTAGTTTAAGAACACTTGAATACCTTGCCATGATTGATTTTTGTTGATCAAGGTCACAAGGAATCTTCCACCACTGAAACTAGTAATTATGGATCTACTATGAAGCCCAATTGTGATCCCTGGATGAAATCACCATCAACCAGCTAGGGAAGAATCTTCCACCATCGAAACCAATTATCTTGTGAGGGTTTTCATGGTGGAAGATCCCTCCCTAGCTGGTTGATGGTGATTCCACTCAAGAATCACAATTAGGATTCATAGCAAATCCAAAATTGCTAGTTTTGGTGGTGAAATATTCCTCCTTAGCTGGTCATGATGGTTTCATTCAAAAACTACATTGGTACTTCAATGAAGATTGTAGTATGTGTCAAGTTGTGTAAGCAGTTGTTTATGTTTACTACTCTATTTAGATATACTCTTAGCATTCAATAATATTATAGTTGGTGTTTTTATTAGTTTGGTATCTATCAATTGTATAGTTGTATCATTTTGTATGTTATTTTAGAAAATCCAAAAAAAATCTAATTTGTCCCAAGAGGGATATTAAAGTGGTATCAGAGATGGTGATATTGCCAGCCTATAGGGTGAATCATGGGAATATTTTGAAAATTATGTCAGATTATAGAACCAGCTTGTAGGTTGAATCATGGGAATATTTTAAAAATTATGCCAAATTATAGAACCCAAGTTTTTGCCACAAGAAAATGACTTACTTCATGAGACATGCATAACAGAATACCAAAATAACTTCATAGGAGGAGCCTCAGGTAGTGAGTTGGGTGACTCAAATGGAGATCAGGTGGATGTAGATGAACACTCATCAAAGGAGGATAAAGGAGACTCTAGCTCTGATAGTGAGCAGGGAGAAGAGCAAGTAGAATATGAGGAGAGAGTTATAGGAGAACCACTAGCTGGTACTATTGCCTCTCTTTCAAGTACTCTTAGATAACATCCATTCTAGATGAGAGGAGTTCTATAGTGTCAACAACTGAATGTGTTGATTGATAGTGGGGGAACTATTCATGGATACTCTTCATGGTTACTATTCATAGTGACTGTGCATGGTGATGTGGCATAGTGGTGATGTAACATAGTGATGATATAGAATTGGAGTGATGTGGCATGGAGAAAAGGCTAATTTAAAAGAGTAAGGCGTACCTTTCACTAAAGGACATGTTTAATATCCCCAAATGGAAATATTGCTAAAACACTCAAAACTATAATAATTCAACACTTATGCTCTGATACCACTTTAATATCCCCAAATGGGATATTTGCTAAAAAAACTCAAACTAAACTAATCTAAACTTACACTTATGCTAATAGACTCAAATCTAAAATTGACACTTATAACTATAATAATGCAAACTCGACACTTATGCTCTGATACCAATGTAGTATCCCTTTTCTAGATATTAGCTAAATATACTCAAATATATAAAAATCCAAACTACATAATTATGGAAATGGATTCTCTCAAACATACATGGGAAGAACATACCAACTGATACATTAATTTCAAGCAAGGCATAATACACATATGCTAAAGATAATATTAATGAACAACAACGACTCACATACACTGATCACAATGTGATCACAACTATAGCACAATGCAATTCTTGGATGGAATTATCATAACCAATTAGGGAGGAATCTTTTACCACTGAAACCAACAATATTGAGAGGGTTTCCATCCTCCAAGATATCAACACTCCAAGGATTTTCATCCTTAGGAGAGCAAGAAGTTAAGCCACATGCTCAAGCTTACAAAAGGGGGTTTTCATGTAACAAGGTTCATTTACAAAGGAAGAGAGAGAGAGAGAGAGAGAGAGAGAGAGAGAGAGAGAGAGAGAGAGCGCGGGGGGGGGGGGGGCGTCGGGGGTGGGTGGACTTGGAGAAGAAGCTAGAAATGTGCCCCCTTCTAGTGGGTGCACTATTCAACAATAGTGAAAAACGTTTCTTCATGTGCAAGGAGTCAAAAAGGGAAATCATGTGTCCACCATTGCTTTGTCTTTGTCTTCCATTTCTATATGCATCCAAAATGGCATCCCACCTTCACACATGTGAGCCAATTCAGCATAGTAAATATTGTCTCCCACTTCATAAGTGCATATAAGATTTCAATACAAGTTCTAATTTACTTTTGACTTCTCTTACCTTCCAAATCAAGCATCTTCCCAAGGATGACTCTCCAACTATTCACCCTTATCTTTATTAAGAATTTGAATCACAAAAGACAAACACAACTTCACATGCACTAGATTACACACACACACACAGACACACACACACACACACATCCTCTTATATATATCTCTTCTTGTATATATATGTGTATATCTTCTTATATTATATATATACATATATACACATACATATAAGAGGATATATACACATATATATACAAGAGGATATATATATTCAAGATGATATATATCCTCTAACATATGTGTGTGTGTGTGTGTGTATAAAGATATATATACATACATATAGATATATACAAGAAGAAGATATATATATACAAATACAAGAAGATATATATACTTATATATACACACATATATACAAGAGGATATATATATATATATATATCCTCTTGTATATATGTGTATATATAAGTATATATATCTTCTTGTATATATATATATATATATATCTTCTTGTATATATCTATATGTATGTATATATATCTTTTTGTATATATGTATATATCCTCTTGTATATATGTGTGTATATATAAGTATATATATCTTCTTGTATATATATATATATATATATTCTTCTTGTATATATCTATATGTATGTATATATATCTTTTTGTATATATGTATATATATACATACACATATACACAAGAGTATATATATATATATATATATATATATATATATATATATGAGGATATATATGTGTGTGTATGTACATATATGTACACATATATATGTGTGTGTGTATGTACATATATACATATAGATATAGATATACATATACATATATCCTCATGTGGGCCAAGTCACCTCATCCACCAGCCACCTCATTTGATGTCTCATCACCTACATCATTTGCCACATCATTTGCCATATCATCATAAATAGTGATAGTGGATAGTGTCTCGTAAATACTACAAGTGAATAGTAATTAGTGAATAGTGATCTGACATACAATCATTCTTCTATAACACCCAACTTAGTATACGAAAATTAAATAGGCTAGTGGTCTTTTGCAAATGTCTCTTCTAGGTAAAGGGGACATTACATAGTCACATTTTGAGTTCTAACCTGTAAAAGGCAATAAACATAATGAAGCTCATGGTTAGCTGTAATGGCTTCCAAACTATATAATATTGCCTAGGATTTTAAAGAAACTTACAATGAATTTACATTTGACAAGCATTGTAGAAATTATTGATCATGTTGTGAAAATTACACAAAAAAGTGAGACTAGTTTAAGAACACTAGAATACCTGCCATGATTGAATTTTGTTGATCAAAGCCACTTAACTTAGAAACCCTGCAACTTATTTATACATGAAAAAGTCTGATATATGTCTCTTCTTTTTGAGTCAAAACACTAAAAGATAGATTATGATTGCCAAACCAAATGACAAGCTCTTATGTCAACACCATGCTAATTACTTCAAATCAGGGAAAAAACAACATTTTTGTATTAAAGGCATTTTTTTCTGCCCATAGATTCATGTATCCTTATATGGAGGATTGCGATGCCAACCCTATCATTAAAAATATGATTGCTTGGTCTGAGAATTTGGGTTAACAGTAGAATTGGTTGGATGTTGAATTGCTTACCTTGTGTGAGAGAAAAGAATTGGCCTAGGTGGTTTAGGGAGGAATAACAAGTAGAGAGGTCCAAGTTGTTAACTAAGGCACTCATATGAATCTAAATGTGTAGACTTGAACGTGATGGGAATAGAACTTTTAGCATCAGACCCATGTTATATTATTGATTTATTATACTAATTAGTATAATTATTTTATGCCTCCTTGTGGAACACATCCTCGCTATTGTTGCTTCCGTTTTGGAGTATATTTTCATGTGTAGATATTGAGATAATTTTGATATGTTGGTCAATTGGGTTATTGATTTTTTTCTGGGTGCATCTAGGGTTGTATTTGGGTATTTAAGTTAAACAAATTTTGAGTTTTTTGGCATTATCTTTGATACAAAAAAACTGAATGAATCCTCGGATTTACATTCGAAGAGAGGACAAACAAGATAAGTACTTAAACAAATGCATAGCTACCACCCACATGGATGTGATTAAACAAAATGCACAGAATTGACCAATAATGTTTGACCTTTTTAGGCCTTCTGAACTTCACTCCCTAAATTTTTGGTAGAAAAAATTAATTAAAACTAAACCTCTTAACCAATACACCCACATTCTATGGACTAGACGAACAAAAATTAAATAATTAAAAAATAATTCTATTCATTTTATACAACAAACTTAAGATTTTAGTGTGAACCTACATACATTTACAAGCTAATTGATCTCGTTAATAAAATGGTACATTTACGTCTCTTCAAGCTTCATTTGCTCCACCCAACATACTCTCGATAAAAGTGTTACAGCAGAACTTAGTAGTTGGTACATTTCTCCAAAACCCTCGCAGACGCCACCGTTAAATCCCAGGCCTGTGAGCTCATTCACCTGCAACCATGGCGACTGTAATGCAGAAAATTAAAGATATCGAAGATGAGGTATACATTTTTTTCTTCCAAAAATACTTTACCGAATCTGTATTTAGTGGATTTATTTCCTATGTTTTATTTATTTATTTTTTAAATTTGAATTTATTTTTCTGATCTTGTTTAATCTTACGCGAGATCGCTTTATTTGTTGGATCGTTTATCGTAAACCTCAAATTTGCATAGCCCTGAATTTTCTCTCATTTTTTTAAAACCTCTAATGAGCTTAAACCTTAAATCCTGTCTCGTTCCTGTGCGGCTTCATTTAATTTTTTTTTGTTTTGGATAAATTTTCCGAGACCTTTAAGGAAAAGCTTTGGCACACTGTGTTTAAAAAATTAACGTACATTAGAATACCCGAACATTCTAGGTGCGAGAAGGCACACAAGATGACGATTGACACGCTGGAGAAAAATCATGAAACCCTAACTATACGTCTATATTTAAAAGTTATTTTTTTTAGTTTTGCATTGATGGTTTCGATCAGATAGTTTGGACCGTGCTGATAATCTGATGTTTGTGGTTTCATTTTAATAAAAGTACTATACCGAATTGAACTTCGATTCAGCTGGTGGTTTTATTCTGCCGAGAGTACAAAACAATCAAACCTGGAATTTATGTTGCTTTAATCTTCAGCAGGAGCATAGGAATACAATTTTTCCCAAAGCTTGTTGTACCCCTTAAAATTTCAAATAACTGAAAACCAGTCTGTTTGGGAATTATAGATTTGTACTGCGGCCTGTCCTGTGGTCACCAATTGTAGTACTACATTGCAAACAATTACCTATTCTATTTTAGTTTACATGGTTCAGTTGACTTTAAATCAGCCAAACCCGCTTCAACCAAATATTGGAAACCCGCTTCAACTGAATATTGAACCCAGGGGTTAAATTTGACGGTCACCCTTACCCGTCAAGAAATTTTTTTGTGATGGTTTTCAAACTAATGTCACCTTGCATGTGACGTTCATTTTTTTATTTTTGACTTTCATAATTTTGTATAGAAACCAACTAAAGTTTTTTATAGGTTAGTATGAATGATTTTTTTTAAGATTTTATAACTGGTAAAAATATAAATCACTTGTTTACATATAATTCTCAAAATATCTTTTAAAATTTCTCAACATAAAAAAAAAATAAAATTCATGAAATTTCTATGCTAAAAAATGCTTCTAAATTTCTTAACAACACAAGATGAAAAACATAGAGCATTAAATTAAACTTACTCCACCCATAACAAAATAATCTATTGAGTTTAGTATAGAGTACCTGAATTATCACTGGAGAAAGTATTATTAAAAAGTAATCTAAACAAAAGCTCGAGTGTTCATTGGCTCATATGAAATACAATACCATTATGAATATGTCCATAGAAAATACTCTGAAATATTTTAAACCCTTCTTTGTTTGACATCTTTCCAAATTTCATAAACCCTGTTCCAATCTACCATTGATATATCAAGCCCTGTAAATGAAACTCGCATCAAGGCATCCAATGTATCCAATGAGAGTTTTGCTCTTTGTATATCTTTTATTATATTTTGTCTTGAAAATCCTCTCTCACATGCTGTTGTACTTGCTAGAATGGTAAGTATTGCTTGCCATAGTTTTGTCATATTTGGGAACCCTGTATGTAAATCTATAGCACAAAAAACCCTCCAAGCTTCCTTCATGCGGAATCCTTCACAACTAAAGCGAAGAGTATCAACAAAATTATACAACTCTTTTAAACAACCTTCAAAATCAAATAAAGGCTTTTCTTCCTCACACAAAGTATGTTGTAAGTGTTCAAAAATTTTGAGTAGCCACCGCTTTGAATTTTCTTCTCTAGTACGTGCATCCTCTAAATAATGACAAGGGCTGAACAACTTTATGGAATTGAAAAATGAAAGATCTGGGAATCTTTCATTTAAACAATCTACAAGCTTTTGAACATATTCTTTAGTAAGATTTTTGCAGGTCTCTAGTGACCCATCAATGCAAGGCTTCATTCTCTGTTTTGATGCATCAACATAGTCATCATGCACATTTGGAATTGCCACAAATTGTAATTCATGCCTATGAATGTGTCCATCTTGATCAATAATCTCTAAATAACCATATTTAGAGCTCTCTAAAAATTTAGACAAATAACTTGTACCATTTGCAAAAGTGTCAGGCCTTAGAAACCACCTACTTAAAGTCTGTATAGTAGAATCTATGGCTGCCCCTAAAGTTGTAACATCCACATTCTCTTCTTGAAATTTTTTATTCAACTTGTTTAGTTCACCTAATACATCTGCAAGCATATGTAAGAAAAATTGTACTGAGAAGATCCTAGCCTTGTCATACCATGAGTCTCTTTTCTCACTTTTCCACAAAGTCAACAATGGAGGCATCAACACAATAAGCCTTTCAATAACTTGCCCTCTTGAGAGCCATCTAACTCCATGAATTTGAAGAGCTTGAAGTGTTTCAAGTTGCATGAGTTCTTGAAGAGCAACAAGTTCATTATGTCTTTTAGTAGAATTTTGGACCCAAGAATATACCTTATTTGCCAACTTTTCAACAAACATCAATTCAAGAAAAATTTTAGCAGCTTCTGATGCAGCTAAAGCCTCACGATGAGCAATGCAATGAATACATATAAGATTGTGTACATCTTTTTTTAAAAGTGTAACAAATCCATTTTCACTCCCCACCATTGATGAAGCACCATCTGTAGAAACTGCTATCAAACTTTTATTTGAAAGACCCCTTTCTTTCTTCAAAACACATATTGCATCATATATTATTTTCCCTCTACCATCACACACATTTATGAGCTTTAAGAATTGTGAAATAGATGGCCCCAACCCTTTTGAGTCTAAAAAAGTAGCATAAACCACAAGGTGTTTCTCTAAGCTTTGATCTGTACTTTCATCTAACATCAAAGAGAAGAATGGACTATCTAACATTTTTGCGCTTTGTCTCTCTTCAAGATAACTAGATATGGAAAAAAGGAAATCATTTGCAGCCATATGATTTGTATATGATTTATAGTCTCTATTTTTTGGCATGTTTGGTGTTTCTAAGTGCATTTCAAGAGAGCAAAGGGACTCATATTTTGAAAGGGGTAAGTCTTCTTGCACAACCCAATAAACTAATTTCATGGTTGTGATGATTCTTTCTTTATTGGTGTCATCAATGCTTGCAATGTGTCTTGGAATTGATTTTGCTTTTCTTTCATTTCCACATATCCATTTTACTTGTGAAATTTTATGGCTGTTTGAATTTGCATGAGTAATTATTGCATCATGTTGCAAAGTAGTACAACCAATTTCAGTGCCCCATGGTCCTGCAAACTTGTGTCTTTCACAATATATGCATTTCATGACTATTTTCCCTTCATGCATTGTACACTTTAACCACTTAAATTTAACTTTCCATTCATCTCTAAACACTCTATTTACTTTAGCCCTTTTCTTGTTTTGTGTTGAAGCTTCCCCCTCTTCAAGTTCTTCATCATGGTTGTCATCACACCCCAATATATTTAAGTCTTCATTTAAATCAAAATTCTGATTGTCTTGCGATGAAGCTTTCGATGTTCCAGACCATGCAAAAAAAATTTTGATTGAAGATTGGTTCATTTTGTTTTGAGACATTTTTTTATAGTTTTTAGTACCTATACAAACCAAATAATAAAAAATAATTAAACATAAAAATTTAAATATTCATGTAACTATATAAACTTCATAAATTATCAACATAAATTATTACAAATAAACCTTTATAAATAAAAAAATGATAATTAATATAAGTTGATAATTTAATGGTTTTTTTTTATGAAACACAAAAGAACAATGTGACTTAAGAATTGAGTCATAAAATAAAGATTAAAAGATAAACAACTAAACACAAATGAGTACTACTTGATTTAAATTTTAATAAATACATACCTGTAAATAAGAAATGACCAACCCTCAATAAGCTCACTGCTCCAGCGTCCAACAATAGCCACAAGTCACATTTCAATCGTGGGACTCAGAATTGGGAAATCTCCACCAACTGGGAGAGATTGTAAGAATGTCATTAGTATAATTTGTGTGTACGTTTATTGTCCTCTAAGAAATATGCTTTAAAAACATGTTTATCCTTAGAATTGTGATGCCTAAATGCTGAAAATTGATGCTGTAGTTGCATGACATGACAAAAGAGTGGGGTTGTGCCTCCTCACCTCCACTAACCATCCACACTTATATCACTTATATATAATCGCAGATCACTTATATATAATCCTCTAATATCCACACTTCTCCTTCCAAGGTTAAGATTAACAAACCATATGATCTAGTGGAACAATTAGAAAATACATAAGTAAAGATATCCTTTTTAGAATTGATTAAATAATCAATTATTTTAGTGACATATTGAGAAATGCTTTGTGTGATGTTACTTTTCTAACCAACAATGAGCTTGATTACTTTATATTCATTATGAACACTTTAAAAAATAGTGAGCACCTCATTACCTTAAAATTTGAGCATATACCACCTAGAGATAATATTAATCAAAACCTTTTTTTATACATTCAAGCCAAAAGTATATCATTCAAGAATTAAGAGGGTCCTTATGGAAAATGTTGTCAAATTGAATATTTTTAATATGACATTTTTAATGCACTAGGCATTGATTGTAAATATCTTTCAACTTTAGGTAAAATTATCAAAGGATTCGACAACCAAGCATAGATCCCATTGGAAGCAATTGTATTGGACATAAATTTTAGCCCTAAAACTTTAACTAAAAATTCCGAGTGATGTTTAATGAATTTAACTATAAAATTTGTTGGGAAAACCATGGATTCATACTATTAATTTTATACTCTCCACATTATATATATACATATATATTGTACATTAGGGTTGTGTATACATTTTTATTACACATAATGTTATTTTCCTATATTATAAACATGATGAACTTATAAATTCTGTTATACCACATCTTAACATGATTAAAAAAAGGTCATATAAATTTAGTAGCCTATTCACATATAAAAATGCATATATACATTGTGAAAAAATCTAATAAAGTTAATTATGATACAAACAACAATTATGACCCTGATCACATTAATGAGCAATTATAAAAAAAAATATATTTACACCATGTGGGCTTGGATAATATATGGATATCATGAACACATTTGGTATTGGACATTTAAATTATATCCCCATGATTAAGGGTGACCTTTCCCACCTTCCATGCTTAATGACACTGCACTTATTATAGTATAATAACCCATGAAAACCACTTGTTTGAAAATCACTCAAATGACATAGAATAGTGGTACTCCACCCATTCATTATGAAAAAATATTCAATGGATTCATATATGCAAAATAAAAAATTAATTACATGAATAAAAAAACAAGATAATAAGGAGCCAATAAATATATATCCACACAGTCCCATATAATATTTTCACAACATTAAAGATAAAAAAGTTGGTGAGGTGAGTGATTGTGTTCTAGTGTATGTGCTTCTTTCAAATAATATATCACATAAAATAAAATATTACAATGATAAAAAAATATAATAGTTACCCAAGTAAAATATATTGTTATAGAATCTAAAACGTAACCTATAAACAAAGACCCATTCAAAGTACCAATTATAAACCTACATAATATAACTTTCAAGCCTCATTAGTTTGCTTTCTAAAATTCAAATAGGCCACATGAAATTATAAGGGCACCAAGATTTTTGTAATTAATAATGTTCATAAACAAAGATCTAATTACAAGGGAAATATCAAATAGGCCACATTGTCTGCATTGGGACTTGTTCGCAGATTTTGCATCTTTTGAAGACTTTCTAGAGCTTAAATGGAAAATACAATAGTGTCAAACGTTTTCCTGTGAGGTTTAAAGGCATTTTGATGTTTGGACACATTTTTCCTTGCAAGGAGGTGACTGATGTTCAAAGCCTTGACAACAATCTTGTAGTTACTCCAATTTGATTTTTATATTTTATTAATGACGATCTCTAGAAGTGTGTAACAAAGACAGAATCAATAGGAGGAAAGAGTGCTTTTGTTAGACAAACCCCTTGCACTGCTAATTGTAAGAGATAAACAATTTTTTCCCTATGAATTAGCAGTAACTTAAATTCAATGGAGAAATTGTCCGGGCTTGATTTTGTGCAGTAACAGAATCACCAATGGCTTTAGGAATTTCTACAATGAGATGCATTGGTCCAAGATTTTTATTTTATGACTATATTAACCATCATAAACATTTTTGACAATTTTATCCATTATTCAATCTACAGAATTCTAAAAGTAGCCTAGCCTGGGTCATTTCATGCAAACAAATTATTGTAAATACACAAATTTGAATGTCCTAAAGAATTATATTAAGCCATTTCACAAGAAAATACAATACAGAGATTCACTTGCCTTAGAGGGGAAATGGTGAACTATTCTTGATAAACAACGTTCATTCTGCCCCTAAACATCTTCTGCTACGCACTTCCATGCTGAACCTTTTTCCCTTTTTCTATTCTTTTTTAGCGTGGAGAATAAAAGCACTAGAAACTTGCATTCCCTTTTCCCAGGGCGTCTAGCTTTCCTAACAAGTTTTCATGCTTTCAAAAGAGCAATCCTCATCTTAAAATTACTTTTCCTGCAGTCTTACCCGATATGCGACCTTGCTCCATCTTCACTTTGATAATGGGTAATTGATTGTTGTCTGCAGGGCAAGCACATTTACTATCTGAGGCTTACAAGGTTTTAAAAAGAATAACAAAGTCTATTTTCGTGCATAGCTGCAGCTTGCGTAGAGACCAAGACACATTAATGCATAGGCTGTAGGTTGTCGGCTGTCGGCGATCGCTGATAGAAAATAAATGGACTGGGCAATGAACCAACTGTTATTTTCATTGCCCTCCTTAAGCACGCGTGGTAGACTACAGCGGACTGAGAGTGAGGACCTGTGGCGTCGAGGAGGCGGACAGTGGACTGCGGAGGATAGAACATTAATGAGATTGAGAAGTTCGAATCTCACTGTTCATGATTTCGTTGTATGAGTATCGACGAAAGATATCTTGGACTCTAGACTCTGGAGAATTGAAGACTGAAGTGAATTTAATGTTGCAACTTGCAGTCCACGACTCCACAGTCTGCATTGAAGAATGGAGCCCCTGCATGACTAGACCTATAGGCTGTAAGTTGTAGACTCACTAGCAGTAGCAGTAGCAGGCTAGTAGTAAGACCTTATTACTTATTATATAAAACGGCCCTTTTTAAAACTTGGACGTCAGAATGATAGTCTTCAAACAAATTTCCCTGTCACTTGATACGTTTGAAAAAAAAATCCCCCTGTATTTTACGTTTAAAATGGCTAAAAACGCCTAAACAACCTTTTCCCTAACTTGGACCTATTTAAAAATTTAGACTTGGGGACTATGATTGTATTAACAGGGGAAATGTGTGAAATCATGATACAGAAAATCTGAATCCTTATGTTTGCTGCTGCAGATGGCAAAAACGCAAAAAAATAAAGCCACAGCCCATCATTTGGGATTGCTAAAGGTACTCAGCAAGTTATGCTTCATTAAAGCTTGATTTTCTTGTAATTGCTATTTTTAATGCTACAGTTAATAATTCAAGTACAATGGGCTCGTTGCTTTACTTTTTTATAAATGTTTTATTGAGTTATATTCTTGCAACAGGCCAAACTTGCTAAATTGCGACGAGAAATCCTTGCTCCTCCTACAAAAGGAGGGGGAGGTGCTGGTGAAGGTTTTGATGTTACTAAAAGTGGGGATGCTCGAGTTGGCCTTGTGGGCTTTCCGTCAGTTGGAAAGTCGACGCTTCTTAACAAGTTAACTGGTACATTTTCCGAGGTATGCTCAATTGCATTGATAACATTTTGGATATTTCCTTTTTATTTTACCTTTAAAATATAATCAGTGACTGTAATACACTGGTATTCTGCAGGTCTCTAGTGATGAAATATATGATTACTGAAGTGTTCCAGATTTTTGGAATCAGAACCCACGTGTAGAATTTGGATGGTTCCTTTTCTCAATTTTGAAACTAATCTAGTTGATGAAATTGTATCAGGTGGCATCATATGAGTTCACCACTCTAACATGCATTCCTGGTGTCATTCGTTATCGAGGTGCAAGGATTCAGGTAAAATTTACTTGCGTCTACTTGATGACAATTATCTTCTTGCTCTGCAATATATCAAAAAAATGAAATAGCTGAGATTTGCTTTTGCATATTGTAGTTACTGGATCTTCCAGGGATTATTGAAGGCGCAAAAGATGGAAAAGGGAGAGGAAGACAGGTAAGAAATTTTATATGCTAAAATGAGGCTCTTAATTGTAACTTTGTAAGATATAGTTGGCAAGTTGCTGCAAAGAATTGTTTACATGAACGTGTTTTTTCTTTCCAGGTGATCAGTACTGCCCGAACATGCAATTGCATTTTAATAGTACTTGATGCTATTAAGCCAATTACTCACAAACGCCTGATAGAAAAAGAGCTGGAAGGTTTTGGGATAAGGTGAATAATGTGTTAACTTTTGTTGTTGCATTTCAAGATTCTCTTTTTATATTATGTTACTTTTAACATGTGATCAATAATATGAAATTCCAATCAGATACATGGTTTTGTAACATGTGAGCTAACATGATAAACAACAAAGAGATCACAAATCCCACGCTTGCTGATATTACAAGATTGCATATTGATTTAAGTTACTAGTATTTGGTGATATTCTATCCTGGCTAAGTGGCTTACCAAGCAGTCAAAATTATCGATTTGTTTGTTGTGTTTTGATTAAATTGTCCACTGAACACTATTTTACACTGTAGAATAATAAACATTTTAAATGCTTGGCAAGGCTTTTTAGATCTTTATAGGAAGGTAGAAAACAGGTTCCTAACCAGAGGGGTAATTTGTTTTCAGGCTGAACAAGGAGCCTCCCAATCTGACATTTAGGAAGAAAGACAAGGGTGGAATAAATTTCACATCTACTGCGGCCAACACAAACCTGGACCTTGATACTGTTAAGGCCATTTGTGGAGAATACAGGATTCATAATGCGGATATATCTCTTCGTTATGATGCTACTGCAGATGATCTTATAGATGTGATTGAAGGTAGTCGTATATATATGCCTTGCATTTACGTCATTAACAAGGTTGACCAAATCACCCTTGAGGAGTTGCAGATCTTGGACAGGCTGCCACACTATTGTCCAGTCAGGTTGCTCACTATTTTATTTTTATTTCCATATCTTTTATGAGAATAGAATATAATGTCATACGAAATTCAATGTGGTAGATAAATATGTTTCCTGTTTGATTTATGTTGCAATGATGTTATTTATTGTGAGCTGAGAAGGTTCTTTAAAATAGGCAATCTTCTTTTAACATGGCGAGTATTCACTTTTCATGTTCATGCAATTGATGATGTTGTCTTTTTATAGTTTAAGTGAAGGATTCTATTGGGGCGCTCATCCTTGTAGATAAAATTGCTTTAAACTGTCCGGTCAGGTTGCTCACTATATTATTATTATTTTCATATCTTTTATGAGAATAGAATGTATTGTCATACGAAATTCAGTGGGGCCCTCACCCTTGTAGTTAAAATTGCTTTAAAATGTACATAACAAAGCCAAGAATATAAGATTATATGCAAGGAGAGGGAGTGATTAAACAAAGAAGAAGTACTACGAGAAGTAGAGGAATAATATCTAGAAATCAGAACCATTGTAGATAAAATTTATTTAAAAAGTACATAACAAAGACGAGAATATAAGATCATATGCAAAGAGAGAGAGTGATTAAACAAAGAATTACTAGGAGAAGTAGAGGAACAAGATCTAGAAATCAGAAGAGGTTCAAAATAACTAACATAATATTGATGGCGAGGAAAGGTGGCTTGAGCCAGTAACCAAAAAAACTACCACTGCCACCAACCAATCATGACACCCACAACCGTAGCCAGGAAAGAGAGAACTATACCGGAGCAGCAGTGTTACCTGCAAGGAACCTAGGTGTGGCCTTGCCCTGAACCGAGTTCACTGGGGACTTCTGTTTCTTCTGATAGAATTGTAGAGGGGAGTAGTCAACCAAAGTCCATTTGAGGCCAGAGATTTTTGCCATAAATTTGTTGTGCTTGGCAAAGAATTCTGGCCAGTTCCCCATCTGCCGCTAAGGTGGCACATATGTTCATATAAAGGAGTGCTCACCATTGTCCGGGATCATTTATTCTGCCTCAGTTCAGTCGCCAACTTTCCTAGACTGCTTACCTTGATGGGGTTCTGCAGCAGAATCAGTAGCAGCAACATTACCTTGGAGTGTCGAAGCAGGCCTGTGACTCTCCTTTTGTCTGTAAGATTTCCTACGATGCCTTCCCCTATGCTTAGGGAGAGGATTCACTACCTGACATTGCTCAAGTAGATTTCACAAGATTTCAATCTTTTCTCTAGTTTGGAAATTTTGCCAGCCAACTGATGACGCAGGCCCTTGCCATTTTGAGAGGTTTTCTTTTTCTGAGGAGGATGGCAATTTGTTAACTGCTCTGCAAGACCTGCTAGAGAAAAGATGGGATTTTCCTTATTCCGAATTGACAGCACAAGGGGTAGTCAAAAAATTCCCCAAACTTTCTTGAGCTTCTCCATTAGGGGAGAACCGAAGGGGAAAGAGAGATTTGATTACAAACTGAAAGACATAGAAAGCCAGAGTGGCCACTGCAAACTTTCCCAGAAAATCATCCCAAATAGATTCTTTTGTGCATTTCACCCCTGGAATATCACCACAATCATCTTCGCTTAGGATAAGTCGAACTAAATCTTCACCCGTGCCCTCCAACATAAAGCAAGTGTATAGACGAGCATTGGAGACCGGACCTCCTACAACCCTCAAGCCTTTAGATGATCCTTCACCTGATGCCATGAAAATGCAAGAGTCAAGAGCAAAACAAGAGAGAAGAACATGTGCAGAGAAAAACTCAATGTCAAGGGTAGCGGAGAGACATTTATAAACCTTTATGGCAGCACACTGCCCTAGAGTGCCTAATCATGCCACACGCAAGGCAGCATGGGGGTTGTCAAATTCCATCTTGTCACATGGATTGGGATTGGCAACAATCATAGAGAGGATGTGGCAGTTAAATACCAAAATCTTGAATTGAAATAATGATTTTATAAGCCCCCACCGTAAAATCTTTAAGGACACCACTCAACCAAATCTGGGTTTCTCCCTCCGACCTTTGTGCAATTTATTCAAACAGAAATTGTTGAGTCCTGAAGTGGTAAGTCCTACTAACCCAGCCAATCTGAGGGAAGAGAGCTTTCAAGTTTTGTAAACACTCCCAAATCTCTGCCTGCATTGGTGAGAAGTTCCATTGCGCTGTTTGCTTCATGGAAGCAGTGAGGAAAGGAGATTCAATTAAATGAATTCTGACATTTGAAAGTGGGGTGAAGAAGGTAGTTTAGTTTCCATTTGGGGATCTTACCATTTGTCACTGCATTAATGACCAGCTGAGAAACCCCTTCAATGTCAAAATTCGCAAAGCTTTGAGCCCAGGCCAAGCAAAGACCCTTTACCAGCACTAGGGCCTCGACTTTGTTGTTGGTACCAAAAGACAAGAATGAAGAAGCAGCCATAATGAACTTACCTTGCGACGAACACAAGATGCAACCGAGGCCAGCAGTTCCTGTATTGCCTTGGGAGGCACCGTCAGAGTTGAGCTTGACCCACTTGTTTTTAGGAGCTTGCCATTTAACCAGTGTTTGGTCAATGCATTTTACACTTAGCCCATGAATGGGAGCATGCAATTGATAATGTTAATCAATAAATTTCTTCTTTATATGTTTGTTCAATGTCAAAACTGGAAGTTGTTTTCTTTTGGATTTCCCTGCATTTAATTATGAGCAGTTATATGCAATCATATGCTTTTAATGTTAAGCACTAAATTTATCAGCTAAATCATAAATAAATAAAACCAATTATACAGATTCGAAATAAAAATTTGGGCTTAGAACTTATACCCCATGGCCAGACCAGAAAACAATGAAACCATGATGAGAGCAGGGAGTAATACATACATACTCACACCGTGCTCCAGATCCTCTTTGATGCTCATTTCTATGACGTGTCATGAACAATGTAGATTGAAACCAGGGAAGTTCTCCTCCTGTTATTGCCTTCAAGTTGCTGCTTCCAATGATGTGCTCATCCGGCATCTTTTTGATTTAAACGAGTTTATTTCTCTTGAAATTGTAGATACCTTTTTCAGTCGTCTTCAGCTTCAGATATTTCTGTTCCAACACTGTCACCTTTCATGTCATTTTGGCCACAGTTGCCACAAGCTCCCCATCCGGCTAATGCAGAGGGTTTTACAGGAGGCCTAACACAGATGCTTCACGCCTCTGTTCTCATCAGCCATTATTGTCTCTGACTCTATGGCTTTCCCCATAGATTTCGTTCTACCCCCTTAACCATTAACAGTGTGCATCTGCAGGGAGATAAAACTCCAGTAATACCAACCTTCACAGAAGATTTCTTAGCACTGTCTCTCAAATTTCTGTGCCAATATTTGAATACCATTCCTGTCCTCTTAATGGTTTTCCTTATTTTAGTAAACACAGTTTTCCCACATTCATGTCCAACTTCTTGGTATATATATCAAATTAAGAAGTTGTAAACAGGCTGTGTCTTGCATGGCAGACATGTAGCCAGCACGTAATCTGTTACCATTCACTCCACTGCAATCATTCTCCCTACCAAGGCCACTTTCATGACTACAATGAGCATCCCTCATACCTCTGGCCATGGTAAAGGCGGAGAAGCCTTTCCACAAAAAACCAAGAAAGACAACCAAAAAATTCAAATAACTTCCCACACTATCAAGTCTGTGTAGCTATGGTAGGGATTCAAGGTTTAATGGGGGTATATATAGCAAAGTTTTTGTCTTGGGCCATCACTCTCGAATAACAGCACATGATTTTGTTCTTGCTGTGACAAACACTTCAAATCTTCCATGTTCTGTCCCTTCATTCCTTTCAATGTTAATCATTAAAAGACAATGAGGCAAGTTCATCCATGGAAGTGCTTGAGATACACATTGGACAAGCTATCAGTTGCTCTAATCTGTTCTTACCGTGTTGTCATTCTAATGGAAGAGACTCCACATCAATGTGATATGTTATTAAGTGGTAGCCCCTTGCTTTTCTTTTTCCTTAATAAAGTCCTACAGTACTACCGGGATTACCCGTTAAGGCTATCAAATCTTTCTTGCCACCTAATATTGAGCTTAGATCACAGTCAGCAAAGACTCCTTACATTGCAGATGGACCATGTTTTCTTAACCCTTCCAGGTTGATATGGAGTCCATTCAGGCCAGAGCTCTTTGTGGCAACTTTGCTAATCCCACTACGGAGGACCACCCTCGCTAATGAATTTTTATTATTAATTTTTAAATCACTAAGCACTCAAACCCATTGGGAGTGCACGATCTGCATCCAGCCTATCTGGCTTCACAGCTAGTTTAATGCTGGAAGTATGCCCTGCAGGGTCTGAACCTGGGTCATCATCATGGAATCACTCCATATTACCACTAGATCATACTCTGCTCGACAGCCACCATTGTAATGTTTAATGTGAGTTGTTCAAAGTCAGAAACTTGTTGTTGCTTTTGCACTTGGTAATTTGTTGAAATTTAAGGAAATCATTCTAGGCACACAAAGATACGTTGCTAATTCTATTTTTTTTAATAGTGCTCACTTGGAATGGAATTTGGATGGACTGCTGGAGCAAGTGTGGGAATATTTGGATTTGACTCGAATATATACAAAGCCTAAGGGGCTTAATCCTGATTATGAAGATCCGGTCATTCTTTCATCAAAAAAGCGGACTGTTGAAGACTTTTGCATCCGAATTCATAAGGATATGTTAAAGCAGTTTAAATAGTAAGTTCAATTACAAGAGTTTCTTCCATTGGTTATTGTTTTGTATTCTTGTTCTATTGACATTTATGGTTGATGATGCTGAAACCTTTTATGTACTTGACAGTGCTTTGGTATGGGGTTCTAGTGCTAAGCACAAACCCCAAAGAGTTGGGAAGGTAATATTTCCTGCAACTTGATGGGAAGTTTTAATTATTTTGCACTGTAAACTAAACTTTCATTTATGTCACCAAAGAGATTTCTTTGAAACAATTCTTCTTTTTGTCACTTATATAGGATCATGAATTGGAGGATGAGGATGTAGTGCAGATCATAAAGAAAATATAAAAGTGGGCATATTTTCTCCTTTGAATTTGTAATTTTCCCAAAGGAAGGAGGAGCTTTAGCTGAAACATACACATGATCTGGAGGTGCTGCTCATGTTCATTAATATTGATGGTCGGTTTTCACTGAAGAGGTTCTTCCACTGACCATATTCATGGATTACAAATATTACAAGTTATAGAAGCAGATTGAACTGCAAATATTTATCTCTGATAAATATGTTGTCATGTAAGAGGTTTATGGCATTGTATAGGCTCTGATTGTAGGGGGACTCCAAAAAATGTTCGTGCCTCTGATGCTTTTGTGGTAAATATCTTGTCACCTCCACTCTTAATTTGGTATGTTTTTTTGCGGGCCATGTTTTCTTTTACTCCATCTAAACATTTCTGTATGCCATTAGGTCTGGAGGACATGTAACCATTTCAAGAACATAATTATTGTATTGGGAGGACAAAAATATTTAATTTCCTTTCTTGTCAGCATATTCCATAATTTGTGAGTTATGCTCCAGACACAATAATAAAGCTCATGTCTAAATATAATGGCTTCTATATGCTTTTGCTCTGTTTATAAGCCAAACGCCTTAAGTTATGATTCATTAGAATAAATCATTAAAAAGAAATTCAATTAGACCGTAAGGATTCTCCACCAAGGAGCCTAAGCCTAATAACGTATGTTCAGAAGTATAGTAAACCGAATGGATACATTTGATGGCATGTTTTCCATTTTCAAGCAACTTTTAGTTGTATGTGGAATGGGCTTATCTCTATCTCCGAGTAACAGATTCCAAGTTGACAGGTTCTGGTATCTATGCCGTTTATACAAAGTTAGCCACAATGTGCAACAGCATAAGCTTATGGCTGCGACTGTAGCAGCTTAGGAGTTTAATCTTTCACTTAGATTTGCTCTTTTGTTCCACTATTGGAATCCTCAGCTTTCATGGAAATCAATTAGAACTTCGCCCCTATATTTGCCATCCTATCTACCATTCGATTGGAGGCTTTTGTGATTTCAAAATCACTTTGAATGGGGCTTTTAAATGAATAGTTGACTCTTGTAAATTTGATATAGGCCAACATTGTTTTCCTTTTCCATTTACGATTTGATTAGAGGAATAGATTAGGGTGCACGTTGTATTGAACACTGCCTAACATGTCGAGCTTTGCCCATTATTGCATTTGCATCTGTTGTAAACCTCCTAAGCACACCCTTCTTTGTCTTGATGACTAGATCAAATCTCCTTCCATTTGAATGCTTGATTTTTGGTCTAGGTTGCAATTTCACAATAAAGGCTTGACGCTCTACTGCTTTGTCAAAATTTCAGCACAAGCCTATGTAGTCTACTAATCTTTGCAAATGGTTCCATCTTCTTGAAGCTTTTTTTGAAAATTTATTTGAAAGTTCTTTTGTTATCCCTAGCTTGTCACATCATATTTTGCAATCTCTTATTCGTAAGTTATAAAAACAATTTTTTACCAAAGATGCTTGGGCCATTTTTAAATTCAAAAATATGTGCCATGGAATTGTCTTGCTTTTTAGGAAGTGGATTAGTTTATTGCATTTTTCTACTCATCTCTCAGTATAAGAGGGACCATAACTTGCAAGATGAACAAAGCACTAACACAAGTGCGATATCGAATCCATGAATCTTGGATGGCTGATGATAGGATCCCTGTGAAGAGTTGTTAATATTATATGCATTTCTTTACATCATAGGCTCTTCTTGCAGGTGCATATTTGCATTTTTTTTTGAGAAGGGAGTCAGTCTTTTGAAAGAATTTCCTCAATCATTGTAATGGTAGTGAGTCTAGTACCTACAGCATAAATACGTATCTTTTAAGGATATTCACTCTTTGGAGTAAAGATTGTACCCATCATTATCACATAATTTTTATGACATTGTATGTTTTATTATAATGGAATTTGGGCAAAATAAATCTTTTATTAATGCTGTGATATTAGTAATTTCACCCTAAAAACTTGTATTTCATTATTTATTATTTATGTTTTTCTTTGTATGTGTGTTGTACATCTAAAGCATGTATTTTATAACTTATATATATAATTTATAAAAAAACTAATATGTATCCATGATTTTTACATGTTTTTAATTTACTTTGACCAAGTTGACTTCACTTTGTTGACCAATGTATAAATTAGTGTGATGTTATATTAATGCTGTGACATTAGTAATTTCACACTTATACATGAACTGGAGTAATTAATAAAAATAAAAACTTATATTTCAGAGTTATTATTTATGTTTTTCTTTGTGCGTGTGTTGTACATCTAAAGCTTGCATTTTTATAACTTACTATTATATATTATTTTTCTTTTCAAACTAGTATCGGCCAAGTTGATTTCACTTTGTTGGCCAATGTATAAATTAGTGTGATATTATTGTCTCAATTTTTTTCGGGTAAAAATGTCTCAACAAATAAGGAATAGTACACATTATAGAACATTTTTTTCACAATAATATGTATTTGGACTAACATATTTTCATGACATTTTAGGTTTAATTAATTTTCTCAAAGTGTGAAGAGAATACAATATTGTATTTCTTTCATAGAGCAAAATTATAGTGAAATTTAATGGGTTTGCTGGACTCGAAGCATTTTATGTCAAGTTGTTTTAGTTTGACTTAACACTTTATTGTGATAATAATAATAGTAATAATATTAAATTAGTTTTTTATTTAACTATTTTGTTATTGTTTCACACTCACTCAAGTTTTAATAAGCCACTCAAGTTACGACTTAAATCAATTTGTGAGTGTCTCAATTACTTGAGTATGATTAAAAGCGATGAATCTTATTGCATTTACTAAAGAAAAATGACCCACATAAGCTGTTTTTATTTAAATATAGTTTTTTGTTCTTTGTATAGATTCTATTTCATAAACGATCAAAGGTTGTAAAGACAATGTAGATGATAACAAAACAACTTGTTTGTGGGATGAGTTTGAAATCCCAAGGCATTGAAGGTAAACGTGCTTTGCATCATCGTCTTTTACTTGTAGTTATTAAGATTTAATAGGCACTAATTGGAATTGATTCCAAATTTACATAGTCGAGAAGAATATATGCTAAAAGAAACAAAAAATTGCATTGAAAGTGTATAAACTCTGTTTTAAGCTTGCGGCTAGGCCCATGTTCAGGGGAAAGATCCACGAGTAAGATGTTGCCCATGAATTCTAATAAATAATGATTTATCGCAACGTAACCACAAAGATCAGTAAGAATATATGCTTGCAACATTATCCTATCAAAACTATCATTCATCCTTGTTCATAGGCACATATATTACTACATTGTTTAAGCCAATAGTTTTGAGAAATTGATCTTTACTGTTGTATGTGTAATGGCATCCAAACTTGGAATAAAATATATTTGAATCTCAATTTTGCATTTGGCTATGGATTGTTCTCTTGTTGGTTGGTGTTCTTAGCATCTTCAAAAACATTTCATTATTTATATTTTCAATCTTTTAACATGTTATATTCATAATCTAAAATTTTATGGGCCCATTTTGCATGTTTGTACAATAGGGTGTATTCAATTTTAATAACTAATTTCTAAAAAGTCATAAAAATAAAAATATCTCGCGTTCTATAGTTTAATTTGATTTCTATTTTAATGTAGATTGTACATTCATATTGTCTTAACTTTTTTTAAACATAACAAGTCTTTTTTTACTTAATCACTTTTGTTTGTAAGATACTTCTTCTTTCGTAGTTGGTCACTTTTTTTTGGGTTAGATTTATTAAAATCACATTCATTCTCATTGGTGACAATCCACTTAAATATTCTTTCAATACAAAGCTTCTTTATCTTGTCATTGATGGGTTACTATCAAACATTAAAAAAAATGTCAAAGTTGATTTGTTATTTGCATTGATATGGATACATACATTTATGACACAAAACTCCCTATCTCGTTAATATATCAAATCTGATTTATTATGATGTTTTTTGTTTTGAGAATTGAGGTTAATATTGAATGTCTTAAACCACTCATTAGTTGATATTAGATAACCAATTAAAAATATGTTTGCTTACCTATACCGATTGGGAGCTTTTACAAAGCCATTATTAGCATAGATTAGGAGTGCGTGTTTACTTGAAAAGTATATAAAATATAATCCTAAATATTTGTTTAACTTTGCCTTTTGAAGAGATTAATTTGGAATATAACTCACCAAAATTTGTAAACAACCATAGTGAAAATGACTTGAAATATCAGTGTCCTAAAGTCAAAATGTGCTTCATGAGACTTATCTATGTTTGGACTAGAGTCAGTGTAATGTCCCTTCTTGGATAATTTATCAACTCTAAAGTTTTATGTGATTCCTTTTCAATACCGGATATCAAACAAATATTAAAGCATCCCACATGTAATATTGATATTGAAAACCTAATTGAAACTTCACTAAACCCTTATTGTATTAAGAGGAAAGTGTACAAAATTTTGATAATGAAGCAATCTAAACAATAATAGAATGTTGTAATAAAACCCTTACATTTATTTTACATCACAAGGCCAAAAGACAAAACTCGTACTTGAATAAACCTCCGTAAAATAATTACATGCAACAATGAGCAAAAAACAACAAACATAGGGATCACAATCTAAATGAAACTTGAAATAAGGGCACAGATGGAAGTAAAGGCCAACACAGCCATTTCGATTTGCACAAATTAGACTCAACTGGTTACATAAACCCCGACGCAATAACCTTAGCTATACATGAAATCCCAACACGACAATCTAAAGTTTGTACGTGACTAGTACAACAACAAATAAAGGTAAATAAACCTTGAAGGAGTATTACAACAATCTTGGACACTGAAATAATCTCACATAACAGTCTACTCCCCAATGCAACAGTCTTTGATGGGGAGAAACCCCATCGCAATAGAGAATATTAATAGAAACCCCACTGCAATAGTCCAATTGGAAGGGAAGACCATGCAACACAGTTGTAGATGAAAGGGATATATCAAACCCTCACAAATTCTGCAAATTTATAGCAATCTTCAATCACACTAAAACTATAATTTGATCTTGATCTGTCAACACAAATATGATACCTGAATGGAATCACCTCAATGGGTCAGAGGGGTTTTGTCCTCCAAACCTATATATCAAAGGGTTTTCGTCCTCATATGAAAAGATTGAATACAATTGCTCAAGCTTTGGATTAGGATTTGATTGTCAAAGATCAATAATGAATAATAACTCTTTTGAACCCAACTTCTCATTTTATAACTTCCCTTTTCCAATTTTACCTTAAAATATTTAAAAATACTTTTAATAAAATATTACTTTTCATCTACTTACCAATAATTACTTTTTGTTCCTATTTAACAATAATACATGTCATTTTTATGTTAAAATATAAAAGTAACGTAAGACAACTTAAAGTATCGCTATTAATTTATTTCCCTAACTTTATCCCTTAGCCTATGGGAAATAAGGAATAGGCTACGGGTCTTCTGACTGGCTTAATTCTTAAAAGGAGACATGACAATGATAACCCTTTACAATAAGAACTTGTCACTATCCCTAACCTTGGAATTGGTTAGATTTTATCTTTTACTCTCTTCTTCAAAAGATGACGATTTTTTTAATGGAAAATATTTTATTGACAAATAAATAATCATGCAAGGTGCATTATCACAATGGGTGATGAGCTCTTGCAAGTGCTAAAATTCCAGGATCTTTTTGTACTTGGTTTGGAAGCAGTGCCACAAGAAACCTAATTAAAACATAGATATACAAGAAACCTAACAAAAACATAGATATACAATGAAAAGGTGTGGTTATTGCTAGCAATGCAAGGAATTCTCTTTGGAAAATATATTTAAAAAAAGAAAGAAAAAAAGTTACATTACGAGGAAGGTCTCAGGGAAACACTAATGGGTAACTTTGGTTGATCATAACATATAGTAAAACCACATACATTGAGGGTCCCAACCTAAAGTGCTACCATAGTGAATAAATTGCAGTATAAGAGGCTAATTACAAAATAATTTAGTTTGTAGAACTCTTGGTTTTGGGAAAGCATAAGATTATTTTGAAACAAAAAAAAAAAAAATGTTTGGAAACCAATTTAATTCCAAAGAATGAGAATCATGAACCTTATGAGATTTTTGAGGGTCAATCCACCTCATCATCCAATTGAGATAAAACCTCATGATTGTTGCTCAAAATGACACTTTTATTCAAAGTGTTGCTCAAATAGATAATGTATATGCTACAATTCATCTCTTTACGGTGTGACTACTTTCCCAACAACTCGTAATGTGGTGGGATACAAGATCATTTCAAGGATGAATGTGAAGGAGAATTATGGTTCCATCTAGGAGAGAAACAATGATTTACGACTCAGGGAATAAAGGTTGTCACAATAAAGAAATTATAGGTTGTGGGCAAGGCTTGGTTGTTTTTTATTAGGAGATTTGAATAGACTAGTAGACTAGTTGTGAGATAAGTTTTGGACTCGAAGGATCGCATTTAACATTTTTTTGCTGGAGCTTGTCCCTCAAATTTCTTCAAAAATTTTCGAGTGATTTTTTTGCCCACAACTATGACCCAACATTCTTGCATCCAATCTCGACAATATTTTAGAATTAGATTTTTACTAAACTATAATCAAATAATCTTTGATTTATAATCTATAAATTAATATTAAAATAATTATTGATAAAATTAATATAAATAATTTTTTGAGAGTGATGATCACCAACCTAAATGTCAATGAACCCACATAAGTCTTTAGTGAGGTCAAGCTCTATACACATTCACTTTGGTGGCCTACAAAAATATATTGTCTTTTCATAACATAATAGTCATCCCAAAGGCTTAACAAATTGGAATACGGATATAAATACTTCAATAAAGTATATTTAGAAAAGACATTCTCTTGTACAATAGGATACAATAAAGGGCATTTTAACAAAACCGGGCAACTTTTGTGAATGGAAAAACTTTTTGACCACGTTCCAAGATCCACTGAGTTTAATTCCATAAGGCTCCCATTGGTGTTGAGCTCATGCTTTTAACAAAATTATTGAACCATTAAAATAAAAATTTCATACCAATAAAAATATGATAACTATGGATAAGTGCATAAAGTCTAGGAAAAAAAACAAGTTAAGGAGTTATTTGTAAATATGATTTTTCTGAAATTTCAAAAAATTGAATTTATTTATATAATTTAAAATAATTATACTTAAAATTTGAAGACGCTGTAAGAACATGAATTATAGAATTTAATTTTCAAAATATTAAAAAAAAAAAATGATTAAGTATAAGTAGGTTAAACATCTAAAATATGAATAGGAACTTCTATTTTTTCAAGAAAATAGAATGGATAGACAATCATGTGGCCCACCATTTTTTGAGCATAATTTAATATTGTTTGAAATCTTTTGATGAATATTTAGATAAGATCATCTAGTTTGCGACCTATATATTTTTATATTTTATTAATAAATATTATTAATTTTTAAGTAAAAAGATCCTGAAAATTGATAAAAAAATGGATAGCTAGTCATGTGTCCCTTCTACCTAAAAAAAATGATTTTTTTTTTTAATGTGTAGAATTAGGCCTAGTTCATGATCATATAATTTGTTTTGCACTTAAATGAATGAAACATAAATTACATTAACATGTATAGGTATGTATATTTATGGCATGTGGCGGCTTAAAAAAACTATAGTTAAAAATCAACATAATTATACCCTTAAAATAGTCCAAAAAATATAAAAATCATATATTTGAAAAGATGAGAGTGTACTCGTCATGGTAATAATTTTTTAAATTTTATTGTTGAAATTCTTAGTGTATTTGGTAATGGAAGTTGAATTCTATTGTTTTCTATCAAAGATCTTGAATTTTGCTATAGATTGATAGGTCCAAACCTTTGGCTTAGGAATCCATGCCATTTTCAAAACAAAAGACTTGGATTTTGAATTCAAATCTATAACACGTACGTGTTATATTATAATGTGTACACGTTATGCTATAATGCGTACATATTAGACCATAATGCGTACACATTATACCATAACATGTACGTATTATAACAATGTGTACGCGTTATAACATAATGCGTATGCATTATCTTTACTACACAAAAAACTTATCAACTGACTTTTTTCTCAATTCGATAAATCTATTCCTATAGACATTCTCTGTGCACTTCTGTAGTACTTGCAAGTTAAGAACAAGAACTATCAAGTGCTTTTTTTAACCTCACATTTGAAAAGCTATCAATTGTCCAATGGGTGATGGATCACATTCGAGAAAGAGAAAGAAGTTAAAAAACAAAATACTTGAGCAAATACAAGAGGTGAGAGAAAATAATAAGGTACAAATGTAAGCACTTTGTTTAAAACAAAGTATAGAAACTGTCTTTGATGAGCCAAATATCGTAGACAATGATGCAATTAACAATAATGAATTCAATAATGATGAAATTAAAAATAATCAATTCAATAATGATGAAATTGACAATATTGCATTGAATAATGATGAAATTGATAGTAATGAATTAGATAATGTTAGAAGTTCACATTCAAAGTATAGTGTTTTTTATTTTATTGATGATGAATGTATGCATGATGCCTTACCCCCAACAATAAAGAAATTTTCATGGAAAGAAATAACGATGAAATTAACAATCAAAAAATTTCATGGAAGCATATAATGAGGAAAGAAACAATGAAGAAAATGTCATCCCACCACTAATCAATGAAAGTAATGATGATTTTGAAACACCCTCTCAACAAGTTTCATCAGTAATAACACCTCCATGAATTATATGTAGAAAATGTAAGTACTTAATTGAAGTCGATAAAAATATTTTGAAACCAATGCCTAACAAAATATTTGACTACCATTCAAGAAGACTAGCTCAGAAAATTTGAGATAGTTTCTTTCATAATTTGATTCATGATACTAAAAGATATCAATTGTTTATTTCATTGATAAAATTGATTAAGACAAGACTATACATATTAGTGATAAGAACATCTAATATGGATGATAAAAATGCAAAAATTGTTAACAACTTACATGATGCATATCATACTGTAGGCCCTAAATCATTCAACAAAGATTGTAATGTTGCCTATGGTATAATTACAACTTATGCAGTAAGTAGTCAATAGGGAAAAATGATTGATTTAAAAAATAAGCTAAACACTTGATAAAAACAAAAAAACATTAATGAAAGCAATTTCAAGATGCAAAAGACTTAATGAACCCAATACTACTGAGCTTTGGGCATTCTCTGGTCGACTTCTATAAAATTACAAGTTATGGCTGGTACTATGAAAGAGTTACTTGCATAATTTTGGAAGGTCAATACTAGAGTTTCTCCCAATGCAAGAGATGTAGTCAAAATAAGAGTTGGTTCTCATAACTGTGAACTGCATCTAAAATATTTCTTGGATATAACTCAAACACAATTGTACTCCATGTTTTAAAAAAAACAATCACAAATTTATATTAGTTAAAGATATTTTGAGATGACCAAAATTTTTTATGTACAAATAAATCACACACGCACCACTTCTCATTGTAGGAAACATGTTGAGTTTGCAATGCACTATAATGTTTTAAGCCATATTCGTTGTACTTTGCATACTAACAATATTTTACAAAGTGTGACTTAGAAGTTTCACCAAAATCTGCAAGACAATTTATTCCAACTATTTTTTGTGAAAGACTAGATGAACATTTTTTTTATAACAAAGCATGTTTGGATAGAAATTGCAACATTTATGGTGGATTACCAAAACTAAAAAAATGTATCCATGAAGATGAAACAAGTGCAACTGAACAAGAATTAATTGGTTTGAGAAAATATAAATCTATGACTTATCAAGTAAAAGATGACAAAGAATCTAAAAAGTGTGAGCTTGTTACTAAACAGATACCCATTTCAAAATTTATAATCAAATTCAAGGAGAAAATTATTTATGAGTATGTAAGAAACACACACATGGATAGATGGTTGGATGAACATTTCAAGACAAGCAAAGAGACATTCCTACTTGGTTTAATTGTTTCAGTAGTCAACTTTGTTGAAAATTACACATTCAAAACCACAAATGAAAGTTTAGTTATAATATTATAACTCATCACAAGTTGTCGTATTCATGCATATAACATTTATGCATGCACCTAATAGTACTGAACAAGATAAAAAAATATTAATGGAGTACCATTTATATATCAATGATGACTGATCACATTGTACAAAGTACGTGCATGATTATTTTGAGAAGTTCTATAGACAGTTGCTTGAGATGAACATTCCAACTTATTCCAACTATTTTTTGTGAAAGACTAGATGAACATTTCTTTTATAACAAAGCATGTTTGGATAGAAATTACAACATTTATGGTGGAATACCAAAACTAAAAAATGTATCCATGAAGATGAAACAAGTGCAACTGAACAAGAATTAGTTGGTTTGAGAAAATATAAATCTATGACTTATCAAGTAAAAGATGACAAAGAATCTAAAAAGTGTGAGCTTGTTACAAAACAGATACCCATTTCAAAATTTATAGTCAAATTCAAGGAGAAAATTATTTATGAGTATGTAAGAAACACACACATGGATAGATGGTTGGATGAACATTTCAAGACAAGCAAAGAGACATTCCTACTTGGTTTAATTGTTTCAGTAGTCAACTTTGTTGAAAATTACACATTCAAACCACAAATGAAAGTTTAGTTATAATATTATAACTCATCACAAGTTGTCGTATTCATGCATATAACATTTATGCATGCACCTAATAGTACTGAACAAGATCAAAAAATATTAATGGAGTACCATTTATATATCAATGATGACCGATCACATTGTAAAAAGTATGTGCATAATTATTTTGAAAAGTTCTATAGACAGTTGCTTGAGAGGAACATTCATTTCAATTAGCATTATATTTGATCAAACATTTGCACATCACAATTCAAGAATGCACAACTATTTTATTGGTTGAGCAATATGCACATTACCACTAGTGTAGAACATATTTAGAGTTTCACTGAGACTCAAGTAAAATCCACTCATTTCATAGCTCAAATACAGGCTATTCGACTATTCATACGAGACACTTGATGTGTTTCTATTCTACATTCATGGACTCTATTTGGAATGAGTGTGAGTCATAATAGTGGGTAGATGACTAGAGTTATAAACGTCTAATTCTAATCAACACATATCAGGTTCAATGAGCATTGAAATTTTAAGATAAGACATTATCACATGACTTTAATCATGTATCTGATCTAGTGCAGTCGGGTAGAATATCATTCATTATATGCTATTTAATCCCATTATCTATATTCATATTTTTTTAAATATATTTTTTATGATATAGGGCATGTTTTTGTAGTCATTGCATACGGGGACAATGAAGAGGGGATAAATTACTACTTATGTCGGTGTGTAGAGGAAAATAAAAAATTGACTTCCACAGTCATAGATGGAGAAAACATTGAGTATCCAATTGGGTATGTGGCAGTCATTGGAACTTGGCTATGATGACATCCAATAAAAAAATTAGATATATGGTTGTTTGAAGACTTTGAAACACACATGAAAATATTACACTATTTAAATTTGGTTCTTGCAATGAATGTTCTATTTTAAAAATATCATAGGAGGCCATAAATAGGAATTTATGGAAAGTTCGTGAGTCAGACCATGAAGCTATTCTTGTTACTATCAAGATTAGAGCATATCCTAGTGATTCAATAGATTGATACGTGTAGATATGTTGACTTCTAAAATATAGATATAATCAATTTTACCAAATATTTTTGATTTTTTAGGTAGTACAAATAAATTTAATTTTTAATTACCCACTAACATTTTTTTGTAGGTTAGTGGTGCCATATATGCTTCCACCTTCACGTGATTGAAATTTTTAGTAAAGGATTTCATATTATTGAAGCTAAGAGAAGCTTGCTAAAATTACTTAGCATTTGTCCTTGAAATGGGGTTGCCTTGAATGAAAGAAGGCTTAGAAAGAGCACCATGGTTGTTTGAAGCATTTGATATGGTCAAATGCCTTCATGAGTTGACCTATATTTAGGGATGGTGGTCTCCTTGATTCAATTTTGATCTTAACTCACCATGTCATTGCCTTGAATGCTTCACTCTTCTTAAACCAACTTGTTTTCAACTCCCATGAAGTAGTTCCATTATTATAGGGTAGTTTGAAAGACCTTCAATGCTTATTTGACTCCATCAAATAACTATTTGCTTGTTCAAGGTATAGGGGTAATTTTTTTGACATTATTTAAAGTCTATTTACTATGAGATGATGGTATAAATATCTCCCATTCAACATTTATTCCTTATTACCTACATGTAATTGATTGCCAACTCCCAAGTTGCCACTCTCTCATTGCATTTGCTAACAACTTCATGATATTGCATTATTTTTAATGTAGGATCCCCACTTATCTCCATTACTCCACCTTGATCATGGATAGAAAGTGTAGTCATATTTTAAAGTCTTATTACATCTCAAAATTTGATAAAAACCTCAAATTAGAGACCTCTTTCCTTAGAGAGGCAAACTAGATCCTCTTGATTCTTGACTACACCAATCTATTTCATTAGTGTAACCAAGGTGGGTAATGTATAAATAAATATTATTATGATAAAAATGAGGTCTTACATATAAAAAAAATTATAATTAATATCTTTAATCATGCTAAACTCTCACCTTGAGTCGTTATCACTTTGCTTGCAAAAAGGTTCACTAAGCCACTAGCTTGCTAGGCCTATTTGGAAGTGGATGAAGAATAAGATTGGAGATATGAGCTGAGAATAATATTTAAAACTATAAAAATAAATTTGATACTATTTTAAATATTAAATTTCCATTATAATATCCAATATCTTCACAAAGTGATTACTTGCTATTCAACCTAGCTCACTTAGGCCTAGAAACAAGGCCATGTTTGTGAACAATCATGTATAACTTAATTTTTATTAGATTTTAAGGTTGAATAAAACATAAAAAATATTAAATACATCATCAATCACCTAAAAATTAAAATTTATAGCATTTGGAGCTATATAACTTGACTTATAACACTTTTGGTCCTCTCTAGGTTTGATTTTCCTTCATTTTTGCATGTGCAAGCTTGTGTTTTTGAGTTTTATCTATCATCGGGTATAATACAGAAATTATAAAAATTTAAAAAGTTTTTAAATGTAAATTCATACCTTTAATCCAAATTTTAATTCATTTGGAGTTATAAAACCCAAGTTTTGGCCCTTTTTGTGCAAACTAGGATCTACATGGAAATAAACAGGCTAGTTTAGATTTTTGTTGTATCTTGAGTTTTGTATGGTCTTAAGAGCTCATTATTTTTTAAAAGTATATGAAAACCACATATACAACCTAAAATAATTTAATGGGCATGTCCAATCAATAAAAATCACCATAATCATACAATCTCAGGCCTATAGACCCTCTTTATAGCTGTGTGCATGCATTTGGGCTATGAAATTGACTTTGGAGGCCTAAATGACATGGCATGGATATTTTTATATATATTAGGATTGTTTTATGAATTTAATATGATTTTAAAAAAATGTATGAATCACCTTATAGTGATCCCAAAGGCTCAAAATCTCCAACCATGCACAAACCTGTTGACAACTTTCACTTTTTAACCTTCTGTATATGCCTATGACTAATCATTACACTTTTGTTTATGGTGATCACTTATTTAAAGAATTATTTGGTCATATAAAATATATCTCATATCTTCCAATGAATTAAACATGCTTGGATCAATCATAAACACCCAAACTTGTATCTTTACAACTGACTATAGACCTCTTCATGTGAGCTAGTATGCATGACAAACCATCTTGTAGACCATCCATTTAGGTGTTGATCATTTAAAAGGTCATAGGTATTGGTAGGAATATCGAGATAGGATATACATTGCATCTTAATCATATTTAAGTTTTTACAATCTTGGTATGCTATGATTACTTTGTAATCCATGCTAGAATGGGTGGTGGGTTTATCGACCAAGCATGATGGGAGGAAAAGAACTTGGTCCTAGATGTTATTCACCCATATAGACATGTTGGTAGTGCTAGTTTTAAGTGAATAAGAATTTAAAATGGATTTATCAAACAACAACTCAAAATTTGACAACATTTGTTGTTAGTGTTTCTACCCTCTTAAACAGTAATGAAAATGCATTTTCAAGTGGACTTAGATGTCAAGGTCATGGAAACACATGCCATTAACCTATCGATATGTGCTCCAAGTGATATATTTTCACTTGGGGGTCTCAGAGGTAAAAATTCCTATTGGAGCTCGAGAAGTTGTCTCTTTACTACCAAAAAGTTGTATTTTAGGACCCATTACTATAACTTATGCCATAAATTAATCTTGAAGGTTCGACCAAAGTGATTTGGGGTGAAAGAAGAGTTTTAAGACACAAAGAGGAAATATCTTATGGTTAATTTAAATGAATTATAGTTTTTTTTCTATGCATGTCTAAATTTAGGCTAAAATTTTGCTTTTTTCTATTGGGAAGGATGTTCTTGAGGCTAAAATGGGTAGTGAGTTTGTCGATTGGGTGGGACAAGAGACCAAAAATGTGGTCCTAGACATTATCCACCCATATAGATATGTTGGAAGTGATATTTTATAGTGAATAAGCAATAAAAATAGATTTATTGAACAACAACTTAAACTTTGAAAATATTTGTTGTTAGTGTTTTCACCCTCTTGAACAATAGTGAAAATGTATTTCTGGATGGACTTGGACATCAAGGTCATGGAAACATGTGTCATTCGCTTATTTTATATTTTTAAGATTATAAATTCTATAGGGGTTAAGGTAATCAAGGTTTAGTATAAATAAAAAGGCTCATATCTATACATTTGAGCATTATGAGTGTATTGAAACTCCATGTAAGAGTATAAAAGAGTGTGATAGATGATTTAAGAAAGAGTAATAGTATTGGTAAGCTAAAAAGAGAATGATATGAGGATAAGTATCATTGGTCTCTAGGAGACCAATATAAGTGGATCTATAAGAGATACTAATAAGGTCTAGTATGAAATTAATTGACAAATCCAAATGTACAATGTGTCATGGATGCTTTGGACATCTACATAACTTTGGGGGTACTTCAAACATGTGACAATCATTATTTGAAATAAATTTATGAGTGTGTTTATATGGTCTTAATGTATTTTATTTGTGCATTTAGAGACTTGTATCTGAAAAAACATAAATTCTTCTCCTTTCCCTAGAATGGTCATAATATTTGAATCTTAAGGAAAATAAAGTGAGCTTTAGAGGCTTGTGTTGAGGGTTAGTAGGCCTATACAACACCATCTAAACATTAAATTGTATAAATTAAAGTAAGTTAAGAGATATACAAACCTTAGGTCGGTGTTAAAAATATACCACAGGAAATGCTATCTTTGCAAAATAATCAATTTGCTTATGATTTTTTATCTCTCTAGAATGTTTGTGAGTTCTTAATAATTATCTACAAATGCTCAATGTATTTTTTAGTGATTCTTTGTACTAAATGAACTAAAATTATTATATAAGTATAAATAATTGATTTCAATTAGGACCATATTGGTGTGCCAAAATCAATGTTAAAAGAGTTAAAGTGAAAAAGAAAGAACATGAAAACAGGTGCATCTTGACTTGGCAAATACTAAAATAAGGGCATATTACATCATATTTTTATACCTTGCCTTTGGGTGCTCTTAGAAAACATTATTTTAATAGTTTCATTACAATTTTATATAGAAGACAAATAAAACTCCTTGAGTGTATTGAATTTTTTTATGACCCGATGATTAACGTGTGTGATGAGCCCCAAAAATGTCATGTTTTGAGCACCCATAACCTACCTATAGGTTCTCCTAAAATGTGACTTTTTGAGACTATCCCTTGTATATTCCTACTTGAAATATTTAAATACATGATATCTATATATTACTATATTTATTATAGTAATGAGATTTTCTTTGTGATTTAAGTAGATATGATTCTCTTTTGTTATGTGGTTATTTCTTATGATATTTTTTTGAGAAAGTTCAAAAGAAAACAAGGATATTCCATGATAATTTTTGGTCAACACATCCTGCAACCAAAGGATCCTATGTTAATGTCTCCTTCAGTCGAAGGATTCCGTGTCAACACATTCTGCATCCATGTGATGGTAGTTATGATAACAATATTGTGAGGACTATGCAACTGCAAATTCAATCTGCCATAAAAGCTAAACAACCTGAAGCAAGCCCATAGCCTCTAGAAGATGGATAAAAGGTAAATTTATTAGGCTATCTACTACCTTCCAAACCCATGAAGGATATAATATTCAGCTTTGAATTCATGAATGGATTATGTTGGGTGTCTTTCACCAAACTTTGGTTATGAGTGACTCAATAGATTTGATATGTTTCATTAGGCAAATTGTAACCTCTAGAACCAATTTCTGTTCTTGTAGCTGAACATTCTCATTAGAGCTATGTTGTTTATATTTTAAGTTATGCCATAAATGTAAAATTGCCACCTTTGATATAAATATAATATAATAGAAATGTGGAAGGTATTAGGAATTTGTTGAGATTAAAAGTGTATAAGTGTAGCAAGCAATCCAATTGAGATATTATAATCTGTTGTTGCAATCTTTAATTGCTACATGATATGAATAAAGATAACATTATGAGTTAATCATGTTTTATGTTAAGAGGAATATTAAAGATCAAGGCTGAGAGAGGAGGGCGCCCTCAGGAAGAATTGAAGTAGAGATCATACTCATTGGTATAAATAAGTAATTTATTTTGTTTATTTAATTATGTATTATGATTTTACATGTGTTAATGTGAGCAATTAAATTTAATTGTGTGATTCAGAATAAGTTTTAGGGAAGCTTCCAATCTAATTATTTTATTCAATTAATTCATTTCATGCAAGTCTAATTCCTTTTCAAGTATTTCTATTTTATGCAATTTCTTTTCATAAGTCCTAGAATGCAACCGATAAGAGTCAAATTAGAAGGTTCAATGTGCACATATAGTGAAGTTATCCTATCAAGCTAACACCCCTAGGTTGACAATTAATGAAACAATGGTTTTAGGTTACCAATAATTTCCCCAATCTATGTGGCTCGGGTTACATGTAATAAATCAATTAACTGGTAGGTAAAAAGACTGTTCATCAATGTGCTTGAAAATAAAGTTACTTGAAGAGGAATAAAATGCCATGGATGTGTCAAATATTTTTATTATCATGATATTCTCTAGATACATTTGGAATTTATTTGGTTGAGAGTGATGATTTAATTTAAATTATTACACAAAAAGATACATAGCCTTACATGTGTGAATGCTTACTAAAATCTCAACTTGGTTACATTTCTATTAGGAATACTAGCATAAACATATGCCTAAAATGTATGTGTTGATCTAATGATAATAAAATCCAAGAGGTACCTCACTATCAACTGAATATAAATCTTGATAGGGCTTGGAGAATGTAATGCCTTATTATATTATGGTTTGAATGCAATGGTACTTCTTTGCACAAGTTGTTTTCATGCCTCAATGTTAAGAGAATAAGAATTAAGAATACAATTGGTGGACTACTCCTGCATTAAATCTATTTTTTTGAAAATCCCTAACCATCCATCGAATCGAGGCGACCTTTTCATTCCTTCAAAAAATTAATTATGAAATGACACTCAATGATGTCTATGACAGTTGGTACTAGAAACCCTTCTTATAATCTCATGAATATAGAGTTTAGTCCTTGTGAAAATATGATATAGCTTGTATTAAAATTAATTATGAATTATAAGTTTCTAATATTATGTTAAAGGAGTGAATGATAGAGAAGAATCTACCATGAAAATGGGGCCTTCCTCTACCAAATATGCACAAAGCACAACTAAGGTATGCAAAGTAAGTGCTTCATGACATTCTATTTCTTCCCTTCAAATTTTAGATGCTTAGGTGAATTTGAGATGTATTTAAGTGATTTTAATGGAATGTTCACAATATCTGAATCTTACAAAAAATAAAGAGTTTTAGAGGCGCGTGTTGATGGTTATTAAGCCTCTATGACACCGTCTAATAATTAAATTATATAAATTAAAGTTAAGTGATATCCAAACCTTAGGTTGGTGTTGAAAATATACCATGGGGAATGCTATCTTTATAAAACAATCAATTCACTTATGATTTTTTCTCTCTAGAATGTTTGTGAGTTCTTAATAATTATCTACAAATGCTTAGTGTATTTTTTAGTGATTTTTTATACTAAATGAACTACAATGCTTGTATAGTTATAAACAATTGATTTCAATTAGAACCATATTGGTGTGCCAAAATTGACATCAAATGAGTTAAAGTGAAAAAGAAGGAACATGAGAACGGGTGCATCTTAACTTGACAAATACTAAAAGAAGGGCCCTATATTATTAGGGTCATTTTGGATAGACCTATGGGAATCTTAGGTGCTCTAGACACCTAAAATTATCAAATGTGGATCAATGGTCAAACATTAAACTTCATTGTTGATAATGGAAGTAAAAAAAAATCTTGTTTCTCATACATTAGTTTTATAATACAATAATAAAATCCATAAAGGACTATAAAATAAAAACATAATAGAATGTCAGGTGAATGCCATATAGGCATATGTAGAATGCCAATAATACATAGATTTCCATATAAGCACACAAAAATGTACATCATCTAATATGTGAGCTAATCATTAAATAGCCGTCCTCTCTTTGCCTTCCTTGAATAAGACCCTCCTTGAGATGCCTTGCTATTAGATGGATATCCCTCAAATGACTTGGATTACTCCAAGGTTCGACTGTGGGTCCTACACTCATAGCTCACTTGTAGCTGAACCTGTTTAAATACAAGTATTACTAGAAAATTAACATAAAATAAATGAAACCAAGTTAAAAAATTAATTTTAAAATATAATTAAAAAACATTTAAACATGCACTTATTGCAATCTCATGGTCCCACTCAATCTAATTTTGATGCTTATTTTGGTCAATGGTAGGTTGAACTACACAAAGAGACGTCTGAAATGAGGAAGAAACATGAGAAGTTTCCCTACTAATCATCTGATTAGGAATATTGGATGTCATGTGACAACCCTTCATACACAAGACATTCACATAAGTTATATTTGTCGGGCAAGTATGTAGTAATTTTAAAAAAAAATCTATTTTATAATTCAAAATTACAAGTTAATGTGTACCTCTATGAAGGCCCATGTGGATGACATTGATGTAATAATGCCTATGTCTATATCCACTTGCATTGATGGAGGAGTGTCTACTCGAGACATCAACTGAACAAACAATGTTACTTTTCTATAAATTATCAAAGATACATGGATTTTTTTCTCCTTTATTAAACCAAGAATGTAAGATTAATTCAAAATTTTACCTCTATATAAATAAAAGGTATCATGTTAACACAAGATGATGTAGTAGTGTATGGGCCAGAAACTATCTCCACTCATAGTGATGGAGGAGTGTCTACTTGAGACATTAACTAAACAAACAAGGTCTCTCTTAGTTTTCTATAAAATATCAAAGATATATGGAATTTTTTTCTCCTTTATTAAACCAAGAGTGTAATATTAACTCAAAATTTTACCTTTGTATATGTAAAATGTGTCATGCTAACACATACAAATGTAGTAGTGGATGGGCCAGTAGTTGGCTTTGTATATGTAAGTAATGGCTGCATAAGATCAAATCCTGAAAATGTGGACTGTGATGATGAAGGAACCGTCTCCTCCTAAAACATAAAAAATTACATATATATTATTAATTTTTTATTTAAATTAATTATTAGATTTTAAATTTGTATGTATATCTTAAATTTGACATAAGATTTATATAAAAGATACCTATGTCCATGTAGTGGCTAATGACTATACACCAAATGTGCATACCAAAAAAATGCTTAACTCAAGACTATATCATCCAACCCCTCTGAACCATTATCACCATCATCATCATCATAAGATATATTACATATAGCTCCAGAAGATCTATAAGGATGGGATCAGGTACACACACTAGGTGGTGTATCTCCAACATCAGTTGCTGAAAGCCTACTCGTATGTTGAACGAGTGTATCAATAAGTGCACTAAGTGTATGCAAAGTGTTGATGTTGATGACCTCCTTCACCATAGAGGGGATCTCAGAATGAAGTGGTTTTTGGGTATGGATCCTTGCAAGTTTATTAGGTGTACAATGTGCACCTAGTCAATCCTGCACAAAGTCTTTCCCTCAGCCCTGAAACTCACCATAATTGAAATAATTTGGAATCTCATTGAGGTTAAAATCACAATAGAGTTTTATAAAAAAATATAATGGGACTTCATGGTTTTTACATGGTGGATAATCAAACCCCATCCACCATCGCTCCCAAAATTTGGCTTTGATCAAATTATGTTGGCACATATAGATTGGGAAAGATTTAGCAGTTACTAGAAATGATGCATTTGTGGCTGAGTTAATGAATAATGTAAAAAGAGCCACTTTTGATATTTATTTGTTTTTGACTTCATGTGTTGACAATTTTTCAGCATAATGAGCCCTAAGACTAATTTGATATGATTCTCATCTTTCAATTTGACTTGTTATCAAGTCAACTTGACCCAATATTGACTCTAGATTATTGGCTAGATAGGTGCGATGGGTGTTGGTGGATGTGGGATCCCTCATTATCCTAATTACTTTCTTAATTTAAATTATTTTTTCACAATATGTGAAGATAGATCCTCCTAGCTGCCTAGGGGATCTTGTGGAATTGTAGGAGGGTTAGCCAGAGGATTAGGAGTGTTAGGTGGAGGGTTAGCTAGAGTATTAGGAGGGTTAGCCATAGGATTATTAGGGTTAGGTGGAGGGTTATGAGGAGGGTTATGGTCTCTTTTAGTGGATTAATCTATTTCAAACAAATAATTGAAAAATTAAATAATATAAAAAATTAAATTTTTTTGATAAAATACAAGGTTAATAGGTGTATTTTTTGATCATTTACCCCATCTATGTGGTGGGATTATGAAGTTCAGGATGTGTTGAGATTTCCAATGGACTTATGGAAAGTTTTGAGGTCTTTGGAGGAGAAATGTAATCACAAAATGTTACTTAGGATTTGGAAAAATGTGAAATGACAACATTCACTTGTGGGTTTTTAAAAATACAATGGTAATGCAGACATCCAATTCCAAGCACCATTTGTGTTAAAATTGTCAGTCTTACTCGAATTGCACTCAAATACATAATTTAGGCCAAAATCACATAAAATCACTAAATGGTTCGAGATTTTTGTATACAAGTGCCAATTTAGGATAATATATCCCTAAATGGGGCAATGCATTTTAAGTGATTCCAAAATTTTATCAAATAATTTCAAGTCAAAATGATGATTTTGCATTTTGGTGTTGTGGATCACTCTTTTCTTCTAATTAGTAAGCACATGTCATGCACATGTGTTATTTTGTGTCGACAACATCCAAAATGGGACAATGGTTGTACACAACTAACATCACCTTATAATTCCTCTCTAGTCAAATTATGACTCAATAATATGACATTATGACCAATTTGATTAATTGTGCACCAATTTCTAAAGAATTGCACTAACTTTGATTAATCTTACTTAGGTAAATTAAACCAAATTATGAGCTTAAGTAAGAATTTCATGGAAGTTATTGAATATTTATTTATTGGAAATTGGTTCCTATTATATGCATCATCAAATGATGTGATCAATGGGGTGGCATTCATAAGCCATAAATGCAATAAATATCATAATTATGGCTTCACATGCCTCTTCATCACAAATATTTATGGATTAATTATGAAATATTAAATTAATTCATGGCCACACATATTCATATTGAGATTGATGGTCATGGTTGATCCTGATCAAATCCAAAATCTTATAAATAGAAGGCCCAAGACCACTTTCATTAAGCTTAATTTGTGTAAACTTATAATGCAAGATTCTCTCCACAAGATTTCTTTGTGTTGATTATTATGATTTATTTGCAATAGGATAACTTCATTTGACAAGCATAGAATTGATTTTAATATCATGAGCCTATATTATACTTGGTGATCTTGAGATGATGGAAGAACAAATCATCCATTGTTGACAAAGATAAGAACACCAAATCAAGGGGGAAAACACATTTTTTAGCCGCTTATGGATGATGGGATGCTCTTGGAAAGGTAATGTATGTTTTCTTTCTTTCATTGAGTTCTTAATTGTCATTTGTAAACTCTATTAAATGGGTTGGCCTAGATTGTTATTTCTTTATGCATTTATTGTATTTTTCATGACTAATTCTTGATCTAGCCATCTTTGTAATCCATCTCTATATCTTGGCATGCTTGATGGGACAAAAACATCCATTCAAGCAAGGAAGACATTTTGGAAATCTTAGATTTTCATTAAAGTCATTAAAAAGTCCTTCAACATCAATTTTTAGCTTGTTTTTCTCATGCTTTTAACATTTTTTGTTGATACACAGGTCACACAGTGATCAACAACAGTTTTAGGTGACCAACATCGATCAAGGCTAATCGACATCAGTTAGGTTGTAGGGGAAAATACATCTAAATGTTTTCATTTTGGAGCTTTTCTCAAGTCTATAGTTGTCAAATTGAGTTTTCAAGTTTGTGGTTTGAACATTTATCCTGATATAGAAGTTTTATTTTGGAGATTTTATCCTAACATTGTGCTAATAGGTTTGTTTGTCAAATTTTTTTTATGCCTAATGGTTCATAGGTGACCATTAGTGATTGTTTACAAATGATCAAGGTTAAGTTTACGATCGATATCGGTCTTTTCCATAACTAACATTGATCAACAATGATCGATGTCTATCTCTATGTTTTTAAAATAGAGAACCTGAGAGCAAGAAATCCAAACTTGCTTGTTTCATCATTGATTATGATTCAAATCTAAACAAGAATCTCTCACTTTTATTGCAGGACCTATGAGGAAAAGTGGTTAATTTGAGAATAATTGAGTTTTTACCTTCCCTTTGGTGTTTAAAATGAACCTAGATGAACATGTTTAAATCTTGAACCTTCCCTTTAGTGTTTAAAAAGAATGTAGATGGTTTATTTGATGGTTTTATGAATATTTTTCATTTTTTTTGTAAACTAAGGCTAAGGTGCCAAGAACTTCACTTAATATTTCAATTTGGTGTTATAAAACTCAACGTTCTCTTAAATTTCTAATTGCTTAAATTATTATTTTATGCAAATCATCTATCACCTGATTGTTAAATTGTCTGAGCAAAACAAGAAGTGCTCGTATGCTCTCCCCCCATCCCCTTTAGGGAACTTGGGTGACTAAAAGTGCCGTTTAATTGTGATTGTGCCTTTATCCAAGGCATAAAAAGGAAGTTGTGTTGGCTCTCCCCAAAACTCGTATGATTTGGGTGACCTAAAAACAACCCTAAAGCCTTTTCACTTGGATCATTTTATTTTATGCATTTGTCTTATGGAGGGGATTTCAAAGCCTCTTCATGAGTTCTTTAGGGTCATCTCCCAGCATTAAATTAAAACACTCTCCATGAAGAGGTATATAAATTGGGATCACCCCATTGGGATGTTTGATTGAATGGTTAAGCAAACTCCATTAGTGGCAAGCCAACTTAGAATGTATGATAAATTAGGACATCAAACTACACTAAGAAATTGATGGATGTAGTGGTTGTAAAAAAGACAAGATACAAAAAGACAAGACCTTTTCACAACAAGCCAATTGATGTAGATCCAATCGATGTGTTTCATCCCTTGTATTAGCCACACTTGGAACCATCTAGATGGTCGTAAATTGTAAGTTTTAGATAACCCCAATTGCATTGGAGTATTGTTAATGTAGGGTATGCCCAAAGGTCCATGTCACTATATTGTCTCTTGGGAGAAGGTGGTGTAAAATACTCTACTAATTAATGCACTTTTATTTTGGATAAACACTTAAAATTCCTCCCAAGTGCATGTATAAAGATGGATTTCAATAATACAAAATAACATTGTCAGTTTAGGGCTTAGGATGATTAATTAATTGTATTTATTTTTACTTGGTCTTGATTTGAGTCAAAAATTTATTGTAAACAAACATCATAACCAAACACATTGTCCACCTTTTCTTGAACAAGGAGGTGTTATGTTGGTCAAATCCAAATCATCTTTTCCTTGTTCAAAATTATCATCTTAAATATTGTGTTTATCTTGTCTAATTAGCATATTTATGCTGCCCATTTGAGTCTAAATCACTTTATAAAATCTTTAATTCCTTCATTAAAAGTTCAAATTTTGAATTGCACCTTTCTAAGTTCTAAGTTAACGTGTTAACTTGGTTTTACCATTTTATACTTGACTTGAGTAACTTAGGTTCAATTCCCCATTTGGATTGAAGGTTTTTTATAGATTCATCATCATTTGATCATTGGTGAACTTAGGTTATATTGCGTATTGCTCACACTCTAAGTTCTATAATACATTATACTACCTTCTTATTACCATGTGACACCATTGTGTTGTTTGTTTGGTTTTAATTTTATACTTAGGAATTCTTGCATGTTTTCACATCTTGAGTTTCTTGGTTTGCATTGTCACCTTCCTAATCCTAAGGGATTTATTCTAGTTTCCTAGTAGCAACTCATCAAAATTGAACTAGATTTTATGGTATTGATGTATCTTAAAAATCTATGTTTTAGTGTACTAGTTTACACCCTAGGTTTTTCAATTATCATACCCTATTCTAAATTATATGATTTTGATCCTACCCAAGATTGAGTAATTTAGTGAACACATTATTCTAATTATGTGTGGTAATACACCACCCTCCTTTTTATTATAGTCTCTTTGGTACCTTGTCACTTGTTTAAAAAAGATCAAAACACATAACTTGTTTAAACATTTGTAAAACATTTTCCAAATATTTCCAAACATAGAAAACACATCTTTTAGATATGACTCAAAGGTACACTTGTAGTGGGGTCTCTTACAGCCCTAGCTATGAGGAGGAGCACTTTTATGATGGACAGGAAAATTTTGTGGTATTTGAGGATATTCCCTTAGCTGTAAGATCTGAGGAAGATTATTTTGAATATCAACCCCAGGAGGACATAGATGAAGCCCTCTTAAGGTTGATAGAATCTGGTGCTAGATTATCCTCAAATTTTCTTATGAAGCAAATACACACCTTAGTTAGATAAGGAGATAAAAAACAAGAATAATCCCTCACACACATTGCAAAAACAAACATACCTTCTTCTAGTAAAGGTAAGGAAATACTTACAGAGTCAAAACCAAATGATCAAGATCTTGTCAACAAGATTAAGAAAATAAGTCAGTGATATGCATACCAACTTATCACGGACTTGATAGACTCTTTAGTTTCTATGTCAATCCACAACGATGCTTCCAAGGAATAAAGGGATGTGGTTGAACCAACATAACTCTAGTTAAAAACATAATAATGATGGATAAATATGTCTCAATCGAACAGTCTAAATCCCAAGTGGTTCTGCAACATGCTTTTATAGACACAGAACATACATTTTTTAATCATCAAGAACCTCTTGTTCCTTCACAAAACTAAAGACCAAAACATTCAGTATGCATTAATTAAATTGTATAAAATAATTTTGCTAGTTTGTCTCAACCAACATGTACATTAGTGAATAGAACACAAACTCCCCAAAATCAATAGAACACTAGTTATTTAAGACAACCAACTTTAGGGTATGTTAATCAACCCATAAACCAATGGCTTACTTACTCAACTCTAAGAGCAAATCAAAATAAAGTCATGGATTGCAAGGTGTATATCCCTCATAAATCTATGCAACATGGGCACATACCACCCCAATGATAACAATAGGGGAACATACCACCCTAACAACAACAACAGGGACACATACCACCCAAACATCATTATGTTCCACCCATGAATACACCAAACATGCAAGAGTGAAACTCCATGAAAGAAATTGTGTAATGATTGGAGACAAATAAAAAATTTAAGAAGTATAAATTCAAAGAGATACATCCATATCCATTTGATTTGAGCAATATCCAAGTACCCTTCCATCTCATTTTGAGGCACCCAAATTTGACAAATACAAAGGAAAGGGTGACCCTCATGAACACATTTAGGCATTTTTAATCTTACTCCAAGAGGTTTCTTATAATAGCATTTATTTGCTTCATTTTTTCCCATGAAATTTAACAGGGCAAGCATTAGATTGGCTACTAAAGTTACCCAAGGGATCGGTTGTGGATTGAAATGACTTATCTAAAAAGTTTGTCAATCATTTTTCATACAACATTGAACATGAATTGACCATTGTTGACTTGTGCAAAGCCAAACAATGTGATGGAGAAAGATTCATGACATATCTATAGAGGTGGAGAACATTAACAACTCACTTTCAACATAATTTTCTAGACAAATAGTTAGTAAATATTTTTACACATAACTTACACCTTGAGGTTTCACATAATCTATGGCTTGATTGTGCAAACTCATTTAAAGAAATCATAGACAAAGTGGTTCAGATTAAGAAGGCACTTATTGCCAAAGGCCTTATCAAGATTTTCATGTAGGGTCAAACATCAAATCAGACCCAATCACTGGTTCAAATGATTGTGTAAGATAAACCTAAGGGTTTTAGTAAGAATAAAAACATGGTAGGGAATGGAGTGATTATAACAAGACACGTGCAAACAGTGCATGCTCTACCAGCTGCAAGCGTATAACAAGCTCCCCCTAATTCACCAATAAATTTGTAGAGAGATCCTCCACAAAGGACATTCCATAATCAATTTAGAGTCTTTAGAAAATTGGGAGAACCAATTGAACCAGTGTTTCAGAAGTTCATAGTAGCTAACCTAGTTGTATGGCTATTACCAAGGCCATTTCTTCAAGATCAACCAAATCCAGATTGGTATAAGGAGAATGAATGGTGTAATCACCATCATGTTGTTGGTCATGGTGCTTATTGGTACATCAAAATTTGGACCTTATTGAAGATCTAATTGAGAGTGGCAAAGTTGAAATTAAACTAGCCCCATAGGACAATAATCAGGATATGAGAATCTAAAAAGATCCCTTTCCTCAACATAATCAACAACCACCAAAGAACAACCAAAACTAAGGATAAAATTAGAGGTAGAATCAAAACCAGAATCAAGGTCAAAATGATAATGAGCATGATCATAATTAGGATCATAATACCCATGATAAAAACTTTGGTTACAACAACATGCCTTATGACTATAATAACATTGTGGGATGCATTTTTGCAACCCAAATTACCAATGTTACTGTCAAATCCCATGAACCATCTCATTTTACTCATAGTATGGGACCCATTATTATAGGGTTAACACCCTCTCCCTTTAGTAACACCACATTGACTTCACACAATTCCATTCTGATTCCATTTACATGGGTTACTATTTTCGGACAATATCCTTCCTCTAATTACAATGGCTCCTCATCAACTTAAAATTACAACAATGTAACTAGACACCCGCAAGTCACCCTCAAAGGCCCTTTTCCTTCATCTTCTATTATAATGGATCCTTGCCACCTTTAGCTTGCATAGTCATAACTAGATGCTCATGTGTTACTCTCCAAGGCCCTTTGCTTTCTTCTTCCACAAAACCCAATGTTAACATTGTGCCATTAGATTCAATGATGAACACTATGCTAGCCATAGCTAAGCCATCTCATCCTAATGTTGAAAATACTTATAGTTTATCAGACAAACTAAGAAAAACCCTTGCACAAATTTCCATTTTAGATCTCTTGCATACGTTTGAAGCCCATATAGCTATCCTAAATAATATTTTGCAACAATCCACTATTCCCAATGATATTAATCCTAAATAGTTCCAAAACCTAGTGGGACATTTGTCCTCATTTCATCAAGTAACATTTGATCAAAAAGACATGGCCACACTTGGTTTGAGCTAAAATAACCCACTGTATATTGAGGTAGTCATAGAAAACCATAAGATCAAGCAGGTTATTATAAATAATGGTTCAAGGTTGAGCATAGTGTCCCTCAAACTGGTACATAGATTGGGCTACACTGTGAAGGACATTCATCCAAAGATAATCACCATAAAGGCTTATGAGAATGCTAAGAGAGAGTCTTCTAATACTATTTAGTTGCTAATCATTATTGGGTCTATTTACCATCTCATTTTATTACATATTATGGCATTGAGCTGCCTTATAACATGCTTCTTGGTCATCCTTATATCCATGAAGTAAAATCTATTCCATCCACCTTGCATCAGTGCCTTTAATTTCCCCATGATGGGATCGAGGTTACTATTCCCATCGATCAATAACCTTATCAATATTGTAAACATCTTGAGGCTGAGTTCTACAATTATAACTATTGTCCAAGTTTTGAATTCATTTCAAAGAAGAACAAGGCTATATTTTCACATCTACCTCCATCCAATTATATCAACCCAAGTGACCTTGCTTTCACTTTAGCCGATCTATTTCCTATAGTTCTTGCTAAATAGGTTATGATAGAAGACATGGGCATTTCCACGTACCATCTTAAGGATGCCTTCTATGTTTCTAAGTTATCAAAATTTCCTAAAACATATGGTAAACCCAAACCTTCTAAGAGACCTAACATATTTAACTTGGTTTTGAAATTGAAGAAGAAATAGTGGAAACCAGATATGGTATTTGTACCTACTATTTCACCAAAATAGGATCAAGAGGATTTTATAGGAGACTAGTTATATTTTGAAAACTTTGTTAATTACTTTTAGAATCTAAAATATCCTATCCCTAATTGGATCATGGACTATTTTGATTATACAGGAAGTAGCCTTGGCCCACATGCCCTAGGAATCTTGGAACCTTTATCAGTTGGAGTACCTAATTTGAATCATGGTTTTGGATTTATACCGCTTGGGGGTGACCTCATGAATTTTAATAGTGATTCTTTTGAATCGACTAGTGAAAATACTCTCAATAGTGACACAACATCCCATTATAGCCTTTTTGATGAGCTTGCTGACTTATATTTATTTGATCAAAACACCTTTATGACCATAACACCCCATTATCCCATTGGAGCTTCCCTTACTAAAGCAAAACCCCATATTTATCTTGGATCTTCCCTTAATGAAGTATAATCTCATTATTCCCTATGCTTTTGCCATCCTAAAATTGCTTATTAGGACTAGAAAAATTTGATGATATGCCTAGATGAATTTTAAAATGAAGAATCAATTATAGAGTATATGGGCCTTAGAGATGGATTACCCATTGGCAATCACAAACAAGGATTTAATTTTTCATCAAATCTTTCTACCCACTTTAGAGAGTAGACAAAATTTTTTGGTCACAATAAAGATAAGACATCGAGATCTTTGGGTGAAAACCTTTTTGAGGTGCTCATTGATCAGGGAAAAAGTAAAGAAAAAGACAAGCCCTTGAGTGAAAACCTATTCTAGGTGCTCTTAGACAGGAAAGTTTTCTCATCCCTTAAGGACATAAAAGGTCCATCAAATTCTATCTTTATAGCCAGTACAAGCATCTCTTCAGAACAACAACAAATTTTTAAGCATCTCACTCTTGAGTTTCCAGAGGTATTTACTACTTGGCCATTACCTGATATGGTGTATTCTGATTCATCACATTATGTAGAGCTTTGGGAGGACTAACAAGAATTTTTAGTAGAATAAAATGATCACAATCATACCTTGCCTACAATTCTAGAGGATTGATCTACACTTCTTATGGAAAACACAACAAAAGTGAACCTAGGAATATACGATAATCCCAAAATTGTTTATCTTGGAGCTTCCCTTACTGAAGTAGAGCGTGAAAACATTATATCCATTTTGAAGGATTTCATTGACATATTTGCATGGGCATATTCTAATATGCTAGTCTTAGACCTTGATTTATTTGTGCACCACATTATTGTCCATCTCGATGCCAAGCCATTCAAGTAGAAATTGAGGAATATGCATCCACACATCATTCTATTGGTAAAAGAAAAACTAAAAAAGTTACTCGAATTAAGTTTCATTAGACCACTCAACTATTTTTAATGAATATCTAATATAGTGCCAATTAGCAAAAATCCACAGGGTATATGTCTTTGTACTGATTTCAGAAATATCAATAAAGAATGCCCCAAAGATGATTTTCATCTACCCAACATTGACATGATTGCCAACTCAACTATTGGGTACAAGATGCTGTCCTTCATGGATGGATTTTTTGGATACAATCAAATCAAGATAGCCTAACCATATCAATACAAGACTGCATTCACCATTCTATGGGGAATATTCTATTATCAATTCATGCCATTTGGATTGAAGAATGTTGGAGCCACTTATCAACATGCCATGAATGTCATATTTCATGACATGATGCACAATATTGTTGAGGACTATGCTGATGATACACTATCAAAATCAAGAACACGTTTTAGACAACCTAATGTTCTATAAAGAATATTTGAGAGGCTTTATGAATATAAAGTCTACTTGAATCCTAAAAAGTGTGTCTTTGAAGTCATTTTTGGGAAATTTTTAGGGTTTATTTTATCACAAAGAGGGATTGAATTTAACCTTGATAAGGTCAAGGCTATTGTGGAAATGCCTCCACCTTCAAATCTTAAATAATTATGAAGCATATAAATAAAGATCTAATTTATATGCAAGTTTATTTCTCAATTGGCAGATAAGTGCCACCCATTTATGCATATCTTAAAGAAAGGGGTCTCATTTCGATAGGATGAAGATTTTTAGTTAGCCTTCATAAAGCTCAAGATATATTTGGCCAACCCACTAGTTTTGAGACCACCAACACCTATAAAACCATTGCTTCTTTCATATCAACAACTGAGCATGCACTGGGGCACTTTTGGCCCAACATGATGATCAAGGTAAAGAACATGTAGTCTATTATTCAAGCTACACACTAGTGTCTTATGAACATAATTATATGCCTATTAAGAAGCCATGTTTATCTATGGTGTTTTCTACCCAAAAATCATGACATTATATGCTGAATAATAAAACTATTATTATATCTAAGGTGGATCCTCTCAAATTCTTATTATCCAAAGCAACTCTTCAAAGACGCATGGCTAAATGGGTCATGATTCTCAGTGAATTTGATATTGAGTACTAGAATTAGAAAACTATTAAGGGATAGGTTATTGATAATCAACTTACAGAGGCCCCACTCAGCCTCTTAGATTTGACTTTTTAGATGATTCTATCATGATAGTGGAGGAAGTGCAACATGAACCTAAATACTAGAAATTATATTTTGATGGTTCCTTCACTTCTCGTAGATATAGAGATGACATATTGTTTATTACACCACAAAGGGATCTGATTCTCAAAGCATTTCACATCAATTTTGGCCAATTAATAATATGGCCAAGTATGATGAACTTATTAGAGGGATTTGTCTTGAAAATTAGTGGGATATTCAACATTTGAAAGTATATGGTGATTCATAATTGATCATCAACAAGACTACTGATTAGTATCAAACTAGAGATGATAAGCTTGTGCCTTACAAGCTCATTATTGCTAATCTCAAAGTTCATTTTAAATATCTACAATTTGAAGAGGTTTGAAGGGCCAAAAATAGATATGCCACTGTAATGGTAATGATTGGATCCATGATATATATTGATGGCAGTGCTAAAGAGTATTAGTTTTTGATTGAGAATCTTCTACAACCTGCACATGTCTTTCCAAATTTAGAAAGGGTATGTGCCATTGCTACTGCCAATCTCTCACTTAAACTACCTTAGTATCAAGACTATTATAATTAATTCCATGATCACATATTTCCAATTGACTTATGTAATAATAGACATAAAATATTACTTCTTCATTTATCTCGTTATACCCTCCTTGGAAACATCCTTTATCACAAAGGCTATGATGGAATGCTTCTTCATTATTTATCTTTGGGATAATCCAAGCTAGTGCTGAGGGAGGTTCATGAAAGAATGTGTGGGTCCTACACCAATGGTGTAATATTAGTAAATAAGCACCTTAGAATAGTCTATTATTGGCCAAAATGGAGATAAATGGTTGCAATTATGTGAGGAAGTGTGTTCCTTGCCAACAACATAGAAATTTAATACATGCACCTTCCTTACCACTACAATTGATCACAACACCATGGCCATTCTTAACTTGGGGCCTCAATCTCATTAATAAAATAAACCTAACATCTTTAGATGGCCATAAACACATTTTAACTATTATTGAGTACTTTACTAAGTGGATTGAGGCCATTCCTCTCACTTATGTCACCAGGAGACAAATAACAAAATCCATTCATTACCATATCATCTATTGATATGACATCCCAGATTACATTATATCTAATAATGGTGGATATTTTTTAAATAGAGATGTAAAAGACCTTTGTGCTAAATTCAAAATCAAGCACAAGAAATCAACTCCATATAACCCGTAAGACAATGGATAAGCTGAGGCATAAAACAAGACCATTATTGCCATTTTAAAGAAGATTTTCAATGATGTTGGTCATAATTGGTACTTTCAAATCTTCCCTACCCTTTGGGCTTATCAAACCAATCATCGAACCCCTACAAGAACCAATCCATACTCCATTATTTATGGCACATAAGCTATTATCCTGATTGAGATCGAACTGCCATCATTGCAAGTTTCTTTAGAGAATATTGAAGATGATGAAGAATACAGAGTCTCAAGGTTGTAAAAACTATAAATTATTGATGGTAAGTGTTTGGATGCCCTAGAAAACTTACAAGCTAATCAGAATACATTGTGGAGAAGCTTAAACAAGCACATTCTCCCTCAGGTGTTTGAGATTGTTGATTTGGTCTTGAAAGAGAACCAAAAGAACACAAACATTGAATGCAATAATAAAGGTAAGTTCTAAATTTATTGGTTGGGACCATATGTTATCATAGTAAACTATGGATCAGGGGCATATCAACTAGCGACTCCAAATGGTGAAGAACTTTAAAAGCCCATGAACATTGTACACCTTAAGAGGTTCTATGCTTGACAACTTTGAACGATTATCTACAAGACCCCTTACTTGGGGGAAACTTGTGTTGAAGTATTTTATCCTACATTTATACCCTAGACCACATTATTCAAACTACCTTGGACCATTCTTATGAGATCCATATTATTTTCATGACTCTGGATAGTGAAAGCTTTGGATCATTGGCACTCTGAAGACATTTTATACTACCCTGGCACTTCTTCTTTTCGACCATATTCTTTTTGGACCGTCCTCTTTGAGAACCTCATTTTTTTATCTCACCCTAGATCATTCTATTTAGAATCATAGTCATTCTGGACCATTCTCTTTGAGAACCACATTCTTTTTATGTCTTGGGCTATTATAACCTGAACACTTAATCCCTTAACCAATTATGATCTTGATTATGTCTCATAATAACTATGAACACATTCGATGCTAGTTATAAAAAATAGATCAGTAGAGACAATATTTCACAACTTCTTCTATAGACAAGTGAACACAGATACCACAACGTATGGTTGTTGTTTGCTGCATGGTTCTTCAGATTTTATCTTATGTTGCATATTATCATATTATTTTTTTGCTATTTGGTAGATGTTGTTACCTTATCAATATCCTTGCTCTCATTGATTTTTGAGCATGGGTCGTTACAGTTGACTTAGTTGTTATTGGAAATTCTACTCTTGGATGCACATATCCTTGATTAGTTGATTCCCCTTGTAAATATTTTATCCCAAAAATACCAAAAACAATAGAAAATGATCCAAACAATTAAAAAAAAATTATCTTACACTTTTTATATATTCTCATCCCACACCATCCCACACTCTTATCATTTTTTAAGTAATCATCTCACATACTTGCCATTTTGCAAGACCATTCTCATTTGTCCCACTAGCTTGTCATGTTGGCAAGACCATTCCCATCTTCCTATTCATTCTAAAACATTAATCAAATTTTTTGGTCATCACCTTTTTCTTCTATCCCACTTCTTGGAAAACTACATTTAGCCTAAATTTCATGTTGGACCGTGCATTTATGGAACTATGTGGGCAACGTCTACTTGTCTTGAAAATCTTGTGTTAGCTTGGCCACCCCCTTTCTTTTCTTCTCTTCCTCCATTTCTTTTGCATTATTTCCCTATCGTTTGGGGGTAACTTTGTGTCCTTATTCTTGTTACATTGTTGTAGAAAGTAACTCCTTTATTACACATGCTTGAACAATTATTTTAAAACTACACTAACTTGGTTTTTGTTTGTGTGTGTTTATTTGGTTTTTATGGTGTTTTGTTGTGCTTTCTTGTCTCTTCATTTTATTTCCTTTCTCTTGTTTCTTCTTGATTCTTCTTGGTCTTTTGTTTTCTTATTTGGTCTTGTTCTATTCTTTTTCTTTTCCAAGTACATTTTGATGGTACACATGGATCTTAATTATTCATATCTTGATATCATGTTATTAAGATGTTCTTGCTTTGTTTTTATACATTCTTATTCTTACTCAAGTCTTGATTATTCATATATTAATTTTAAGGTGGGTTCATTTATGTATTTTTTCTCTTTGACTTTGATTTTTGTTTAAATGTAAATTGTTGTAACTTTGGTCCTAGTCATTTTTACCATTATCCTTAGTTATAGGTATTCACATTTAAATTGGCTCAGCGTAATTGATATGAAATGTCATTATAATTTACTCATACTTATGATGAATAATTTATTTTTCTATAGCAAGCACTTTATGCTTTGGATTCAAGTCTCAATGTCAATGCAGCTTTGATGAATAGATCTCAAGATCACCAATTATAAACTAGGCTCAATAGGTTTAGCACCCGACTCTATGCAAGATGTGCATATCTTGGCATACATCATGAGTCTAATTAAACTTTGGTTAGTTTTCTTAAAATCCTCATTCCATTCTCTCCTACTTTTGGGTGAACTACATTGGTTTAAGGTCTATTTGGACTATGTAGGCATCACTTAGATACATGACGTATCTTAGGTCAACTCAACCACCTTTATTCATCTTTTCATCTCTTTTATCACTTTTTGCATCCTTGTATGTATGGTTCTTTCTAGATTATTCAACCATTATACCACCACCTCTATGTTTACACCCATTAATATTTAATCTATGCATTAGGTTATATCTTTGAACTATTGATTTCCAATTTTCCCATACTGGGGCACAACATTTGAATAGGTTCATAAATCTAAATCATCCCTATATGGGTAAGCCATTCTTTATCAATGATCAAAATTAGCCCTACCAGGGAAAAATTGTTTATTACATGATCATATTCGCTCTAATGGAACACATTATTATTTATTCTATCCTTGGAGACATGTTTATCCTTTTCTTTTAATTCCAAATTCTATGAATTTTTTCCCTTGTTATGGCAATATTTTAGTGTGCAACTTATCTCAGGATTGATAAGCTCCAAAGCACACAACTTGCACCCTAGTTTTGGGTGTGTTTAAAGTGTGTCACTTCTATTTTTTGATTATATCCTTCCATTCCCCCCATAATTGGGGCCCATTATACTCTAATTATATTTTGATCATTAATGGAACCAACATGTGCAAGCATTAGATCATCTGTATTTAATCTATTCCACAGGTTAATCTCACTTTCTCTCTCTTTTCGAGAGTCCATCCTTCTCTTTCATCCTAGTATGTTCTCTCAAGGGGGCATCATGGGCCATTTCCAACTTCTTCTTGACAAATATTTTCTTTGAAAAGATGTTACTTCCCCTGAATGTCTCACTATACCTTATCAAATAGGGGGAAAATGTAGACATCCAATTCCTAACACCATTTGTGTTGAAATTGTCAATCTTACTTGAATTGCACTCAAATGTATAATTTAGGCTAAAATCACTTAAATGTGATAAATGGTTTGATATTGTCTTATATAAGTGCTGATTTAGGCTAATGTATCCCTAAATAGGGAAATTTATTTTATGTGATTCCTAACTTTTGTCAAATCATTTCGAGTCAAAATGATGATTTTGTATTTTGGTACTCTAGATCACTCTTTTATTCTAATTCATAAGCACATGTCATGTGTTTGTGTTTTATTATGTTGACAAAATCCTAAATGGGATAACGGTCCCTACACAACTAACATCACCTTCTAATTCCTCTCTAATCAAATTATGACCCAGTAATATGACATTCTGACTAGTTTGATTAATTGTGCACCAATTTCCAAATAATTACACTAAATTTGATTAATATTAGGTTAATAAAACTAAATTATGAGCTTAAGTAAGAATTCCATGAAAGTTATTGAATATTTATTTATTATAAATTTATTATTATTATCTACATCATCAAATGACATGATCAATGGGGTGGCATCCGTAAGCCATAAATGCAAATATCAGAGTTATGGCTTCCCATGCCTCTTTAATGTATCTTCCTCCCAAATATTTATGTGGATATTTATGGATCAATTATGAAATATTGGATTAATTCGTGGCCACACATATTCATCTTGAGATTGGTGGTCATGGTTGACCCTGATCAAATCTAAAATCTTATAAATAGAAGCACTAAGACCACTTTCATTAAGCTTAATTTTTGTAAACTTATAATGCATGATTATCTCCACAAGATTTCTTTATGTTGATTATTATGCTATATTTACAATAGGATATCTATATTTGATAGGCATAGCATTGATTTTCATATCTTGAGCCTAGATTATATTTGGTGATCTTCAGATGATGGAGGATCAAATAATCTATTGTTGATAAAGACAAGAACACCAAATCAAGGGGAAAAACACATTTTTGAGCTGCTTATGGATGATAGGATGCTCTTGGGAAGGTAATGTATGTTTAATTTCTTTCATTGAGTTCTTAATTATCATTTTCGAAACCCATTGAATAGGTTACCCTAGATTGTTAGTTATTTATGCATTTCTTATGTTTTTCATGACTAATGCTTGATCTAACCATCTTTGTAATCCATCTCTATAGGTAACACGTACACATTATAATAATGTGTATATGTTTCCCCATAATGCATACATGTTATGAATCAACATTTATCGAGCCATAATGTGAATAATGCATATGAATTATAAGGTATGTCCATGGAATTATCCCCCAACTCGGTGTACATACCCCTACATTAGGAAGAAAATGGATGTATGTAAAATATGATGGTCCCAATTGCAAGTGATAGAGTTTCCCAGAGTATATTCAATGAGTTTTTGTAGCTACAAAAAAAACACATAGGTGTAATGGAAATAATTGTGAGATATGACAAGGGAGAGGCCTTGAGGTTGAGATCTAGGAATATGAAACACACTAGGACACAAACTCTTGTGTCCATACTATCTATTTACATACATAATATAAAGGGAAGGTGAAGGTATCATCCTCATTTTATACTTGATTTGTATGGCCCATATGCTCCTCTCATGATTTTTTATCCTGTGGATGATAATAAATTTTATCTTTTGATTATAGATATGTGTTTGCATGCATCTGTGTGGACAATATGTGAAATATGTGTATTTTAATACAATACAAATGTTGTATAAAATATTTTTTCAATCACATGATAAAAACATAAATGAAATAAACCTTAACATAATAAGCACACTAATTCATTAATGTCAAATATATAATAAATATTTGTAATAATAAATACAAAAGATAATGAAATTTGTAATAAATTATAAATGCAAAAAATAAATCATTGTGATAAAAGTAATAATGATTAAAACATCAAGGGGGATCCTTGCTCACCCTATCCCATCAGAATGCATTGAATTACTGGATTTATAAAAAAATGTGCATTCATCATTTAAAGTAATTATGTATTTTTAGGAAAAACAAAGCAAACAAAAGAAAGAAGAAAAATAAGAAAGATAACATTATAAAAGGCAACTTGAATAAGGCAATGTGATAGGATAAGAGGCATGGATACCCAAAAAAGTGAATAATGATACATAAAAGTCAACATAACAAATTTGGAGAAAAGATAAAAAATGCAAAGTCGAGCAATTTGAATGATCAAAACATTGTAGACATGACAAGCTTAATGAAAAAGGAGATTTTTTCAAGAAAGAAGGAATGCCAAGCATGAAATGAAAGAAAAAATGAAATGATCTGGAAGATAAAACATAAGACAAATACAAACTAAAGTTGAAAAACATGGAATATATGAGAATGTAAGACCCCACATGGGTTAAATAGAGAAATCATGAGTTAAATAATAACATACAAATATATGAAGAAATAAATAAGAAAAAAAACAAGATGAAAAAATAGAGAATATTCATCTACAAGCATAACTAATTGAGAATAAAATCTTACCAATAATAGAGTCATAATGACCATTAGAAGACATAGAAGGAAAATCAATTGAAGAGAGATTTGAAAATACACAGTGATGAGGTAACCAATTATTGAGCCATGTTAATTCATCATCTAAAATGTCTTATTAAACAATATTATCCATCGATTGAATCTCCTTATTGATCTTATCTTAAATAGCTATATCAATTAGATTCTCTTATGGTTGTCTTATGATTGTGGCTTGTTTTATAGGTATTTAATTTGGGATAGACTATGTACTTTCACTTTATGCTCTCTCACCTTAGGTATGAATCTTATATATTCCTTTAGTATCTCTTTTTGTAAGACTTCTTTATGCTCAATTTATTTTTTATAATTGGTGTCCCTTATAGTTTTATCACTCTATCCTTGTGTCCAAATTTTAAACATTAATACATACTATAGAGAATTACTTTCATTTTATGTATCCATCCAATATTTGGGTACCCAATTAAATAGTCTTTGAAATGTCTTAGGACCCACTTGAATAGTCAAAATAATACAACCAAGAGGCTCTCTACCTATACCATCATATCCTTCTATAAAATATTGGGGCATATGTTGAATCACTCTCACCAAGACAAAGCCTATCAATGAATTCATCAATACATATTGTATACACATAATATTTTCAAAATTTATCAATTACTGATGCTTTCTCTCTTGCAGGAACATATCAAGTCTCAATCTCTTTTAGTGTATGCCTTAAATGGTTCATGAAAAATGGGTGGGCAAACCATTTATGCTTCACTAGATTGTTGTCCCCTATACTACCACTTGTTATTAATCTAACCATCTCCTATACACTTATCTAAGCATTATCCCTTCTCTTGCATAGTCTTCCAAGAATTCACCACCTTAATTAGCCCCTTCCTAAGCCTAAAACCCTTTTTGATGAATTGAATTACACTATTTACCCCATCAACCTTGTGTTTAAACTGATAAAATCACATTATGGGTCTAGGTCAGCTCTGACTGACCTAGATCGAGGTCTAACTTATTTTTACCAAATAATGATACAAAATTGATTAGGCCGACCCTATCAGCTAAAATTTTAAAAAGGTTTAGGGTTAGATTCAACTATATATACACATTCATTTTGGCATATCTTAGAGAGAAAACAAGAGTTAATTATTCATTTGTGCTTATTTACAATCTGCTCTTCCACCATTCTAATTAAGGAGTTATTGCTTAGGGTTTATACTTGGAGAAGAATCTTGTCTTGTGGAAAAGTCTTGGATACTTTGGCCTTTCTTAGTGATCCTTACAAACCAAAACAAACTCTTGCAAAGCACTTTTGGCCAAGGGAGAGATTGAGTCTTGATGATTTCATCTTCAAAGTAAGTATCTCTAACTTCTCTCCTCTATTTTAGTAGATAGAAGTAGCATAAGTAATGAATTTTGAATATATTACTCTCTCCATGCATTAGGGTTTTACCTATACATAACTTAATTAGGATTCTCCTATGCATGTTTAATTTTTATGTTTATTACCCCCACTCTATGCAACAATATTTGGTGAGCACAAGATTAGACTTTACTTTACTTATCATTTAATTTGTGAATATAAAAACATAGGAAATAGTTAGGGTTATTGCATAGTATTACTTGACTAGAGGCTTTGGAACCCTCTCTAGTGATGTTATTATGGTAAGAGATCCCTTGGTTATGTATACCGGATCCTTCTTGATCATAACCCCAAAAATCTAATGTATCAATAAATGAAAGTGTAAGTAGAATTTATTTTCTCTGAACTAGAATTGATTAATAGATCAATTGTATTTCCCTTTGTATACATTCTAGTGAGCCTGATGCGAATCAAAACCTTGTAGGTTTTATTTCATGCTTTCATTTTATCATCATATTATATATTTTTATTCTTACAATACTGTACTAAACCTATAAATATAGTTTGAATAGTCTGTGCACATGTTTAACACATAGTCATTCTAAGATAACTATGTTCTGTCTATGTAGGTCTTCTCCAAATATATATGAATAGATCAATTAGCTTGGCACAATATTATTTTTTAGTTCTATATTTACATACATAGTTGAACTATTTGACTCTATTCACTATTAGCTTCTATCAACATACAGGTCTATAAACATAGTCGAGCCATTCGACTCTATTTACAACTCCTTTTTGTAGCACATAGGTTTTGCAAACTCTATCGAGCCAGTCAACTCTATTAACATAATTTTTAAATCAGCACTTGAGAATCATAACATAAAATATTATAATCTAAACATCTTCAATATCACCAAGGTTCATTCTTACCTTCTCTACCATATCAATTTTTTTTCAGTACTATTTTTCACAAGTTTACAATTTGTAAAATTGTAACCCTATAACCAACTGGGTCGAATCACTTGACATAGTTTTGTAGCCTATTTTATATCTAGAAGACATAGTTAAACCTATTAAACTGTGTTCTTCTAGATCTTTCTTTAGTAAAACATTAATGACGCAATCAACTCTATTTTGCATTGTTTACATATAGTATCACCTAAACCAATTCTATACTCTTCACAATCAAAGAATTAACCTCTTTTTTCTAGTAATTAATTCACCTTTCCTTTCGGTTGATTATATGCTTAGAGTAAAAAACATAGATTAATTAGATGGTTTTTAAATTTTTTTATTTAGTCACATTATTTTTTATCTTTTACACACACTTCTAAATCACTTTACACACAAAAAACATTAAACATTTGTCTTCCCAAGGTCTACCTACTTGGATTTCATCACCAAAGGGGAAGTTGACTTGGTTTTTTGTCTAAGTACAAACACATGTTTGATGGTATATATTAGCAAAGCACCCGACACCCTTATCACTATGAGAATATGAAGTGATGGGGTACACCCCAATACCAAGATAATACCATTGCCAATACAAATCCTTTTTAGTCTAAACTTCCTAAAACCAACCTTAAATTGATTTCTAGTTCCTCATTATAAACAACTTCCTAGTCACATTAAAATTAAACTTCATTATAAATTAATAACACTTAGGAATGACCAATTAGTTAACATTTACTTTCAATTTGTTGATTTCTCTTTGATCATTATATTTTGTATTACAAAACTTGCATTAGATAGTGCTGGTGCAAGGTTTGTGCTTTATGTTCTAATTGGATCAGTTACATTGATCTAATTGCTTGTGTGCTTAATTTCACTTAGTTACATATTATCTTTCAAAACATTTCACTATTTTTAGAACACTATCATCTCTATCGACACAATCTCCTATAAACTATTCAACATATCTACTTACAATATATAGTCAACTTGTCTGATTATGTTTCTCTATATTCCTATTTAGTCCCTTATCTCTAAACTACATAGTTGAGTTATCCAATTATGTCTTCTTATTTTTTGGCTTGTTACCTATTCAATAGTATACCATCGACCCATATGAATATGTATATCTTTACCTATTTTAAATTTATCCTTTAAATCACATAGTCAACCCACTCAATTATGTCCTTTTGTTTTCCTATTCTATGAATTTTCTTCACATACTTTGTCAACCCAGCTAACTTTGTACTTGTTGGTTGACACTATTTTCTATATGGTTGACTTTTTCTCTATTTTTATTCTTGTTGCTTGATCTCAAATTCTTTCTTCAATCATCATGAAATTACCTATCAAAATATTTTTGGACAACCTAAATCCATTTAGATGTTATATGGGATGCTCTTCTCTTCTTAATTTTAATTCCCAAGAGGACCCTCAATTTGGGAGCACCTCTTCTCCTCTCTCATCTTTTGATTGAAACATGATTTGAATCACTCAAACAAATGAGATTGGTGGATCATATCCTTTTGATACTTATCAATATAATTCCCGACTTCAAACATCTCACCATAATGTGAGGGTGATTGACACAAGTTTATCTAATAACCCCACATAGAATATACCACCTAACAATTCTCCCCTAATACTAATTTAGGTAATCCTCCTACAAATGCTAACCCGCCACTTGATATAAATCTAATTCTTTCATAGATAGTGTAACAAATGAACATAATGAAAACATCTGATACCTCCCAAATGATGCAATTACAACATCATTTGATCAACATGGTTAATCAACCTATCATTATTCTCCCTCAAAATAATAAAAAATCTATTCTGACACCTCTTAAAGATGCCATTGGTAATATCATCCCCCAACCTATCATGCACAATAAGATGTTTTAACCCATCTAAAATGAGCCTTTATCCCCTTTCATTATTTCTATTGATATTGGTAATATATCTCCAACTATCAAATATGATGGGACTAAATACCCTACATCTTTTATTAAGGCATTTGACTGCCTTTACAAAGAGTAGATCCAAACTAATACTTTCTTCACAACCAAACTTCTAGTTAAAACCTTCATTGGTGATGTATTAGAATGGTATAACCAACTTACCTAATATTCTATATGACAACTAGAGGATTTAGTCAATCCTCTAGTTAAAGAGTTCCAACACAATGATCTCAAAAATTGCCTTAGTCATTTAATCAATGCTATGTGATCTCCTAACAAATCAGCTCATGATTTTATCAAATGATGGAAATATTTGGCTCACAAGGCAAATCAAAACATGACTAATGACAACTTGTTTGAAATCTTTATAACAATATTAACACCTTCACTCTAATAAAAGGTTCAAACTTTCACTCCCTAAAAATTAAATGAAGCTCTTAACCAAGCTAAGCACAAATACCTTTTAATGAAATAGTTTGAACCTAATACTAAAATCATTACAGTATATTTTCAAAATTCAACCTATGTGATAACATGCAATCCTCCTCAACCCAAACTAGGATTAGCCAAAGCCAATAATCCCTAAACTTATCATACTCTATTAATCATGAAACAAATGAAATAATTTTTAGAACCCTCTAAACCATTCACATACCCCAATAATCACCCTAAATGGTATGATCCTAATCAGTTTTATTGGTTCCATGCAAATTTAAGTCATTCCCATGAAACATGTAGAGGGCTTATAAAATTTTCCATTTCTTTTATGATTGGTGACTCATTCAATCATGATGCCATGATCAAAATCTATCATCAAGATTAAATTAAGGCTTCTCAAAAGAGACAAGCTCCTAAATCTTCTTTTAACAACCCAAAATATTTCTCTATATCTAACCCTCAGAAAGCAAACAAGGATATTTATATGATTAACATTGATTATAATCAATATTACACTAATTCCTAATACATAAATGTAACTAAGGTCAATTATCAATACAAACTAACCCATAAAGATCCCATCACCAAACCTAAGAAACCATCTTTGTAAGAAACACTTCTCAAAGATACTACTACTACTCACTTATCTTTGAAAACCAATGCAAAGCTACCTAATCCCTTTGAAACTCTAATAATTTCTCTTCCTCCTACACCTATTTTACCTTCCAAGACTTGTGCTAGTTCTTCTTCTTCCAAAACCCATTGGAACTCCTATAAGAACTCAACTCTATGATTTGAAAAATTCCTCTCATCAAATTAGTTCACACTTCTCCATATCATCATAAGTTCCTAATGCAACAACTTCAAAAAATTGAAGAGCCATCTGTAAACACAAAATATGTTTAAACTTTATCAATTATTGATGCTTTTTATCTTGTAGGAACCCATAGAGTCTCAATATCTATGAGTTCATACCCTAAGGGGTCATTGAGAAAGGGGTGGATAGACCATTGGTGCTTCATAGTATTGTTGTCCCTTTTTACCACTTATTATCTACACATTTGTCTCCTAAAAACCATTCCCCTAAGCTTTACCTCCTATTTTTCACCCTCTTATAGTATTTTACCACCTTCATTAGACCTTTCCCTAACCGAAACCCCTTTAGATAGTTTACATTACATAGTCAACCACATCAATATTGTATCCTTATTGATAAAACTTATTAGGGTCTAGGTCGGGCCCTGGCCAACCTAGTCCATGACCTTGTTTATTTTTGTCAATTACTATACTAGGTTGATCGAGTCAACCTTGTCAGTCTAAATTTTTAGAAGGGTTTAGGGTTATATCCTCCTATATAAACACATTCATTTCACCATTTATAGAAGAAACGAATAAGAAATAATATATATTACACATCTACTTATCCACCATTATACTTGAGGAGCAAGCTTAGGGTTTCATGCTTATTTGAAGATATAGATTTTGTCTTGTAGAGAAGTATTTTGGATGCATTGATAGGTTGTGTATTCTAGAGCTAATTTATATTTATCATTATTACATACCACAACAACCTCTTGTGAAACACTTTGGCCAAAGGAGAGATTGAGGCTTGGTGGGTTCATCTTCAAAGGTAAATATTTCTAACTTTGTTCCTCCTTTGTAAGAGTAGATAGATATGAATTTTCACTTATCTTTAATGCATTAGGATTCCATATACATTGAAATGAGTATATGTATTCTATGCATGTTTAATTTTAGTGTTTATAACCCCCACTTTATGACACAAGCTTTGGTGAAAACTAGATTAGACTTTGCTTTACTTGTTATTAGTTTAGTGAATATGAAAATATAGGACCTAGTTAGGGTTACTACATAGTTTTACTTGACTGGAGGCTTTGGAACCCTCCTTAGTGATATTATTTGTGGTAAGATATCTCTTGATTAGGTTTAATGGATCCATATTGGCCATGACCCTGATTATCTAATATATCCTCAATCAAAAATGTAAGTAGGATTTATCTTCTTCAAATTAGGATTGATTTGTAGATCCACTACTTTTACCATTGCATACATTCTAGTGAACCTGACATGAATCTAACCCTTGCAGGTTTTATTTCATGCTTTCATTTCTATCATCTTATGATTTTTCTATATTTACAATATCAAACCAGTCAGTATAATTCTAACTTTGTATGCACAAGTTTAACACATAATCGCATCAAAATGACTATTATTTCTATGCAGGTCTTCATTAGATATAGGTTATTAGATCAAACAAGTCAACATATTACTTTGCTTTAGTCCTAGATAAGAATACAAGGTTTAATAGGTTGACTCTGTCATCTTATTCACTCTACTAACATTTAGATCGACAAACTAGGTCAAATAGGTCAACTTAATATCTAAATCAACATCTAAACCCAAAAAAATAGGTCAAAAAAGTTGACTTAGTCTCCTAGTCAACATCTAGATCAACAAACTAGGTCGAACAAGTTGACTTAATCATCTTATCTTTCTTTAGCACATAGAGTTTTTTAGATCTGGGTTAAAGTGGTCAACTGAGTCTACAAAATTTGAAATCAATTTTCAAGGCATTTTAACATAAAATTTAAAATCCTAATCATATTCCAACCCACAAAATTTCCTCTCTTTCTCTTTTAGTCATTTTAGTACTTCATTTTAGTTCTATTTTGTATAAGTTAGTAATCTTTAAAACTACAACCCTACAACAAACTAAGTTGACCTGATTGACTTAGTTCTATAGCCCATCTTTTATCTAAAAGATTGAGTCAACCTATTTGACTCTATTTTTAAAAACTTAATTCCATAGAATAGTATAAATAAAGTCAAATCTATTCTATATTATTTGCATACAATGTCATTTGAACTTACTCTGTATCATTCTTAATTTTGGAATTAACAACTATTTACTTGTAATTAATTCACACTTTTATTTTCAACTGTTTGCATGCTTAGAGTAGCTCACATAGTTTAATAGGTGGTTTTTAAAATTACCATTTATTTACACTATTTTTCTCTTTTTACACACACTATGAAATCACACAATATTGAAAATGCATTTAACATTTGTCTTCCCAAGGCCTATCCACTTGGATTTCATCACCAAGGGGGAAGCCGACTTGATTTTATGGCTAAGTATAAATACGTAGTTAATGGTATATATTGGAAAAGTAGCCAACACATTTATCATTATGAGATTGTGAAGTAAGGGGGTAGGCCCTAATACTAAGCTAGTACCATTACCAACATAGATCCCTTTTAGCCTAAACATCTTGAAACCATCCATAGATTGCTTTCTAGTTCCCTATTTTCAGCCAACTTCCCTATCACACTTAAAATAACACTCTCTAAATAATCTAATAATACTTAAGATGACCACTTAGTTAGCATTTAATTTTTATTTGACTACTTTTTATTTGATCATTATGTGTTATATTGTAAAAACTTACATTGGCAACATTGGTGCAATGTTTTGTGTTGTGTGCCCTAATTAGATTACTCACATTGATATAATTATTTGTGTGTTTGCTTCTATTTTATACTTCAATTATTACAATTTTTTTATATTTTAATACATTATTCTTCTATCTGGTACAGTCTCTTATAACCTGTATTTTCTCCTATTAGTAGTACATAGTCAACCTATATGACTGTGTATCCTTTTCTACCTGCTTTATCTCTCAGACTATAATAAGAGTCGACTTGTTCAACTCTGTATTATTTTATTCCAATCAAGTTATAGTAATAAGTAAACTTGGTCAACCCTGTATCCTTATCAACTCATTTTAATGCCCTATCTGTAGTATATAGTCAACCTATATGATTCTTACCCTTATCTACCTCTTGGATTATAAAACACATTCAACCTAGTCGACTCAATATCCCTTCTACCTCTTTACCTTTGCATCAAATTAATCTTCCTTAATATTTATCCCTCATCATGAATTTATTGTTTGAATACAACATTAATTTGAATTCAAAAAATATGATGAGATTTACTAACCCCAATAGTTTCTCCCATAAGTAGCTTGTGGCTCCAACCCTAGATGAAAGTAATGTGCAGTAGCCACTCCCACTACAAAATATGGGACCCCTCTTCATTCCTCTTTAGTTATCAAACCTCTCTTCTCCTTAGAAGATCAACCTTAATTAGAGTATACTCCAAAAATACTCTTCTTCATCAATGAGTTTCCTCAACATAGAGGGAAATATACTTATATTATGTACCATATTATGATAAGTGGTCAAGCCAAGTATCCCCATTCACCTTCTCCACATTCTCACATATATTTTGGGACACTAACTTATTTTATTCTAAAAATCTTTCTTATATCTTTACCCCTTATCATACCATGACATATTCATCTTTTATTTCCTCCACCTCTATGCTTAGTATATCTGGTTCTACATCTAGTCAGCCTTTCCTAAGACCTGATCTTATAAACTCTTTCACTAGCACATTATTTTCTATCCATGGTAATCATGCCTCTAGTGATGCTTCTTCTCATCCCTTTATTAGTGCATTCTTTTCCACACAATCATATCATGATACTAATACCTCATTTACCAACAATTCCTCTCAAGCCACTAGTAATACCCATAGTGGTACCCAAGCCACCAATACCAATTCCAATACTTCACATAATGCAAATAACACCACTTAAACCTATCAAATTATCTTATAAAACCTTAATCAGATGAATGATTTCCAAGCTAACAATGCCAACCAAATGATATAAATGTAAAATCACCTTATCCATATTCAAAATCACCCTCAATAGGTTCCATGGGGAACACATAACCAAAATGATCCCCCACCTCCTCTTCAGGATTCCCAAGGTAATCTTATCCCTCAACCTTTTCTTTTTAAAAAAACAATCAATAACCTTCAAATTGAACCTCTTACACCTCAAATTGATAACATCGATATAGGAGGTATCACCCCTACCATTAGTTATATTGGGTTAACTGATCTTAATCTCCACTTAAAAACATTTAGAAATCTATACAAAGATTGGGTCAAGTTAAATAATTTTGCTGATACAAAGCTATTAGCAAAAATTCTCACAAGCAATGCTTTAGGTTGGTATAACCACCTCAAATCTCATTCCATTACTAGTTTGGAAGATTTATTCAATGCTATATTCCAAGAATTTCAAACTAGTGATCTCCCTGAAAATACTTTGGCCCATTTTATTAATTGTAAGCAACTTGAGACATAAACCACACAATATTTCATTAGATGGTAAAAGACATTGTCTAACAAGTGTGAACACAATATGTCAGATGATAACCTCTTTCATCTATTTACCAAAGCTATTTATCCCAAATTATAACATTGGGTCTGGACTCTCTCTCCATGAAATTTAGAAGAGGCCATTTACCAAATGAAGTGCCAAGATTTACTCATGCATCAATTTGAACCATCCTAACCTTCTATCAGTACTTGCATGTTAATAAAAAATAATAATCACCATGCTAAAAATGATGGTTTTATCAAATATTATGATACCATTCATACTATTCAATTTATCATTCTTAAGAAGGTTTTGGAACAAGCTTCCCCTCCCAACCACATCACTAATCTTCATTTATCTTCAATAAATAACATAAATGGTCATAAACCTTTATCCTTAGTGGAATTACAAAATCATCTACCAAGGCCTTTTCTATGAGAACTTGATCTCACTCATCCCATGAAATATTGGTACGATCCCAATAAATTTTGTTGGTTTCATTCTAGTTGGGGTCATTCTCATGAGACTTGTAGGCAACTTCATAATTTGGATATGGATTTCCTTCTCGATCCCAATTTTGACCATGATTATATCATTTGTAAATGTCAACAAGCCTATGACATTACCTTCAAAGCCCATGAAACACAAACTAAATATCAAGCTTTGAACTAGGCTAATTCTCATTTGGCCATCTATAGAAATCCTCTTCTGAATCACCAAGACAACAAAGATAAGCCTACCCCTTCTACCAATAATGTTGACAATCTTCTTGACCCAAATATTGAAGATATTGTGGTAAATATGACTAATATACAAAGGTTGTTTTCCTTCATTTATCCTCATCCCATCCACACTCCTCAATTGTCTTGCACTTTTCATGTTATCCAAGATTCTTACCCAACTCACTTAATAGATTTGGGGCAAGAAGAACTTAAATCTTTTAATGAACCAATTCCAACACCTCCCTTAAATAACACTTCTCATAAAATTTATACCATTCTTATAACTTATTTACCCATCACCAATGATACTCAAACTTCTATTAACACTTATTCTAATTTATCTCAAACCAAATTTGCATCAACTATCCTATATTCTCAAGACAATCAACAAAATTGTCCTCCAATTAAACTTTATGCATATTATCAACATAAATTCACATTCACCTCAGTTCCTCCTTTTGAGGACCTCCTTCACCACTATGCACCTCTTTCCAATAGTCCCCTTATAGGTTATGATGAGTGGGATCAGATCATGAAGCTTATTAATCTCCCATATCAAATCCCACTTTTTAAACTCATGCAGACTTATCCACATCATCGTAATCATATTATGAAACTTTTGTTCTAAATGAACATCCCTCATCTTCCCCTAGTAGGACAAAAGGCACCTTATTTGGATCAAAATATGTCTATACACATTGATGAAACCATGGACATGTCTCTTTCCCTTAAATATCCCATTACTTTTATGATCCCCAATGCGATTTTGCTTCATGCAGATGATCTTTCCATTTTTATCAATGTCAAAATTGGTGATATCCAAGTCAAGAGTGCCTTGATTGATGAGGTTTTAGGGACTTATGTTGCCTCTTTCATTTTATTAAAACCCTTGCATATTATGAATGTAATCTTAAGTCCACACACAACATGTGTCAAGGATATGATTGAAGGCAAATGCCTCCCTTAGGTTATTTATGGCTTCCTATCATCATCCCACCTATCACTATTTGAGTGAAGGTGATGATATTTAAATTTCCTCTATCTTATAACATTTTTATTGGTAGGCCATAGACTCATCGCATGAGAGCAGTTACCTCTTCTGCTTGCCAATGCATCAAATTTCCTCATAATGGAACAATATATAGGATTCAAGGTGACACTAACCCTTGAAATTTAAAAAAATTCCAAGACCATGGTGTATTCAAGATTTTAACCCTTGAACCCATGCTGAGCATTCCCTTTCATGAATCTCAATAGTTTAACTTTCCTGGCAATTCCATCTGAGATTATAATGGTCACCCAAAACTCATCAAGAATATACCACATAACCTCCTATCTTCAGATGATGATGAGCCTACAAGATCAATCTCAAGATTAAAACCTTAGATCTATCACCTCATCTCATATCCCAACTTCAAACTTCTCTAAAACCCCATTCCCATCAACTACCTTGTGATGATATACCCATTATCTTAACTAAGTCTTGATACTCCATTCATCACACAACATCCGATGACAAGGTGATCCGTACCTATGCTATCAATCTTCATATACCTGACTATGATGATGGTTATACCTTAGATGAAACTTTATTAATAGGTCTTGTTCAGGCCTGAGATGCTGAAATTATTTGTTATCATTCCTATTTACTTCAGTCTTTACATATAAATCCTAGAATTCCATCCTACATAATTCCTAATTTTAGTATTTTCCCTCTTGTTCATAGGGTATAGATGGTGCACATGCCTCTAGTTTATAAATATCCTCTTAGGAGTATGCTTATGGATTATGATATGACTGGTCCATATCACTTTGCTAGATACTAAGACCCCTCTAACTGACCTATCCCTGAGATTATTTCAACCATCCTTTAGCCTTCTATGTATCCTACCTCTCCCTTAGTTGATCCCAATTTGGATCCTAGTCCTACTCCCTTTCTAGCTAAGACTCTTCCTATTTTAGATCCTATTACTCCTTTCATCAAGCCTTGCCTAGTCTCTCAACTAGCCTAACCTTATTTTGGTGATAGTTTGTTCCCCCTACTGTAGCTTACTCCTTTGCTATTAAATGGGTTGATCAGCCATATTGTGATATTCATAAATTTATTGGTCACTAGAATATAGACTATTCATTACACCAATCTTCCTTGGCTTCCATTTCCACTTGTTCTATTAGTACACCTACAAAGTCTACTAACAAGAATATATGTTACTTCATTGGTATAGATAATCATTCATCCATGCATTGTCATAAGCTGTGGCAATATATAGATACCTTGTATCCCACTACTCCTTATCCCATAGATAAGGCTAACCTTGCTAAAAGTATTACCTAAATATCTTACTAAATATGGAGAGGTATATTATCTCTGGCACTAATGTGGTACTCATCACACTAATCTTTACTACATCCTTCAAAAACATCTCAAAGATCACATCATGACCATTCCTACACCTACTACCCTTCCTCCCATATTTTTCCCTCATAATAAGGCTCCCCCTTCTTTTCAAATTGCTACACCATCTGTGGTCCCTTCTCCACTAATGATTCCCTCACCTATGGATCCCCCTTCCTCGATGGCCCCTTCTCCATCAATGACTCCTTCACTTGTGGCCCATTCTCCATCGATGACCCCTTCATCTCTTGTAGATTCCATTCCCATTTCTTCTCCTAGACATCCCCTACATGATAGTCCTCATCAACATTATCATTTAGATGTTCCTAAATTTTCCATCTAGGAGATTCAATATGAAGTATTTTCTCAACTTTCTTTGAAGATCGATGAGACTTTGACTACAGTCCATGTTTAACTTCATAGAGACTTATTTGATATTATGGATAATGTGTGTGGACAAATATATTAGTATTTATGAACACAAGCATGGTGTTATTTAACTTATTTATTCATTTAGATTAGACATGTGCTCTAACTTTACATTTATCTATCTTATATCATTTGACATTGTGTCAAAATCTTATTTGTCTTACATGATGACTTTTATTTTGCACTACATGTTGCTTATGATGTCATTTTTATCCTTATGTTCTCTTATGGATTCTTTTTTCATGATTACATACTTATCTCTATGTGTTCATTTTCCATGGCTATCTTTTTATCTTTCATGATTATTTGCTATCTTAACTCTATAAATATGGATAATTATTATTGTAACTTGGTTATACAAACCTTGCTCCCTTTAGCCATTCCTTATTTACCAAATGATTAGTTAGCAAAAAATTCATCTCATTATAATCTCCTTTTACTGGTCCACTTTGTATCTCACCTTATTCTCCTTTTTTCTTTCACAAACTAAGCGTATACATGATTGAGACTTGAGATAACATGCTGGTTCATAGTTCAGCTTAAGTGTTTTAATCAGTCATGTCTTTGGATACTTAGCTTCCTATATCCAAAGCTTAAAGATCATGTATATGCTTAGTTTGTGAAAGGAAAAAAGGAGAATAAGGCTATCTCCAAAGCTTAAAGATCATACGTGTGTATCACTTTATCTCTCATTATTGGTCATTCCAAGTCTATATCGACGAGGAATATTAAAATCCATAAACATTCAAAAGCTAAATCATTTAACAAAAAATGATGATCTAAAAGGCAACATTCAAAAATTTTATAAGTCAAATCACACTAAAAGATGTGATTTTAAGCACATCTCCTTTTTCTAATCGAATCTAAAAAACCACAGTTGGACTCATGATAGAGTTGAGGTCCATTGGGGTGCAGTAAGATAGTAGATTTAGAAAAGGAGAATATAATTAAAAATATAGTGCTACCTACTTTATCACATAAGTACCCAATCTTCACAATAGACCGACGACTCTATAAGGGGTCCTAAGGAACGAGGAACACATTGTGAGAAGGTAGGTCCATTTTAATTTTCTTGTTTAAAAAAAACAACATGAGTTGATCTTAGTACCACACTTATTTGCCTACATAGCTTTGTGCCTATAGTGAATAGATATCCTTAGTATATTGATAGTCACTAGTCACTTAATGTCTTTCTATGTCCTTAGTGTGCCTCATGTCTCCTAAGGTCTTCTCATAATATGCCTGTGTTATGATTATTATATTCCCTCTTCAATTCCCTATAATCCTAATATTTCCCCTTGAAAAATATTGTTTTGTTCATTGATCACTCTCTTAGGGATTCCATTTATGAGTTGCAGTATAAGACCTTGGATAGGACCAGGCCTTCCTCACAAATTACCACTCAAAACATCCTCTTTTACCATATTTTTACCCTTTATTTTCACCTTATTGGTGTTCCCTTTGTGATTTACCATGTAAGACCATGGATATGACCTGGCCTTCCTCACAATGTTTTTTGAATACCCAAGTCACAATGAAATTACATGTGTCAAATATGAGATAAGATGTGATTGATTATGAGTTACAAATCATTAAAATGCTTCCCATATTGATGTAGTATGTTTTATGCTTATTTATTTAATCTTTCACTTTTATCTTTTTATTTTCCTATTACATGTAAGAATTCAACCATTTTTATTAAGTTTTTCATACTTCCAAACTTGAATTAGATTGATTAATTTAAGACCATTTTGCCAATTTTGTTTCTATTTTAGACTTCCCCACATGATTTGGTATGATTGATTGAATTAATTGATTTGTTTTTATACCATTTTTATTTCACATGATTTTCATTTTATTACATTATTTTCATACTTCCCAACATGATTTAGTGTGACTTTACTTGTTTTAATTTGGTGTCAATATTTTTCATGGTTCAAAAATATATTTCATCATCTTATTTACCACTTTTTGGTTTATTATATTTAGTCATATTTTGTTATTACACATTTACATCATGAAATGGTGTGTAGTGAATTTTTTTATGTTTACCTATACTTTTATAAATCCTTTTTTTTGCTTGTTTCTTTTTAACCATGCATGTGTAGTACATAATGCTAGAAAAGAAACCACTCCATATATATTTCTTATAGAATATACAACAAAAACAAAATACATGTACTAGAAAGAAATATATCCATGCATCCACAACCAAAACCAAAATATAACTCATGAGACCAAATTTAATTGTCAAAACAATATATCTCTATATATCATGTATTTTTATACAAAATATAAAAATACATCACTCCAGTTATATGGTTGTGCTCTATCATGCCTATCTCGTGGCCTAACCATACTACCATAGATGACTCAAATCATCCCCTCTGTATCATACACTGTAATGAGGCTATCTAAGATCTCAACCCTAATACCTATCCCTATAGGTTGGCCATGGCCACCTGGGCCTATACCTATCCCAACTAGATCATGGTAGCCATGGGTGTGGCTCTCACCTGATCTAGGGCTTACCAAGCCTATGTCTCTCTTTCTCCCACCCCTAGTAGTCGATGCAATCCATCCTCATGTGTTTATACCTCATGACCTCACCCACCAATCTAAACCAACTTGCCTGAGCTGGGGCAGATGCTACCATAAGATGATTCAACGTGGTGGGGTAGATGGTACTATAGGATGATCCAACATGGTGAGGTAGTATAGAGCCATCACCCTGTCCAAAATGTCAGGATATGCTATCATAACTAGGGCTCCCCATTTGGTCTCCTCCATCATAGGGTCTACAAAACCAAAACCTAGATAGATATTAGATCACATATACATCTCCAAATCTATCTATCTACCTACAATCATATACAACTAGTATTTTATATCAAAGACTAAAAATTACACCATTTCTTACCTATCCTGGTGTCACCAACCTCTATCTCCACATTTGCTCATCTATCGAGCATGGTATTTCCATTGACCCATCCCCCAAGCACCTCATCCATGGGTCACCTCCCTATCAACACAAATCCTAGAGTCACCACCTGTGCATGCCATGGGACTCTCCTTAGTGACACATCTATTGACTAGCTCTACCCTGTGTTGACTATCAATTTATCCTACATGACCATCCTCCTCTATGTTTGATCTCACCGATGGTGTCTCTATTACTAGTGTGCTTGAGATTGTTGTTATTCTTCCTACGATGGTGTCTGTTATGGTGCCTACTGCACCCTACATCTACATCCATGCCCTTTCCCCCAACTAATAGCTATCGTGTTTGACCAATCCATGGTATCACATGCCATGGACTGATTTTTGATCTCTTGACTAGTGTTCCTCTTCCTCCTCTCCACCTTAGCTCTCTCACATGTCATACCCAAAATTTAGGCACTAATTTTAGAGCCGCTAGGTACAAGAGTCCAAACTATCTTAACAAGCATGCTACTAGATTTGACTCTACCCACTAGGTATAATAGCCCATGATCCATGCTCGAGCCATCCTTGGCATCAAAATCACCCAACTGAGACAAATAGTATCAATATATATATATATATATATATATAATATCCCATGATCCATGCTCGAGCCATCCTTGGCATCACAATCACCCAAATGAGACAAATAGTATCAATATATATATATATATATAGGTATACCACATGATCTCTCCTTGTGTGACTATCTATAGTACTATCATATGGGGCACGATCCTCCCTACCCCATCTTATCTCCATCTAGCAACCTAAGGTAACTTATCATCGACCACATAGGGTAAGCCAACTGGCTAATACATTGAGAACCTATCATATATATATGTGCTCAATAACACCATTGGACCCATGGTCTTATTACCTCTAGACAACATCCCATACATATCATGCATGAGCTATACCTAGATGATAGACCCAAAATCATAGAGTACCCCTAATCCAAAATAGACTGGCACAAAACTATAACATACAATGATACTTATCATTTGAATTATGACATAATATTCATGCTATCATAAGTCTAATAATTTTTTTTTGAATATACAAAATCTATGAAATATATACATTGAATATGCTCATCCTCAACATTGGGTAGATCTTATTTAAGCATATCAGTCACCTAGCTAGTGCTCGTCTCTCCTCTAGATCATCTGATGTCCCTATGATCATAGGTGTCCCTCCTATAGGTAGTCTAAGCAATGCATGGACATCCTCCAGTGTGATACCTAACTTTGTGGTATCCCCATCCACCACCCATCAAAAATTTTTGGTCAATCATTCATATGATTTGAAGAACATGATAATGAGATAAACACTTAGTGGGATGCATCTCATCTCCATGATACCTCCCAGTCCCAATACAACCAATCTTGCTCTATCCACACCTATTAGATGCTCTAGTAAATTAGGTAACCATAAGGCATCAATCAATCACTAAAATATTTGGTGCCTCTGCAAAATATCAAACAATAAAAGGTGCATTAGATCTTCATGTCATTCATAATCAAAATAAATTCTTTAAAATTTCAAAAATCTAAGATGGTTTGATTTAGTTTATTCATTTTATACTAGATTGACCTATTACAACCTAAATCAGCCCTATCCAAATTTCAACCAAATGGCCTTTTTAGTACTAAGTCAGCCACTTACTACCAAACTAAGTCAACCCTTTAGCATTAGTTCATCCCTTTCACATAACCAAGTTAACCACTTACTACTAAGTCAACCCACTTAATTTCCCTTATTTTTTGCCAACCCAATTGACCTAGTCAACCTTGTTATTTCAATGAGATGACTTTTTGACTAATTGCCATAAATGCCTTGGGAATTTATTGGTTTGACTCCTTCCTACCCAATACCCCATTTGTCCCCTAGTGTCCTTATAAACTTTTTAGGGTTAATTATGGTGTTTATATTTCACTTAATCATCAAATTTCTATAAATCACTCAATTTTAAATAAAAATATTCAAAATTTTGAAATTTTGAGTTGCTTACATGTGCTGCACTCACTACGGCCACTATGCATCCTCCCCATCTCAGTTGTCATCTCTTCACCATCTTGGCTCTCTAAGCTCTCACTAGGTCTACCAGATATCTATTTGTTTTTATTAGAATAGTAAATAATACCAAATGAATAATTTTTCACCCTATTTATATTTACCTTTTCAAAAATTTCTACCCCTCAAATATTTACCATCAAATTTATTATTTTGCTCATATCTTTGTCTCTACTAACTCTTTTTATAAACCATAAAATGTTGTGGAATCTTGACATCATAGAGAATGTTTTAAACTATTATATTTATATATTTAAAAAAAATCATTTTTTCACTCTTTTTTCTAATCCCTATATTCGTATAATGTTCCATTAGACACATTCACATTTATTGTATCTCTTTCCTTGTCTACAACACTAAGTTAAGTAAAGGTATGTGTTTTTCAATTCTATCCTTTCATCTATCTTATTTTCTCTTTACTACACTTTATTCAGTTTCAATATTATGTGTCACTACGTTCTTTTTCAAAATCACCATTACGTGTTGCACCTACGTGATATGTGATGAGCATCACATGGGGCATATGCATACACCTAATATTTTAAAACTTTATCAATTATTGATGATTCCTATCTTGTAGGAACCCGTTGAATCTCAATCTCTCTGAGTGCATGCCCTAAGGGGTACATCTGGAAAGAAGTGGGCAAACCATGGGTGCTTCACATGATTATTGTCACTTTTTACCACTTGCTATCTACACACTTATCTCCTAAAAACCATTCCCCTAAGATTTGACTCCTATTTTCACCCTCTTCTAGTATTTTACCACCTTCATTAGCCTTTTCCCTAACCTAAACCCATTTTTGATAGTTTACATTACATAGTTAGCCACATCAACCCTATATCCATATTGACAAAACTTATTAGGGTCTAGGTCATTCCCTGGCCAACTTAGTCCATGACCTAGTTTGTTTTTGTCATTTAAGATACTAGGTTGACCAGGTCAACCTTGGTGGTCTATAATTTCAAAAGGGTTTAGGGTTAGATATAACTATATAAACACATTCAGTTTTCCATTTTTAGAAGAAGAGAAGAAGTAAGATATATTGTGCATCTTCTTATCCACTATTCTACTTGAGGAATAAGCTTAGGGTTTCATACTTTCTTTGGAGATATAAATCTTGTCTTGTGAAGAAGTCTTTTGAATTCATTAATAGGTTGTGTAGCCTAGAGCTGATTTATCCTTGGCATCCTTACATACCACAATAACCTCTTGTGAAGCACCTTGGCCAAGGGAGAGATTGAAGCTCGATGGGTTTGTATTCAAAGATAAATATTTCTAACTTTGTTCCTCCTTTGTAAGAGTAGATAGATATGCATTTTCAATTATCTTCTATGCATTAGGATTCCATATACATTGACGTGAGTATATGTTTTCTATACATGTTTAATTTTAGTGTTTATAATCTCCACTTTGTACTACAAACTTTAGTGAGCACTAGATTAGAATTTTCTTTACTTGTTATTAGTTTATAAAATATGAAAACATAAGACCTAGTTAGGGTTATTATAGTTAGGGTTTATTTAATTTTTATTAGTTTATATAGTTTTGCTTGAATCCTCCATAGTGATATTATTTGTGATGAGAGATTCTTTGATTAGGTTTAGTGGATCCATATTGGTCATGACCCTGATTATCTAATGTATTCCCAATCTAAAGTGTAATTAGGATTTATCTTCTCTAAGATAGGATTGATTTGTATATCTAATACATTTCCCATTACATACACCATCTCTTTTAGAAGAGGAACCTTCCTCTCATGAGTCTCAACCAACAAACATGTATACCATTGAATCTATGTCCTTCTTCAAAGTCTTTCATATAGTTCCTTGAATAAGACATGATCAATGATGAAATCATATTTTAAGTTGATGATCCACCCCTCTTTATCAAAATAGCCATTAATACCAACCTCATTTGCAAAGTATTAGTAGACAAAGGGTCAAATATTAATGTGACATATCTTTGGCTCATTCAACAACTTGGCTATAGTGAATATCATCTCAAACAAACTCATTTAACATGTTATGGATTCAACAAGACTAATAAAAAACCATTTGGTTGTATTTGGATCCATATTAATATTCGACCCAAACTATACAAACTAAGCTTATGGTCTTCAATTTACCATTATCTTACAATATACTCCTAGGATTCCCATGGACTCATTGCATGAGGGATATCACCTCTTCTGGCAGCCAATGTATCAAGTTCATTCATAATGGAAAAAGGTGTAAACATGAGGCCAATCCTAATCCATGGAGTATTCAGCCTCCTAATACTAAACCTTAATATTAGATTCTCTCTATTCTTGAGATTTATAGTGCCCCTTTACTTGAATTTATCAATATGAATCCAGATCTACATGTCACTCTTGTTGATTTTGATGATGATGAACCCAATGACTTAAAAAATACATGTAATACTACTAAGCTACCTCCTTACATCTTAGAGTGGCTACCTCCTTCCTTATTACCTCATGATCATACCATCCCTATTAACAATGAGATCACTAATTTGCCTCCTCCATGAAATTCCCATGAAACACTTATACAAAAGATGATTTCATGTGTAATGATTATGTAGTGGCTAAATTATTTCAAGATCCTTTAATTATGTCTACACATAAATTTAGTGATTTATTCATCTCACCTTCCAAAGTTCCTTTTGAGTCACAAGTATGTACAATTTATCCAATTTATGATGATTAATATATCATGGCCCAAGATCAATCATGAGACTTGAATGTTCAAAATTATCAAAATTTTTAGCTCAAATATATGCTTTCAACCATGATGTTCATACCATTTCCACATATTTCAAGTTATAACATGAAGATCATGTACCTCTAGTTGATTATCCACTTCTTAACATTTATGTGGTTGAAAAAATCTTACCCCTCATATATTCAAAACTTCCAGAACCTTCTATACCTCTTGTCACATCATTTATTATACCTGATACTTTTCCCATTAATAATTCCAACATTAAACTAATTGACTCTGATCAACCTTCCTCTAAAATTTCATTTACTCCTGAGATCACCCTTGATGCCAAGGCCATAGATGTAAGCTAGATACATTCTGAAAATGACCATCACATTAACAATTTTTTTTTTAAAGTAGATATGGGATATTATAGAACCCTACCTACGTTACCTAGTGATGAATCCATACTTGAATTCCTCCATGCCTAAAAACCTTAACTTCCTCAATAACATCACAAAGTTAAGAATTACAAGCAAAAGGCCCCTCATTTAAAAAAAATCATTGCTATCATCTATCCTAAAACCAATCCCATTTCATCTCTTCCTAACGTGCCATATCATTTTCAAGACAATAATGCTATATTTATCAAGAAAACTACAAGAATCGAATATGGCATCCCCTCATGCCCTCAACCTATAACAGTCTCTAGAGAACTCAAACCAACTGAACATGATAACTTTAGTTTATTTTTGATAAATATCATGGGAATTTTTCTTAGTCATATGAGGACATGCCTGTCTTTGATCCTAGTATCATGGTGGATAACATCATCACATATCCTGATGTTGAACCTATGTGGAAAAAACAATGGAAATTTCCCCTAAAGTTTTCAACTTATGTGATAAAGAAATTATAAAACTTTTAGATTCCAAATTTATCAAACCTATGGACTATTATAAATGGGTCTCAAACATTTTCCCCATTCACAAAAAGTCACCATGGTCATTCGTATTTACATCGATTTCCTAACCTCAATCTTGTCTATCCCAAGGATAACTTTTGATTACCTTCAATAGATGCCATTATCGATTCCACTACTAGATATGAAATTATGTCCCTCATGGATGGTTTTCTAGGCTAAAATCAAATTCATATCACCCCCAAAGATCAACACAAGACAATTTTTACCATAGAATGAGGCACCTATTGCTACGTTAAAATATCCTTCGACCTTAAAAACATCAAAGCTACCTATTAGTGGGTTATGACCCATATTTTTCATGACCTTATCTATAATATCATGAAAACCTATGTAGATGATCTCATTGTAAAATCCAAAATCCATAAAAACATCTTTCTAATCTTACTGTCATCTTCGATCGACTTGTCAAATATAAAGTTAGACTAAATCCCTAAATATGTGTCTTTGACATCACATTTGGTAAATTTGTAGGATTTTTAGTCTCTCTTCATAGTATTGATGTTGATCCTACTAAGATTAATGTTATTATCAACATGCCCATTCCTCATTCCATTCTAGACATTCATAATTACCTTGGTAAGCTTGGGGCAATAAGATAATTTGTCTTCAAAATGACTTATGACATTTATTATTTTAATTCCCTTGTTATAAAAGGTAATTCTCTCAAATGGATTGATCTTTATCAAAAAAAAATTGACAATATGAAAGAATCATTACTCCATCTACACACTCTTTATCCACCTTCTAATGACTATCCTTTAATTTTGTACACTTCTTCCACACCTGTATCAATTGGGGTAATGTTTTCCCAACAAGATGATACTAGAACATAGTATGCCATCTACTATATTGGTTGAGGTCTCATTGATTATGAAAAATATTATACCAAAATAGAACATGATTTCCTTGATATTTATTTTATAGCTAAAAATCTCAGTCATTACATTCTTTATCAAACAACTTATGTCACAGTTCATTCTAACCCACTTCATCACTTTTTATCTAAATACTTTCTCCCTAGAGAAAAAATTGGCAAGTGGATGGTTATTTTAATGGAATTTTTCCTCCACATCATCACATAAAAAGCTATTAAAAGATAAGTCATTGCTGACCAACTCATAACAACACCCATACCCACTACCAATCACATTTAAGATAGTCTCCCCAATGATAACATCCTCTATATTGAAGGTATTAATTAGGATATCTCTCTTAAATATTAGTTCCATAACATCACTAATAGTTTAGAATCAAGTAATCAATAAGATTCCTCTACCTTTTTTTGATACTACTAAATCTAAAGTAGTCATCGAAGAACTTCTCAAAATCAACATCAATTTATAGAAAGACACTTAGAACCTTCATTTTTATGGTGCCAAATGTATCTAAAGAGTTGGGTTAGGTTATATAATCACTAATCCCCATGGTAAACTTATCCCTTTGTCATTTATGCTTGCTTTTGATGTCACTAATGACATGGCAGAATATGAAACATTAATCCTAGGCATGAGAGTGGCACTTGACTTAAACATTGCATATCTGCATGCTTTGGATGAATCCTAACTCATACACTAATAGGTTAATGGTGATTATCAATGTAAAATTGAAAATATTATTGCTTATCATCAAATGGACACTACCCTTGCTAAATAATTCATATATTTTATCATCGAGCTCATCCCTAGAGATGAAAACTCTATCATTGATTCACTTCTCTAGAATCCTTATTTCATTTACACCAATATCTCATTGATTCTACATTTCCTATTCAAATTATAAAGTTCCCATATTCCATCTAACCACAAGATTCACTTACCTATCATATTGAGGCTATCATAATTATTCAAAGCCCATGGTACTGTTATAGCTAGAAATTACACCCTTTGTGGGAGAGTTCTTCAAGCTCTCTCACTTCTAGCTACAAGCATGGGGACAACCTCAGGATGTGGGTGTCCTATGGTGAGGTTGAACCTCTAGGATTTTTAATGAGGCTAGTTTCTCAGGTGCTTCAATTCAGCTCTTGATTCCCACACTAAAATCTACTATTGGCTAAGGAAAAGGGATAGGAGAATAACATGAAAATAAATCTAAGATAAGGGAGGTGATGCACCAAAATAAATGATCCACTTGGTTTGGGAAATGACACTAATTCAGTGTAAGATAAATTTGATTATACAACCTCACAAGAAGTTCATTTGCATAAGTATTTTGTAAACTAGGATTACTGAACCATACATAAAGCAAAGAGGGATTTCTAAATCCACACTAAGCATCTATTAATGGTGGAAAGATCTCAAGTCTAGACCTACAACTAACTGAAAAACACCTAAAAATAGGCAAGAAAGAAGGACAATGAATTTATAAGGACACTTCTTCACAATGCCATTATACACAAGCTAACTCAACATAATTTTTAGATAAAGAGATAGGTAAAAAGTAATCTTTATTGATTCAAAAGGTTTATTACAAAGTGATTTTTGAAAAGTAACTTTATTACTAGTCCAGAGATAATTTCTTGGTTCCAAGACCTCTATTTATAACAAAAAAGGGGAAGAGAAGATGGGAAGGGGGAAGAAGTCATTGATGACTGGGATCCCTATCATTGCCCTCCCTTATGCCACCAAATGCACTACTCAGGATCACTGAACAACCTTCTTGAGTCCCTCCCACCTTCAAGTCTCTCTTTGGCATATCCAAAGATCCATGTTATGAGTAGTTGAATGTAACTTAATTGCATGGTTAAAATAATATTTGCATTTAAAATGGTGTGGTCACTTTCATTTTCACATGTCCTACTAAGAAGACAAGGTCTCCATGTGTTGATAATATGGTTGAACCATGATGCCTTTATGTTTGAATGGTAATTTATCATGAGAGGGAGTCATGTTGAAGGATGAAGGCCTTCATTAAATTCTTAGCTACCATCTCCCACCAGTCATTTGGACTCCCTTTTGCGCTGATTGGCCATTAGATGTTGCCTTGGATCCTTGACTTGTACCATGGATCTCCTTGTCATGGATGCCTATGGATCATCAATCTCCCTGCCATCTGGGTGCCCTTTGTGCCACTTGGTAGCCTCCCATTTATTCTTTCCATGATTCTTATGCACTATCTATCCTTAGAATGTGCCATTAGACTAAGCACATTTAGTCAGGCAATGTTGGAAACCCAATTTACTCTTTGCTATGTAATTTGGGTTTTCAAAGCTACTTAACTTATGAAGCTTTTCAAGCTAAGCCATTGAAGAATCTTGATTTACTCTATGCAGAGTAACTTGGGATTTTTGATCTCTCCTACTTCAGACATTACCTTTTGGATTTTTCAAAATGGACCTTCTTAAAGGGTGAGAGACCCTTCAAGATTCTTGTATGTCCCGTTAGACTTCTTAAAATGATCCTCCTATCAAGAAAAATGCCTTTTGGCCTTTGAAAATGGTCCTCCTGAAGGGAAAGATACCCTTCAATTTTTTTGAAATGGTCATTTCAAGGGGTAACATATCCTTAGAACTTTTGTTTGAGACTTTTTGAAGGATTCTTTCGACCCTTTATTTTCAATTTGTTCCTTCGAACAAAATTCCTGAAGGAATTCCTCTGGACAAATTGTTTAAAGCTTCCATCCTGTTCATTTTTTCTTCAAAATATTTTTTCAAAAGAATTCTTTTGGTTTTTCCTTTGTTCTTTCCTTCATAATTATTTTTTGTGGGATTTTGTAAGGGCTCTCCCAAAGGGTAAGGGACCCTTCAGGCTTCTAAAAATGGTCTTTTTTTTAAGGGAAATACACCCTTCAAAAAATTGAAATGGTCCTCCCGAAGCTCAAGAGAGCCTTTGAAAAACTTGAAACTATCCACTTGGAGAAGGAAATGCCCTTTGGATTTATCAATGACCCTTAGAGTATTCTTTAGAGAAGACTTGTCCCTTGAAGAACCTGAGAAGCACTATTTTTTGAGACCAAATTGGGTTTATCAATCCCCTTCACTTATTTCAAGCTTTTGACTACTCAAAACTTATGATTTAATTAAGTAGTGCTCCTTGGAGAAACTAAAATACACTATCCATGAGTAATTCAGGTTTATAATCCTGAATTACTTCTGCTTATAAAACATTTAGAAGTTAAGCATTGCTAAAATCTTGATTTACACTGTATCCTTAGAAACCCAAAGTCTTGCGATTTTGAAAGCCTAAAGATGTCTTCTTTGGAAAACCTGAGGTTGTCTAAACTTGCCACTTTTCTTGAATTTCCACCTTCTCATACTTGGGCAAAATTTTATGTGGGGGCCAAGAAATGGCCAACATTTTTAGTGACTCATAGGGAAGCATGCTTAATATGCTTGAGATCCAAACTCATTTGCTTCATTTGATCCATTGGGCATGGAGTCACTACTTTTGTACAAATTTGGATCTATTTAGAAATTTCCCTTGAAGTAAAAAAGAATAATTAAAATGAAATAAAATATGCCCAAGGCACTTAGGGAAGGGAAGACACTCAACTAAAATGGATGTGCACAAGGCACTTAGAGAGAAACATGAAAAGCTATACAAGATGTAAAATAACATATATAATGACTGAAAACCCTTAATAATAGGGATTTAAATGAATCCCATTGATTGGGATGGGTAATACCTCTCTATCTAATTAGGTGATCTAGGAGGCATTATGTTGTTTTCATCCATGGATCAAATAAGGGCCACTTTACAAGCTGTCAAACTTGGTATGGTTGCCTAGTTTGGCCCTATTTGAATCCCATTTGAGGACCAAGTCTCCTTCTTTGAATTCCATTGCTATGGATATATTATCACAAGCTTTCTTGACCTAATCCTATTGTGACTTTAGCATATTCATTACAAGGTCTCTTGTCTCCTCAAGTTTCATGAGTTTTGCCAATCTCACATTCATGGGTTCATCTTTCAATAGCTCTAGCTGATGGGCTAGTTCTAATGTAGGTAGCTCAAGAGAAATGGGTAACTTGGCCTCCCTTCCATATACTAGAACATATAGAGAATTATCAATATTAGATTTAAGAGTTACCCTATCAGCGCACAAGGCTATATTTAAATTGGTGTGCCACGTCCTCTAGTTTTCCTCCATAATCTTCCTGATGATCCTCACCAAATTTTTATTCATGGACTCATCCAACCAATTTATTTATGGATAATAATTGGAAGCAGTGCTGAGGTAGATTCCCATCTTGAGAGCCCATTCACTTGTTTTTAGATCAAGAAAAACTAATGCATTATAAAAGATGATAATGGATGGAACACCAAACCTGGTCACGATGCTATCATAGAAAAATAAGACTACACTTTTGTTAGATTCTTTCAATGTAATTAATTCCACCCACTTAGTGAAGTAATAAATTGTGATAAGCACCCACTTATGCCCAACACTTGATGGGGGTTTGATCGCTCTAATGAAATCCAAACCCTATTGCATGAATGGTTGCTCTACTTAAATTGGGTGGAGAGGAAATGCTGATAACTTTTGCTTACCCATAAAGAGAGCACATTCCTAACACTTTCTCACCCATGCATAAGCATCTTTGAAGAGGCTTGACTAGTAATAGATAACCCTCATTATCTTTTCTATTGTATTCTTGGGTGCAAAATGATCTCCTGTAAGCCCATCATGGAAATGCTCTAGAATCTTGGCCACTTGGTTGTCATCTATGCACCTTAGGATCATTCCATTGAGGTCCCTTATAAATAAAATCCCATAAAATAATGTATAAGGTATGGATTGAAGTCTGAAATACCTTCTTTTTTCTTTGTCCATACCTTAAGGACACTCACCTGTTAGCAAAAAGTGTGTCATATCATGGAGCCAACTAGTGTGAGATGGAGGTACATCTATTTGTGGGTTATCTTTTGTTAGAAGATGACCTCTTCATCTTCATGAAGGTCATTGGCCATATAATCACAAAAACCTTTACCTCTTACTAGCTTAGTGACCTTGATCTCCACGCCATACTCCATGACCTTAGTAATCCAACCAACTCCCTTTTCAACCCAGTCTTTGTTGAGAAGGAAGTCCCTCACTTTAGGATGAGACACCATAAGGTAGATTTTGATGTTGGAGAGCATTGGTATGAAGTTTTTTAGGCTTCATACTACTATAAGGACTTTCTTTTATACAAAATTATACCTCACCTCATACCCCTCAAGTCCCTAACTAAAAAATGCTATTAGTTGTTTGATTCCTTCACCATTCATTTGCATCAACATAGCTGATATATTATCAATATTGGCAAAAGCATACAATATGAATTCCCTTGAGAAATCAAGACTCATAAGTGTGGGTGCTTGAGCAATGGCTTTCTTGATAGCCTCAAATGCTAACTTACCTTCATTTGACCAAGTAAACACTTGGTTCTTTTTCAACATAGCAGTGATGGGCTTGACTAAATTTGTAGAATCGAGGATAAATATTCTCATGAAGTTTATCTTCCCAAGGAAACTTTAGAGTCCCTTCTTATTCTTGGGTAAGGATAAGGCCAAGATGGAACTTATTATATTAAGATAAATGGACATCCCTTCCTTTGAAATGATGTGACCTAATAACTTGCCTTCATGAATGGTAAACACACACTTCTTGGGATTCAATGAGATCCCATATTCCCTGCATCTCTCAAAAATCAGCCTTAGGTGGTCTAGGTGTTCACTGACATTCTTGGAGAAAACTATGATGTCAACTAAGTATACTAGTACCATTTGATTTGTCAACCCTTAAAAAGTCATGTCCATGTCTCTTTGGAAAGTTATACCAGCATTTGACAAACTAAAGGGCATATTTTGGTATGTATACGTGCCCCATTTGGTGGTAAAGGCAGTCTTGTATTGATCCTCCTCTTTTACCCATACTTGGTTGTACCTTAAATATCCATCCAATAGAGAAAAACATTTTGATCCTATAACTACTTGGAGAATTTGATCTATGGATGGTAGAGGGTAGTGATACTTCAAAGAGACTTTTTAAAAATTTATGAAGTCAACACATAGCCTAATCTCCCCACTCTTCTTCCTTATAGGCACCAAATTGGCTACCCATGATGAGTACATGATGGGAAAGATGATCCTAGATTTGATCAACTTAGTTAACTCTTCCCTCATCAACTCTTCTATCTTGGGGTTGAAGGGCCTTTTCTTTTGCCTTACATGCTTAGCATTGGCCTCCAATTCTATGGTATGTTGGGATAACTTCGGATCAAAACCTTTTAGGTCACTAGACTCCCAAGCAAAAATTTTTGCATATTCTTGGCAAAGTGATATGAAATCATGCCTCTCATCCTTATTTCTTACCTTCTTAAGATTAAAAAGCTTATCCTTGAAGATGAGGACAATCTCATAGTTTTCTTTGTTAGTAGACATTACTATCTTTTCCTTTCTCACATGGTCCCCTTCATGAAAAAGGACTTAAAGTGTAACCAACCCCTTAGGAAGCTTGTTCAACTTTAGTCAAATAATCTCATCCTCGTAATGATGATGTAATTTACCTTAATTGGTGTAAAACTTAGCTTTCTTTTGTAATAAATGAGCAATTTGTTCGTCACTTTTGAAATCCTAATAGTGGAATTCATTAAATGATACTGATGGCCTCACCATAACCTTGACATGTAGCTGAGCCTTGGTTCCTTTTAGCTCACTTAGAATGTCAAACTGAGTTCCCATGATAGCCAACCTATTAACATGCTGGTTCTGATTTCTTGGGATAGCTTGAATGTCAAAGGCTTAAAAATATTCAATTAGGTCCCACACTCTATTTTTGTAGGAATTCATCAAATGATTCTTTGTAATGTTCAAGCCTTTGACCTAGTTCACTATGAGCTTGATATCCCCATAGACTTGCAGCATTTTGATTCCTCTTTTATTAGCTCATTGAAGGCCATAGATCAAGCCTTCATATTCTATTGCATTTGAAGAGCAACTAAAATAGAACCTATAAGAGGAGAAAAGCTTATTACCTAAAGGGGAAACCAACATTTCCCTGACACCTATGCCATTTTTTCTCCTGGAGCCATCAAATAACAACTTCCATATACCATTGGGATCTTCTTTAGGTCTAATGAAGGAAGGCATGAGTTGATTCTCTTCATGCAACAAATAGACATCCATGTCTCTTTCCTCAACACCTTCCACACCTTCCAAAGGGTTAAAAAATTGGTTATCTCCCCATAACTCATCTAAGAAAAAGTCTAGAACCTCTTCAGGATGAGTGTTTAGCTCTTGACCAATTATAAACTCATCCTCATCAAGGATAGTATAATTGAGGTTTATGCTATCTAGTTGATGGGGTTCAATATAGAATTATGCCATTGGTTTAGCCTTGATTGAGACCTTAGTCTTGTACCTTATTTTGAGTGCCATGTAAGACCAATATACTATAAGATAAACCCCAATTTTGGCTATGAATTATCTATAAAGACACAACACAAAGTAGGGAGTGATATCAAGGATCAACACATCTTGCACCACCAAAATACTAGGACAAGCATGCAGGGTCAAACTCAAATCCTTGGATTTATCTAAGAACCATCAAGATGTAGGAATCCCTTGGTATGTGGCTCATATTTAAGATCCATTTGATCAACTATAGACTTTGGCATGATTGAGGTGCTAGCCCCACTATCTACCAAGAAATTGTGCACCAAGGAATCATTGATGATTAATGAAATGTAGAATGGAGGGGGCTTGGTCACACTACTTGACCTTTATACCAAAGGACCCTTGGTTGCATTCATGAATACCTAAAATTCCTTAGTTGTTTACCTAAAGTTGTCATAACACTCATTTTGGACAAACCTTCCTGAAGGATGTCCACTTGATCAGGTATGGAAAGCATGTCCCACATTGGTACACTCACATTGGATTTATTCATTTTCTCCATAATGTTTATTGGTGTACCACCAACCTTTGTCTATGTTTTGAGAGCTACTATTATTGACTTTGTCAATAAAGGAGTGGTGACAAGAGGTTCTTTGAAAAATTCCTAGTTGTCACCCATATTCCTTCTCTTGAATCTTGTGTTTGTTGAGACTAGGATGTGAGCCAGACTAGGGATGGCATGCTGATTGGACACATAACACTCCTCTTGTTCACTAATGACCATTGTGGCCTCCAGATGGTTTGACATCTAATTTGAGCCTTATTTTGGTGGAGGTTTCTCCTACTTTGTCATCATGAGAACCTTCATGCCTTGGGCCATAAGAGCTTGGTTGTATCCATAAGCAATAACCTACTACCATTGGCCATTGAATGTCTAGTTAGAGCCATTAGTTGGGACAATGGATTGCCCAAAATAATAATTCCAAGACATTATCCCTTCAACCTCCTAAGCCATATTGTTCTGAATCATAACTAAGGAATTGGATGGGCCTACAATATTTGGATTATAATTATGTTGTCTAGCATAATTAGGATGCCCCTGTCCTTAGAAATTTACTTTGTAGGGTGGCCTATTTTCTTGATAATGCTACTGTTGAGGTTGGTATGGAGCTTGATATGGCTTGATGTAAGCTTACTACCTCTTGAGATTAACCACATCATTCCCCAAATATTAGAGCATGATTTTTCAGTTCTAAGTAATTCTTTTACTCTTGGGAGTCACTAGATCCACTAGTGGAGGCCCCCTCTTACTTTGGTGAAGGCAAAATTGTAATCATTGGAGTTGAAATTATAACATCAAGTGGAAGAATGACTATAGGAGGTGGTATGATCTCAAGGAAAAGAGGCATTGGGAGTTTGCGAATAAGCTTACACTCTTGAAATAGGTAATTTTATTCTTTAATGACCACCTCGTATGCATTCGGCAGTATGTCCCCTCCCATGGATTGGATCATTACAACTATATCACTATTTAGAGCCTTTAGATAATATAAGAAGGCAAAGTTTGGGGATGGTCTAACAGTGGCTGGAATTCTATCCCAAGACTTTTGGAATCTCATGTTGAAGTCTTGCATGACTTCATGGGTAGCTCTCTTGATTGTGGTCAACTATTCTATAAGTGACAGATGATCACTCTTATATGCAAACCTCTTACACAAGGCTATCCCCAACTGGTCCCATGATTGGATAGAGTTAGGATCTAGACCCATATACCAATATAATGCCTTTCCCTGAAAGGATACAACAAATATCCTAATAACTACATTTTCTATTATGACATTATGGATGTTACAAAAATTAGCTATGTCGATTATGTGTTTAGTAGGAGTTACAACCTAGTCTCCTGTGTAATATGGGACACTTTTGAGGGTTTCTACTAGCATAGGGTCATATTATGACAATTTCAAAGGACTTTGGTCACTAAAACCCATAAAATCTCTTTGGGGATTCATGGAAGCAAGAGGGCTAACAAGGATCTCCTCACATAGGTATGCCTTATGACTGGTTTAGGAAAGTAGATTCTTATGTAAGGGTGAGTATGGGAAAACCTTAACCTTCTTGTTGAGTTTAAAGGTAATTCAACAAACTCAAAAAAAAAAACCTATAGAAGTCGATCTTGTAGTCACCTTTAGCATGAAAGATAGCTATTGCTCTACCACTAGATAGCTGGGTGTTCTTTGGAGTCACTAGATGCTAGAAGATGAAAGATAACACTATTACAAATTGATCAAAATAACATCAAACTTGAACAATCTTCCATAAAAAATGGAAGTGAAAATGGTAGTGCATCCCATTAGGTGTGTTAGAACTGTTATAGCTAGAAATTTCACCTTTTATGGGAGAGTTATTCAAGCTCCCTCACTTCCAGCTAAAAGCATGGGGACAACCTTAGGATGTGGGTATCCTATGGTGATGTTGAACCTCTAGGATTTTTAATGAGGCTAGTTCCTCAAGTGCTTCACTTCAGCTCTTGATTCCCACATTAAAATCTACTATTGGCTAAGGAAAAGGGATAGGAGAATAACATGAAAATAAATCTAAGATAAGGGAGGTGATGCACCAAAAGAAATGATCCAATTGGTCTAGGAAATGACACTAATTCAATGTATGATAAATTTTATTACACAACCTCACAAGCAGTTAATTTGCATAAGTATTTCGTAAACTAGGCTCACCGAACCATACATAAATCAAAGAGGGATTTATAAATCCACACTAAGCATCCATTAATGATATAAATAACTCAATTCCATACCTTCAACTAACTAAAAACACCTAAAAATAGGTGAGAAAGAAGGACAAGGAATTTATAAGGACACTTCTTCAAAATGTCATTGTACACAAGCTAATTCAACATGATTTTTAGACAAAGAGATAGGTAAAAAGTAATCTTTATTACTTCAAAAGAATATTACAAAGCAATTTTTGTAGAGTAACTTTATCACCAGTCTAGAGATAATTTGTTGGATCCAAGGCCTCTATTTATAACAAAAATATGGGAAGAGGGAAGAAGTCATTGATGATTGGGATCCCTGTTATCATCCTCCCTTGTACCACAAATGTGCCACTCAGGATCATTGAAAAACCTTCTTGAGTCCCTCCCACCTTCAAGTCTCTCTTTGGTGTATCTAAAGAGGCATGTTATAAGCAACTGAACATCACATCCTTACGTGGTTGAAATGATCTTTGAATTTAAAATGGCATGGTCACTTTCATTTTCATGTGTCTTACTATAGAGGATGAGGTCTCCATATGTTGATAATCTGGCCGAACCATGCTACCTTTATGTTTGAATGACCATTTTTTAGGAGAGGGAGTCATGTTGAAGGATGAAGGCATTCATTAAATTCTTAGCTACCATCTCTTGCTAGTTGTTTGGAATCCCTTTTGTACTGATTGGCCATTGGATGTTGCCTTAGATCCTTGACCTGTACCATGGATCTTCTCATCATGGATGCCTATGGATCATATATCTCCCTACCAACTAGGTGACCTTTGTGTCACTTGGTAGCCTCCCATTTATACTTTCCATGAATTTGCATTGTTGATCCTTAGAATGTGCCATTGGACTAAGCACATTTAGTTAAATAATGTTGGAAACCCACTTACTCTTTGCTATGTAATTCGAGTTTTCAAAGCTACTTGACTTATGAAGCTTTTCAAGCTAAGCCATTTAAGAATCTTGATTTACTCTATGTAGAGTAACTCAAGATTTTTGATCTCTCCTACTTCAAACATTACCTTTCATATTTTTCAAAATGGACCTTCTCGAAGGGTGAGAGACCCTTCAGGCTTCCTGTATGTCCCTTTAGACTTCTACAAATGACCTTCCTGTGAAGAAAAATGCCCTTTGGCCTTTGAAAATGGTCCTCCCAAAGGGAAAAATACCCTTTGAGAATTTTTAAATGGTCCTTTTGAAGGGTAACATATCCTTCAAACTTTTGTTTGAGACTTTTGAAAGGATTCCTTCAGCCCTTTCTTTCCTCTTTGTTCCTTTGGGCAAAATTCCTGAAGGAACTCCTTTGAACAAATTGTCTGAAGCTTCCATCCTGTTCATTTTTTCTTCAAAATATTTTTCTGAAAGAATTCTTTTAGTTTTACCTTTGTTCTTTCCTTCAGAATTATTTTCTGCGAGCTTTTGTAAGGGCTCTCTTGAAGGCTAAGGGACCCTTCAGGCTTCTACAAATGGTCTTTTCTGAATGGAAATATATCCTTCAAAAAATTTGAATGGTCCTCCTGAAGCTCAAAAGAACCTTCGACAAACTTGCAACTGTCCACTTGGAGAAGGAAATGCCCTTCGAATTTGTCAATGACCCTTGGAGTATTCTTTGGAGAAGACTTGTCCCTTGAAGAACCTGAGAAGCACTATTTTTTGAGACCAAATTAGGTTTGCCAAGCCCCTTTACTTATTTTAGGATTCTGACTACTCAAAACTTATGAAGTAATTAAGTAGTGCTCCTTCGAGAACCCAAAATACATTGTCCATGAATAATTTAGGTTTGTAAACCCAAATTGCTTATACTTATAAAATATTTAGAAGTCAAGCACCGTTGGAAACCCGATTTGCACTGTGTCCTCAGAAACCTAAAGTCTTGAGACTTTGAAAGCCCAAAGACTTCTTCTTTGGAGAACCTAAGGTTGTCTGAACTTGCCACTTTTGCTTGAACATCCACCTTCTCATACTTGGGAAATTTTTTATATTGGGGCCAAGAAATGGCCAACATGTACAGATACATTATCTAATTATTTGAGCATTAAACTTATCCTCCAAACACAAATTCTTACAAAAAAATTCAAATTCACAAATAAGCTTTCAGATATGTATTTCAATATAAAACCTTTTATTATCTCAATGTTTAAGGTACCCTACTCTCCTATGTAATGAAATATGAGGTTCCTCCTCTCCTTGAACAAGCACATGGGGGAATTTGTAGTGGTCATTGTAGCAGACATGCTACATCATGCAAATGCTTATGTATGGGATACTTCTGGCCTACTCTTGAAAAGGATGCTATCAAATTCACTAAAAAGTGTAATCCTTATCAAATTCATTATGATCTAATCTATTTACCACCAACCAAGATCCAAACTATGGAATCTCCTTGGCCATTATCTATGTGGGGATTATATCTCATAGACAAACTACCTAGATCACAGGATGGGCATGTATTTATCATCATGAATTTTGAATATTTTACTAAATAGTTCAAAACCATGACTCTAATAAACATCACGAGAACCACTATCTCTAAATTCATCCTCAATTAAATCATTTGTCATTTTGGATTTCCCCATACTATCATTTTCGATAATGGATATAATTTTAAAAATAAAGATGTGAAACAAATCTATGTTAAATTCAAAATATCTCACAAATTTTTGACCCCTATCATCCATAATATAATGGCCAAGTTGATATAACTAAAAAAATTATCAATAAAATCATCCAAAAGACAATTCATGAAACCCACATATATTGACACCTTTATCTATATCCCACATTTTAGGCCTATTACACTCGCATACGCATTGCCACTACGGCAACATCATTCTTGCTAGTATATGGTTTTGAATCTATCCTCCCATTATAAGTTGAGTTTCCCTCTCTCCTTATATCTCCTCATAGTATCATACTCGATGAGGAATTATGTGAAATTTGCCTTCATGCTCTTGATCTTCTTGATGAACATTTTTTTACCACTCTCTAACATAATCTCCAATACAAGGCTTATATCACCAAACAATATAACAAAAAAGTTAAAGTCTACACTTTAAATTTTGGTGATCTAGTCCTTAAATTAGACTATACCCATGATAAAGAAGGAAAATATTCCCAAAAATGGTGGGGCCCTTATTGAGTAAAATATATACTTGGTCTTAGCACCTATCACCTCCAAATTAATGAAGGCCAAATTTTCAAAGAGCCTACTAATGCATAATTTTTAAATAAGTACTTTGCTTAGATTTTTCCCTTATTATCATTATTTCTATATGCTATCTTACTAACATGTTTTGCAAGATATTTAAACAAATCTCACTCTATGTAACAATATATCTTTCCAAAAACCTTAGTTCCTTCTCTTGGTCCTTTGGTTTCTTTTTTTCATGAGTTGCATTGTAAAACTATGGATAAGACCAATCTTCCTCATGACTTCATTTTCTCTTATTATTTTGTTACTTTCCAATCATTTTTGCTCCTTGGGTTTTCTTTTATGAGTTGCATTGTGAGACCATGGATAGGACCAAAACTTCCTCACAAATACCACCTTTATCATTTTTATTTTTCACATGATTTATTCGCTCTGTTGTGTTTTTCTTTTGTGAGTTTCAGTGTAAGACCATGGATAAGACTAAGCCCTCCTCATAAAATCACTGTCAGTGTTCTTTTTCTAGAATGTCAAGCAATGGTTACAAGTTTATGATCCCTTATTCTCAACTTTGACTTTTTTTTAATTTTATAGATAAAAATTTCACAATAAATTGTGCTAGCATGTTTCCGTACACCTTCAAACATTCTTATGATAAAGAATCATACTTACCTATCAATGTATCCCTTTTCACCTTTGTCACTTTTTTTGTGATTTCCTTTCATTCCATTTTGGATAAACCAAGGTCAACGTCAAGATAACACTTTTATTTCACATGTACAAACAAGACTCTTAGACACCATGCTCTCTTAGTTCTCTTTCTTAGCAACCAAGTCTAATGTTTTCAAATGATAGTCATAATTAGCACCCATGTTTGGTTATTTGATTGCATATGGAGGAGGAATAGAATAAGCCATCAAAATTTATAAGCCAAATCATTTTAAATAAAAGGCAATGATAAAAAGACAACATACAAAGTCAAATTTCAAAATAACACCAAAAGATGTGATTAATAACACATCTCCTACTTCTAATTGAAGCTCAAACTCCATAATTGGCCTCATCATAGAGCTAAGGTCCATTAGGGTGTGATAGGCTAGTAGATTGGGATAGGAGAATTCAAAATAATCTATGGTGATACCTACTTTCTCATGCAAGTACCCAATTTTCATTGTAGATCGATAATCGTATAAGGGGTCCTAAAAAATGAGGAAGATGTTGTGGGAAGGTAGGCCCATTTTAGTTTTCATGCATATAGCCTTCATAAGATGGTATTCATACTTCATTTGATGATATAATAGTTGTGTGGCTAAGAAAATTTCTTCAGAGTCCTTAATGTTGAAAGTCCTCTTGTTTTGACAAACCTAATTTAAGTGTCTTGACTTTGATAAAGAGTTTCTCTACCTTGCTTTTCCATTCATTTTTACCTCCACCCATTTCATTTCCCCCCTTGAAAGTCAAGTTTAATTCTATATCTATTTTACCACCTCTATATTCCCTCTTCTTTACATCTTAAAAACATGCTAGCATTACTTTGTTTCGATTTTATTTATTTTTAAACTGTATGCTTGAGAAAATTTGGATTACTTTCTTTACACCATTATTTTACATTTATAGAATCACCTTGGTTTATTTGAAAATTTTCCATTGTTATATTCATATTTTTTAGACAACTGTGCCCATTTATATTTTTCATGAAAATTTTCCATTGTTGAGTGAGGTTGGCTTGTTACTTCTCACCCACCTATGTTATTTTCCCTTTCAAGCACTTTTTTCCATTGATGATTGAGTAACGATTGTTATTGATTAATTATAAATGTTGTTTTACCACTGATTTCCCATATTTATTTAAGGATTGTTACTACTTTTGTATCGATGTTTGATTACCATTTTTACATGTATCCTTGGTTTGACTTGGTTTATTTGCCTTTCTTAATCAAGGTTTACTTGTCTGAGTTTTTCAATTATTTATAGCCTTGGATTTTTGGTTATCCAATTACTCTCAAAATTTTACTTGGTTATTTGGTCCTAACTTTGCATTTATCACCCCATCTTACCAAATTTGCAAGTACATCATGCCTACACCATGCTAGTTATCTTGGCTTTCTTACGTTTATTTGTTTTTTGCTCTTTAGTTTTATATCCTTGGGTTTATCCAAAGTAGTCTCTAAGCTCTCCACAATAAAAAAGAAATACAACAGAAAACCATTCAATGATAAAGGTAAGTCAAGGTATGCATACATTTTATTTTCAATTTTTTTCCTTTCAGTCATTTACTTTTAGTTATTTTATGCTTTAAAATATTGTAATTTATTTAGCTTAAACATTGTGTGTTGCCATGTTTTCTTTTTGAAGCAACATCTCCCGTTGCACCTACATATCACCTACATGTTTTTATGTAAGTAGGATTTAAAAATATTATAACACTACTTTATTTTGGTTTTATCTATCTTTATAACAAAATAATATGCTTGAGTGACTATGGATTATTTTCTTTACACCATTGCTTTATATTTCGAGAATTGCCTTGGTTTATTTTACCATTTTATATTGTCATTTTTTTTTTGACAAATGCATCCATTTCTATTTTTTATTACTTTTTCCATTTTTGAGTTAGGTAGGCTTGTTAATTCTCACTCACCAACTTTGTTTTCCCTTTTATGCACTTTTTCCATTGATGATTGAGTAAGAATTGTTACTGCTCACTCATCAATGTTGTTTTACCATTGTTTGACCATATTTATTTAAGGATTATTACTACTTTCACATTGATGTTTGATTACTATTTTTAATATGTATCCTTGGTTTGAATTGGTTGGTTTGGCTTTCTTACTTAAGGTTTACTTGTCTGAGTTTTTTGATTATTTAGTAGCCTTGGCTTTTCAGTTACCCGATTTACTCTAAATTTTTGACTCAGTTATTTGGTCATAAGTTAGCATTTATCACCCTAGATTACCAACTTTCCAAGAATTTCATGCTTACACCTCATCAATAATCTTGGATTTCCTATATATATATATATATATATATATATATATATTTGCTCTTTAGTTTTGTATCCTTGGGTTTGATTAAAGCAGTCTCTTCGCCCTCCATGATCAAAATTAAAAACACAATAGACAACCATCCAATGATAAAGGTAATTTTAGGTACACATACATTAATTTTATTTTTGGTTATTTCCCTTTCAATCATTTACTTTCAATTAATGCTTTAAAATAGTACAATTTATTTAGCTTCAACATTGTGTGTTTTTATGTTCTTTCTTTGAAGCACCATCCTCTATTGCACATGAGTGATACGTAATGAGATTTGAGTGGGGAATATGTATACACATAATATTTTAAAACTTTATCAATTAATTATGCTTTTTCTCTTGTAGGTACCTATCAATTCTTAATATCTCTAAGTGCATGTCCTAAAGGATGCACCAGGACAGGGGTGGATAGACCATTAATGCTTTGCAAGATTGTTGTCCCTTATACTCCCACTTCTTATCAATCCAACCATCTCCTATACACTTACCTAAGCCTTATCCCATATTTTACACACTCCTCTAAGCATTAAACACCTTACATATCCCCTTCCTAAGCCTAAAACCCTTTTTAATGATTTATATTACACTGTTGGCCCCATCTACCCTATATTCAAACTGATAAAAGCATGGTATAGGTATAGGTGAGTTATGGATAACCTAGAATGAGATCTAACTTATTTTTACCAAATAATGATACATAATCGATTAGGTTGACCTTGTCAACTAAACTTTTAGAAAGGTTTAGGGTTAGATTCAACTATATATACACATTCATTTCACCATTTCTTAGAGAGACAACAAGAGTTAATTATTCATTTGTGCTTCTTTACAATGTAATCTTCCACCATTCTAATTGAAGAGTTATTTATTAGGGTTTATACTTGGAGAAGAATCTTTATTATTAAAAATTCTTGGATGTTTTGGCCTTTCTTAGTGATCCTTACAAACTGAAAAAACCTCTTGCCAAGTACCTTTGGCCAAGGGAGAGATTGAGTCTTGATAGCTTCTCTTCAAAGTAAGCATCTCTAACTTTACTCCTCTATTTTAGTAGATATAATTATCATAAGTAATGGATTTTGAATATATTACTCTCTCCATACAGTTTTACCTATACATAGCTTAATTATGATTATCCTATGCATGTTTAATTTTAATGTTTATTACCCCCACTCTATGCCACAAGCTTTAGTGAGCACTAGATTATACTTTAATTTACTTATCATTTGCTTTGTGAATAAGAAAAAATAGGACCTAGCTAGGGTTATTACATGGTGTTACTTGAGTAGAGGCTTTGAAACCCTCTCTAGTGATGTCATTGTGGTAAAATATCCCTTGGTCAGGTCTAGGGGATCCATATTGGTCATGATCCTAAATATCTAATGTATCTACAACTAGAAGTGTATGTAGGATTTATCTTCTCCAAGATAGGATTGATTAATAGATTAGTTGCATTTTCCCTTTGTATATACATATATTCAAACTTAAAACCATTATCAACCATTATTACATTATTTTTATGACTATTTATGATATCTCTTATGAATAAAGGTCCATTGTATGAAATATCATATAGAATATAAGTCTTATCAAAGATAGTATGAAGCGAAACTTTCTTTCTCTTAGTTGAGTCAATAACGTCAATGAAACCATCAAGTAGATGTGATCCTTATTCTAATGGTAGTTTGTTAAAAGTTTTTTAATCTATCATATAAACATTTTCTTTATCACTTGATTAATTGTTATATATATTAAATTTCTAATTTGGTAGTGCTATGAATTCCTTTAAGATACTATTAGTTCCATATATTTGGATTTGATTGTTTGTGATGAGGTTCTAGATCTTATGTTTCAAATTTATGCATATATACATGAATAATGACTTGGGATTCTATGATAATAACAAAATGATCTTGTGTGATAACTATTAGGCAAAGGTCTTGACTAGTCAAACTCCCTTATTGAAGGTGAAGTAATCATGTTACAGTCGAGCAATATCTTCAAAACTTGTTGTGGATTTTCATTAAGTTGATATTTTATGAAGGTTGTTCAATGTAATTAACCACATTCTTAGAATAATTATTAGGTTGAATATCATTCTCATCAATTATAGTAATAAAGTTCACTCTTGTTTTACCAAATAGTGATATTACAACCAAATAACACTAAAAATAGGTGAAACTAAGGCACAATAAATATCCAAGATAATATAATCATAAATAATAATCAGATTTTAACTATACCTAAAATATTGACAAAGAGTATGAATAAATGTTTGAATAATAAAAAAATGCAAAATAGAGAAAAATACTAAAATGAACACACCTGGGCACTATTTTGGAATTTTAGAATTGGTTTAAGGGTTTAAAAATATTTAAAAAGTTATCCTACAAAACCAACTATGTTCTATTACTGGATCAAAATCAGTAGAGGCAATTGTATCTAAGACAAAATTGATATAGGGTTGATTATGCCTTTATATTTTAAAGGTTTGTACCAATCTAGGTCATTGCATTAACTGATTTTGATTATTGTTTTGGATTTGTTTAACTAATTTCACTAAAAAAAATTGTTATTTTTATTCTCCTTGGTCTTTGAAATAATACTCATAATGCATGCATAAAAGAGTGTGTGAAAGTTAGTTGGACCTATAAACCTATTAAGGAGTTGCAATTACATATCACACACACTTGGAATCACGTCTCAATGTAACTCTAGTTCATGGGACTAAACCCTCCCAATCCAATGACTCTTCCTGGATAATCAAATGCAACTGTATGTTTCGATATGACCTTTTGACACATGTAATGAAACAAAAATTAAAATTTATACTATTACATTATATAATAAAAGTGTAGTGATACAAGGGCATCAAGAAATGATATCCATTTGATCATTTAATAGTGTATTTGGTCTTAAACTATGCCTTAGAAGGCATTAGAGTCATTAAATTAGTCTTAGAGTGTGTCTAGGTGGCCCTTTGGAATTTTCCTGCCAAATTGGGCAATTAAAAATTTGAATTATGTGTGTGTTAGGATCATTTTTGGTAGTTGTTTAAGAATTACATGCGGTAAAATGTTTTAGTAAGATAATATAGTGAACCTAGGTAAGTTAGAAAGGTGTTTTTATGCACACCTCATAAATAAGGTGACATAAACCAAGGAATTGAAATGTAATGTCTATGAATAGTTGGCAAGTAGTTTCCAAAGGTAGTTACCCATGTTTATAAATGGAACACATTGAGTTTTGGTTTAGAGAGTTTGATAAATTCAAATTAGGTGCTTAGTGGAAGTGAATTTTTTAATTTAAAATCAAGGTAGAGGTTAGAAGGAATTTATAAATGGAATAAAAACCATGAAACCTCTATAATTTGTCCTAGTGACAGAGCATTAAATGTAAATATGCATGAATCAATAGAAGTTAAGAATGAATTTTCAATGCTATTTTTGAATATGCGTATGGATAAATTATTATGGATGTGATTTATTTTGCATTATAACCTTTGGAATTTCAAGCATTCTATATTATAAACTATGGAACTGTGTCTTTGTTCAAGTTTTCTGGGCATGTTTATTACAATGTAGGTAAGATAGTGAAGTTAGTAAATTTTGAGGTTTGGTGAAGAATATGATGCCTTAGATGAGTTTTGATATGGTTTAAATATTTTATTAAAATGAAATAAATTTAGTTACATGTTATAAACCTAAATGAAACCTTTCTTATGGGTCTCAGGTCTGTGTAGGGTCAAAAACCCTAAGAGAAGATAGAATGGATTTTTTTTTGTGTTGAACTAGTCCAAAGACTTGGATTTGGTAGTGGAATGATAAGGTATTAGAAATGAAAGGATAAAGGTGGTATTATGTTGTTTAGTAGTGTGAAAAGTAAGATAATTTAAAGACAATGACTGTGTATACCCTATTGCAAGAAATAATCAAGCAACTTGTTAGTAAACTCCATAATGGATAACAAGCATGAAGAATGATGAAGGATGTAAATGTAGTCAAGGAAGGTAATTTGGTGAAATGAAACATTAGGGTATTTTCAAAGGCCTTCAGGTAATCAATGTGTTATGAAACCTTGTTTGAATTTATAACAGTCAGATTGTATGTTAAAAATGCTATTAAAAGTTTTGTTTAACACATGATTGGGATAATTCAAGAAGGTTTAGAGATTAAGATAGTTGTATTTGAGTGAGACAAAAATTTACAATCATTTTGAGATTATAAAAGTGTCATAGATCCTTGAAATTCAATTTTGAATCCCCTCAGGGTATGGCAGTCAACATGAAACCCTAGTTTTAGGGCAAAATACAAAAGTTGGAATATCTAATAAAGTAACTAGTAAATCTCATCCAAAAATTTTAGTTTGAAAGGTATGGATGTGACCTAGAATATTTTTAAGGTTTTAGTTTAGTATGGACCTATACAGACTATAGGATGAAGACTATGTTGTTGATATAGCTAGGAAGGCCTAAATAGGGCTAATTATAGAGAATAAAAGTTAGAAATGGTATCTAGAAAAGGATTTAATGCATGAAAATTTGTGGAGGTATCAAGGAGGATATAGGTTAGTATAATATGTGTTTAGTTATTCAATTCCCTACCTTACATGACTGTACTATAGGAAAAATAGTAAAAAAAGGCTACTAAGATAGAAGGGTGGTTGAAAGATTGAGGTGCAAAGTGGATGATTGAGGTTGTAAGGAAGATTTTGTTGATTTAAGACAAGTTATTAAAGTCACACAATATCTATCAATGATAAATAAAGTATACATAAGACTCATATCAATTAATTAGGGGTTTTGAACTAGTGAATGAAGGAGTCTTGTGAAGGCTAGGGTAAGAGAAGAATGAAAGGGAGATAGAAGGTGGGTAGTGTGAGATGAGTGGTAGATTATGAAAGTTTGAAAGGAGTCTAGGACATAAAAAGAGTATTCAAGAATTATAAACATGTAGATATGAGGGAGATTGGCCTCATATGTGGGGAGAGTTGATAAACACAAGAAGATAGAATGATATGAATGAACAAGTGAGAGGTGTTCATATATTTTCAAGGTGGGTGGAAAGACTTAAAGAAGTTGTGTGAATGAGTCAAGAGGAAATATGATGCTTGGCCAGTGAGAGAGATTCCTCAAAGAAATATATACTAAGGTCTATTAATGCATGGGTATGTGTTTGAAGGTATTAGATCTTGTTTAGGTAGAGTATGAAAAAGGACTCTGCATCATGCAGGTTCCTTGAAAAAATGTGTATAAGATTAGTTCAATATGAAAGTCAATTTGGAATGAATAAAACTTGGTTCACTTGATTAATACTTCATTTCAAATGGCATATGATAGATTTGCATATAAATGGCTCTCAAGACACTTCAAAAATACGTCGACCCTATAAGATAGTGATAGGTTAAAATCAAGGTGTGAGGAATCAATCTAATGCAAAATAGACCCACAAAAGGATGAGGGTAATATAGTGAGTTTGTAGGATAATTATAACCAAAATAAAATTGACAAAGGGTCAATTTTGACCTAGAGGGATACAGGGATTAGAATAGAGATCAATATGAATAAAGGTTGGTTAGATGGCATCCTATAGCTAAAAATGATAAATCTAAGGTGAATTCAAGGAAATCTAGATGAATTAAGGCTTAAGAGACTTTAATGATGCTTTAAGGTGTAAAAAAAATCCAAATGTACACAAATGGACCAAGTGTGTAATTGAATGATAAAGATGCAATGAAAAAGGGTATTGTACTGAAATTGGGTGTTTACATAATGCCCCATTTTGATTTACATGAACATGAATGTATGTGTTTTTTGAAGTAAAACAAAATTGAAACACACACCTACACTTATTTAAGGGATGGATAAATGAATAATTTGGATGCTTGGGATAAGCTCCACTCACATCTTGGTAAATCTAGATTGTACCTATAAACAAGCATGAAATCAAGTGAGTAGTCAAAGTCTTGATAAATCAGTGTAACACAATAACTTAAATTTATAAAAAATAATAATAGTAAAGCATGGAAATATAAATAACAACACTAAATTACAATAATAAGCACATAATAATAAAAATCCACATAGATGATTCATAAAAAAGAGTAATACTTGAAATATATAACTAAACCACTTCAAGGAGGTAACCTACACAATGTTGCAATAAGAATGTATTTTAATATGATGATCTACTAATAACCACTACCTCCTATGTAAACCCTACTTAGGATATGAATACTCCATATGCTAATCCTACTACCACTATGAAGATATATAAATTATCATATGACGAAATAAAAGTTATGCTAGCCACAAGTCAAACACACATATCCCAATATATATTAATTGTTAAGGGTGTATCATATCCCTCCACTATAAACAATGTTGATTATTATTAAATGATTTTGTAGGAATGTTTTATCATCTCATGCCACCTCCTCACTAGCTAGATTCTTCCACTTGATCATATTTTCTATAATTAACCTTGTCTTCAACCTCTTAGTGCATGTCTAGAGGATTGTATTGGGTTCCAAAATTATTTTCCCCACTTCATCACACTCTAGTAACTCTGTTTGGGTGAAAATGCTTTTTCCAATGCCATTATTTTAAGTAGGAAACATAGAAGATCAAGTTTATTTGTTATGACTGAGGTAACTCTAGTTTTTATGCTACACTACCAATCTTATGCAAGACCTAATAGGGGACATAATATTTAGGTGAAAGATTTTTATCCTTCTTCTGTTATTTTAATAAAATTTTCTTATATGGTTAAATTTTCATAAAAATTAATCTAATACTTCAAAATGTCTTTCAATATGTTGTTGGTTAGCCTACTGCTTTACTCGATAATGTATCATTACCAAGTTTTCTTTGAGATTAGTGAGTACCTCTTTTTGGTATTGAATGTATTCTTAGATTACCAAAACCTTTAGTTGAACCCTTAAGAATGAGGTGATGGATGGTAGATAGTACATATACAAAGACAAAAATGGAGACATTTTGGATGATGTATGGAAAAAAGTGTCATACTATAATTTTGCTAGTGGTAGCCATTAAACCTAACTCTCATGCTTATTTGTGATAAAAAACAATGATAAGTCTCCAAACACTTGTTAAACACCTCATTTTTTCCATTAAATTGGGATTTTATTATGAGTTTAGTGCCCTAATTTGAGACCCTTAATTTGTGGACCATGGAAGTCCTCCTCAAATTTATTATTATATTATCGATTCGTCTATTTTTTTACCATTTGATGATAAAAAACATATTGAGAAACTCTTTATGTTGGATAAACATATATACATGTGTGTGGTTATGATATCATGTGTGGGTACACCTATTTACTTATGTGATCTTATAGTTCTCATTAACATAAAATGATGATGTGGCATATAAATTATATTTGAAATGATGATTTTATTGTGGATTATGGGTTTCCTTGTTAATGCCATTTATTATTGAGATTTTAAATTCACCCTTGTCATACCATAGAGATACCATGATGTATATGGTTTATGTACATATGATGTAGATGGTAAAAAAGGTGAAAAAATTATACTAATGATGAGATGAGTTAGTAAGGGTTTACATATTATCCATCATGATGGTATATGAGTTGACCTAGTAGAGTGGTGGAAACAAATTCAACATGATAGTCAATTTGACAACACCTATAACTCAATCATCTTGTGCGATCACCTTACATACTTGAAATTTAAATTAAATTTAATATTTCATGTCTACAATTATGGGTAAAAACAATGTAAAATTTTCCACATGTGAATATGGTGTGGCAAGTGGAAACAATAAATAAATAAAATAATAAAGAGTAACAAACAATGGTCACCATGATGAAAAGAAGTGGAGAAATATATTAAGATGCCTAAATCCATGGATGGTTAATATTTAATGGTGAAAATATTTCTTATTTTCATTGAATAGAATTGTGTGAACCATAATTTGAAATTCACAGTGATAGTTTGTAGATATCGAAAGGTAAAGAGAGGCTAAACTCGCCATCTCAAAAAGTGAAGGAAAAATTTTAGTGAAAAATGACTATGAAATTAATAAGGAATGTTGTTATTAAGAGAGCACACAACCAATTAGATGTGGTTACTGATTAGGTTGAGAAAAAGAGAAAAAGAAAGAGTTTTGGAAGAGAGAGTCATAGTACAAACTGTGTAGTGATTGATTTTATCACAACCTTACCTATGGTTATCTTTATTATTAATTTTTTGACCCCCTTTCTTTTTATATTATTGAAGGATGTGGTTTTATGCAATAATATGTGGTTATTTTTAATTTTGGGAATTTCCCTTGTTTATGTATGTGTGCATTTCCTATCTTTTTGTTCTGGTTGAAGGATGTGGCATTATTTAATGATATGTGGATGTTATTAATTTGTGGCAATTTTTATCTATGGATATTTGTATTTTATGACAATGGTTAGATTCTCTTATTTATTTAGAAATTATTTTTATCCTTAAATTATTTTTTGATTTATTTGGGTGGGTTAGAATGAGGATAAGAATAGAGGTTTGCATCTAGAAATATGTTCACATCCACCAGAATCATTACTAGATTACTATGTAGCTAGAGGCTTTCACTAGGGTCATGAGTGGTGGTTAAAGTCATAGGGATAGTGTTTTAGGGGGTTTTCAAATATTTCAATAGTTATTTGACTCTTATCATACACAATCATATTTATTAATTAAGCATGTGATTACATGCCATGAAAAAACACTTATATTTCAAGTAGCTATGGGTTTGGAGACCCTGTTTCATTAGGATGTATCTATTTCTCCAACATATTTTTGAAGGTTTAGCTAAGGTTATTATTATATCAAAATATTTCACCCTAGAAGAGAGTGTTCAATCCTCTTCTAGATTTGGGCAACATTGGGACATTTCTAGGCATGTGGGTATACCTATAGAGGAAATGAACCTCTAGATTTAAAGGGCTAGCTCCCTAAATGTATCTCTGCAAAACAAACTCTGAATAAACTAGTTTTATTGAAGGGAAAAGAGTTATAAATTTCATAAATAAACTTGTTCTAAGAATGGTGATGCATCAAGATTATCTTCCACATGAATACCAGACCCTAGTGCATGATACAACAAAATACACATACTATTTTCAAGATCTAAAGATTCTAACACAAGTATTTCAATATAGATGTGAGATGTATGAAATGACACAAGTTAAATGAATTGAAATACAACCTATACATTCTAAGAATAGTTATACACATGCATAAATTCAACATACTTGGATGCACTCTATATAACCTGTTAGACCTAGAACTCTTGCTCAGGTATGAAAGACAGAGGACAAAAGGATGAAAACCATAACTTGTTGTCACTATATGTCACTTACACACTCAAAACATTGCTCATAAATTCAAATAAAAATAATTGTACCAATGCTTAAAGGTAGAACATGACATCAATTTAGCATGGCTTCACCATACACTACATGGGTGGTTTTACACTAGCCCAAGGGCTGTATATATAACATAGAGGAAGTGAGAGGGGGAGGCCTTTGGGCACCAAAAGAGAATAATAAATATATTAGGATTCTCCATATATAACTATCTTTTCCAATGATTTTCATTTGGACCATCTGATTGATCCATGTCACTTCCCTTGAACACTCTTGGCTTGCTATCTCAAATATGTTTCTCCAATGGTTGCCTAGTGAAATCAACATATTTTGAGTAATGGCATCAATGAAATTATTATAAGAGAGTTCACCTATTTTAGATTTTTCTTGATTATAACATATTTTCATCACTTTCGGAGGTGTACAATGACATAGGGGAGAATCATTTTCACTCTTTTGGCCTTGTCTTCCTTCTTTGATTGGTTGTCAAAAATAACTCAGATCTTGATCTGATCAATGGTGAGATGATCCCTCCAATTTGATTTGGTGGATGAAAAACATGAGCCCTTAGATGCTTGGGATCCTTTTATTTGAACACCAATAACTAGTCCCTCATCCTGAAGTTGACGTCCATATAGCCATCACTCTATTGGGACCATTTCTTTAGAGGAATTTCCTTCAGGCCTTTCCTTCAGGAAATCTTTTTGAACAATTTCCTATGAGCATTTTATTTGAAAGAAATAACCTTTTGAGCCCTTTTTTATTAGTTCATTTTTATTTATCTATGTCCTTTTGGGCCTTTTGGAGTGTCTCTTTAGAAAGATTATTTTGGATAAAATGTTTGAAACAATTCTTTTGGGCTTTTTGCAAGTGTACCTTCAAAAAAAAATTCAAGGACACTTTTGCAAAGAATAACCTATCATTCTCATTTCACCTCTCTAAAAGCCTAAACATGTTCTTTGACATTATTTAAATGTCCCTTTGGAAATCCCAAAAAGGACACTTTCTTGAGAAAAGGCCCTCTAGGGAAAGTGTGTAGGGCACTTTGCATAGAAAAAACCCTTTGGAATTTTTACAAGTGTCCCTTTGCTTGAGAAATGACCCTTAAAAAATATTGTTTTAGAAAAAAATTCCAAAACAATTACTTCAAGAAAATGTTTAAGTTGATTCCTTTGGAAAAATGCAAAGTGTCCCTTTAGAAAACTTGAAGCAGACCAATTCCTTGAAAAAACAAACCCTTCAGAAAGATTGTTTCGAACAAAAAATTCAAAACAAATCCTTCATAAATCCTATGGATGCCTTTCAAAAACTTGAAATGTGCCCTTCAAAAAAGTTGAAAATGTCCCTTCACAAGACAAAAAGACCCTTCAGTAGAATGAAAATGTACCTTTCAGACTTTTTGCAAAGGACACTTCAGCAGAGAAAAAGACCCTTCGAAAAGATTGTTTCAGACAAAAAATCCAAAATAATTCCTTTAGAAAATTTGCAAGAGACAATTCTTTTAGAAAAATTGTAAGGGACATTTCTTTTAGAAATCTCATAAATTACCCTTTGAAAACCCTATTTAGGACACTTTCATGAGAAAAAGACCCTTTGACAAAATGAAAATGTCCCTTCAGAAATAGGGAAATGTCCCTTAACTTTAGAAATGATCCTTCAAAAATATTGAAATGTACCTTTAAAAAAACCTAAAAAGGACCAAATCCTTTAGACCTTTTTGTTTTAGAAAAAAAGTCTGAAACAATTCCTTTGAGACTTGGACAAAAAAATTGAAGCAAAGCCTTACCGAAAGAAATAACACTTGAGTAAAAAGACCGAAATAACACTTGCAAAAGACCAAATAAAGGCTTTAGAAGGAAATAACACTTGGTATTTTTTTCTATGGGGATAAACCAATAAGGATGCTTCACTTAGCCAAAAGAAAGATGCAAAACTTGGGTGTAAAATTGGCTAACAGTTCCTTTCCTTTGTGATATTTGTCTATGATTGATTTGAAAAACTTATTATTGGTTTTATTTTTTATTGTTCCTTGTGTTTTTCACCTTGAACCTAATGTTTTTTCTTGATTAAACCCCTATGTGATATATCCACATTTATCTCACTAGTTACAATTGAATCAAAATAATGATTAATAAGAAATGATGTGGTATCAGGTGGGGACAAAGTATTAGCTTGACATTTAGTGGGTTGTTTAGTGAGTAACTCAACAAAGTAGTTATGATTCTTCATTACCCTCTCATGGACATGTGCACTCATTATAAGGGTGGTAAATTGGAACACGACATTAAATAATTTGCTCATATAATATCATTTCTAATCATGCATAGATAAACCAATAATAAGGTAAACTTATAATGTCACTGTGTATGCATTCTAACTTCTATTTATGTTTCAATATACTTAAAAAAATACTAAACTATGATAGTTTGATATTTCATAATGGTAGATTTATATTTTGAAATTTACTATGTTGTGTTTATTTCATTGGGATCACATATGAAATTTGGAATGCTTACGATAAAACAACTTGTCATTCATTGAAGTATTTAAAGTCACAATGATTAATTTTTTATTTTTATTATTTTTCAAAAAGGAAATATGCATAAGTAAGAAAATATTAATGGTTGAATAAATGAATCCATAGTGGTAGTTCCAATCACTTTGTCTGATTTTTTTTATGCTTAAAATAATGGACTTTCCATCCTAGTGGAGTGAGACTTGTGATTTTTCACCTAAAACTATACAAGTTTCTCTCTATGTTTTCTAAAACCACTATGTTACTATATTTTGTTATTTCATTAAGTGAGACTCTATATATTAAGTGATGAAATAACATTGTGGTCACCTTTTAATTCCATCAAGTTGAGGCCACTTGATTCTGTTGTAAGTCATAATGTGAAACATTTTCCTCTCCTTAGAAAATACCATTTTGAGCTTATCACTCTTCATCATAGTCCTACATGTTTGTAACTCATTAGTGTGCCTCCTTTGGCTGAGACATGATATATTCATCACATAGATTCTCTATACATTCCCATGGCCACTATAAATGATCATATTTTATTAGAGCCTCCATGTATTACCTATTGACTATCATTTAATCTAATTGTCACTTGAGACTTTTCTATTGATCCACATGATTTCACCACTTAGAAAAATATCATTTCATGGAGAAAAAAAATGATTTACCTAAATATTTAACCCTATTACTGCTCTATGGGGTGATGGGCACATTGTTTTATAAACTTTTTTTAAAAATGTAGACCCATTTCCTTTATAAATCTGATTAAATGTGAACAAAACCTTTTTGGATTAAGTCACAATGGATTAATAATATTAATATTATCACTTTGTTATAAAAATAAAATAAAATTATATACAAATTGAATTAGGCTTCATCTACCTTAGTCCAATTTGGAAATCCTTTAAGACCATGCCACTTGGCAGAAGATCTTGTCACATAGAGTATTCACTTCTCAAAAATTACTTTGTGGGTTATAAAAACTACATGATCCCATGATTATGTGATGACAACATGTGGATAGACCAAATTCCTTCATTGTGACATATATCACTCGTTATATGTTGCACCCTATTCACATAGCTATTTGGCATTTTCCAAAACTACAACCTTAATGTTTATTTGAGTAGAGGCCATGTGGAACATGGAGAATCTTGTAGAATAACATGATAGAAACATGTGTTTATAGGATCCACTTATTATATTTCCATGAAAACAATTCCAACTATCCACATACTTAAATATAACCAAACCTATGTTTATGGATGTGTGGAATTTTAAACCATGATTTAAATTGAAAATACTTGTAAGCTTAGGTCACTTTAGTTATGAAGTCCACATAGGCAATGAAGTCACTTTATAAATATTGAGATGTAACACTTTATGTCGATAAGGTTGTAAGGAACCCATGATGAGAACACATGGAATCATCCCAACATCATAGTAAGATAATTACCTTTCAATGGTTTTAGCCACTGCATGAGCTTGTTGACTAAGGATATATAAATTATAGCTTACTATATTTAATATCTAATTGAACATTGAATTTATCCATCTACTATATGATGACACTTAAGTAATGTGGGATCACATGGATATAATGATCTTGTTAGACATAAATAAAGTGATTACAACTTAACTTGGCAACAGTGTAGATTGCATGAGTTACATGGACCCCCTACATATGCTTAATATGTGGATGTTAAGTTGTAATAATCATATAAATAAAATATATTAATCTAGTTTAGATGTGTCCACTCTATTATAGTAAAAAATTTATAGACTTGTGGCTCATGGGAAAATGTTTTTTTAAATCAATAAAAGAGGGTTAGAGGGTTTCTAACCCTTTTCATTACTATACAAAAAAGTTTTACAAATAGATATACTTACGATTCCATCCTTAGAAATATTTCAGAGAGAAAACCTGATCTTTTACAAAATACATTAAATTCAATACAAAAAACAATTGTAGAGGCTGCAAAAGCTACATAAGGAAAAAATTAAGAAAGATGTGGTCAAAGTAGGAAAAACCATTTTGTTTCCTCATACATGGGAATATTATTATAGAAAAAAAAAAACCGTAGGCCCCTTCTCTCAAATATCATCCCAAATTCATAACCAAGAGGGATATAACATAGACAAAATATGTAAAATGCTTTCCTTATTGTAACAAATTTTGAGGAAGTTGTATAGTCCCCAAACAATAATAAGAATAAATTTAAGAGCTACCTTCCAAGAATTAAGAGTAGTATCTAGTGTCACCACTATCTTAAAAAATAAACTCCTTATTATATATTGACAAAAGAATCATCCTCTATGGAACTAAAATTTGTTGTGAAGGAGTTAGGGCATATTTGATTGGGATAAGTATAGGCTAACAACTGTTATTCACAAATAGTCCTAAAATCATAGGGTGAAATTGATGGAATAAATTAAGAAGTGTAGATAATACAATATATTATTAGATACCCAAAAGTGTCAAATTTAAATTAAATTCACCTGACATGAGTTTTATGTACATATATTACTCTAATTATACATTCTATCACATATGCATGCCAAAAATGGGTCCAATCCTTCTAATTATTATCAGTCATCTACATGAATTCCTAAAGTTAGTTCCAAACCACTAAACTATCATATTTAGATATCTATAGATCATCATAACAATATTCATGTCTCTCAGACAAAAAAAATTAGACTTAGATGGTACCATCCAAATCTAACAGTTTCATTATTTACCCAATAATGGTCATATTTCAAAATTAAATCACTCCTATGGGTTATCCCATCCACTTAACATGTTTATTTTATGATAAATTACCTAAAGAGTCTCATATAGATAAAAAATAATTTTAGGGGTATTGATCAACTAACAAACATACTCAAACATTTTCACATTGAAAAGAACTACCCTATTCTTCTCAATTTTCAAATCAATCAAAAGGAGTAGGTTTTAGCCAAGTATGATGCACCTTAAATCCAAGTCAAAGTTGCCATTGTGTCAAAAAATATACCACAAGTTTCATGAATTCAAGAAACACTAATTACACACATACACATAACATGAAGAACTACATGAAATTTGAATTCCTTATTCAGAGTATTGGATAAGTAAGCAACACTCAATGTTTCAATAAGAAGTGGTCAAAGTAATCTCAACCCACCTTTATTCCTATTTTTTAGGACTAACTCTATCAATGTGAGTGGACTTAGGGTTTCAAGTGAAGGAGAAATATTTTTAAATATTACACACATAGTCAAACTTGAGGATCACACATGCATTCATAACAAAAGCAGTCACATGGGTCTGTACTTGAATAAAAATACAAAATTCACATAGATAAAACTTTTAGACTGAGAACATAAAAACTGATAATAGTGAACTAAACCTAACAATACCATTCCAATAATCCCAAAGATCTATACCTTGATTTGAATGGCCTCCAATCTAGTTTAATTCATGCCTTGTCACCTACCTATAGTCTCAATCCTCTATAGAGTAGTTAACTGCTATATATCGTATCCTTTTGTTGTAATTTTCATATTTAGCAAGTTAAAGTGCCAAATCAATTAAAATATTCTACATTCATATTTTTTCTTAATTTCTATACATTATATTCATAATTATTTAAATATTTTCTATCTTAATCTAGGTTATCATTAATCCAAAATAGGGTGAAATATATTGGTGAACACTTATATCACTGGAACATTACCAAATACTCAATTTCCCTTAGGATTCCATCCTCCTTTCTAGGGTTTTTAGGTTTATACCTTAGGGTTTCATTTTTATAATTGATTTATGATTTTCCTTAATGCTACATAAAACACATGGCTATAATAGATGAACATAGTTTATATTTTTGACATAATCTAAGTTTGTAATCATTGCATGTTATTTTCCTTTACTATGTAAAATATATAACAACTAGATAATCAAATGAATCAAATATTTGTACATAATAGGGTTGAAATTAATCATTAATAATATTTAGGCCCCCATTTTTCATCTTATTATAACATTAAATCTGAGTTGATTCTACCACTAGGTGCTAAAGGGCATGCATTATCCCTTTTTCCCCCCTACTCCCATTATTCACCTTAAGGTTATCATGGATTCTACGATACATGTAGACATCCTCTTGATAGACTTATTATGAATATTTAATTTGATAATGTTCATGAACATGAGATGAGTACCAATGATAGTGTTTATGACATTGATGAAAGTGAATTAATACAATATATTGACATCAATCCATAAATGCATGATGTCATGTTATATATAGCTAGAGGTGAATAAAAAAAATTGCTCAGGTAGTACATCTAAAGAATAATATGATCCCTTCCATGATATTCATAAAACTTTTAGAGATATTTATTCCACCATAAGTGTCCATACCACTACTATAAATTCTAATATAATTATATCCAAAGATTGAAAGATTAACATTGAAAACAAGCAATGAAAATGCTTGAAGGAACAATGTTACCTTGAAAAGTGAGCAAACCACAAAAGGAAAGAAAAGTGATTTGATAGGTGGAGAAATCATCAAATGGAAAAATCACCCCACAATATTATTATAAGCCTTGAAAAAATGAATCTTCAAGTACATAGTAAGAAGAAACTAGGAGAGAAAGAAAACAATGACCTTAACCCAAGAGAGCATCACAAGAATGCAAGAGCAAGTCAAGAAGAGATTAGATTATGTTTTATTTTTAAATAATGGGATATGAGAAATATTTAAATCGAGAAAGAAGATAAAAATGAGTTACATGATCAAGCTTCATGTGTGTTCCAAGTGTCTTAATCCTCCTATAAGTAAGGAGAATGTGTGTGACATGTGGGGGGAGGAGTTACTTGTGCAAGTAACTCCCAAATCCAACAAGTGGATAAGAAAGATGAACTCTGCCTCATAAATCTTGGACAAGTGCATGTATAAACATAATAAATGCACACATATTAAATACTTAAGATAAATCTAAACTATCTTAAAGGACCCAAATAGGAATTAACGGTCCCCCTTAATAGAAACTTCCTTCAAAAGGAAATACAAAAGTTTGAGAGAGAAAGATGAAGAGAAGATGTTTCCAAAATTAGTAAGAATTAAGGTGTGATCATCAATAATATCTAAAATTCCTATTAAATCAAGGTGGTTGATCCGCAATGGAATGAATATTAACAATAATGAGAAATTATCCACAAAACCCTACAAAATAAATAAGCTACCACCAATATTTCAAGTTAAATAACCAATATGCCATCAAAATTATCTACATACAAATAATGTACTAAAATTAAATCTAATAAAATAAAATTGAGCTAAAGACAACTTCCATCATAAAGTGAGAAATCTTATAAAAAAAGAAGTTAGTCAAAATTATCTCTAACAAAGCATAATTCCTTTGTAACCAAAAATAAGGAATGCATATTTTTTTTGAATTTATCAAAATGGAGACAAGAAAGATGTATCAATTGTAAAATATATTCTATGTGAAGCATTGGAAAAATTATCATAAGAAGACAAATCAAAGTCTATATAAGATATATTATCTTTAGGAATATAAATAGTGTTAACCTTAGAGGTAGGAGATTTATTCAATTTCCAACAATGTAAAGTGTCATGGGTGGATTTACCACAAGATTTGTATGGATGTAATTTCCAACATGTAAAGATATGATGTCCATGTTTTTCACAAAGTGCAGAAGGTTTATTTTTAACCAAATCCTGAGCATTACAAGCATTATAATCAAAATAAGTTGCATTATGAGTCCTTCAGTGTAAAGGAAAATAAGATTTAAAAATTGTATTGCAAGTATTTGAATCATTAAAACCAAGACCTTTACAACTTACATTTGAATTAAGCAAAATAAGTTCAAGAATACCATCACGAGATGGTGGCAGGTTCTATATTTGTCTATTAGTGTGCCTCACATGGATCAATGTGAACTCAGTGACCTCTTACTCAACTCTCCCAACAAGGAGATGAGAGAGGATGTCCAAAATTACCTTATCAATCCTACAAAAAAAAATTGAGAGTACCTTTCAGATTGACCAAGTGGCCATTGATAGAGGTTAGTGAAGTTATGAGACCAATAGATGCATCATCACCCCAAACCAAAATAATGGGGGATTTCAAAATGTAAGTATGAATAATAATAGTAACCTAGGTACCAATATCTTTAATCAAAAGTGGAATTCTACCACTGATAACCTCACCTACCAAATAAAAAAGCCAAACCCAGTGAACAATAATTAGTATCAACCCATGAACAACGCCAATGCCAATAACAATATAGGTGCTAGGAAAACAATTCCCTACCTGATATTCATGTAGTTGATTTCAACCAACCAAAAACATACAACATGCAACACAAAAACTAAAATCAAAACTAGTATTATCATGTTGAACAATTCACCTAGTTATAGATTTAACCCTATTACCAAAACAATAATCAATAAGGGTTGGTTAATAGGGATAAAACCAAAGGCCTAGGGAATATGACCTCAATGTCTATTTTATCTTGCACTGGGTTATGGATCATGATAATAAAAACTATATCAAGTAAAATAATTTTATCTAAAGTCTCCCTAAAGATCAGAGGCAACCATTTATAAACATATTCCTATGGAATGTTGATACAAACCCTTAGGCCCTTCAAAATCATCTTATCACCCCTCAAAATTAAAATCTCCAAATCTACCAAAACCCATTTCCTAACCATCAAGCACATGTTACCCAAAAAAATATTAGGTTATCCCATAAAACCACTTTATTCAACATAATCAACCCAAATGGCATGCACCCATGATGACGAAGCTTCCACCTCTAGAACTACTAATGTCAATGTCACTCCTTAGATGGGAGTGTCAAGAAAAACTAAAATGATAGGAGTTATAGAATTAAAAGTTGAAGAAGAAGAGGATATCATTACTCACACTACGGATTATCAACTTATAACTCCTCATCCCTCACACATTCTATAAACTAAGTCTATCCCTAAACCCATAGGGATCTATGATTTAATCTTAGATATTACTATGATGTTCTCCCACATTTAATTTCTTGATTTACTCAATAACTTACCTGATCATTGATTTAACTTGTGTAATGCCCACGGACTAGCGAATATATCTAGTGTTATTCCCTCACTACATGCTCAAATGAACCACATTGATCTAGATATGTTTCTACCTAGTCAAGACTCTTAGGATATTGGCTATTTATTTGATTTGTGTAGTATTCCTCCTAACTCTAAGATGTCAAGGATGGGGGATCAAAACTTATTTCTATAGGTTTGGATTTAAAATAGTTATGTAAAGAAAGTTATGGTTGATGATGGAACAACCATCAATATTCTCCCTTTTCATTCCTACAAGATCTTAGTTATGGGGAAACCAAATTTTTCATGACTCATAACACCTTGTGAGGCTATGATAGCCTTAAATCTACTTTCATAGGAACCATTATGCTCCTAGTCAATCTAGGTCCTAAGACAGTGCTAACTGAGTTCTATGTCATAGATAAAAATACCAACTATAGCATTATCTTGGGAAGACCTTAGATATATAGGATGAAGGCCATCCCTTCAACCTTATTCAAGAAAATTAAATTCTTACACCTAAGGAAGGTTTTTATATCCTAGAGGGATCCTAAACCTTTTGATATGATACAAGTGACCATGCATAAGCAACCCATGATACACATTTATTACCATATACCTACTAACAAGGTCACGAAACACCCATAGTTGGTTGATGTTATTGAAACTACAAATATTAAAGTGGTTATCTTAAAGTAAGGGGTTGAAATCCCTCAAGCTCTATTAAAATATAATCCAAAAGAGAAGGACGTAATGATAGTTGAAAAGGTCACTAGTTTAGATCTAGTCACCAGTCTAGTTTTTTCTACCATGTCTACAACTAATATCATTAATTTGTTGAAAAAGGACAAGCCACTCATCCTCAGTTAGAACCATGAGGATTAGGAACCTATAAATTATCTGAGTATCAAAACTAGGGACCCCAAGAGGGGTTATCTAGTCTAATAAATCTTTGTATGATAGAGATGTTAGACAATGAAGAGGTCCCTCTTCATAACAATGTTTCTTGTGATTACCATCATAATCACCCAATGCTCAATCACACAAGGGAAAGTTATACTTTGCATAATACTCTTATCAATTCTAAACCTCTTCAGAGCATGATCCTAGATCATGATATGATAGGGCCATATCATTTTTCTAGAGTTCCTAATCCATTAGGTTTGCTTCCTTTTGAGATGTTAGTTGTTCTATATCAACTCATACTTAGTTATAATTCAAATCATATTATATGTTCCCCAACACGAAATTAGACCATTCTTTCTTCCCTGACCATCTTAATACTTAAGGAAAAGGTTTATACATTAAAAATAGGCACCATAGAGGTTAAAATTAAATCTCATGCTTATCCACACATTCCTAAGTAGAGGTCTTCTCTCCCCCTTGTGAAAAGGGGGGACCCAAGGGAGCCCCTCACTGAGTTCTTAAAATTTTTCCTATATATAAATGGGAAAAATGGAATTACCCATGTATTACCAATAGTACCATAATCTACATAATTACGTTTGTAATAATTTTACCCTAAAATAAAATCATAACTATGTGGGCATACATCCCACACTTAAAAGTTATCATCACTATGTTGGCATACTTGGCACACCAAAGAAAAATCCTAATAAGTAGTTTTTTTATATCTTAGAAGTGTTTATCTACCTCAATATAGATATTATGATTACTCCTTTTGAGTTCCCAAATGTGCTTCCTTTCCTTAAATCAGATCACAAGAGTCAACCTTTTGAGTTTCCATAGACTCTTCCATTCTCCTCACAATAGGCAAGGACTCATCACTCTTCTAAGTATCAAGACCATGAACCTCATGAGGAATTAACATATATGTTTGATACTCATTGGTTGATATTCAAAGGACTAAGAATATTTTTAAGTGACACTCCTTCCACACATGATTAGTGGGTCCTCTATTATGAAGGGGCCAAGTGTCCTCTAGGTGTAGGGGCAAGAGTTATTCTAATTTCTCCTGAGGGATGAGTCATGTCATTTGAATTCAAGCTATACTTTGAGTGTACAAATAATGGGGTCAAATATGAATCCCTATTTCTTAGCATGATCATTTTAAAAATGTTTAGACATTCAAAACTTTGGGATCCAAAGTGATTCACAACTGGTTACTAACCAAGTCCCTAAGGTCTATTAAACTAAAGATGAACATATTTAGCTATAGAAAACCATTATTTGTAAAATTAATAAAGACTTTGATTTTGTTTCTATAGAGGTAGTCCCTAGATAAATCAACTAGCTGGTTGACTCCATGGTTGTTTCATCTTCATGATTTGACCATCATCTTGCTATACCAGAGTCTAATTACATAATCTCGGTAATGATAAATCCTCTTGTATGAAATATTTATAGTGATAAAATCATTTCCCATGTTGGAAATTATGATAATATTTTAGTTCTTGACTTAGATGAGAATGATGAGGATATTATTTAGTTCTTGCAAACTTTCAATGACCTCTCATCTTTTAACCATAAGAGGGGTTTCTCCCTCACTTATTATCCCACATCATCCCTTAGGGACAAATACTATGATTCTTATTTCTAAATTGAAGATTACTTTTCCTATGATGATGAACATGATGTTTTCAATATAGAGGGTGAAGATATTAATATTCCCCCCAACCCCTAATGTGTTTAAGGAGGGAAATGCCTTCCTCATAAAAGAAACCATTGACATTAACATTGGGGCTAAGGAGTCCCAAAATTATCAATCTCAGGTATTTTATATTCACATAAGAGGTGGAAGATCACCAATAACTACTCATTGAGCTCTCAAAGGCTTTCACCTTCTCCTACATAGACATGGTAGGCATCAAACTCGATGTATTTATTCACAACCCAATGATGATGCCTGACATGAAGCTAATTAAACAAAAACTTAGGCCAATCAAGCCTAAGGTCACATTTATGGTAAAAAAGGAAGTTATAAATATTTTTAAAGTTGGATTCATCAAACCAATGGACTATGCCAAGTGGATATCCAACATTGTCCCCATGCTCAATAAGAATGTTAAGATCAGGACATGAATAGATTTTTGAGAAATCAACATAGCATATCCAAAATATGAATTCCCTCTCACCTCTTCATTGTTAATGTACTAGAAGGATATGCATTACTATCACTTATTGATGGATTTTCAAGATATAATCATATTTCCATTTCTGATGAGGATTGAAGAAAGACCTCTTTTAATTTTGTTATGTCATGATGCCCTTCAATCTCAATTTTTTTGGGGTAACATATCAAAGGGACATGACCTTTATATTCCATGATATTATTCACAAGATAGTGAAGTTTTACGTAAATGATATTCTAGGGAAGGTAGGGTGATGAATTGATCACTTAGAGGTGTTACACACCATCTTGACGTGCTTGATCAAACACAATGTTACCCTTAACCTATAAAAATGTGTGTTTGGAGTCACAAGTGGAGAAATATTAGGATATATCATCTCCCAGTGTGGGATTGACATCAACCCTACCAAGATTCATGTGATTTTGGAAATGTTATCCTATGGACAAATCAGGAATCAAAAAATTCTTGGGCAAGCTGGGAGCTATTCAATGGTTTATTCCTGATATTTCATTTGTAATCCATCCAATAAATAACTTGATTAAGAAGACAAGTGGCTTAACATGGATAGATTATTTCAAGAGGCATTCAAATCAGTAAAAAACTTCATCATGTCTCCCCCCATGCTAATGACACCTAAGCTAGATAAGCCCTTGATACTTTACATTAGGGAAATTAAGGTGTCCCTCACTTGCATGTTAACTCAAGAGGATGGTATTTTTATCACCAAATATTTCACCCTAGAATGATTTTTTCAAGCTTCTTCTATATTTGGGAAACATGGGAACATTTACAGGTATGTGGGTGTACCTATATTGGAAATGAGCCTCTAGATTTAAGGGCTAGCTCCCTGAATGTACCTTAAAATGCTCTTATCTATGACAAATGATTAATTATGGGAAAAGAGTTATAAATTTCATGAAATAAACCTATTCTAAAAGGGGTGATGCACCAAGATGTTTTTTACAAGACTATTATACTCTATTACAAAGAGACAATGATACAACACTAGTCTAAGAGTCCTAGAATGCACTATCATTAGTGTTTCAATATGAAGGTGACATACATAAAGACTATCCAAGGTAAGTGAAACCATAGATTAGTTGAAAATAATAAGGCTCATTGTACACTTAAGAATAGATCCATACACTTAACAACACTTCATATGACCTACTAGGCTAGAATCACTTGCATCAAACATGTAAGGATTGAGAGAAAACAAAGATAGGTGAATATCTCTTAACCATTCACTATAAATATATTAACACACTTTAAAATCTAAGATATAAACTCAAATAAGATTGCATTTATTATTTTAAGGTAGAAAAGTTCAATGTCAAAACTAGTAGGTCTTCACCATACATAAGTTGGTATATCTTTACAAAGGCCAAAATAGAAGCTACTTATAGAATTTCAAAAAGAGCATGAAAGAATGAAGTTCAACGGTCATTATAACACATGTCCAATTGATAACCAATTACATTAAATGGGACTAGAGTATGAAATAGACCATAAATTCCTCCCAAGACAAATCTACATATAAACCATAACAAAATCTCTAAAATGGTACAGAGATTCTTTAACTATCTTTTGTGAAACTGCCTTCATCATGGATCATCTCTTAAGCATTTGAAACTATAATAGGAGAGTTGACACATATGCTATGATAGTCATAGATTTTTTCCTAGCTACTAGCTATCTTCAAACACCTGTATTAATCTTTTTTAGTCATTCATTACTTTCCTAGACTTTGTTTTTACATCTGGAAATCACTATTCCTCTTGGGTCCTCAACTAGGCTTTCATGGTGGCACATGAGTCTAAAGAGCTTACTCTGCTACATAATCCTTGATCTTACATAGTTTTCCATGTTGCATTTCCTTACCACATTTATCATTCCATTCTAAAGTATGTCTGAAATACCTCTTGCTCTGGTAAAAAATGGCTCTTTGGTTTGATCTTATCCTTTGAAAACTAACTCAGACCAATCACATTGCTCCAACCTGTCATTGTTCCTATTGGTCATGTAGATCCCTACTATTAGATCCTAAATTTTTGACCTATTTCATGCCATAGGATCAAGATGTATGAAGCGAAGTTGGCCTTCAATTTTCTACCATGAAAATCTTTTGACATGATGACTTTTTCTTGTACCATTGGATCAAGATGTATAGTGAATGTTATTCATAAATCTCATTGGACCCACTTTCTTGTTAGTTCCTACACACCATTAGATCATTGGTATGATTTAATGTTGATCATTGATCTAGATTGGACTCACCTTCTTGTCAATTAAATTATTTCCATTGGATCTCTACCTAGCAAACCCACACCATTGGATCTTATCCAGCCTATAGCTTTTAAGGGCTTTTAACTTGGGGACCTTTTGACCTATTTGACATAAGCATGAATCATTAGATCTAAGTGTCAGTATGAGATCTCACATAGACCATTAGATATTTTTCAAATTTAAACCATTTAAGGACTTTATGAACATAAATGACTACTTTATGGAGCTCAAACTTGATGCTTACACGAACCTTCTACTCTGTAGGGCCAACTTTAAAACTCCATAACTTGAACTAGAGAAATTATGTAGACATGAAATTTGTAGAGCATGTTCCTAGCATGAAGAGCTCTATGACACTGAAACCTTTTGGATTGTGAGGCTTTCTAAGTGAACCTATCAAATGAAAAAGTGAGATGGTCCATTCATTCTTATATGATGTCTTAGTGATGGCCTAGTTTACTTAGGCTTATGCTTGAGCTACTGCTTAATCTTTGAAATCTCAAATAAACTTATTGAGGCTTGTGCAAATTCTTTCCATGATCCTAACTATTTTGACACCATGAAAACATGCCAATTACATATATGACTCAAAAATGACCCCTAAGACACCAAATAACAAGGACTAAGCTATACTATGACCAAATCTAGAATGACATATGAAATGACATCAAATGAACTAAAACATACCCTATGACATTATAAAAAGTCCATATACAATATCCTAACTATAGGGGGTTGACCCAATTTGACCTGTGGTAAAATGGTCAACATTTTTGGTGATTTCCCAAGGGTGGTATGCTTGTTATGCTATGACCAGTTACTTAATCATATATATTGGGTTATGGAGTCATAATTATATAGGTTTGACACATAAATTGCCTTGACAACACATTAAAAAATTAAAAAAAACATGAATGAAACACAAAATAAGAAACACACATGTGATTTAGAGCACTTGTAAAACACAACACAATAAGAAAGGAAACACACACCTATTCTAATATTTATAAAACTGACCTTCAACCTTCAATAGTAGGGTTTTAAATGTATCCCATTCATAGGAATAGGTAACTCTTCTCCATTAATCCTTACTAACTGAAAAGAGTTGCTTTGCTTGCACTTGATGATGACATATGGTCTGCTCCATAGGGTATCAAATTTAGTATGTCTCCCTAGTTTTTCTCTATCTTCATCCCATTTAAATACTATGTCACCTTCTTGAAATGATTTTGGAATTGCCTTCTTGTCAAAATGCCTCTTCATTAGTATTGGCGATGTTCCATAGATTGATGATATTTATCTCTAATCTCTTACAACTCCATTAATTTTATTAATCTCAACTCCATTAGATTATTCTCAAGAAACTCTAGTTGACATATTAACTTTAAGGTAGGCCGCTTTTAAGATATAAGCAACCTAGCTTCCCTTCCATAAACAAGCATAAAAAGAGAATTCCCTATTGACCTCTTGGGAGTTATCCTATCATCTCATAAGGCTATCTTCAATTTGGTGTCTTTGGTTATTATCCAAGGTTCCCTTGATGATTCTAATTAGATTCTTATTAGTAGATTCAACCAAATCATTACCTTGAGGGTAATAGTTGGATGAAGTGCTTAGAAATATTCCATTACTATTTTCCCAATCAGTTATCTTAGCACTCATAAAATCAAGAGCATTATTTGAAATTATAGTAGGAGTGCCAAACTTTGTTATGATGCTCTCAAATAATTCTAAGATAGCATTCTTATTAGTTTCCTTATATTCTAATACCTCAACCCACCTTGTAAATTAATAAATTATTGTGAGTATCCATTTATGACCAACACTTGATTGGGGGTTTATCATACCAATAAAATCAAGACCTCATTACATGAAATTTTGGTTTACTTGGATTGGCTTCAAAGGAAGAGCTGAAAGTTTCTATTTTCCTACAAAGAAAGCACATTATCTACACCTTCTCACCAAGAATGACAATCTTTGAAGAGGCTAGGGAAATAATAACTTACTCTCATGATATTGGTAGTTGTGGTTCTAGGAGAGAAATGACCTCTTGTTGTCCCATCATGGAACTTCTCAAGCAACACTCCAAACTGATCATTATCAATGCACCTCAATAAAACACCATTAATGTCTCTTATAAATGGCACAAAATTCACAAGATAAAATGGAATATATTTCAACCTAAAATATCTCCTTTGTCATCTACTCATACCATTAGGATACTCACCATTTTGAAGAAATCTGATCACATCTTGTGTCTAACTTTGTGGAGGCAATGAACAAGTTGATTAGGAATAAACATGATTGACTAGAACGTCTTATTTTGGATCATGAATATCTAAATATAAATACTCACAAAGTCATTTAACTCTTATCAATTTTGTTACCCTGATATCAACATCATAGTCCATTACTTTAGAGATTCAACCTGCCCTTTTTTCACTAAGATCTTTTCTCAAGATAAAATCTTTGATACTAGTATGAGAAACCATAACATGAATCCTATTATTTAAAACCATATATCTGAACTTTTGTAGTCCCCTTAAATCATCAAGGACTTGTTTCTCCACAAAGGTGTACTTGACTTCATAATATTATAAACCTTGACTAAAGAATGTGATTGGCTACTCCACACCCTCATCATTCTTTTGAATTAGCATGGATGAGATAGTATCAATGTTATCAAATGAATAAAACATGAAGTCTTTAGTAAAATCAGCATTCAAAAGAGTAGGATCTTCTAAAAATTTTTGCTTTATGGCTTCAAAATTGCTCTTACCCTCTTTGGTCCAAGAAATGACTTGGTTCTTCCTAAGCATAGTTGTGATAGGTTTCACCAAAGATGTAGAAATTGGGATGAACCTCATTAAAAAAATTATCTTGCCTAAGAAACTTTTAAGACCTTTCTTATGCAAGGGCAATGATAATCCTAGACTAGCTTCTATCCTCTTAGGATCAATAGTCAAACCTTCCTTGGAAATAATGTCCTAAGAGCTTACCTTCATGAATGACAAAGATGCAATTTTTTGGATAAAGAGATACTACATACTATCTACATATTTCAAACACTTTTCTCAAGTGTTGCATGTGTTCATTAACATATTTAGAAAACATTGTTATATCATCTAGATAAACCAATAACATCTCATTGACCAAACCTTTGAAATCCATTTCCATTACTCTTTGAAATATGGCACCGACATTGGATAAACCAAAGGGCATCTTCCTATAAGCAAAAGTTCCCCATTTAGTAGTGATTGCTATCTTAAAATGATCATCCTCACTGACTAAAATGTGATTATAACTTGAATATCCATTTAGAAGAGAAAAATGTTGAGAACCTGAAACCATTTATAAAATTTACTCTATTGAGGGTAGAGGATAGTGATCTTTGAGTGACACTCTATTAAGATCTATAAAGTCTAAATAAAGTATTATCTACCCATTCTTATATATAATAGGCACAAGGTTAGCTACCCATGTTGAATGCTTGATGGGAAATATTATCTCATATTCAAGGAGTTTGGTAAGCTCTAACCTTATGAGTTGCTCAAATTTGGGGTTGATGGGTCTGTGCTTCTATATAACTAGTTTAAATCCAGGTTCCAACTCAATGGTATGGTGTGCTAGGCTAGGATAAAATCCTTTGAGGTCCTTATATTCCCAATAAAATATATCATGAAACTCTCTACATAGATCAATGAATGCTTTCTTTTGTAATTTAGAACATACCTTGCCTAGTTTGAGGAGTTTGTCCTTGAAGATCAAGACTTTTATAATTATCCTCTTTTATAGACACTCACTTTTTAATTCTTATTTTGATCATTATCATTGAAGATACTTTCTAAGGTCACCAAACCCTTAAGTATCTTATTGGTTCTTAGTTGCACAATTTGATCACCCAATTATTTTTGAAGCCTCTTTTGATTCCTTGAAGAAAACTAAGCCTCATTTTTTAGGAAGCATGCAATGTTTCTATCACTATGAAACACTTGCAAAGAAAATTAATTATTAGGTACATAATATCTGATAATGATATTAATATGATACTATTTTCCCTCCTCTTTTATGGCAATTTGGGTATCAAATTTAGCTACTATGGTAGCTAGTCTATCAGCATGACTATTCTGCTCCCTTAAGACTGATTGTATATTGAATGCATTGAAGTCTTTAAGCAAATACCATACCATATTCTTGTATGAATTAAGTAAAATTTTATTGGAAGCAACCACATTCTTCACCTGATACACAACCAATTCACTATCTCCATATACTTGCAAGTTCTTGATTTCTTTTCTCCTTGCCCATTGAAGGCCATGAATTAAACCTTCATACTCTGCCACATTACAAGTACAACTAAAATGACATATATATGAATTATAATATTTTTAATCAAATGGGGAGACTAGTACAACACTATTTCTTACACCAATTTTACTTCTTGAACCATTAAAAAATATTTTCCACATCTCATCATCTTCACCTTCGTTGGCAAGTAGAGATGCTAGTAGTCCTTCATGTATACAATACACTCCTAAATTATTTTAATCCACAAAAACATAAGGATCATGATCATAAGTGTTATTGACATATTCATCAAGAAAAAAATCTAAAATAACTTCAATCTTTGAGGAAGTGCCATCATCTATAATAGAGTCTTTTTCTTCATGGGCCACATAATTCAAGTTGGAACTTGTCTCAATGTAAGGCTAAATATGAAACCTTACAAGAGGTTGTGTCATAATTTTCACCTTGGACCCATACCTTGTTATAAAGTCCAAGAAATACTATTCAGATGAAAGATAGCCACCTATCTTGGCTATGAAGTGCCTTGATAGGTAGATTACAAAGTGGGCTGGAAGATCAACAATAACTATGTCTTGCAAGATAGGAAAACTAGGACAATCATGAAAGAAAACCTTTAAGCCTTATATAATTCCTAATATATTGGAAGGTATACCATCTATTTGAAGGAACCCTTTTATACGTGGATCATATTTCAAGCCCACTTTGTCAAGCATAACTTTAGGCATGATAGAAGTAGAAGCTCCACTATCGACTATGCAATTGTGTACTAATTTGTCACCTAAAATGAGGGTGAGGTAAAATGATGGAGGTTTTTAAACCCTAGTGGATGGTTCAACAATGGTACTTGGAGTATTTCAAAGAGAAACATGGCCATGAATTTGATTTGAGGGTGAAACACTAGTAGGGATAGCAGATAATTACTTTTGTAGGAGTTCTTTTTGACAAGGCATATGAAGAACATCCCCAAGATAAATGGATGTTTTAGTGTTCTTAAAGGAATATAAAATATTTAAATAAGCCATACCTACTTTATATTTGGATATTTTATGTATATAATTCATTAGAACTTGAGGAATTGAAGTAGACCTCGCCATATTTTGACTTTATGGAGGTGTAGGAGCTTTTAGAACAATCACATTTGCATCTATGTCTTATTGCCTTGTAGGAGGATTAGATGATCCTATGGAAATAATACTACCACCTCCTATAGCCTTCCTCTTGGCCCTTATATTGTCTATTATATAGGCTCTTTGATTTATCACAAAAGTGTCTTCAACCAAAAAATTGGTGAAGATCTCTCCTTGAGGCTGCCAATCCTCATTAACCTGCATCATCATCTCATCTTCATTTGATAGGAGGGGAGTAACTCTACCTTGAGCCACTAGATCTTTCTATCTATTCTCATTGTCATTTATGAATTGGTCTTGATACTAATCTTCTCCCTTCACTAAATTGCTATGAACCGGTACCATATCCCTTACATTGGTGGTAGGGTTAGGACTATATACAATGGCAGGCCTATTGGGGTTAGGCTACCATTGGCCTCTTCCTCTTCCATATTGTTGACCATATTGATATTGATAAGGGTATGAATTTTTATGGACACCTTGCTACATATTTCCTCTCCCAAGCTTGGCTTTCAACCATTGAATATATGCATCTTTATCCATGGAATTATCTGCCTTCTTAGGATCAACCTTGGGCTTGGTATTGGCATTATGAATTTGAGCCACTTCCAAATGAATAGTATAAGCATGAGATAAAGGAGGCATAGAGACCTTAGGAGGCAACCTTATATGTTGGATAAGACTATTTTTAGCTTTAATATCAATATCATATGCTTCGATAAGAGTGGAGCCTCTCATGGATTGAATCATGACAAAAATTTAAGTCCCAATAGCTCTCAATTAGGTAGGGAACACAAAGCTAGTAGGTGGCCTCATAGGAGGAGGTAGTATATTCCAAGTCTTTTGGAAACTCTCATTAAAATCATGCATTATTTCTTTGGATACTCTTTTGATAAGGTTAAGTTGGTGTATGAAAGAGGCATGATCACTCTCATTTCCAAATCTTGAGGTCAACAACACTCTAAATTTGTCCCATATCAAGATGTGTATACTTTCTAGACTCCTATAACAATCAAGAGCCTTCCCTTTAAGGGACATGGAAAGGATTGTAATGAAAATATTCTCTTGAACAATATTGTGTAAAATTCAAAATTTAGAAACATCTCTAATGTACTCACTAGGTGTGATATGACTCTCATCATTGAATGTGGGCACACCTTTCGTGGCATTAGGAGGAATGACATCATATAATTGAAGTTGAATTGGATTTTTAGTATTGAAGGAAAGTAAATCATGAGGTATAGCCATGTATTATTATTCAAGATATTTAATTTCTTCAACCTCTTCACTCTCTTCCTCTTTATCAAAATCTACTTGTTCTTCAAAGGGTATATTAGGCTATGGATACTAAATTTCAAGAGGAATTTTAGGCTGAAGGGGTGGGTTAATGGGATTGAATGTTATACTAGAGGATGACCTAGTGATAACCATGAATTATGAAGGTAGGTTTATAAAAAAACAATGGCCTTGAACTAGATTTACCTTGAAGGAGTCACCAAATGTTGAGTAGCACACCAATTTGTAGTTAATGTTATCAAGACCAACATTCACCTTGACAAGTTGTCCTGAAGATAATGAATCCCATAGGGAGTGCCAAAACTATTGTCACCAAATATTACACCTTAGAATAAGTTGTTCAAGATTCTTCTAGATTTGGAAAACATGGGAACATTTCTAGGTATGTGGGTGTACCTATATTGGAAATGAGTTTATAAATTTAAGGGCTATCTCACTGAATGTATCTTGAAATTATCTTATCTATGCTAACTAATTACTTATGGGAAAAGAGTTATAAATTACATGAAATAAAATTATTCTAAAAGGGGTGATGCACCAAGATTTTTTCCACAAGACTATCATACTCTATCACAAAGAGATAAGGCATACAACACTAGTCTAAGAGTCATAAAATGCACTACCATTAGTGTTTCAATATGAAGGTGACATACATGAAAATTATCCAAGGTAAGTAAAACCATAGATCATTTGTAGATACTAAGGCTCATTATACACTTAAAACTAGATCCATACACTTAAAAACACTTCATATGACCTTCTAGGCTAGAATCACTTACATCAAACATGAAAGGATTGGGAGAAAGCAAAGATGGATGAATATCTCTTAACCATTCACTATACATATCTTCACACACTTAAAAAGATGAGATATGAACTCAAACAAAATTAAATTTGTTGTTATAAGGCAAAGTTCAATGTCAAAACCAGTAGGGATTCACCATACATGGGGTGGTATATCTTTACAAAGGCCAAAATGCAACTACTTATAGAATTTTAGAAAGAGTATGAAATAATGAAGTTCAACAGTCACTATAACACATGTCCAATCGATAAATAGTTACATTGTAGGGGAATAGAGTATGAAATAGACCATGAATGCCTCCCAAGACAAATTTCCATATAAACCATGACAAACTCTTCAAAATGGTGCGAAGATTCTTTAGCTAGCTTTTACAAAACTACCTTCATCATGGATCATCTCTCAAACATTTGAAACTACATTAAAAGAGTCAACACATATGCTATGATAATCATAGACATTTTCTCAGCTACTAACTATCTTCTAGATATATATATTCATCTTTTTTAATCATTCATTGATTTTTTGGATTTCATTTTTTACATTTGGCAGTCATTATTCCTCTCAGGTCCTTAACTGGGCTTTAATGGTGGCACATGAGTCTAAAGAGCTTGCTCTGATATAGAATCCTTGATCCTACATAGTTGTACTTGTGGAATTTCCTTTCCACATTAATCATTCTATTATAAACTATGTCTATGATACCTACTTACTCTACTAAAAAATGGCTCTTTAGTTCGACCTTATCTATCAAAAATTGACTCAGATCAATCACATTGATCCAACCTATCATTGTTCTTATTGGTCTCATAGATCCTTGCTATCAAATCTTGAATTTTTGACCTCTTTCATGCTGTAGGATCAATATGTATGAAGGGAATCTAGCCTTTGATTTTTTACCATGAAGATCCTTTGACATGTTGACTTTCACTCGCACTGTTGGATCAAGATGCACAAGTGAATGCTAATCATAGATCTCATTAGGCCCAATTTCATTTTAGTTCATACATACCATTGGATCATTGGTATGATGATTAAATGCTAATCATTTATCTATATTGGACCCACATTCTTATCAATTGAGCTCACACCATTGGATATATACTCAGTGAACTCACATCATTGGATCTTATCTAATCTATAGCTTTTTAAGGGCTTTTAACCTGGGGACCTTTTGACCTGTTTGACCCAAGCATTAACCATTAGATCTGAGTGTCAGTATGTGAGCTCATGTAGACCATTATATCTTGATCAAATTTAAACCCTTTAAGGACCTTTTGAATATAAATGGCTACTTTATAGATCTTGAACTTGATTCTTGCATGAATGTTATACTCTACAAGTCCAACTTTAAAACACCATAACTTGAGCTAGAGAAATTCAAATACATGCAATTTTTAGAGCATGTTCATATCATGAAGATATCCATGGCACTGTAACCTTTGGGCTCACAAGGCTTTCTGAGTGAACCTATCAAATACACAAGTGAGTTGGTCTATTCATTCTTGGATGCAATCCTGGTGATGGCATGGTTCACTTAGGCTTGTGCTTGAGCTATTGCTTGATCTTTAAAAGCTTGAATGAAATTCTTGAGGCCTATGTGATCTCTTTCCATTATCTTGACTATTTGGACACCATGAAAACTTACCACTTACATAGATGACTCTAAAATGACTCCTAAGACACCAAACGGCACAAGGACTAAGCTAGACTATGACCAAAGCTAGAATGGCATATGAAATGACATCAAATGAACTACAACATCCCTTATGACATTATAAAAATACCTATAAAATATTTTGACTATAGGGGGTTGACCCATTTTGACTTGTGGTAAAAATGGTCAATAGGGAATAGTAAATAATGTGTCATTTAATTCATTATCCATACGCACATCAATTATGAGACAAAATACACTCAATCAAAAAAAAGGAATGCTTAGCTATAGTGTTCTTAACCAAGTGATTGTGACATTTTATGCTTAATCAAGAAATGAGAGTTATCATGAGATCTCAAACCTTGTGTACTTTTCTAACCTAGCTATCCCTCTCTATGAAATCTATGACTTTAATCACACTCTTGAGTAAGTTCATGTTAACTTAAGTTAACTAAAAATATATTAAGGGATAGATCATCACTAATTGGTTGGGTGATTCTCCCTTGGAAGTTATGGATCTCATTGATTCTAACTTTTCTAATGAGTTGATCTGCGACACAATCAAATGTACTATTAGTTTATATTCTTGATACATATATCATTAACTACCTAATCATCCACACTTATCTATAAGGTGCCAATTCATAGTATAAATGATGATTTTGTATTATCGTATCCAAGTATGTTATTCTACACATGTTTTTTTATTACAAAGCCTTTGATGACATGTTACTTAGGTGTGTTGACGAAGAGGATTTAGAAATGGTCCTCTTTCATTTTCATAGTGGCATTTGTGGTGGACACTTTAGTGGAGATAAGACTGCTTGTTTAATCCACAAGATGGGATATTTATGGCCTACCTTAGACCATGATTCCATTGAGTATTTATGTTAGTGCATTGCATTCCATAGTCACTCCATGTTCATTTTAAACTTGGGCTTATATTTAGTATGCAATATCTCTCATGCTTCCTTGAATGGTCATCATTTCATTATCATGGCCACTAAGTATTTTACTAAGTGGGTATAAGCTATGTCATTAACAACCATCACCAATTTAGTCATTGCAAAATTTATTCTAAACTAAATCTTTTGTTAATTCAAGGTTCCATAAGCTATTATTACTGACAACATGTATCTTTTTAAAAATCTTGAGATTTGTGAGATATGTAAGAAATTTTATATATCACACCATTCAACCTCTTTGTATTACCCATAAGCTAATGACCAAGAAAAGGCTACTAACAAAACCCTGCAGTCAATATTGGTCAAAATTGTTAGAGATTCTAAATGAGATTGACACTTATAGATTTATCCAACACTTTGATCTTATAGGATTACTATTAAAACGTCTACAAGGGTAACCCCACACTCACTTATGTTTGAATCTAAATCTATTTTACCTATTGAGATTGAGATACCTATTCTTGAAATTTCTCTCTAGGATCTACTTAATCATGAAGAGTATAGAGAGGCACAATTATCTAAATTAGAAAATTTAGATAAACATTAGATCACTACTGCAAATAATAATATTTCCTACAACAATCATATGGGCATACAATACAACCAAAACATCCTTGAGAGTTCCCAATTCATGTAGGATACCTTGTCCTTAGGCTTGACAACCAAATTGAAAAGAAAAAAGAGGTCATAAATTTAAACCTAACTGGTTAGGCCCTTACTTAGTGACCAAATATTTCAATAATTATGCCTATCAGTTATGCACTTTAGAGGGAATTGAATTCAGTGAATTAGTGAACTCATTACACCTTAAAATTTTCTATATCTAGTTCTTTCATATCACTTGGACCTCATCGTATTGCATTTTCCATTGTTATCATTTTCTCTTGTATATCGAATGTCGTGTTTGGTGGTTATTTGATTATTAATTTGAATAACATGAAACTTTCATAATGTATCATATCATATCATTTCATTCTCACATTACCCTATTATCACATATTAAAAAATCTCAAAATCAGCATTACATTAGTTTTTGCCTTAGTTTTTATGAGTTGAGTACACCTCTTTTCCCTACATCTTCTTGCACAACCTATAAAATTCTAGCCTATAGTCTAGTGTAGAAACTTGTCCATGGAAAAGTGTACTCTTAAAATGCCTTCTAAATTATAACATTAGTATGATAAAAAAATATGTCACTTTACTCACCTATCTTGGTCTTTAGTACTGAGACCTTGCATCTTACTAGTCACATGGGGCCAAGATTTGGGGCTAAAGGCCTTGTAAATAGAAAAGAAAACATTCCTATGAAAGTCAAAAGATTATGAAAATATAAAATTTAAATTTCACATCTCTCACACTTTGCTAACCTTTGATTTTTATCCCTCCTATCTTATTTCTTGTGTGGGATTAGCATTGGGGAGAGGTGCCCTTAATCACAGACATCTAGCCTTTGGTGATGAGCCCAAGTGTCTTGTTGGTCACATGAGAATAAGTGTAGGGGGTCACAAATAAAATATAAATACAAATGCATAAGTAATATTAAATAAAAAGTGTGCAAATAAATGGTTCTTCCAAAATCTTGCCTACATGCCTATTGTAGATGATATTTATGGATTATATATGACCTCAGTATTATACACTTGGCAAACTCAGACCTTGATTGTTCCTCTTTGAGAGGATCCTCCTACAACAAGTCAACAAAAAAGCATGAAATAATAAAATTGTAAAATGAGCAGAAGCACTAAATGGATTATATTGATCGTAGGCCACTTCAAGGGGGCAACCTCCTTTGATCAAGATCAATAAAAATAATTTGTGGATGCCTTCATTGGCCTCAACACTTACTTATATAATAATTATAATCTAAGAAACTATTAATTCCCATGAATGTGGGATAAAATAAAATGCTCACAGGATGACTTACAAAGCATATGAATCCGTATCAACTACTAAACTAACAAAGTAAAGAGAAGAGATATCACGGGTTCATAAATCCCCTCCCTCTTAGAAAAAGCTTTGTCCTCAAAGCTTCAAATGTGGGAATTGGCATTAAATCTAAAATAGTGGTTCTCATGTTACACCCTCTAGTTGCATTCCATGCCACTAAATTAAAACCTCAATGATGGAACATGAGCATAGTTGGCATGTGCACCTATCCAAGATTGCTTCTAACTCAAGAAGAATGGATCCTTCATTATTAATTTTTGGTAAAATAGTCTACACTCTAATGTTTGTGCCAAGAACTTTCTTTAGACAAGAGACATGAAATATTGGGTGAACTTGGGAAGAAGGTGGGAGCTCCAACTTATAATCAACCAACCCAATATTTTGAAGAACCTTATAGGGTACATAGAATTTGGGAGATGGCTTATGACACCCTTTGAGTTTTACGGAGGATTTCTTGTAGGGATATAAGTGAAGAAAAACCATATCACCTACTTGAAAAGTGCACTTGAAATGGTGCTAATCCATTTTTTGTTTCAATCAATTTTATGCCATATGAATATTTTTATGCAAGGTACTGAAGATCTGATCTTGGGTTTAGAGAACCATGTCGACTACTTGAACTGATGAACTATGGGGAGTGTATAGAAAGAACACTAGTGGGGCTTGACTATAGACTGCTTCATATGGATTAATTTTTTTTGAAGTGTGGTAGGAGGTATTGTACCACTATTTAGTGAGAGGGAGCCACTTTTCCCACTGATGTTGTTGTTCTGAGGTGAAGCAATGAAGGAAATTTTTGAAGCATTTATTGGAAATGTTAGTCTAGTCATCTATTTGTGGATGATACCCATAACTCATCTTCAGTTGGGTGCTGGTACATTGAAATAGTTCTATCCAAAAATAGTTGGTTAAGGTTGCATCATAATCTGAGATAATGGATGAAGGTATGCCATGAAGATGGAAAATTTGGTCCAAGAAAATTTGTGTGACTATGGAGGTAGTATAGGGATGGTTCAGGGCACAAAAATGACTATATTTGGAGAGGCAATTAACCACAACCAAGATCACCATTTTACCTCTAGATTTAGGGAGCCCCTCAATAAAATCTATAGAAAAATCTATCCAAATCCTGGTAGGGATGGACAAGGGTTCGAGCAACCCATGGATTAGTGTTGTTTCACCCTTATTGCATTGGTAAGTATCACATTCAACCACCATATATTGAATTACCTTTTTCATTCCCTTCCAAAAGAAGTTTCATTGTGCTCACCCATAATTTTTGAGAAACCTTGAGTGTCCTACAAATGTAAAAGCATATAGTTCATAGAATACATCTTGTTGAACATATGTGCACTAAGGAAGAACCAAATGACCTTTGTATCGTAGATAAGCATCATCCCATAAATAATGTAGTAAAGTCGAGGGGTTAGTGGGAAACTATTAAATTATTTGAGATAATGATGAGTCATTGACATACCCCTACTTTACAACATCCAACCATTTCAAAATAGGCATGGAAATAGCTGAAAAGGAAGTTCGATCCATAAATATGTTAGATAGATCATCAACCAAAATATTTTCCTTACCCTTCTTATAAGTGATCTCATAATCATGACCCAGGAATTTGCTAACCTATTTCTATTGTGATGGGTTGGAAACCCATTGTTCTAGGAAATATTTTAGACTCTAATGATAAGTTTTAATGCAACAATGATTTTCTAGTAGGTATGGCCACCACTTTTATACTACATGAAAAATGGCCATCATTTCTTTTTCATAAGTAGAAAACACTAAATTATTTCCAAAAAGGGCTTAACTAGTGAATGCAATGGGGAATTCTTCTTAGAAGAGAGAAACACCAAGTCCATTGCTGTAAGTATCACTCTTGATAGTGAAGGTCTTGGCAAAATATAACATAGCTACAACATGTGTAGTACACATAGCTTGTTTCAATTTTTTAAATGCACACTTAGCAGCTTATGTCTAAGTAAAAGCATCCTTTTTCAATATAACTATCAATAGAGCTACAATCTTCCTGTAATCCTTGACAAACTTGAGATAGTATCTAGTCAACCCCAAAAAACTATAGAGGCTCTTGAGTGTTTGAGGATGCGGCCAATTTATCATGGTAGCTATTTTTTAAGGATCCACCCAAACCCCTTGGGCTGAAATAATATTCCCAAGATAATCCACTTCATCTTGACCAAAATTAAATTTGGATTGTTTTGCACAAAGATGATGGTCAGAGAGAAGTTGCAGTGCAAGCTCCAAATGTTGGATATGCATGAGGATATCATCGAAGAAGACCAAAATGAATTTCCACAAGTAGGGCTAGAATATTTTATTTATCAATGCCTAGAATGTTGAAGGAGCATTAGTGAGGGAAAAGGGCATGATCCGAAACTCATAATGGCCATCATGCATGCAAAAATCTAACTTAGGTATATCATCCTCATGAAACCATATATGGTGATATCTAGAGTGGAGATCCAACTTGGAGAAAAAATGAGTGCCATGAAGATCATCAATAACAAGGATCAAGAACTTATCCTTGATTGTGAGGTGATTAAGTGCATGAAAATCATTACAGAGGCAACATGACCCATATTTTTTTCCAAATAAGGAAAACTAGGGGTGAATATGGGCTGGTACTAGGGGAAAAATGCCTTACTTCGGTAAGTCTCAAATGAGAATCTTGATTTTGATCTTTTGCTAAAATGGGTAGTGATAAGGCTTGATGTTGGGAAGAACACTTTCAAGAGGGATCTAAATATGGTGGTCCTCTGGATATGAAGGTATCAATCCCACTAATTTGGAAAAGACACATACATACCTCTATAGAATGGTTTGTAGATCAGAAGTAGTGGAGATTGTTGATGGTTGTATTTGAATGGAATAGAGATGGGCAATGATGTACTGTGAATTATTCTTAAGAAGCTTTTCCATGTGATGTGAAATTATAATGTTGAGAGATCCTAGTTGTAAGCCTTTCAAGGTGTGTTTTTTCCCATTGTCTAAAAATAGCATCCAAAGTTTACCAAAATCCCATAAGATGGGTCCAAGTGTGCTTAACCATTGGGCTCTTGAAAAAACATCACATCCACCTAAGGGTAAGGTAAACATGGTGGAGCACAAGTTGTAATATAAAATAGAGATACATACATTATGACACTTCCCTTTGTAAGGTAATGTGCCCCCATTGACAATCATGACTTCAAAGTTGGAGCAAGGATAGATAAAACAATCAGCCTATTTGGCAATTTGAGGGTCAATGAAGTTATGAGTGATACCTGAATCAATGAGTATTATGAGAGGGATATTTTTGAAGTAACCCTTGACCTACATGGTTTGTGGGGTAGTGAATCAAATTAAGACATGGAGAGAGATTTCTAGTTGGTCTTCTTGAGAATCAAGTTCCATAATCAACTAAGCTTCTTTTGGATCATCTGTTGTATCCTAAAATCTTCCTAATATTTAATTTTGGGTGGAGATTCCATATCTAATATGTAGAGTTTTTAATCAACACGTTGATGTTCCCAAGTGAATTTATCATCATAATTATAACATATTCCATTTTCTCTATGGGTTTGCATCTCTGCTTCAGTCAAATGCTTGATATGAGTGGTTCTAGGTGTTGACATTATTTGAGATCATTGTGGAGCTATTTTTTTTCAATGGAGCAAAATTGGATTTGAATCGTTGCTAAGCTACGATCTTGTCCTCTGCCAACTTAGCCAACCCTAAGGATTCCATCATAGTGTTAGGCTAGAACAATTTAACCTCAGATCGAATTGCATCCTTCAGTCCATTGACAAAGTAACTCATGAAGAATTCATCAGACAATCCCTTTGTGTGATTGGCCAATTTTTCAAATTCTGTTTGATATTCTCTCATAGTTCCTATTTTGCAAAGTTTAGTAAGTGCTCCAGTGAAGTCATCAAAAGTAGTAGGGCCAAAATGTTACAAAATGAGGGTGAAAAAATTGGTCCATATGGATTCACCATGATCCTTGATATACCAATGATACCACTGAAGGGCTTTAAGTTCCAAGTGAAAAGATGCAATCGGGACCTTATTGACATCAAAAGTATTATGTAGACTAAAATATTATTATGCCTAATAGATCCATCCAATTGGATCTACACCATTGAATTGAGGAAAATTAAGCTTCAACCCATGATAATTGCTGAAATAAAAAAAACCTTGTGTTTGAATAAGACTCTGGATGTCATCTATTATTCATGGTGGTATGTTGAAGACTGAGGCCAAGAATTTTTTCATCAAGATCTTTGATGTGGGTCTTGAGGGTGATAATTTTATCTTCCATGTTTTTTTCTCCTATTCAGGTCACTACCATGACCCAAATAATAGATTTTTTTTTTTGTAATGGATAGGAAAACTAGAGTTAAGACACGTTTAGTATGGAAATTTTTGAATTTGGGTGAAAACAGAAGGGGTAAAGGGGATTTTAATAATTTTTTTGCATAGTGGGAGTATGATTGACAAAGGTAAGGGCAATTTTAGGAGTGAATGGAAAAACTAGAAAATTTTCCAAAGAGGGACAAAAGAGTAGAAAGAGGTGATGAACATAGTGGAAATTTTTTGAGGCAAATGGACAAAAATAGAAGTTATGGAAAAACCTAAAAAAAGGGAAAATTGAGATTTGCAGAAATTAGGAGTGGAATTGGGATATGGGAACTCAAGGAAGAAAATGTAGGGAATGAAATTTTAGGTGTCTGGATAAAGTTTGAGGATCAATGGGGCTATAGATGGAGAGATATAACAAAAAACAAAAAAAGTACTATCTAATTTCTCTTCTATTTTTTATCTAGCAATAATTTGAGAGTCTATTAATACTTTGTAGATTTTGGTTTCTATCAAATATCTGCTTGCAAGTTCTCTGACAATCTGTAGATACTTTACTGATTGATTTTTTTGAGTCTGCTAGAAATATTTTAAAACTGATAGAAATGGGCCCCAAGTTTAAATGGATACCTAAGGGTTTTAAAAATATCACTCTGGCCACCAATGTTATCTAAGTGAATACCACTCTCCAAAAAAAAATTGACCATAGATTTATCTCTCAGTGACAGCTCTTGGTTTTCCTCATGGATAGGAACTACTCAATCGAGAATGGGCCATTACTCATTTTCTTGGTAGATAGTCTCAACGGGCTAGCTACTTTGTATTTCCTATGGTACTCCTCACAATGAGTTGTAGGGATTTCACCCAAGCACTCCCCATAGTTATGCCATTAGGTTTTTACTCTGATCCAAAATAGATTATTATGTTACAAGAAAATACTAAAATAAATTATGCAGTAGAATAAATTTATTTCTAAAAAAATATTATGTAAAAGAACAGAGTAAAGAATTTTTTAAGGAAAAAAATTTTGGCCCTAGAAAGCACTTTGATACTAGATGAGAGGATCCTCTTGAAAAAAGTTAAAAAAAAATCATGAAATAATAGAATTATAAAATGAGTAGAAGCACTGAATGGATTATATTGATCACAGGCCACTTCGAGGGGGTAACCTCCTTTAAGCAATCTCAATACAAATAATTCATGGATGCCTTCATTGGCCTCAACACTTACTTATATATGAATTCTAATCTAAGTAACTACTACTTCCTATGAATTTGGGACAAAATAAAATGCTCATGGGATGACATACAAAGCATATGCAGCCATAGTAACTACTAAACTAACAAAATAAAGATAAGAGATATCATAGTTTCATAACACTCTTAGTTATACACCTTTTCCAATTCTAAAAGTCTTGTATTTGATCTATCTTGTGCCTTGTGGCCTATATCTCTTAGTTTGAATAGTATTATATTGATGATACAAACCTGCTCTCTTGCCTAAAATGTACTTATCTTCCATATATGTAAGCTATGAACCTATACCTACTTTCTTACTCCCTGGACACTAATGTCTGTGACATACACTAGCATCGATGTTAGTGTCCAAATCTGATGTAAGTGTATAGTGACCTAAAGTCATCCACTTTGTAAATGAAACATATCCTAATGATCAACCTAAGTGTTTTAATGTGAGTTATTACTCCAAAGGGATTGATAAAAATATAATATTCATTCATTCCTCACCTAGGGAAAACCTAGAAAAGGAAAAAAGAGACCAAGGCAATTTGTCAAAAATACTCTATCAAAAATTCAATTAAACAAAGCTTACCTATTTCCACACTAGTCATAGGTACAACACATCTATAGGTCTGAAGTACTTAAGGAGCAACCCATGAGCCTGATTTTTCAAGTTACTAACTAGGTCACTATTGTACTTGTTTTCCACATATTACATGATTCATACACAAGCCAACATATAAGGGATAAATACATGAGTCTAAGGCATTTTTTTAAAATATTGGCTATGTAGGTAGTTCTCTTTGATAATGATGTCTTTGGGGTTAGCTCAACACTGTGTGCCCACTAATGCATTTTATACAAGTTCACTATGAAGATGGATAACTACGGTTTTGCCATTTCAAAAGGAGTGGAAATCTATGACCGATATCTGAATACACTAGAGGGAAGGTGAAGACAAACCCAAAACCATACAAGACACTTATGTTAAAACCAAACAATAGTTTTAATGTAACCATCATAGGCTGACATTAACATCTAGAACTTAAAAACATCAGATCTAAAATCTAATGATTGTTTTAAAACTATCTTCCAATCTCCTTAGAACTATCTACTCTATATATATAACTACATTAGCATCATAACAAGATAAGTACATTAATTATTTATCATTTACATATCTATCATAGTTATACTTTTCATATTTAGACTATCTCAGTTGTATTAATTCAACATATGCCTATATCTAAGTTTAACATCTAATTGGCTTCTTATAGATCTTATTATCACCCTTGTGCCATTTCATTTATGTATACCCCTTTAATAAAATCAAAGGCTAACAATAAGATCACCTAGATTAATTTTAGGGTTAAACAGTTAGTGAACCCTAGATTTTATTAAAGGGGTATATAAAAATGAAATTTCACAAAGGTGAGAATCAAATCTATAGCATGCCAATTAAATGTTAAACTAAGATATAAGCATACACTAGATTTACCATCTTGAGATAGTTTAAATATGGAAAGTATAGTTAAGTTATGTATGGAAATGATAAGAAAGTAATATACTTAGATGGTTCTAATGCTAACATAGTGTTGGATCTGGAATAGGCAAGAAGAAGGTTGGAAGATAGTTCTAGAATAGTCATCAGATTATGGATCTGATGCTTCTATATCTCTAGATAATAATGTTAGCCTAGGATAATTACGTCAATGCTACTATATGGGTTCAATGCTAGTGTCATGTATAAAATACCTATTAAAAATGATGTGACCACCTTGATGCTTTTGAGTTTTTCTTCACCTTTATTTTGGCGTATTTAAATATGGGTCATGGATAGTCGCTCCTTAGGAAATGGTAAAACCCTAGTTATCTATATTCATAGTGATCTTAGGGTAAAATGGGTTAGTGGGCACATGGTGTCGAGTTGACACTAAATATATCACTATAAGAGGGTATCACCTACATAGCCAATACTCTAGAAGAGGGCCTCAAACTCATATAGTTCTCCCTACGTGTTGGCTTGTGTATGAATCATACAATATGTGAAAAAAAAGTACAACAGTGACCTAGCTTGTAACTTAGAAAATTGGGCTCTTGGGTTGATTCTTTAGTAATCAAACCTATAGATGTCTTGCACCTATGACTAGTGTGTAAATAGGTAAGATTTGTTTAATTGAATGCTTGATAGAGTGATTTTGATAAGTTGCCTTGGTCTCTTTGGTCCTTTGCTATGTTTTCCCCATGTGAGGAATGAATGCAGGTTGACCTTGTATTTATATCAATCCTATTGGATAAATAACTCATATTAAATCACTTAAGCTGACCATTATGATATGTTTCATTTGAAAATTGGATGACTGTAGGGAACAAGACACTTGCATCAAGTCAGGACACTAATGTCAATGCTAATGTCTATCCCAGATGTTGGTGTCCATGAAGCAAAGAAATAGGTACATGCTCAGAATTTGCAAATGTGTAAGATAAGTACATTTTAAGCTTTATGGACAAGATAAAAGGTTTGAGACACAACTTAAGACTAGTTAGACTATGAGACAGGCCAAGGGACACAAGATAGATTAGATACAAGACTTATAAAAGTAAGAAAAGTCTATAACTAATAATAATAACCAAGGTTTAAGTTTACCAAGTGTACAAGACTAAGGTGCTATATAATCATAAAATAGTGTCTACATTTCCACCCCTTAAGATAGTAATGAAATTGTTAATTTAAAGGAAAGGAATGCATACCTAGGTGTGCATAACACACCTTATCTTTGTGTGTGCCCAAATTGAGTACTATATTGGTGACTATCAAGGCTTAAGACTACACTTGTCGATGTAACTGCCTTGTCTATTGGTAAGTTGTTTTGAAAAAGATGTATCATTATAAGGCTATGAAATTGATATTAAGAAAAAAATATATAAATATTGAAAGTGTTATCCAAGGAGATAAAGAGAGAGAGATATTAGAAGGCACATGCCCCCAACCTTGAAGCAAAGGTAAATTGCCACATGGCAATTGAGATTAGCTCAATTATGCAACCCAATAATACTTATAACTTGGTGAGGTTGGATGATACAATTAAGTCCAACCTAAAACTTGGTAAGATTGAGTGATTTTATCACATCAACCATACCAAAAAGTGAACCAACTACTATAGTAGATTGTCTCAATAAATTCCATAAAAGTCTATGGGATATCAATACAAAAATGTTTGTGATGTGGTAACAGTTCATTAAAAAAATTAGAATCTAAAACTGATTTGATTTTTTAAATATTAGGCACAAATTTCATAGTATATGCACCTTAGATATGTCTCATGGTGAAACTATGTATAATAATGGTACCAATATATAGAATTCTACCATAATTATAAATCTGAATCATATACTATGTGATTTGGCCAATTCATAAAATTATGTAAGTGTGGAGGACATGCTTCCAAATCATGCCCCCACTATCGATGGATAAATTTAAAAATTTATATAAGTATCAATGTGGAGAACATGTTTCCAAAACATGCCCCCATTGTAAACTGGAGATGCTAAATATTGAATAGGTGTGGAGAACATGATTTTGAATCATACCCACATTGAATCAAAGAACTATGAATGTGTGGAATCCATACCCATATGACATGCCCCCACTGAACCCAAAAATTTATATAAGTACAAATATATTTAATTAGTGTGGATAACATGCTTCCAAAGCATACCCCCATTGAATCTAAAATTGTGCTAAATGTGGAGAACATGCCTCTATGGCATGTCCTCAGTAATATGTCCCCCTTTTGAGGTGATGAAAATATATGAATTGGTAGTTACCTCACCTCAAAAGGATAAGACAACTATATAATATGTGAATGTAACCATGTAACATATAGAAGGAACATATCTAGGTAAATATAGCATTGAAGCACATAGAACCAATGTGATCACATATAGGCCTAAAATGTATGATAAAGATCATGGAAATGTCTAGATAGTAACAATATAATATCTATAAGCAAACAAGCAAACACATGAGAGAAATCAAAGGCAAATCAAAAGGCAATGGTCTAAGGAGACCAAAAACAAGGGGCATGCTCAAATTCCACACAATTGAAGGAACATAACTTAGTAAAATATCCAAAAAATCAAGGATGACATATTAAAATATCCATACAATAAAAATATCATATGTACATGTTAAATAAAACATACATAGGAACAGGGGTTGAAAATAAAGGAGTATATTCAAATTCTTGAACAAGGAATACAATAGTAAGGTAATACACTCAAGGAAGTGCATAAAGTAAAGCATAAGCAACAAAAAAAAACATATTATAGTAACCCATAGCTCAATGTGTTAAAAAAACAATCAAGTGCACAACATATCAAGTGCCTTATGTAAGATATAATCCAGAATAAAGGCATGTGTAAGTGCCTATAAGCTTAAATCATGATAATGGAAAGTGATCATTGAACCATATAACCTATGTGTATCAAGATCAAATAAGTGGATGCACCCAATGTCTACATGAATGAGTACAGGGAAGTCCAAACATCTAAAATAGGAATAAATCATGTATCTATGTATGTTTGTATCACACTCAAGTAGAAGTGTGACACACATGTGTATGTAGGAGTAACTAAATATGATACCATCAACATGAAACTAACACATAGACACCAAGGATCCAATCGAACATGTAGGTACCAAAAATATTTTTTTTATATTTTTGGAATTTTCGAAAATTTTAACATAGGTTTAATCAAGTAGGTCCTCATCATTAAAAGATGTAGGGCCACATGTAAGGTATTTTAAGCTTTGTTTATATTGATTTAGTGTCAACACTTTAATGTTTTTGTGTAATGGTTTACCTGAATCTAATGGTGTAGGAAAATAATCATGTCCATCATGTTGTATGAAAATATCTGCATCCATATTATGAAACTTTACACACATGTTTGTACTATCTAACTTAGTATTCCACTCAACTATCCAATTTTATCCAAAATTTAGTTTTAAATGTGGTTCATGTATTGATATCCATATAGTTGAAGCTTTGACACATGGGCCATAAGCAATGGGTAACTGAATGTATCATTGATATTAAGGAACCAAGGGAGAATATATTATTTAATTTGTAGTATGTCCCAATTGTGTAAGAAAATTAGTCCCAAAAGTTGTATCCTACTTGTTTGGATCAAACCCAATATGGTGGAAATATGCCCCATCAATATTAGTAGTAATAGTTAAATCATCATATTTTTATCACTTTGAGGTATATTTCTCTTCTGAAAGATAAGAAGCATTTTTCCTTTTGCCTATTGTGGAAAGATTGCATATGCATCCTTTACTCTTATATTGCTAGATTATATTTTCTAGTGTCACACATTGATTGGTAGTATGGCTAATGATCCAATCATAATTATAATATGGTACTGCCTTTGTCAGTGGTAGTCTACTACATGATCTGTGTCTGGTAGAATGTAAATAAATAATTATATGTTCAAGTAACCAAGATAAGATAGTATTAGTGGTATCTTGTTCCATTATGATCTATAACATTTGGGGTAAAGCCTTTTAAGAATACTCCACACTATTTACATGATGTAATTGAATTTGGCCCTTATAATATTGACTTAATGTTTTAACCAAGAGGGATATACAGAGTAACAAAAATTTACATGTTCATCTATTGTTTTTATTTTTCCCTTATCTAGATTTAGCTATGTAATTTATGCAAGTGGTTTTAGTTTATATGTACCATGACCCATAGGTTCAAATAGGTTATGTGACAAGTGCTCTAATGGGTCAAATTTTAAATTTTAAATTTTGTCATCTATCATATCATAAGTTGTATCATCATCACTATCATAGTAATATGAGATGTGTCCATTTAGGTGATCTTAATCAAATTTATGGTTCACTCTCATAGTGATTTAAGATATGAACCCAATCTTTGAATGCCATTATGTCTAAGCATACCCTATAGGATATTACCTAATTTTTCCTAATATTTATTTATTTCATATCTCTTATCATGGATGATATTGATTGCTTTGATGACTATGATTATGAAACTCTCCAACTTTCTATCAAATAAGGTGTAAAAATTGATTACTCTTGCATCCTTCTAACTACTAAATAATCTAACCTCAAAGGCTTGAATGATGGTAATTGTTATCCCTGTAATCAAGTTCATACTCCCACCACTTCAATAAATGAGTTAATCTATCTTAAGTAACATAAAAATACTTTATCCATACTTCCTAAAATACCATTATATGACTTTGGCATTCGATACTTACAAAAGTATGGATACCAAGGCCAAGTATTGGGAAAACATGAGTAAGTTATAAACCACCCTATATCTATTAAACATAACAATAAAAATAGGTAAGGATTGGGGTTTTCATAAACATCCTTGAGTTACCAACCATTCAGGTCAACCAAACATGTACATTTTATCAAAAAAAGTGGGTACATATAACAAAAGAGGTTCCTTCATATGATATTCAAAAATTATGACAACTACATAAAAAGATTATGGATAATTTGCAAACAAATAATAAGGGGGACATATCTTCAAGAAAAATGATTAAACCCCTAAAAAAAATTTAAATTCCCAAATAATATCCCTCTATTGAAGGGTGATGGTTTTTCCCTACCTTCATTTAAAACTAATTTTATATCAAAAAAGGCGTCCTTAACATATTTTTCCAAAAATAAAATTTTTATACCCTTACTAAAGGAAAATTAAACAAATTATTTTAATGGTACAAGCTATTCAAATGATATACCAAACATATCAAAATTTAAAGATCCCATATCATTACCAAAATGTTCTAAATTTAGTAATCATGAACCTACACTTGTTATAAATGAGGATAATGATATTCCTATGCCTAGATTAAAAAAAGGTGGTAGGTTGGAACCAATGATAGAAACCAAAACAAACACCACTATTCCCATAGAATATTTAATGTCTATGATGACCATTATTAGGGATATTCAATAGCAATTTTTTATACTTAAAATGCAAATAGATTTCCATAATGATAATGTACATGTAACCTCATTCAATAATCAACCTATTAAAAAAATTATACTTGAATATCCTTATCCATAAGATTTTGAATTACTAGATTTACCTCTCTTTTTGAGACACAAGGACCAATTCGACCACATGATTAGTTATGTACATTATTTTGGTCAATGGGCACAAGATGACATACTATTGCTAAAATTATTCCATATAAGCATTTACAATGAAGATCATATTGGTTCTATAGTTTACCAAAGGGTTACTTAACCACATTTTTATAATTGGAAGATGAATTATTTATGGATTTAAATATCCACAAGGTGCCAAAACTTGCATTAGAACATTTGCACAATTTTAAGAAACATGATGATGAATCCTTTCAAGATTATAGTATTTGATTCAAAAGTACATCATTTGCACAATTTTTAGACCCTTAAATTTGGAATTACAATTTATATTTGGTAGAGGCCTTATTTTCCCACTAAAGGAAAGAACATTGCATAAAAATATGAGTCAATTACCCATTTATATAATTATGTGCATAGATATGCTTCTTTCATAATTACTCATTCAACGAAACTTAACATATCTCCCTCCAAATATAAAATTTTTATCCCTCACACAAATGAAGGAGATAACTTACCTAAGGAAAATTATGGACAAAAATGTGGTATACCTAATCTTTATATGGCTAGTTCACAAATGTTACTTCACATGGGGCGAATCCAATGTATATATATTATGCAAGAATCTCCAAATTAACAACACAAAAAGAATCCATGCAAACAAGATTTATAAATTACCTTATACATGGGTGGTGCTTATTTTTGGCATAATCATATTGATCCTACACAAGTAAAAATTACTTGAAATGTAAGGCACTTATAAAAAATTGGATTCTATCTAAAAAATTTACAAAACAAAAGAGGTTGAAAAAACTCCTTGGGAAACATACTAATACCATTTTCTTTGTGGTCCTAAAGTAATTCAAACATGAGTTTGGGTTATGCCTACCACATCTCCATATGTACTTACACTTGGAACTCTTTGGCTATACCAATTTGAATCAAACATTGATCCAAATTAGAAAGTAATTTCCTTTCCTCATGAAGGCAAATTAATACATATTCCAAATTCTAGCATTGCTTCTTCTATTACACATTCAAAACATGAGGAGAAACATGTTATGTACCTTTTTACCTTATCCAATTATGATGAAAAAAATGTAAAAGATCCAACTTAGGGTTATCATGCACCAAATAGAGAGATACGTATGACCATCCATTTGATGAGATTATAGATTAGTCTCTTCAAAAATACCAAAAACAATTAAAAACATTCAAAACTCCAAAAACATTTTCTACACCTACATGTTCTATTGGCTCTGTGGCATCTATGTGTTAGTTCCATGTTGATGAATAGAATTCTCAATTACTCCTACATACACACATGTATGTCACACTTATATTTGAGTGTGATATAGGTATACATAGATACATGATCTATTCTTATTTCAGATGTTGGGTCTTTCCTCTACTCATGTCATGTAGACATTGGGGGAATTTACTTATTTGATCTTGATACACACATGTTATATGGTTTGATGATCACTCTATATTATCATGTTTTATAATACATATGTACTTACACATGCTTTTATCCATGATTATATCTTATACAAGGTAATTGATATGCTATATACTTGACATTTTTTCCTAACACATTTTATCCATGGGTTACTATGACATGTTTATGTTGGTTACTTATGCTTTCCTTTATGCATTTCTTTGAGTGTCTTTCCTTACTATTGTATTCCTTATTCGAGTATTTGAATATGCTAATTTTATTATATCCCCCATGATTGTGTATGTTTTCATTGATATTTGCATATGTTATTTTTTGTTGTATGCACATTTGAATATGCCATCCTTTCCTTTAAGGACATTTGACTAAGTTGTGTCCCTTCAATTATGTTGCATTTTAACATGCCCCTTATTTGCAATCTCCTTGGACCATTGCCTTTTGACTTGATTTTAAGTGACCTTGTGTTTGTGCTTGTTTGATTTTGATCTTGTACTATTATTATCTATATGTTGCCATGATTTTTATCATACATCTTAAGTCTTCATGTGATCAAATTAGTTTTATGTAGTTCAATGATACATTTACCTAGACATGTTCCCTTATATATGATACATGGCTACATTCACATATTATATAGTTGTTTTATCCTTTCAAGGTGAGGTAACTACTACTTCCTATCTTTACCTCATCTCAAAGGTGGGCCATATTAGTGGGGGCATTTCATAGAGGCATGTTATCCATAATTTACATAGTTTCAAAATTCAATGGGTGCATGCTTTGGAAGCATGTTCTACACACTCATTCAATATACAATACTTAAATGAATTATCAAATTAAGTGTGGGAATGCTTTGGAATCATGTTCTCCACACTTATTAATATTTGTCATAGTTCTCAATTTTAGTGGGGGCTTGATTTGAAAGCGTGTTCTTCACACCTATTCAATATTCAGCATATTCAAATTATAATGGGGGTATGTTTTGGAAACATGTTATCCACATTTGTACTTATATCAGTTTTAAAATTTATCCATATATAGTGGGGGCATAATTTTGAAGCATCCACACTTACACAGTTTTTTAAATTGGCTAAAGTACGTAGTTATATGATTTAGATTCATAGTTGTGATAGAATTCTATACATTGGTATCATTTTTATATAGAGTTAAAACATGAGACATATCTAAGGTGCATATACTATATAACATGTGCATAATATTTCAAAATATAAATCATTTTCAAATTCTAAAACTTTCTATAGACTATTACCACATTAAGGACTTTTTTATATTGATACCCCACATACTTTTACAAATTTTATTGAGCCAATCTACTGCATTAATCAGTTCTCTTTTTGATATGGTTGAGGTGATAAAATCACTTAATCTTACCAAGTATTAGGTTGGACTTGATTATATCATCCAACCTCACCAAGTTATAAGCATCATTGGGTGGCAGGGTTGAGCTAATCTCAATTTTTGGGTGGAACCTCATTTTTTATCTGACATTAGGGGTTTGTGCCTTATAATCTCTCTCTCTCTCTATTAATTATATGAACATTAAAGATTTATCTATATTTTTCCTAATCTTAGTTTAAGAGCCTTATAATGATACATCTTTTTCAAAACAACTTTCCAATAGGCAAGGCAATTACATCGACACACAAGTGTACTCCTAAACCTTGCTCTTTCAATTTTAATCTATTTCAAGCAATTTCAAATTATAGATTATATGCATTGATTATACAATATAACATGCTCTTGGTTGTAATTCAATCACCATTAAAATACTCTAGTTGGGCACATGCAAAGATAAGGTGTGTTATGTACACCCAGGTATGCATTCCTTTTCTTTAAACTAGCGATTTTATTACTAGATTAAGGTTGGGTAAATGTAGACACTATTTTATGATTATATAACACCTCAATCTTGTACACTTGGAAAACTCAAAATTGGGTTGTTCTTATTATTTTTAGACCTTTCCCACTTTTGTAAGTCTTACATATGATCTATCTTATGCCCCTTGGCCTATATCTCTTAGTCTGATTAGTCTTATGTTGATGACGCAAACCTTGTATCTTTCCCATAATGCTTAAAATGTAATTATCTTCTATCTCTATAATTCCTAAACTTATACCTACTTTCTTGTTCCCTAAACACTAATGTCTATGATAAACACTAGCATCAATATTAGTGTCTCGACTTGATGAAAATGTTTAGTGGCCTAAAGTAACCCAATTTTCAAATAAAACATATTTTAATCATCAGTTTAAGTAAATTAATGTGAGTTATTAATCCAAAGGGATTGATATATATACAAGATCAACCTTAATTCATACCTCACCAAGGAACACCTAGTAAAAGACCAAAGAGACCAAGGAAACTTATCAAAATCACTCTATCAAGCATTTGAAAAATTTCTATCCATAATAATCATAGATACAACAGATATACATGTCTGAAGTACTAAAGGAGTAGCCCAAGATCTTGATTTTCTAAGTTACAAGCTAGGTCACTATTGTACTTGCTTTGCACATATTACATGGTTCACACACAAGCCAACACATAGGGGATAACTACATGAGTCTAAGGCCCTCTTCTAGAGTATTGGTTATGTAGGAAGTGACTTATGATAGCAAAGTTTTTGGAGTCAACTTGACACTGTGTGCCCACTAACCCATTTTTTCCCAAGGTCACTGTGAAGATGAAGAACTAGGGTTTTGCCTTTTCACAAGGAACATTAATCTATGACCCAGATTTGAATGCACTAGAGTGAAGGTGAAGACAAAACCAAAATCATCCAGGTGGTTGAATCATTTTCCAATATGTATTACTTAAAATATAGTTATGTGAAACTAGATAGTAGCATTGATGCAATTATCTAGGGATGGCATTAACATCTAGAGCTCTAGAAGGGTCAGATCTAGAATCTTACGACTATTCCATAACTATCTTCCAATCTAATTCCTACTTGTTCCATATCTAGAACTGTATTAAAATTATAATAAGATAATTACATTAATTCTTTATCATTTACATATATATCATAGTTATACTTTCCATATTTAGACTATCTTAGTTTTTAGATTTCAACATATGCATATATCTAAGTTTAACATCTGATTGGCCTGTTATAGATTTGATTATCACCCTTGTGCCATTTAATTTTTGTATACCCCTTTAATCAAATCTATGGATAACAATAATATAACCTAGATTCATTTTAGGATTAAACAACTATGCTAAAAAGGGTAAATTTATCCCATTTACCAATTCTATCAGGGCTAGTTATATATGGATGAAGCCAATAAAGTTAGTATTTTAAAAGTCTAGCAAGAACTATACTTTTCTCCTTTGCTCATAAGTATTAGGTCATCTTAATTTTTCTTGTGAAATTTTGATCTATGATTTTCATTTTTATCATCTCATGTCTATCATATTCCCCTTTTAATTCCTTGATGCAAATTAAAAGTTGTGTTGTGTGAATAAAACAACTGGGTTATCACCTAAAAAATAAATGTTATCACATTTACAATTCCATACATATATATATATATATATATATATATATATATATATATATATATCATCTACATATATTTTTTTCTCACATGTATAAGCATTTCCCATAGCATTATATCAAAAATATAGAGATACATGATATTCCATGACATGCTTAGCCATCTAGAGTGCATAAACTAAAAATCAAAACATGGAAATTAAAGCCCCTAATACATTATTAAAAATACAGTAAAAGGTAAACCAAATACATATATATATATATAATAACTATTGATTTTATATAATATTAGTCTCTAATACAATCACCTCCGTAGAGGGAAGGTGTTTCTCAAATGTCAAAAATCAATTAAAAACATGCAATAACAGTCTTACAACCCTGTCCTCCTCCTTTGGGAGGCTCCTGATGTAGAAGAATGGTAGGGGTTGTGGCTCCTGTGATGTCTCCTACTATTACCACCCTAGGATACTATCTCTCCAGACTTAGGACTCCTACCTCTCCTCTCATTGGCACCTCCCTATGAAGCCATACCTCCTATATATTGGTTGGAAGAAGCTTGACTTCCAACAGACACCATCATGTCTACTAAGGCCTCTACTCTCTTGGATCTTACATTGATAGTGTTGTTATCAACCCTAAACCTAGTCAATACCATAGACACATGGTAGTCTGAAGTGAAGACATCATTATGCTGACCTATCTTGGTAAGCAATCCAAGATTTACAAGTAACTCATCTCTAGACATATCTATGCCCATGTGAAATAGGTTGATTAGGGTATCCATGATCATGGTCCTCCATACGGTCATAGTATATACAATAACAGAGTAGAATAATCAACATTAGATCTAATAATACAAAAATCAAATCAAAAAATTAGCTAAGTATTCAATTCTAAAAATAGTATATCAAGTAATGAGATAAAATACAAAAAATTAATAGTTTAACCAAGTCATCTTTATTTCATTCTAGATTAGAGTCATAATATGTAGCCTTGCCTTCATCTACATCGAGATCCTCATCCAAATTGATGCACTCAATCTCCTTGCCATCTCCATCTTATAGTTTTTATTTATGTTGTGTAGGATCTTTTTATGTAGAGTCTTTTTGCATTAGTGATGGTGGTGGTATTGCATGCTACTATTGTCCTCATCCTCCTCTAGCTACCTAATAAGGAGGTTATCCTTGCACTATTGATAGATAAATCACATGGGTAATAGGAACCCCTATCATTAATGGGTATCAATCTAGATTACCTAATCTCCCTGGCCATGCCTCTCACATGCCTTTATACACAACTATCAAAACTAGAATATTTTCCATTTAGTGGATGCCAAACTATTGAGGCACCCTATCTACTAGGTGTACCTCAACTTTCAAACTTCCATCTTAAATCTAAATGGCTCTAACATTGATCATAAGATAATAAGCCTCATCCCACTACCTAATCTTGCCCTAGTAGGGTAAAGCTATTACATTTTCTACCATTAAATTCCCAATGGCCCAAGGCAAGCCATGAAAGGGTTTCATGTCCATTTTGAGGCCCTAATGGCCCCTACATCCCTAGTAGGTACTCACCTTTGGTAGGGGATCATCCTCTTGAATGCCCAGCTCATGAGGAGTGTGGGGTGATTAATTGAGAGTGATTATAGTCAATCCACATAGTACAAGTCATTTTAAGTGTGATCCAAGATCTCTTGGCCCCAAAAGAACCAAGCTCCCCTCTCCTCTATCCAACTGATGATCGAGGACCAATTATATAGTAACATGTCAATACCCTTATCCCCCACCAATTAGATAGAAAGGATATTAATTATCTCCTTATATATATTGAGGATCATTGAGTACTCAATATCATAAATCCACACTCCACACTTTTTACCCACGTCGAGTGTGCCCACATCTCAAAAATGGTTGGTCCAACCTAATGCCTCAATCGTACTTATGGCCTCTCAAAGGGACACTAATTGACCTATCATCGGTAGTCTTGTGATACTATAAACATATATAATAGTGATATTCCACTCTTATAAGGCCTAAAGGAACATGAAAGTGTTCATATCAATATTTTAGTAGGTGAACAAGTCACATAATAACTTCTTTGAGGGGGGATAATCCCCACCCATGCAATCTGTAGAATGCCCACTCAATTAAGAATTACTAACTCATTCACCATAAAAAACACCATGACTCAGGGGGTACACTTATGCTCCTAGGCTCTAATATAATGTATATAGGCCCCCTACAATAATAAATTATCCCAAGTCAACCTTTGGATCATTTTTTACCTTAAAAAATCTACCTCTTACCCTTTGGTTCCAAAAGGATAGAACCAACCTTGTTTATAGGTGGTGGTTACACAACCACTACAGGTGATTATGTAACTACCCCAAGTAATTACATAACCATCATAGGTGATTATGTAATAGTCATCAAGAGGCAATTTCATAACCACCTATTCTATAGACCATAAAAGTTATGGTTTTAACATGACACTTACATAATCACTAGTCTGTAAAGACCAGTGGTTATATTCTCAAAGCATCAATTCTTTTATCCATATATATCCTCTTGGAACCCTCTCAAAAATACACCTAAATCACAAAAATTCTTACAAATCCTATTTTACCCCCCTCACAAGCATGCATAAGCTATAAATTTCAATTTTCATAGGATTTTTAGTGAGTTTTAAACATAATTTAAAAATCATGGAAAATGGAAAAATGCATTAAAAACCTACTTGTCCTTACCTAACTCCACCTCCATCTATTAGATTCACCATCCTCATCCTATGCTCTATCCATTGACTACTCATTTACTCAAATCCATCGTAGGTATCCCAGATCTCAAAAACCTTTAATATTAATTAGCACAACTGAATATATTTTTGGTAAGTTTTTAAATATATTGGCCCCTAACTAGCTGTTTAATTTTTAAAACTTTCCTATTTTTAACATATTCTCCTATTTAACAGTTATTTTCATATTTAAAAGTCATATTATTTATATATTTTATGATTCACATTTCAAAACTAACATTTATATCCTTGTGATAAGAATTATTTATGGTTATAACTATGTAAGAGCTTTTGAATTGATGTTTTGGGTCACACTCTGTGAACCATTATCATGATGAGAATTAAAGTCTTTATCTTTTATATAACTTGTATAGTTCTATAGGTACATGATGATTTGGAATTAAATTCAGTTCCTTATAGTGGATAATTTAGGTAGTATGACATTTCTTACACATATGGTACATATTCTCATCTATGATTTGATTAAATAACATGTTTTTCACTTTTTCATTATATTGCACTTGATCTCCTCCTTTTGTTTGAAAGTTGTATTTATAATTTCCTATTTCCATTCAACACATCATTACTCAATACCACACCCTCATCAATTCATGACAAGGCATATTCTTGATGGGGGAATATGTATATACCTAACAATTGCATGGTGTGATATGTCTATTATGATTTTCAATGATGATGTAGTGATCTCTTAATTTACACTCAAAATAAGATTATCTCTAGCACCTAGCCTTATTTCCTTCCTATTACTCTTTAGAGTCCTCTTAGACTCTTTTAGTTTGGCCTTTAAAGCCTCTGATAGCTCAATTTTTGAAAACCTCACATATATGATAAAACTATCACTTAGTGTGATGTGGCCGATGCTCCCAGCTATAAAACCACTACCTATATTTTGGAACCACCATGGACACTACATCCTACTATGGTGGTTATGTTTTAAAATAGTAGTGGTTTTTTAACTTAAAGTGATGGTTCCATTATGAGAATTGATGGTTACATAACTACCCCTATAAAAGGGGGTAGTTCTATCACCTTCTCCCCATCTACCATATTTTGAACTCGTGATTCATTATTTTATGTATTTTTTCATTTTGATTTTGATTTTATTGATTTTTACAACTTGAGTTCACCTCCATGCTAACCTATATCATTACGTCTTCTATTTTCAACCATTTTGAGTCTCTCCCAATTTCTACTCCCAGTTCAACTTAGTGAAACTTCTTTATGCAACCTACATTACTCTTCTACAAGTAAGCTAATTTTGGCTAGATTTTATATCTAAAAATTTACATTAGAGCCTAAATTTTTTGAATATTTTTATAGCCACAAACTTTTACCATTGTTTTGAAGATCTACCTCTATTATTTTCATGATTCACTACACCATTTCAAGTAAGGAAGTGTCATTAATTTTGCAACCTAGTATTTGCAAATAGTACCAACCAACCACAGATTAGTTTCTCTTTGTTTGAGATTGTTTACTTTATTCTTACCCATCTTATGACAACCATTAGTTCATCTTCCTCAAATAATATATTTCCTGAAATCTTTGATTGGATAAAGGAGCTAACATATTGAGGACAACAACAACACATGCTACATGATTTCAATTGATCTCTACCTTGATTAGGTTGGAGGCTCTCTAATTTCAATTATTTTGTTTATTTATATTAATTAAACTTCCTTCCTTGTAATATATTAAATCTTTATTTTGAAAAAAAAAATTGATAGGAAAAGAATCATTTCCTTTACCAATCTTTGCAATAAAAAAGGGTGGCTATTCTCTTTGTTTGTTTACACTCATTATATTCATTCATAGTATATAATATTGAATTTAAACAATAGGTTAATATAAAAATAGAATACACATGATTTCAACCATTGCAAATAGGCAATTTTCAATTTTAAAATGAACTATTTTCATTTTCAAACACATACTGGCAACTAGAAAACCCTAGGTAGATAAAAGGTCAGGTTTCAATTCTAATTTATTTTATTTTGAAAAAACTAATAATGTTTTTTTTATCCCACACTAGAATAAAATCAAAATTTAGAAAATAATTTTATTCAAAACAAAACATTGTTCATAGCTAGTGTGCATCCAATCTAGGTATATTAAAAGCTTGTTTTATCTTGCATATGAGTAAAAGAAGTATTAGGCACTTAATAGTGTTTTGATATTTAGAATATAAACCTCCTCTTGAATCATTTCATGTTGGTAGAAGCTTTAGTTTATACACAGGTACATTCATACGTTATTCATAAAACCACAAAAAAAAAATAACTTCATCTAGGTTCCATTTATAAAAGTTATGAAAAATCAACATTTACATAGTTAGAGTAGATATCTCCTTCTTACCTTGCATGCATTGAACATCAATTGAAAAATATAAAAATAAGTGATTTATTTGATCAATTTAAGTTTTATTATCATTCTTTTTTTTCAATTCATTCAAATTCAACAAGTAATTACTTTTCATTTCAAGTCAAACTTTCATTAAAACAAAACAAACTGAAAACATTACCAAAGCCTTGCCCAATTGTGTAAACCTCGTAATTGAATCCTTGCTTCTAAAAACACAAGTCCACTCAGATAATCAATTACCAAAAATAGATCATACACTTATAATTTGCATATTATACTTTGTATGATACTCCCTAAGACACCTGGTCTTGTTAGAGAATGTCTTTTCTCGAGGCTTAGAGCACCTGGTCCCACAATCAATATATGGTTAGAAATTAGTATCAAATTAAGGATTGATATTTTATACATTACATCCATCCCAAACTTCATCATTGATGCTCTTAGTGCCTTAGAGTAACAAGAGTAAATCCATGATCTAATAATCATCATCCTCCCCCAAAATAAAGTCTATCAACATAACATGATTCAAGCCTCGATCTTCACCTCCACCCCCTTTTTCTTCTCCTCAAGTCTAGCCTTATCATATATCATTCACATTTTTGGATGACATTGATTGGGAATAGTCAACCTGATAGATTTGATCTCATATTTTGAGTCATTCAACCTAACCATCCTCATTTCTCCAATCCTAGTATCAATCAGGAGATTCACCTCCTTGTAATCTTAGACATCAAGGGGACTTGGAGCTCTATTTTTGGATAACTAGAAGTTCTCCATGAAAACTGTGACACTACAGAGGTATTTTGGTTCCATCATGATAACCCATTTCCATTACCCATTCCAAATACCATTCTACCCAACAACTAGCCTTACTCATAGTCATATCCATAGCCCATCTATTATGTTGGTTATCTCAGCCTGACCATGGGAAGTTAAGTGCAAAGTTTAGCATGTGTTATTCACATGAACATAACTCACACTAGATAAATGACCAAGACCTAAGGCATCAAGTAATGCCATATGATGAGAAGGATAATTATTAAGCATATCTATGAATTAAATATGGTAAAATGTCTTTGTGAGATTGAAGACAAAGTTGTAATTCCACATGGGTTTGGGGTTGCCTTGAACATTGGTCTCTAAGGAAATGGTGAGATGGGGAGTCTATGGTTGATATTATCATGTGTAAGTGATGATATTTACAGCATTATTTTATAATTCCATGACACCTATTAAACTAGTTTTTCCCTAAGGGCCTAGGTGGCCCAGGCAAGGGGCCACATCAAGATTTATCAATGTAGAGGTCAAAGCTTTAGCATCGTGAATTATAGCCAGTATGAGGCAATTAATGAGATTATATTATGATTAATTTTTATTATTTCACTACTAGTGGTGAGGGAATAAGTTTTGTTAAATTCATAGGTTGGTGTGCTAAGGTGTCATAGGATTCATTGGGGAAGTTTGAGGGTTTACATTCTCACTTCCCAAAAACATATCTAAAAATACTTAACATTGGTCTTCAATGAGTCTTTAGATGATTTTTTTATATCCTTATAAGTGTGAGTATTGTGACCAATGATCCTATGGATATATATATATATATATATATATATATATATATATATATATGTAGATCATAATATTTTGATCATTGATATTGATTTTGTTGACTGAACCTTTGTTGGTTATTCTTTGGATATAAACATTGATTTTTAAATTGGGCATTCTAGTTTTGGTTAGGATTTAGATATTGGTTTTGGTATTATTTGTCATGAGGCAAAGATGGTTTAAATACATAACTTGAACGGTAGGTGGATAGTTTGGATTTATTTCACTCCCATTGTTATTATTATTGTTGTCGTTTATATTTTGTTTTTTTATTATTGTTCATAGCATTAGTGTTTTTTAGTTGGTTTGTCAAACCAATTGTGGTAACATTGTGATTCAAATTTAGGACTTGGTCCCTTGGTTATTTTATTTGGTGTTCTAATAACCCCCACTATTTTTATCAGGAGCAACGATTTGTCCATTTGATTTGTAGGTTCTACGGTCATTGTATATGTTCACTTGGTCAATTCTAAGGGAATGTTTGAATGTCTTCCCTAGTTCATTTATTAAAGGAGTAGAGGAAAAGGTCACACAACTACATTTGATCTATATGTGGGGCACTAGTAGAGGAATAGATTACAATATTCTACCTTGTTATAAAGTGGGGAACAAACTCATTGGATTCTTGTTTAATGTGTAAAAATTATCATATGCCAGTTCAAAGTAACTTGTCAATATCAAATCCTTTTATATATTCTTCCATAAGTTGTCAAAAAGAATGGATAGAATCCTTAGAGAAGTGATAGTACAAATCTAAAGTGATTTACTTGAGATTCTTAAGGAATTTTTTTCCACTACTCCATCCCAAGGCAACAAATCTCTAATGATGATAGAATAAGCCTTAACATGTGTGTTTGAGTCCTCTACCCCTCTTATTTTTGGGAGTTTAGGAAAATGGCATAGAAAGAGGATCCCTTGAATGGTGTGATCAATAATATCTTTTATGTATTCAACATATGTCCCCATGGTGCTGAAATCTATTAGAGAGGTGTTGGGATAAGCTTAGGGAAGAGTTTTTGAATAGGAAGTGGGTATAAAATCACATAGGGAAAAATTTTCACCTAAGTAGATGGAGTATAATATGCTATAATATAGTTATCTAATCATTTTTATTTGGATAACATGTGATAATATGGTAGTAGATATTTTTAAGGAGGTGTACATATTGGGAGTGTATATGGATGGCATACTAGCAGGTATGTAGTTATGAAGGACCATGGTTGGTGGTGTGTTAGCTTCCATATTTTTTAGAGTAGCATAGGAGAAAGGAACACTAACATGAATTTGATTAGAAGGTTTATTATGTGGGGGCATGTTTATTACTACATGATTGAGGAAACCAAAAGTAAGAAGGTCTCCTAAATTTGGGTAGGTGTAAAATTGGTTAGAAGGGAAGTGGGTTGATATTGCAGTAGTTGGTAAGATGCCACTATAGTAGGAACAAAAGAGGAATGACTTTCATTATTGAATCTTGGGGTCATTCCTTGGTTATATGGCTAAGTTTGGAAAGATTTTTGGTTGTTATATAGATCCTGAATTCGTCCCACCAAGGTGGAGATGAGATCATTTGAAGTGGTATTAATAGTGGGCTTGGGGGCCTCACTTATGGGAGGTATATACACATGATATTTTCACTTTATCACTTTATTAACACTTTATATTATAGTGGTTCATCAATGCATTAATCTCCCTAAGTGTAAACCTTAAAGGGTGCACCAAGAATGGGATGGGATTGGCTCATTATATTTTTAGAGAGATGTTTGAATATTATTCTATCATGCCATAATTACTATTAATCTAACCTCCTTATAATCTCTTTTCATCTTACCTCTCCATCTACTTTATGTTCATATTTTATAACTTCCCTATCAATTTGGCCAATACATTATATTCCATGCTTAAGTCTTCATTATATTGTATGGGCTAGCATGATATTATTTTGCATATTTATTTTGAAATTTGTATTATATCATCATAGACAATACCATATTGTGTAAACATATTCCAATTGGATCAACCTGGCCTATATTGTCAGCCTAGGTTTCATAGTTAACTTTAGGTATTGCAGTCATATATAGGGGTTATATTTCATTCCTGAGATAATATATCATATACATACACTCTAATAATGCTCTCATTTCTTCACTAAGCATTATTTGGGAGATTTATAAGGTTTATAACCATATATTGGAGGTCTTACAAAATTTTCATGTCATTGACACTCAATAAGATAGGTCTTTTGGATTTCTTAACTAGGGACATCTAGGTCTTCATCCAACCATTTAAGGTCGTGAAATTATAATATCTACTGCAAAGGGCCACTTGAGTCAAAGGGGTATATTGAATCATCAATAAACCCACCCCATGGTAATCATTTTTATATGTATACTCTTTCATTTTCTTAGTATATTAGATCTTGCTTATTATTTTATGGATGTATGTGTGTATCCTTGATTAGGCTCTTCCTTATACCAAATAAGCTACTATAGATAGAGGGTTGCTTATGTTTATTATTTATCACTTTAGTTTGGATAGAATCCCATTTTTTTTATCATTGTGGATTACCTTATTTACAATCACTTACCCATCATTTACTTTACTTATACCCTTTAAATCATTTACTTTACTTGTATTATTGAGCCCTAATGAGAGATATATCTTTATGTTATAGGATTAGGTTTTGGAACCCTTTCCTATTGACATCTGAGTTGTAGATAACCTTATACTAGGTTTACAAATATCATAGGTCCTTACCCACTTGTTTAAATATATGTAAGCTCGACATGATTGAAATTATTCAAGTCCTAGTCTATTAAGAGAAAGAGGATAGTTATAGGTCATCCTAGTTCACACATATGGGAGGCTTTGAAGGAAGAGGGTAGTATCCCACTAAATATGAGTCATCATGGGTTGTTTAGGTGGTGTAAAAGTATATTGATAAGTATTGGAAGGTGGTGGGGTTAGTTGTAGCATATTTAACCCATATTCTAATATATAAATGCTTTTAGTGTATTGATCAAATATTTTATGGATGTTACAAGATAATTTTGTGTCTAGTTACAAAATGTAGCTAAAATCCACTTACATCAATTAGATTCGTGTCATTTAAATCACTATAATTATTGGTATTCTCTTATGGATCCTACAATTCTTGACTTACCACATGAGACTTGGTTTTTAGTATGAATGAGAAGAATTTTAAGATGGATAATGATTCTCAGTGTTTTGAATTTTTGTGTTTATCCAACTAAATAAATGAAGCTAATTTTGAGTTTGAATGCTTATTATAAAAGTGTCAAGGCTAAAAGGCATATCAAAGTCTTCTCCATACATATCTGGGGAGTGTGTAGACACCCACATAATAAATGGAAGAGGAGAAAAGATGGATGAAAGAAATAAATAAAAATAATAAACACAAAAAGATAAGCCTTTCATGTCATGTTCACCAAAATTTTACATACAGAGAGTGGCATGATATACTTGTGCATTCAACTTCCCAAGAATGGGCCAAGATGGCCAAAGAAAAATGATATGATAATTAGGATACTGATCTAGTTTGTTTTGTTGAAGTGGTTGAATAGGCTGAGCTGGAATGGCATGTTGATTTAGATAAACTACCCACACATGATTTTGGGCAATGGGTTGTAATGAATACTCATGTCTATATGAAAATAATTTGGTTATGTCAAAGTGCTCATTAAGGAAAATGAATTGTGGTCTAATAGTATCCTAAGAATATTTGAATTATAGAAGAATTAGGTAGTGTAACTCTTGGTCTATGTTATTCTCCCTTAATGGGTTGAAGTTAGTTTGTCTTATTAGAGACATTTGGGAAACTCTATTAGTTTTGGCTTCCCTGGACAATGTCATCAATGGTGAAGCTACATCTGAGGATGAAAGAAGTAAAATTTTAAGGTTTCAAGATTGGAAAGATAAGAGGTGTATTTTCCTATCTAATTTTTCTTTAGAAAACCTATTTTTATCATCTAGAGTATTTAGCTAGCTAATGATAAGATTGGGTAAGGGTGTGGAGAGAAATACTTGAAACCGAAGCTCAAAATATATATTGGTTTGTATATTATGTGTTAGGATAGGGATAGTTACTTGAGGAAATATTCATATTGTGTAGATGTACTTGTTCAGGAAGCATGATCCAAGGGTGAGGAGAATTTATGTTTGAGGTTTTGAAGTTTTATGAAAAAATTATATGGTTTCTTTGTGTTTTTTGCTATAGATATGTGTTTGTTGATTTTTTTGTTTAAATGGTTGAATGTTTGGTTGAATTAAATTTTTTTTGTTTGTTTGAAAACTAAGGTTTTTAAAATAATCAAAGAAATTACAACTAGAATTGAGAATAAAAGTGTTGAAAATAAAGAAAGTAAACTTCTTTTTTTGTTCTTTTCCTAAGATATAATATGCGAATGCCAATGAATTTAAAATTGAAACTAAACTATATGAATGATGATTTTTCTTTATTTTCTTATTTTCTAAAGATACAAAAAACTAATTATACTTGTTAAAAATAAATATTTTTATATTTGTTTCTAAATGAATGTAACTAAATATAAATGACTAATTTAAACTTTATATGCATAGAAGAAAACTAAACCTACAATTTTCAACTTTATATACATGCAACTAGATGCCTAAATATTTAAAATCATAATTGACTACAATTTTTTTATTTTTTATTTGAATTGGATATAATTAATTCTAACATACAAATAGAAAATTTTTATCTAACTTTGATTGTGCTTTAATTTTTTCAAGAATGTGCAAGAAAAATAAATGGTTTGGAGATACAATTCATTTATTTTGATTTTATCAGGTTTTTAAGCAAGTGGGTGTAAAATTATTATTTGTTTCCTATGTGTGTATTATTGGAAAGTGTTTTAACCTATTAGGGTTTTACTAGTGTAGATCCTATATTATATTAAAAGGTTGAGTTGTCTAGATTAGTGAAATAATATGCAATAAATAACCATTGATTTGTTACAAAATTTGACTTACTTTAAATTTCTAAAAATAGTAATAAATATGTGAAAATAGAGACTTAATTGGAAAATAACTATTGTGAAGCATCTAAGAATTGAAAATTAGGTTACAGATAGGTCTAAGTGTCATCAATAAGATCCTTTAGTCATATTCTCTCCTAGATAGTAGCACCCCATTTGGATAGTAGTGTCATGTGGCTCTAAAGTCTTGGTAATGATGCTAGTGTCATATGTGCAGGATTGTTCCTAAATTTTAGGAGTACTTGGACCTATGTTTTTAGGTTCAATTCCTATGCACATAAAGTTTGAAACTCTATTTTGTGCCTATAAAAACTAATTTATGTTAAAAACCCTAATCCTCCTTATAAGTATGGCATGAGCTAAAAATATGTGTTCATTAGTAGGATAGGCTGGGCATTCTCAACACCCCACTATGAAAAGACTTGCCTACATACTAATACTCCAAGGAGGGATCAAGCCCAATGTACTTCTCTCACCTAGTGCTTGGTACAAGTGCAAGTGAATGCTACAATGATAGTGGTCTTGAATGCCTTAAGTGTGCTTGAGATTATAAATCTTTAAAATCTAGGCATAGGGAAGCTGTAGATGGTAGTATGCAGAAGTAGGATAGAATAGGGATTAATATCCTTGATTTTTCTCAACTTGTTTCTTGTTTGAGTAGTTTTTTTGCATCTATTTTCCATGTAGTGGATATAGGTCTAAGAGTCTTGTATTTATAGTGTTTTTTAGCTTGTGTAGATAATAAAATGTGCTTAAGCTAGCCTTAAGAGGGTTACATATTTGAAAATATATTTGTTTAGGAGAGTTAAGGTAAGGCACACTAGTGCCATGTGGCTCTAGTGTCCTTAATGTGGTGCTAGTGTCCAGCTAACAAGTTGTTGGGCATGAAGGGATAGTATCTAAGAATGAAGGTTTAGGACTATGTTTGAGCTGACTAGGGACATTTGTGGTCCACACAATGGTTGAAAAAGTGTGATAAAGGTTATAGGATAGGTCTAGGGATAAAATAGGAATAGGTTATCTCAAATAACACTCTTAGCATCCAAATACCACTTTTAGGTGATTACATTTGCCCCTCCTTTATGCTATAAATGTAATAAAGTGAAATGACTAGTATAAATGAAAAACAAGCATACTTAGAATTACCTATGAATTAAAGCTTGTGTAGCTGATCTGAGTATGTAAAGCTACATCTATGTATGTGAAGCATGATTGAAAACATGACCTATAATGATGAATAAAGTAACTGAGTAAAGAGTTAGGAAAAAGGAAAGGAACAAATACAACTCATTGGGTATGTGAACTAATGCATGAACCTAGTGGTAACCTATGTGTGTATGTATATAGTGATCAAATTATTAAATATATTGGACTGAGCTGATAGCTTGCTCAATCCTCATATGTGAGTGTTTCAAGAACTCAATTTGGTTTTGAATCCATCATTTCAAACCCCTACTTGGTGGATCATGACCTATGAAAATCTTGGATTAGACTTTAAGTGTGTATAACCCTCTCATGTGGGTGGATCAAGAACTCAAGTAGGCTATGACTCCATCATTTCCCAGCTGTGTGTAGCAGATGCATTTGAAACTAATTTATGTAAAGTGTTGAAAATATCTAACTGGGTAAATCTAATTGTGTATGTTAGCTATGTAACCATTCAGGTATATTAGGTGACTTTGGGCCACTCGAGAATGTTAACCACTATAGATGGAGTAAGGCATGAAACTGTTGAAAACCTAGAATATGATGTCAAGTGTATATAACATATAGAATGACATAGAGTTTATGATTCTATCTAATCAACCTATGTATAACTGAGCATATAGAAATTATGTGTTGTGCACATGCCCCTAATTTGATATCTGAGTATATTGATTATGGATTGAGTTGTAATAAGTGTATCTATGTATCTTAACTGAATGCAGTAGTTATCATGCCATGCATAATGCCCCTAATCTAAATAAATGGTATGAATTTATGCTGAACTAGTATGAGTTTAAGCCAAATTTGAGTATAATTATCAAACTTATAGTTTTATTTATGCAAACCTGTAATATACCTGGTGTACTATTCGAGTTAATCTAAACTATGTTGAAGCTGGGTCTGCTAGATAATACTGCCATGTAATGGATAGTAGTTACATGTGGCACTACTATTCAATTATTAATGGTAATGTCTGTGTGATCTAAAATTTGAGTCTTTGAACTACTTTTTGAGTCTACTTTTCCTTGTATCTTACCCATGTTTGATTTCTTGAAACTAATCCTATGTGTTGAAAATGATCTATGAATAGTAATGTAGGAACTTGATCTCTATGACAAACCCCTGTGAATTCCCCCTCTTTAGAGGGTATTTTTTGACCTTTAGAATAACTATCTTCAAAATAAATAGCTTTGTAAAATGTGATATCCATAGCATATATGATAACTGTGTGATAATCCAATACAATGTGCAAATATAACATCAAAATGTAATAAAATCAAAGCATAAGTATGTAATGTAATATGTATGTTTTATCTAGCATTACACAAGGGTGTCAAGATAGATGTAATCTATGTATAACAACAAATTTAAGTAGCTACTTGAGGGGGTGGGGCATGATGTCCATCATGACACCCAAGTAGGAAGGGTAGATGTATGAGGTCCCTCATGACATCAAAAATTGGTGTGCATAACAAGCAAAGATAAGTGTCATGGCCATGATGCATACAAGAAATCATACATGCAAAACACATAAAGCACATAAAATAGGCCAAGGGGACACAATTCAAGGGACATGGGCACATGTCACTAAATCTAAGAAAATAAGACATACAAAGACATGTTCAAATGTTCACATATGTAAGCAACAAGCAAACTAGCTTAGAGCCACATAAAAGGACATGTTCAAATGTCCACATACACAATTAGGAAATCACACACAAGGGACATGGGCATATGTCCAAGGCATACATGAATAGAAGCGACATAGAGCCAAAGAATAATGTCATATTCAAATTCCCTAGAATAGAATAAACATAGGAAACATAATCAAGTCTAAACTAGGAAAGTTAGAAATGAAAATATGTATGAATGTAGTATAAATTTGTGTAAATGCTAGGATATACATATGTTGAGTCCAAAGTAGTGATAATTGGCAAAAAAAATTGAGTATGAGTAGCAATGATCAATATTAAGATATAACAATGCTAAAATTGAAATGTATAGAATTTAAGGATAGAACAAGGTAATCAAAACTAGGTATGAGATGCCCCTAAGTGGGCAGATGTATTAAATGAATAAACTTGGATCGATGTATATGCCCCCAGTGGGTAGATGATAGCAAGAGTAGATTAGTGTAGTGGACTTGAATCCTGTGAGCAATCTTCAAGCACTCAATAAGAACAAGTGAAGCATATATGTATGATAAAAATTATTATACTAAAATAGCTAGAATATGTAGTGTCTAGAAAATAGAAGAAATGTAAACATAATAATGCATACAATCTATAAATTTTGTGTTTTTTGAGTAACATTTGAATGTTTTTGTGTTTTATGGATATAATCTATATACAAACAAATGAAAATAAACCATATACAAGGAGAAAAGAAAGAAGGAAAGAATGTACAATAAGGGAGAAACCATACTAACCAATGAATCTCATGGGAGACTCACTATCATTGTGTCCTATGTCAAAAATAGAAATGGTAATATTTCATGAAATGTGAATGTTTTATTGTAGTTAAATGTTGTTGTAATAGGAATCTAATTATTATTCATCATCATAATCATAATAACCCAGAATGCTAGAGGGAATTGCCTCAACTATGGAGTTAACTTTTCTAAATTGTGTTTTGGAATATTGATTATGATTTTACTTTTTGAAATTATGCTTATTATAGGCATATGGTGATGTGGAGGCTCTTTTCATATAAAAATTATTTTGAGAATGCTTGTGTAGCTCCAAGAATATGAATATAACCACCAATGTTTGTTAAGGTGCTATTATCATTTGAAATGTGCACCCATGGATGCTTCATGGCATGAGAAAGCTTGGTGGTGGGGCACTACATTTGAAGGCCTTATGTGGGGAATAAGAGTCTAAGGTGCTAAGCACAGAAGTATTATCACTCAACTTTGCACGTAAGCATCGATTGTCTCATCACAATAATGGGAATATCTCCAAGGTATGAGACCCTTATGCTCCTTGGGATGAGCCTTTGAATTAGGTTGGATTCCTTCTATTCTAAGCACACCTAGTTTAATACCAATGCATCAGCCTAAAGATTAGAAAGGTAAACTACCACTAATCTAAACCTAGGATCTTAAGGGAAAAAGGAGGGAGAAGGTAAGATAATGTTGAAAGTAAAAGGTGATGCACTTAGAATAGAGTAACCACTCCTACTACTGTAAACATAGTGAAAACCTTTGAGAAAAATACAATATAATAAAGTTTCCACAAAGTCACTCCAAATGCATAAGTGTTTTACATAGAAGTGTGAGAACATAGATCAGCATTGAGAGGGATGAAGGTTATCCATAGACAAAGCCTATGTTGACCTTGGTGTGCATAAGATATGACCTATAAGTGAGTTCTGAGTTCAATGAAGAGGTTATAGGGATGAATGACAAATGAGAGGAGTGAACATTACCCAAAAATGGGAATCAACAAAAAAAACTAGCACATAGATCATCAGAATAATAGAAGGAGGTGAACTTAATTCTCATTAACATGCAAGGTCTAGTCAATACAAGTTCTCATGAAGAGTAATTTTAGCATCGTAAGGTTACTAAAATGTGTCAACCATTTTTCAATGAAATAACTAGGATTTTATAGTATATTAATCTAGTTTTAAAATTAATGCGCCACTTGGGGTAGCAGATTTAGCATTAATCCTTTGTGGCACTATGATCATGCTTCTTAAAGTATGCTTGGTAATTGGGCCTGGGGTCAGTGACAAGATCACTTCTAGATCCATGTGAATCAGGGAATGGAAGATATCCATGATAGAGTTAGAGAGTTATGTGCACTCAAGTATTGAATTTTGATAGTTGCTTCTACATTTAATTATTTTGATGATGCCTCAATCTCCTCTTAACTACCTTCAACTACTTTCTTGAATTTTTGGTAGCCACCTAACATGTGGTGACTTTTGGTTGGTCTCAGGTACAACTCCATGAACATGATATGTCTTGCTTTGGTGGGATATTGAAGAAGTATTTTGGGATGTTGGGAAAGAGTATCATGGATGTGATGTGTGAAGATTTGACACTCATCCTAGGTAAACTAGATATTTCTCTATGTTGATAAAGCATTGGACGGCCAAGTTAAAATGATAGGAGGGTTACATGATTCTTTCTTTGTATGATATTTATACACTATAATTGTCCACACACCTTTAATTTTGGATAAATATTGCACCAAGGTGTGCATGAGAGTCACTATTCTTAAGGTTAAGGCAAAACATGAATTTATATTATGCTCTTGTGTAGTGATAAGTGTAGATACTAAAAAACTGCACACTTATAGTTTTTGATGACTAAATGCTTTAGGACCTCCTAAATACCCCCTAAACATTTTTAACCCTTAACCAACCCCTCTTAACCTAACCAAACGACTATTCTCCTATTCACATAGTACTATTTAAAAATACTATTTGAAAGTTCTATTCACTATCACTATTCACTATGGGACCCACTATCACTATTCATAATGACATGGTAAGTGGCATGGAAAGTGATATGGAAGGTGATTTTGGAGGTGATATGGTAAGTGGCATGGATTATAAGTGAGGTGGCTTGATGTGGGACATCATACCCCACCTAGGACCCTTTCCCAAGGTGATTAATGGCCTTATTTAAGTATCACAAGGGTCCCTCATTGAAATATGGAAAATTTTACCTTAAGGGGCCATCATTAAACATATATTTTGTCTTCAAAAATTAAATTGGATTTAAAAATGGGATACCCACCTCTTTAGTTCTTTGGAAAAGACAAAGGGCACTATATCTGCACATTTTTTACTTTTAAACCCAAATGGGAGACCCATGATCAAGGTGGGAATCCCACCACCCTCATCTTTTGATTAATTCATTCACCCACATGTAAAATGGTGCCACATTTTCTGAATAATATCTTTAATTTCTTGGATGAAGATAAGAAAAGGTGATGAAAAGTCTTTTGGCCTCATTTCGACCCATGTGCATGATTCCCATTAAAAATTGGGCTCATGTGCAAGGTGGAAGACACACCAACCCAAATGGGAGACCCATGATCAAGGTGGAAATACCACCACCATCATATTTTCAATCATTCATGCACCACATGGGAAATTTCACCATACTTTTACTATTCCCTCTTTTGACATGGTTCTTGACAACAAATGCTATAAACACCTCCCCCCCCCACTCTCCTTCACCTAAGGTTAAGTTAGAAGTTAGTCTTTGATTATTAACATATTATTTTATGTCTTTGAATGAGGTCATAATTTTTTAGGTCATCCACATCTTTGAGGAAAATAATTCAAAGCAATGAAGCTCTACCGAAATTGCCACGGGATTCCTTCATCACATTGTCAAAAACATCAACCACATCAACAAGCCTCAAGGTAACCTTATAAGTTTTTTTATTTCAGTTATTTACTTAAGTCCTTACTTTTATTACCTTTAAATTTACCCATTAATCCACTTTATATATTAATCCATTGACCTCCTTTACCACCTTTTCCTTTGTAATTCCATTTACCTCCTTTGCCCTCTTTGCACCTTTGCCACCTTCACCCTCTTTGCTCCCTCATCCTTTTGCTACCCTAGTTACTTGTTGTTTTATCTTTTTAAACCATAAATACCTCTCATTTTATTATATTAATCAACCCCAAATAAACCATTATTTTTACCCTTATCAAATTACCAAACCCAAAACCATAACCTTGCCTTAACCAATTTTCAGCATTAGTATAATCAAACTAGTTGCTTCATTTTGGTTAACTTAGTAAAGCATATAATTTTCTCAATTAATTTGATATCATTTTCTATATTTTATTTTAGTTTTATATTCATTTAAGGCAAATATATTTCTTTTATCATTTCCACTTAAGTGTTTTAAAGAAGGTGGATTGATAGCCTCTTAGAAAGCTTTCGCTTCTAGGATCTAGCTCATGTTAGGCAATCCACCCATCTACTTATCTAAAAAATATATATATTTTAATGTTTTCTTATTTTAAATTCATCCTCCTGAGCCAAATATTATCTCTCCATAATCACTTATATTAAATGTGCGCACATTCAACATGTATTCCTTCACACCCTTCTTAACTAGTTTCTTCTTTTCACATATAAGAAAAAGCGAAAATTAGATAGAAACATTTTGGCACGCCCGATGGGACCCTTGATTTTTTTGGGTTCTTATATGTTTTAGGACATTTATAATTGCATTAGTGAAATTCATTTAGTTGAATTCTTATAAAATTAATCTTCTTTATTTACAAAAAAAAAGGGGGGGAAGAGAGTTTTAGTTGCATTTTTAGAAAAAATAAATTTTTTTGCATTTCTAAAAAGAAAGAAAAGAGCATTCATCCTAGGATTAGGATTGAATTTTCATGTTTCATTTAGGTGAATTTTAGTTTTTCTTGTCTTCATTCAAAGAAATAAAAAATATATATTTTTGTTAAAATTGAGTGTATCCATTGAATGCTTTCTTGATTTTAGCTCACCTAGTTTAATTAAAAACATTATGAACTAAGCATAGTTCAAAAATGTTACACAAACCAAACCACTTGCACAACAAAACATCAAAACACACTTTAGACAAGGCCTAACTAGGATTTCATCACCTAACAGATCACCTTACACTTTCTCGATTATCTTACTTGAATTTAATCACCAAGGGGATAACTAACTTAGTTATCTCACTAAGTATAAACTCTAAAAATAGTTACATATCGGCTAAGCACCTGCACTGGTTATAGGATTTTTATGTGAGGGGAGAAATCCCCCAGTACCAAGCCATGTACTCAAACCAATACAGACTTATATTAAGTGCCTAAACATAACTTGAAACCAAACATAGACTACCTTGTTTAGGACCTATTCAAGCCAATTTCCTCTTCACACTTCTCTAAGGCATAAGCCAAAAGAGAGATTAAAAAGAATCCTAGGATTTAACACACTCTTAGTGAATGCATTGTTTGCCTTGAGTCTTTTTATTATTTCTTTTTTGTTTGAGGTGTGAGAACGTATCATCCTTTTCTTATTTTCTTATATGGTTTTCACTCACCAACAACAAAAATACCTCAAGGAACAAAACCCACCACCAAATAAACCATCACCAACTTACACCTCTTCATCCATGGAACACATTTCTAAACCCACAAAATCCCCTCTCTCTATGAGAAGTCCTACTTGGGTAGTCCTAGGAGATGCATATTTTTCTTCTTTCCTAAACAACAATCATGCAGCCTTACAACATGACCTAAGAACCACATCTTACCATATCCTAGTTTTGACCCCACCCATAGATCCACCTTATGGCATGCCTCTCCACTTCATGGGAAATACCACCACTACCATAGGAACCACTCAACCTTTAGTTTCCCAAGCATTATCATCAACTAATAACTCCCTTGAAACTAACCCACCAACCCAAACTAACACTACCCTTATACCTCTTACTAATCACTCCCCCATAATATGAGTTCATACCTCTAGTGCTACCCATATTCTTCTAGTTACCTCTAATCCATCAAACACTACTCCACTTCTAAACCTTGTGGTGCACATACCCTCCATGTTACCACCAATCAGCACAAGAGTCACCACCCTTCCATCAACCACTAATCCAACCACCACTCCAACCCAAAATGTAACCTTTAGTTATCTTCATAACCCACAAGGGCATATGCCCACTATCCAACCACCCATCTCCACCCAACCATTAACATCTACACAGCAATATATATCTTCCACTCAACCTCCAAAGACCACATACTAATATATGTGGAGTCATCTCAACTATCTACTAGTTATTTACACATTGCCCAACCTCAACAAAACATACCATATAACTATGCATCCCAAAAACCTCAAGAAAACTTCATGAAGTTGATCATGGACAAGATGACTATCCTTGAGTCATCTATCTTCAGAGCCCATAATCTCTTATCCTATGATTAGATTTGCAATGAGCCTATTCACCTTTTGGTCCCTATCAAACCTTATCCAACCTAGTGGGAACTTCTAAAATTTACCAAGTTTAATAGTAAAGAAGACCCTCAATAATATTTAAGAGAATTTAGGCATTCATGCTACTTGGTTACCTATGATGACATTCTTCTCCTCCGCGCCTTTCCTATGTAATTATCTAGACCAGCATTAGATTGGTATAGTGTCATACCCAAACATTTCATCCTCTCTTTCACCCAATTAACCCAAAAAAATTTGGATCACTTTTTGATCAATATATCCAAGAAGTTTCTATTATCGACCTCTACTCCATTCAAAAATTTGAAGATGAATCTATTGCCAATTTTGTGGCTCATTGGAAGAGCCTAATCAACCAACTTTCCTTTTCATTGTCTCAAATTGAGCTTATATAGTTCTTCACCTAGGCATGTGCAAAACATATTTCATCCACATTGCATGTCCAAAGCTTTCAGACCTTTGATGAAACTTTTACCATGACTCTCAAACTAGAGAATAGAGCCATTGATGAAGGAAAGCTAAAGTTGAAGAACAAGAACTCAACTTACAAATCCAATGAGCCCTTTTCTTCTAAACCAAACAACCAAACCAATCCCAACACTAAAAACAAATCAACTACCAATGCCATTATCCTCAAATCCACATCACCATCATGTACTAACCAATAGAACCCAAATAACTAGACCTCTGACTCCTCTAATTATTCAAATTGAAACCAAAGGAACCAAAATTGGAATGATCATAAGTAATTAACTCTACTTGGGTATCCCTATCCTTCTATTTTGGAGAAGTTACTAAAATCCATAATCATCCAACTTCTATCAATTAAACCACCCCAATAATTTGATGCATCTCACCCCATACCAGGTTGGTATAATTAGAATGACCATTGCACCTTTCATCAATTCATAGGACATGACATCAATAGGCGCAACACCTTCAAATACCTTGTTCAATCTCTCATTGACAAGGTAGATCTTACGTTGGACAATCTTAATGAACTATCGAATCAAGCCCTTGACATATTCTATAAGCCTTTTCCTAATCATGCTCCTTCTACCCTTATCATGATAATAAACCAAAACAACCCCATGAAGCACATACTATTAATGTGGTTAATCATGAACCCATTGTTGAAGAAAACATCACCTTAACCACCTCTTTTCCCATCCCCCTAATGGAAGGGGAGAAACTACCTTCTATTCCTTTAGACACCCAAACAAAGGGAGCTATCATACCCACACCTCCATTAGAGGATACCACACCTACCTCCCTTATCATAGAACCATCCACTCCCTCTTTAGAAGCTATCTCACAAGAGAAGATAACTTCATCCACCTAACCTTTGATTTCAAAACCTTCTATCGAAAACCAAGACAAAGGTAAAGGAACCATTCCTTCTCCTCCGCTTAAGGGCTTAACCATTAAAAATAAGACCTGGGTAACCAAACCCCCTTCAAAATTGATAACCAAAACAGTCAAAGAGGTAAAACCACCAAAAATCCCAAAACCCTAAATTTTACCTCCCTCAAACTTACCCTCCATTTTGGGTCCTCATCCCTCTACCTTGAGCATGAAGCCCATTATTTTTAACAAAACCCCACCACCTTTATTGGTCACACCTTCATACTTGCTTTCTAAAACACCTCTCCTCACTACATTGATGATTCCTAAGTTACTTATCTTTCCATATTCTACCTCCAGCTCATCAACCATCTTGCCTAAACCAAAACCATCAAAGCATACCACCTTACCTAAGACACCTATCACCAAAACCATATCCAAACAACCTTCTACCTTAACACCTAAAGAAAAAATCACTAAATATTTACCACCTTTAGTTGAATCTTATTCAACCATTCAATAAAGGTTATTACAAGCCTCTTCCTTAGCCTTACCACCCATAAAACCTTTCAACCCTTTACATCTTAAACCATCACGATTCAACGATAATTTGATTTGCCTATATCATAAGACACCTAGCCATGACATGGAGAATTGTAAAGCTCTCCAAAATCTTATCTATTAGCTTTATGATGAGAATGATTTGTTAATAGATGAACCTCCTATGTCACCCCTACCATCCCAAATAAAAACCATACCTACCCAACACCTACCCACTCCACATTCACCTAAGAATAAAGGCAAGTAAAAAAACTCCACTACCTAAACCTCTCTTCTTATCCATACAATCAATGTGGTCACAAGATCATAATAGAAGGATAAAGGGAAGGCTAAGGTGTCAATTCCTTGGACTTATCTCTCCCCAAACTCCCAAGCCAACAATACCTAACCATCTCCATCATCAAGGAAACCCAAGGTGTTTATCTTAGGTGCCTCCCCATATAACCCTCCATACCCTACCCCATATGCAATATCTATTCAAAAATCTATCCTCAAGCAGCTTCACCAAACTCTGACAAAAATGAGCTTGTATGAGTTAGTCTCTACCTCTCCCCATCACCACCAAGTACTCATAGAAGCCTTGCAATCCATCGAGGTCCAACCTAATGACCCTCAACCTCTAGTAACCTTTGTTGGTGCCCTTCAAACTTCCCACATTATCACCTTTAAAAATTCAAAAATACCTTCTATTTATTTAGAGGATCCTGATCCCCCTTCTTCATTACAACATACATTAATCAAACTTACATCAAAAGAGTGATGATTGATGGAGGATCCAACATAATTATTATCTCCTCCCATGCCTATGACCAGATGTATTTACCCACAAATTTCATGTCTAAAATCACAATATTCCTTAATTCTTTCAATGATACCATAGCTACTACCTTGGGCACAGTTGTCCTCTATATTTGTGTAAGGCCTCGTACCATTCTTGAAATTTTTTATGTTATAGAAGCATAATTCAATTACAATGTTTTACTTGGGTTCCCTTGGATTTATGTCATGCGTTGTGTCCCTTACCTTACATTGATGTGTCAAATTTGAGCATGAAGGACAAGTTGTGACTATCCAAGCTGACCCTAGTCCTTTCACATCTTACAATATGACATATCAGCCTAATGATGTCCTTCTTCCATCCACCTTACAACCATATATTAATGACAAAACCCCACCAACCAAAACCCATGACACTTCCACACCAAATGTTGATGAATATTTTACTATCTCATCTATCCCTTCTTCCTAGATTCCTATAGAGAACCCCATGGAAACCACATTCCAACGTCTTTCCCTCAGGAAATATAGAATCTTAGCCTTGGATGCTTTCTCTACTTCATAAGAATATGGGAATCTCATACTTGACCTTATTATGACCCTAACATTAGAACCATCATCCCATTTTGGCTCCCTAACCATCAAACAAATTTCATTTATGGGGGACTTGATCAGCCACTTATATCCCCTACCACCATTTCATCCATCCAACCATTTACCTCTAACTTTTTCTATCTTATCAAACCAAAGTTTGCTAATTTGTATCTTCATTGATGTGCTTGGAAAGGATTTTGTCTTGGTCACTATGAACAAGGGCCTCATGAGTTACCCCATATCAAAACTTTGTAGCCTTATGAGTCATTTGGCCTTGGGTGTGAACCACCTGAAGAACCCACCAATTCACCCAAACCTAGTGCCACCATAGAGGAAGATATCCCATCCTCACCAACCCAACCACTTTCTCCACCTAAATTTCCTAACATCATCCCCCCTAACTTTTTTTTCTAGTCAATACTTTTAGTTTGGGCCCTCTTATCTACCAAAAGGGTGGCCAAACCAAATTCCTTCCACTCGTACACCCTAAAATGGTAGATAATGATTCTCATACCATCAATATCATCCAACATCAAGATGATGATTCTATTCTTACCTACCTTGGTGCATGGGATTCTTCTATCCACAAATCCCTTCCTCTTGAGGCCTCGACCATCTCAAATGAATCCACCATAGATATCAATTTGGGCACTTTAAACAACCCTCATATTATTGAATTGGGGTAATCACTGAATACCAAGGAACTTTGGGACTTCTCTTTCCTCAAAGACCACAGTATAGCATTTACTTGGTCTTACAGTGATATTCCTAGCATTGACCCCACCATTGTTATCCATAACATAGTCACACATCATGATGCCAAACCTATTAAATATAAACTTTGATGCATGCATCTTCACATAGTCCTTCTCATCAAAGAAGAGCTTCAATGTCTCCTATTTGTAAACTTCATCCAACTCATTGACTACTCTCAATGGGTCTTGAATATTGTACTTGTCACCAAAGTCACTAGGGGTCTATGCATTTATGTTAACTTTTGTGACTTTTGTGACCTTAACCTTGATTTCTCCTGAAGATCAGCACAAAATTGCCTTTACCACCCCTTGGAGAAATTTTTGCTATAGATTCATGCATTTTAGGTTAAATAACATTGGGGTAACCTACCAACATGCTATGACTTATATCTTCCATGATATCATTCATAATATTGTAGAAGACTATGTGGATGACCTTCTTGAGAAATCTAAACTTTGAAAAGATCACTTAACTGTTCTTATGATCATATTTGAATGCCTCATTTGTTATCATGTTTTCCTTAATCCCAAAAAATGCATTTTTGGGGTCCTTTCAGGAAAGCTTCTTAGCTTTATCATCTCTCTTAATGTAATTGAAGTAGACCCTATTAAATTTAGATCAATTTTAGACATGCCTCCTCTAACCAACCTTAATTAGCTCCATAGCCTATAGGGAAAACTTCAATCCATTCATCATTTCATTTACTAACTTTGAGACTAGTGCCAACTTTTTCATCACTTTTCGAAGAAGGATGTCTCTTTAAAATGGAATATCAATTGTCAAAAGGCCTTTGATTTACTCAAATATTACCTTTTATCACCACTTGTCCTCACCCCTCCTAAGGATGACCACCCCTTTTACCTATATATCTCTTCTACCAACCATTCATTAGGGGCAATGTTAGCTCATTGAGATGAACAACACAAAGAGAAATCCATATACTATATTAGATGCATGATAGAATAAAAAACTTAGTATACACATACCAATAAACTCTATTTATCATTGACCTTCATAGCCACAAAACTCCACCACTACCTTCTTAACCATAAAACCTATGTTATATCAAGTACATGCACTCTAAACCATACAAAAATTAGTGTATGGTTAAGTGGCTCATGCTCCTATGTGAATTTGACCTTGAACTTCAATAGAAGTCGATTAAAAGGTAGGTCATTACCAACTAATCGGTTGAAGATCTTCTACCAAAAAATCAACCACCTTCTCTTGCCTTTCCAAGTGAGTCTATCGTGACTCTTTTTCAAGAGGATGGCATAACCTACCAAATGACCATGTTATTTGATGACTCAAAGTGCTAATGAAGAGGGGGTGATAGAGTTATACTCAGTCCTCTCAATGGTGAACCTCTTCCTCTCTCATTCAAACTTGACTTTGAATGCACCAATAATATGGTTGAGTATGAAGCCCTAGTGATAAGTCTTTAAACTGCTCTAACCTTGGAAATTAAGACAATCCATGTCTTTGGTGATTCCTAGCTTATGGTAAACCAAGTCAATGGATCCTATCAATATAAGAATTATGTCTTGAAAAAATATAAACTTGTAGTTGACAAACTCTTAACATCATTTGAACATTACTTGGTCCAATCCATTCCCTAATTTACTAATAAATTCATGGATACAATGGCCTGCCTTGATTCCCAGATCCCTTCTCAACCTTCCAATTACCATTCATTGTTTTACCACACCCTCTTATATCCAATCCAACCTCCTTACCATTTGTAATGTGGAGGAATCCCCATCCAATATTTGGTATGACCAAAATTTTAACTACCTCAACCTAGGCATCATTCCTCCCAACCTCTCTAAGAATGCCTGCAAAAACATTATTCAAAGTACATCTTGTTACACCATACTAGGAGGAATCCTTTACAAATGTGGTTTTAATGGTCTCCTTCCTCATTGCCTACGAAACCATGAAGATTCCCATGCCATCAAGGAAACACATGATGGGATCTATGGGGGACACTTTAGCAATCTAGAGATTGCTAAATGTATCCTTCACCTCAATTATTATTGGCCCACCCTCAACCAAGACTATTGTGATTATGCAAAAAATTGTGTTAAATTTCAACAACATGCTAATTTGCATCATGCACTAGCTAATGACCTCCAATTATCTAATAAATTTTGGCCTTTCTCATAATGGGAGCTTGAACTCATTAGGAAAATTAACCCCCATTCTTCACAGCAACATAATTCCATCATCACAGCCACCAAATACTTCACCAAGTGGGTGGAAGTTATTCCTCTTATCTCAACCAAATTGGAGAAGATTGTCAACTTTATCAACCATCATATCATCTACCTCTTTGGAATTCCTCTTAAGATCATCATTGATAATGGTAAATCCTTTAAAAATAAGCAAGTCCAAGGTTTATGTGATATATTTGGCATCAATTTAAGCTTTTCTCTACCTTATCAACCACAAGTAAATGGACAAGTGGAAGCCTCTAATAAAATCCATAACAAAATACTAACCAAAGTTATCAGTGCTTTAGGTTGGTATTGGCACTTGAACATCCCATTTGCCTTATGGGCCTATCATATTAGCATTCAAACCTCTATGGGTGCTAGTCTCTTCCCTCTAGTCTTTAGAGTATAATTAATCATGCCTCTTGAAGTCCAAATTCCATGTCTTTACATATATTTTTAAAATCTTATTTTTGAAGAAGATTATTGTTAACACCATTTAGCTTAGTTTGAGATACTTGATGAACATCATTTAGTATAGAAACTGATTTACATTAATTACATCATCAAGTGACATCATCAGATGGGGCAATATCCATAAGCCATAAATGCATAAAATATCAATATCATGGGTCTCCCATGCCTCATTAAGAGCGTTCATGCATATTAAGTACCTCCATACCTATCAAGAACATATCAAACACACTTATAACAAGCATCTCAAACAACAAGACTTCAACATTAGAGACCTCATCCTAAAAGAAAACGAACATGTGATCAACATGGATAAGAGTAAATGAGGCAAGTTTGCTTTCAATTGGCTTAGACCTTACATCATTACCCATAAGTATGGATCAAGAGCTTCTCATTTGTCCTCTCTCAAAGGCAAACCAGAACCTGATCCTCTTCATGCTTTGCATTTGCATCCATTTTTCTATTAAATAAGGATCAAGCTCACTCTTTGTCTAACTTAAGCTCATCCCTTGATTATGAGATTTTAACCTTCACCCATCTTTCTCCTCTCCTTTTGAGGACAATTGATTACAACATAGAACTATGTGATTAACCATCATAGTCATAGCCTAATCCTAAATGTGGGTACCACATCTCTACCCATAGCATGGTTCTCATGGATACTTTTCATCTCTAACAAGATGGAATTCTATGGTCATTGTCTCTAAAAAACAACACCTTTTCATATCATTAACCTTCTTATGTTAAATTTTTGCCCTCATAAAAGTAAACCTATGAACCTAATTAGATTTGTCCATGTCTAAAAACATTGCATCCAGAAACAATTTGGATACCAAAATACTACTTGGGTCAAAATCTTAAGCATTACAGACTATTCCCTTGAAGGACAGCAGCCCAAAAACAAAATAAAAATTGCCAAATATAAGGTAGACTATTCCATTAAAAGATAGCTATCAAGAGCATTAAATAAATCCAATAAGCTTAGACCAATCCCTTAAAGGATGGATAAGTTACTTTATCAAAATTAGAGCCATTTCTTGGAAGCTTCCCACATCGATCAACTTCCCATATATAGTAATAAAGCAAAAGACCCACTATCATAACAAAATCTAAAGCTATAATTGGCTCTCAAGAAACATAATAAGTTGGAAGCCACAATCAAATTTCACATGTAGACTTCCTGCATTGATTAGTCTATATTTAGTATATAATATGGACTTGTATATTACCATTCTTAGGCCACCTATAGAAAGGGAAAACTAATTCACATGAGGTTATCATACATATCACCCATCTTCCCTTTAAACTATCTATAAATCAGGGAATTTAGAGCTTACTTGACACCATGTAATCAAGAAACCTTTTTTTATCAACTCACGACTACTCATGAATAGTGTTTAAAGGGTTTATATTCATTAAGCTAATCCCACTTCAGGTTTTTTTCAATCCTTGTCAAAAACAAAGCATCATGTCCTATTCTTATCTTAATGCACTTGGTTGATGTTTTCATCAAAACTTTTACCATCCAGTGTTACAACAATAATAATCATTACACTAAGTGAGATTACAACAACCATAACCATACCAATCATAACCATATCCATACCAATCATAACCATAACCATAACATTCATAAGTATCCACACAACCTTAATCATGATAACATTTGACCAATGACATCCAACACATTTTGTACATGTTTATAGCAAACTGTGAAATATTTTATTTAGGGCATGAGGAATCACACGGCACATACAAAGTTATTAGACTATCCACACTTCACCTAAGGCCTTTACATACATTATTTTCCTACCTAAGAACTAGGATGATTGTCTGGTGACTCTAGATTTGTGTTCAGCCATCCTACTTGATTGTTCTCTGAACTAACATCTGTAACATTCCCTATCTTAGTAGTTTTTAAAGGGTGTACTATGTTCTCCTCTTCTACATTCATACCCATAGGGTGAGAATCATATTCCACTCTAGGTCTTTCACCTTGCTTATATGGCATAGCCATTGCATCCCTCTACTCTAGTTATTCTACTCGCATAGGTACCACCAGTTGCTACCTCAGCACACATCCCCTTGGACAGTGAGGGCTCCCTCCATAGACAGGCTAATGGTCATGTTCTCCAACCCTACATCTTGTCCAATGAAATTATTGCCTTATTTTTTGCTATAGAGGTAAGAGTTCAGGCTCAAGCTCAGGCCATGGGTGCCTTTCCTCTTATTATTGATCTAACAGTAGTTCCATTGTCATCATTACATGTTATAGTATCTAGTAGATCTTCACATTCACCATATTGATTATTTCAAGTCATGAGGGTTGTTGATTATCTCCACCATTGTTCCCATTATTCACCATCTTCAACCTTGTGTAGCTCTTTGCACTCTTTATAATTTGTAAAACCAAATAACTCAATGATAGACATTCATCCTTATCATGATTCTTTAAATATAATACTTGACCATTCTTCCTCATTGACATGATTCTCCATTCCACCAACGGGGAAGGTCATATGATGCCATTGATTCCCTTGAACAGTCCTCCCACTTGAAGTGGTCATGTCTACTCACCTTTTTGTATGGACACATCACCCTCAATCTAATTGATCATCTCAATAAAGACATTATGCACCATCATGATATCTTTTTGTTGCCCTTATCATTTGATCTATAGCTGATGGCTTTCCTTACTTTGTCATATTATGATCCTTGTAGGCCTCATTTGTGTCATTGTCACCTTTAACCTAGTTGACATAAATTGGCTTCCAACCATGGGTCACTATAATAATCATGCATTCAAAACTTCCACTATTTTTAGTGGTGGTAATTCCCAAATGCTTATCATTGTAAAATCTCCCCTATCTGATCCAACTATATAAATGATATCCTAGACCACGTATCTCCTAGCTACCAGGGCCTCTTCTAAGTGGAACACCAAGTCATCAATTCCAATTAATTGGGATAGAGGATGTAGACATGGTTTCCTTTCTTTTAACCTACCCTTGCAGTTCTTAGGTCAGGCATGATCCATCCTCTATCACTCACCATGCTACAAATTTTCTAACTCATAGAATCTACTTATCCATCAAATAAATTCTTTACAAGTCATCACTTTTCTACTACCCTTAAAACTCAACTCGTAGTGATGATGACCTTTTGCCAACATAACTATGCAAATCCTAATAGACACCCACCTCCTAAAACTTAGCTCATAGCGATAGATGTCAGCACTGTACTTATAGCCTCACATAATGTTAGAAGGTGTAACCTCCTTAAAAAGGCACCTCTTCTTTAGATTAGCTCCATTGAAGGTCATTTATGGTGCTTAGCATTGTATTCCCTTCTTATTTATCCTACCTTGCCCATCCATGTCTCTCATCCTACTAAATGTGGGATCATTATGGTAACTATTCACCAATCTACACCATGCACCTTCATTGTCACCTTCACCAAAACCCAAAACCTCTATATTACAAAACCTTCTCCATCAACCCAAACCAACCCATGTGGTCCATCAAATTGTGGCAGTCAATATGAGTGACATTTTTCAACCCTAGTTGAACTACATTGGCCTAATGTCTATTGACATGTAGGTGTTGCTTGAATTCTATGGGCAATTTAACCACTAAAAACTAATTACACTCCCCTTTTCCTTCTCATTAACTTTCATTTCTGACAATGCGCTTTTGCCTAAGGCATCATATGTCAGGGAAACTTTGTATTATTCTTAGCATCCTTATATTTTAACATCATCTAATAATTCCTCTTCATTTTTTTCCCATTACTGGGAGAACTACATTAGCTTGAGGTATTTTTAGACTATGTAGGCAATGCTCATTTACTAAGGTTAGATCAACCACTTCCTTTACTTTATTTACCCTTCTCACCTAACATCTTTTCCTCCACCCCTCCACCTATCTCCTCACCACCTCCCTCCCTTCATCTTGTTAATATATTTTAACCATTTTTCCAACTTATCAATCCATTTTAACACAAGGATTGACAACCTTCCTCATTGGCCCCTCTTATCTCCCATAAATCCACAACCTACTTTGGTTTATTGGCCTCCCTAACACCTTTCCTTGTTCATGCTTCACGGCTCACTTCTCCACCCACATTTTGCATTTTTTGCCTCTCTCTCCACTTTTTACCAACCTTTCGCCTATCTCCTTTGTCTTCTTTTTCCATCCTCATCATTTCCCCTTGTCCTTAACAATTTGCCACACCCTCTTTGTCACTCTCATTTGCTAACCAATTCCACATCATACTGTGCATCTTACAAACTTTCTATTTATTTTGTTGTTGCATTTTTTATTTATGTGTACCACCATTCTTTGTCATTTCACCACTCTTCCCACCTTTCCCATTTTCCATTCTTATTGTTTGCTTTATTTTCATCCTTTCATCCCTTTTGTCTTCTCTTTTTTCTCCACAACTAGTTTCTACCTATGTATTTATCTTTTGAGAAGCCTTCCATAATTGCCCCTTTTCTTCTTATCATTTACTGCCTTTCGTATTCCCCTTTTCCTCTTTCCATCTCGGTACTCACTTATCTTTTGCATCTATGTGAGTATCTATGCTTTATATCCCTGCTCCATTTCTTCTTATCATCCTTGATCTTCATCCTTTATCTTCATCTCATTCCCTTTCATTATTTTCCACCATCCTTTCCCTTTTCTCTATTTCATTTCATTTTTCTTATCTTGAGGACATTCCTTACTCTTCTCAACCTTTTTTTTCCTCCTATATGTCCATGTTTGGTTCCTTTTATCCTTCTCCACCTTCATCTTTATATGCGAACTCACTATTTTCTTCACCTATCTCTTCATCCATCTCCTAGTCTACCTTCACCTCATCCCTTGTTGGATCCCCTTTATTTTCTCCCATTCAACCTCCACCTCTTTAGAGTGTAGTCACTAGTTGTACCACTTCTACATGCATCTCTTTGTCTAATTCCTCATGTCTTCCATGTCCTTGTTATAATGCATGAAATATGGTTAGGTTCGTTACTTTAAGTGCATCCCTTTCTTCCTTTAATACATTTACATATTGAGCCTAGATCCTCTTTTTTCCCCCTCTCCAGCTACTCCCTTCACCCTACCTATCACCTTTTTTCCTTCTAAACCTTCTACCCATTTTGAGCTTATATGATCACAACATATAGCATGATATGGTTGTGAATGTCTTCCATTTAATTTTGGTTTAATATAAGATATATACCAATCCTATGACTCTATAACACAATTGACCATGCCTACAAGCTCATATAACCCACAAGTGGGCATGGACACCACCAGCTATTAGGATGCAAATTCCTTCCCCATCTCCTCTGATATTGACTATTTTGAACCCATTTTACTCTAACCTTTAGAGATGTTAGAATCAAAACTAAAACCACCTTCAAATGGAAGATTTGGGGTACCTGCATGTGGATGTTAGCTATACCCTCTCACGTGAGCTACCTCCCAACCATTACTTTCCCTTAATTCTCCCTACTAACCTACATCTTTTTATGCACTGTAATAGCCCTACTCTTTAATTGTATTCCACCCAGTAACCTTTTATAGGAGTCACCTCTTCAACCAAACTATTTTCCTTAGTCTCTTTTAGACCTATTTCTCCCACCTTCCTTTTCAACTCCCCAATCTGTTTGTCTTCGTACATTCTTATTATATTTTCCCTCTCATTTTTCCATTTATATTATTTATTTTCCTTCCTATTTCAACTTTCTCCCTCATTTAATTAATATTATTATTATTTTCCTAACTCCATATTCTAAAATCTCAGAGTCTTTCTCTAAATTCTCTCAAAACTCAATACTTACTTACTTTAGGGCCCCACTGGCTCAAGGGTCAAGGTTTTTAATCTTCACCACTTCTCATTTACCCACTTGCTTCCCTGAATCATTGAATAATACCCTTCCATAGCCTATTAACAACATCATTATGGAGTGTGCACAATGTCAACTTATTTAGATGGTGATAAAAGAACCCATCATGTCACCATGGTAATTCAAGTAGTGCCAAATTTTCCAAAGCTTGGTAAATCATATTTATCCTTTTTTTCTTTAAAATGGTGGCATAAATTTCATGCTTGAACCTACTTATACATGGTTGTAGATTCCTTTTTCATAGTTGAAGCAATCATCTAATTGTATCCTAGGTAATCTCATCCACCATTTCTACCAAAACAATCAAAAAAATATTTGATATCCATCTTTTCCACCCTTTAGAGCTTCCCTTTCTCCAAAATCCTTCAACTAGACCTAACTACATGATACATCAAATTGGGGAAACCAAGTTAACCAACACTCCCCACCTCAGAAGAACTAAATTAGGCCTAAAGTTCATTTTGGACATTATGTCCATGGAATTATTAAGTAGTGTCCACTTTCCTAGTGCATATGAAGTCTACTCGACCACCCCATTCCAACCAACCAACCCACTTGTCCACATCTACCTTAACATTGGCCATTTTTAACCTGCCCTCTTCGCATGTTTTATAATGACCTTACCTTAGCCTTTTTGACTGCACCAACTATGTTTGTCATGTTACACTTTATATACCCCACCTCATGTGTAACTAGACCATTCTTATTGTTTTTCAAGAGCACTTCCTACCTTGCATACCTATGAACAACATTGACCTTGTCTAGATGACTTAATAAGCTTAATTTAATCAACTATGACTAACATTATGGACCGGTTACCTTGTCATATGTCCATCTAGAACCTGACCTTATTTTTATCAACATTGGCATCTTTAGTCTTTACATAATCTTGACTATCATGCTTAGTCATAATTTGTGAACCCATTGGCATTTCATATGCCCAGCTACATTGTGGCACCACTTAGTGCCTCCCCACCAACTACTTATCAAACCTACACCTGATTTAGCCTTTCTTCATCAACTCTTAGTTTGAATGGGAATACCTCTTCCCATACTTAGGGAACCTTAACCTTCAATCAAGTGATTCATTTTTATTTTGTATCTTGTTAATTCAAAGCTTCATAACAAAAAGGGGCAAAATGTAGACACTAGAAAACTGCACACTTACAATTTTTGATGACTAAATGCCTTAGAACCCCCTAAATACCCCTTAAACCTTATTAACCCTTAACCAACCCCTCTTAACCTAACCAAATCACTATTATCCTATTCACATAGTATTATTCAAAAATATTATTTAAAATTACGATTCACTATGGGACCCACTATCACTATTCATGGTGACATGGCAAGTGATATAGAAGGTGATTTGTGAGGTGATATGGAAAGTGACATGACTTATAAGTGAGGTGGCTTGATGTTGGACATCATACCCCACCTAGGACCCTTTTTTGAGGTGCTTAATGACCACATTTAAGCATCACAAGAGTCCCCCCTTGAAATATGGCAAATTTTCCCTTAAGAGCCTATCATTCAACATGTATTTTGTCTTCGCATATGAAAGTGGCCTTAAAAATGGGATACCCACCTCTTTAGTGCTTTAGAAAAGACAAAGGGCACTATATCCATCCACTTTTGACTTTTTAACCCAAATAAGAGACCCATGACCAAGGTGAGAATCCCACCACCCTCATCTTTTGACTCATTCATGCACCCACATGGAAAATGGTGCCATATTTTTTGGGGCATCTCTTTAAGTCCTTGGCTGAAGAAAATAAAGGGTGTTGAAAGGTCTTTTAGCCTCATTTAGCCCATGTGCATTATTCTCATTCAAAATTGGACTCATGTGCAAGGTAGGAGACACACGAACCCAAATGGGATACCCATGATCAAGGTGGAAATCCCACCACCCTCATCTTTTGACTCATTCATACACCAACATGGAAAATGATGCCACATTTTTTGGGGAATCTCTTTAAGTGCTTGGATGAAGACAAAAAAGGGTGGTGAAAAGTCTTTTGGCCTCATTTAGACCCATGTGCATGATTCCCATTCAAAATTGGACTCATGTGTAAGGTGGGAGACATACCAAACCAAATAAGACACCCATGATCAAGGTGTAAATCTCACCTCCTTCATATTTTGACTCATTCATGCACCACATGTGAAATGGTGCCATACTTTTACTATTCCCTCTTTTGGCATCGTTCTTGACAACAAATGTTATAAATACCCCCCCTCTCCTTCACCCAAGGTTAAGTTGGAAGTTAGTCTTTGGTTATTAAAATACTATTGCAGGTATTTGAAGGAGGTCTTAATTTTAGAGTTCATCCACATATTAGAGGAAAATAATTCAAAGCAACAAAGCTTTACTGAAATTGTCACGGGATTCCTTCATCACATTGTCAACAACATCAACCACATCAACAAGCCTCAAGGTACCTTTTTTTTCCAGTTATTTACTTAAGTCCTTATTTTTATTATGTTGACCTTTACCCCTTAATCCACTTTCCATCTTAATCTATTGACCTTCTTTACCACCTTTGCCATTATGATTCCATTTACCTCCTTTGCCCTCTTTGCACCTTTGCCACCTTCACCCTCTTTGCTACCTCATCCTTTTGCTACCTTAGTTACTTGTTGTTTTATCTTTTTAAACCATCAATCCATCTCATTTTATTATCTCAATCAACCCCAACCAAACTATTATTTTGACACTTATCAAATTACCAAACCCAAAACCACAACCTTGCCTTAACCAATTTTCAACATTAGTAGTTGCTTCATTTTGATTAACTTATCAAAGCATCTAATTTTATCAATTAATTTGATGTCATTTTCTATATTTTATTTTAGTTTTATATTCATTTAAGGCAAATATATATTTTTTATCATTTTTACTTAAGTGTTTTAAAAAAGGTGGATTGGCAGCCTCCTAGAAAGCTTTCGCTTCCAGGATCTAGCTCACACTAGGCAATCCACCCATCTACTTGTCTAAAAAACAAGTTTCTTTTAGTGTTTTCTTATTTGTATGTTATCCTCCTGAGATAAAGAGGAAATCTCCATAATCACTTAGATTCATTGTGTGCACATTAAACATGTATTCTTCCACACCCTTCTTAACTAGTTTTTTCTTTTGACACTTAAGAAAAAGTAAAATATAGACAAAAACAATAAGGTGCAGATGTGTGACCCTACAAACTAGCATGAAAATCCATTATATAATCATGGGGATGCCTCTAAATAATATTTTTCATGAAGACTAGAAGTCTTAAGCATGATCCTCATGGTTTGGTAATTGCTCCCTACACATTTCCTTTACTTGATCATCTGGAATCCTAGAATCCTGCATCTTAAAATCATAAACCTATTAAACTATGCACCATATAATCTTATGCACAAGAACATATTGAAAAATTTATACAGGCATGAGTCATCACTACTTCATTATGTAGACTTGTGCCTTCATCTCATTCTCAAGCACAAATAGGATGCATTTGCATGCACTTAGAATGTTTAGGTCCTCATAGGTGAGGTAAATCTCTGTAAGCCTTTGGAAACCATACATTAACCTAGGGGTGATTTAAAGAGTCAACACTTATGGAGACCTTTATGTGTTTCTTACCTACTAAGCAGGAATCCAATAGCCTTTGAATGATCTATTGGGCATATATTCCTTGGAACTTTTGGCTTTGGAAAGAATTGATATTCACTTGACAAAATAAGAACTACACTAAATGTGCTTAGAGGAAAAGACCTAAGCTAAGAAAACACTACATATAAACACTTGGAGGAATTAAAACTACTCTAAAATAAGGTACGTGAGGTGATTTAGGGAAATGAAGAGCATATAATCTACTTATTTACATATATATATATATATATATATATATATATATATATATATATATATATATATATATATATATATATATATATATATATGTATATATATATGTGTGTGTGTGTGTGTGTATATATATATATGTATATATATATATATATATGTATATATATACATATATATATACATATGTATATATATACATATGTATATATATACATATGTATATATGTATATATGTATATATATATATATATGTATGTATGTATATATATATGTATGTATATATATATGTATGTATATATATATATGTATATATATACATATATATATATATACATATATATATATGTATATATATATATACATATGTATATATGTATATATACATATATATATATATGTATATATACATATATATATATATAAGAGTCAATGGAGATAGTTCTTAAGGTGAATCCCATTAACTGAGATAGGTAGCTCTTATCCACTCAATCTGGTAAGTTAGAATGTGTTAGATGGCTTGCATTTGGTTTTGGTATATGGATGACTCCATATTGAATTAAACTTAGTATGCCTTCTAGCCTTTTCTCTATTTGTATCCCATTTAAACACCAAGTCTCCCTCTTATAAACTCCTATTGCTAGCTTTCTTGTCAAACATCCTCTTGATCTACACCTATTAAAGTTCTATAGTGTGCACAACTTGTGCTTTAGTTTCTTCAAGATCTATGAGCTCTGCCATTCTTACTTTAAGGGGATCAATCTCAAGTAGCTCCAACTAATGTGCAAGTTCCAAAGAAGGCAACTCTAGGGGTGTTGGTAACCTAGCTTCCCTTACATAGACTAGCATAAAGGGTGAGTTTTCCAACACTCTCTTGGGCATGATTCGATCAACCCAAAGAGCAATTATAAGCTTAGAGTGCCAAGCTCACTAGTTATCCTCCAGAGTCCTTTTTATGATGCAAATTAGGTTCTTATTCATGGACTTGGATAGACCATTACCTTGAGGGTAATAATTTGATGAGGTGCTCAATTAGATGTTGTGCTTGATAGCCCACTCACTAATCTTAGAATTAAGGAAAGCTATCACATTATCAAAGATAATGGTGGTTAGGACACCAAATCTTGTTACAATGCCTTCATAGAAGTTAAGGATGGATGTATCATTAGCCTCCTTGAGATTAACCACTTATGTCCATCTTGTGATATAGTTAGTGGCTATGAGAATCCATTTGTGCCCATCACTTGATTGTGGATTAATCATGCCTATAAAATCTAATACCTACTATGTAAAGGGTTGGTTATCTTGAATTGGGCATAGTAGTAAGGCTGTGAGCCTTTGTTTTCCTATGAATAAGGTGCATTTCTTATAATTTCACACATACATGTGTGCATCTTTGAACAAAGTTGGCCAATAATAGTCAGCTCACATGATCTTCACAATAGTGGTCTTAGGCGAGTAATGGCCTCTTATAATTCTATCATGAAATTATTGAATAATTTTACTTGTTTGCTCCACTTCAATGCACCTCAAGAGGACTCTATTGAGATCCTTACAAAAGAGTGCATCTTCTATGAGCACATAAAGAATGGACTACAGTCTGAAATGCATGTACTTAGCTTTGTCAAGTCTGAGATGATATATGTTATGTTAAAGGAAGATCTTCATATCTTACACCTAGTTATTCATGGTTTCTTCACTTACATGCTCTTCTTCATGTGACACTAGGACTGTGCCATCCTCAAGTTTTGCTACCTTAACCAATTTTTCATAAAGTCCCTTCCCTTACACCAGCTTGGTGACCTAAATGTCCATATCCTATTCCATCACCTTCATGACCCATCTAGCTAATTTTTCACTAATGTCCTTGTTGAGAAAGAACTCCTTGGTACTTATGTGCATGATCATGAGTTGGATCTTGTTGTTAGAGAGCATATACTTGAATTTATTTAGTTCTCTCACAACTACAAGTGTGTGCTTCTCTATGAAACTATAACACAACTCATAATCCTTCAACACGTAGATGAAGAAGGTAATTGGATTCTCTAGTTGTTCTTTGTTTTACTACATTAGGATGTCCAAGATTTTGTCAGGTCCACCGAATGCATAAAGGATAAAATCCTTACTATAATCTAAGTTGATCAAAGTGGGCACTTGCACGATGGCACGCTTAATGGCTTCAAAACTTTCCTTTCCCTCACACATCCAACAAAGTTTAGAATTCTTATTTAACATCACCATGAAGGGCTTGACCAAAAAAGAAAAACTAGGCACAAACTTTCTCACAAAGTTGATTCTCCCTAGGAAACTCTAGAGACTTTTCTTGTGGTTCAAAAGACGGAGAGACGAGATAGCCTTAACTCACTCTATATCAATCATAAGCCCCTCTTTTGAAATAATGTACCCAAGGAGGGTGCCCTCATAAACTATAAATATGCATTTGTTGGGGTTTAAAGATATTTTGAACTTATGGCACTCCTAAAAGACTTACTCTAGATGATCCAAATGACCCTAAACACATTTGGAGAAAATAGTTATATCATCAAGGTAAACCAAGATGATTTTATTGATGAGCTCATTGAATACCATATCCATGGATCTTTGGAAGGTCACAATCATGTTTTTTAAATCAAATGGCATGCACTGGTATGTAAAGGTTCCCCACTTAGTGGTGAATGTGGTTTTGTATCAGTCACAATATTATAACTGAATCTAGTTATAGCCTAAGTAACCATCTAATAATGAGAATATCTTAGCACCTATGACCATTTGAAATATTTACTTCATGGGTAATAGAGGATAATGATCTTTAATGGAAGCCTTATTTAGGTCCCTAAATTCCACATAGAGATAAATCTCCCCTTTTTTATTATGCACTGGGACTAATTTGGTGACCCATGAGGAATGTTTGATTGGAAGTATTATACAAGCATCAACAAGTTTGGAGAGATCCTTACACATTAATGGCTTCAAATTCATATTAGTGAGCCTCTAGTTTTGTCACATGAGTTTCATGCTAAGATCTAACTTGATTGTATGTTGCGTTAAGCTTGGGTCAAAGCCTCTTAGATCCTTGTATCTCCATGTGAAGATATCCTCATATCTCTTGCTGAGTTGAATGAAACTTTCAACTTTTAGCATGGAGGAGACCTTACCATTTTTAAGAGTTTTACCCTCCAAAATGACTATAGGCACATATATTTATTCCTTGGATTTCATGTTGCACCTTTCTCTTTTGAATTGGTCATTAGATTTGAAGATACTTTCTAGGGTGACTAGAACCTTTGATAGTTTGTTCCCTTTCAGTTAGATGACTTGATCTTCATATTGGGCTCACCACTATGCTCTATTCATGGTGTAAAAATTTTCCCTATCCTATAGGAATTTGATGATTTTCTCATCACTTTCAAAAACTTGCCAATTTTCTATGTTAGTAGGAACTATCGATCTAACCACAAACTTGACAAGTTGTTTGGACTCTTTTATAAGGTTGTACATGATGTCATACTATGCACCTATAGTCACAAGCCTATCTACATTGACATTATACACTCTTATTAAGGAAATGATATTAAACACATCAAAGATTTATATCAGATCCCATACTCTATATTTATATGCTTTCATCAAGCCACTCTTAGTAATGTTCTATGTTCTAACTTGGTTGACAACCAACTCACTATCACCAGGTGCTTGTAGTGACTTGATTCCTTCCTTCTATTCAAGCTGAAGACCTTTAATTAATGCCTCATACTTGATAGCATTGTTCGTACAAGTGAACTATAATATGAATGCATGAAAATATTTTTCTTTTTGGGGGGAGACCAATATGACACTAGATCCTATGTTATTCTTACTTCAGGAGCCATCAAAGTATAACTACCATGTACTTTCAGAGTCCTCACATGCTTTCATGAGCTCAAGAATCATAAATTTTTCTTCCATGATGAAATATGTGCCTAGCGCCTTCTCAACATTATCATATGGATTGCACTCAAAATGATCATACACCCATTCATCTAACAAATTATTTAATATCTCATCAAGTGGTATCACAGCCTTGTAGAGAATCAGGTTCTCATCTTAGTCAAACATCACACAATTTTTCTCAACTATGTTGGGAGTGTATGGTTCAACATGGCTCTTGAAGATAAGCTCTACCCCAATGGTCACTTTGGTCCTATACTTGGTTCTCACTAGAATATATGACCAATCTAAGGACAAATACCCACCCATCCTTATCGTGAAGTCTCAAGAGAGTAAGATGGTGAAGTAGGGAGGTAAGTCAATGATTACAATGTCCTAGGTGACAAAAAGGCTTGGGTATGCATGTAGTGTAAAATTCAAATCCTTGGTTATACCTAAAACATTGACTGTCATGCCATCAAGTTGGACTACTCCTTTTGAAATAGGGGTGTATGCAATTCTAATCATATTCATGATCTTCTTTGGCATTATCAAGCTACTTACACCAGAGTTGATTATGTCATTATGCACTAGGTGCTATCCGATGATTAAGGAGACATAGAATGAAGGTGGCTTATTACATGATGGACCTAGAAGTAGGGATAGGTAATAGCATAGGTTGTGAAACTACTTGATTAGGGAGAGGTTATATGAATATAGGCATGGCAAGTCTAGGTACCATCTTGCCTACTTGAATCAAATAATTTTCTACATGTACTTTCACTTCATAGGCATTAGGGAGGACCTACCTCTCATGGAATGAATCATCACTGCTATATCACTATTAAGAGATTTTAGGAAATTAAATAATGTAGTGTTTGGAGAAATCTTACATAAGGGTGGGATTTTGTGCCAAATTCTCTAGAATCTAAATTTGACCATCATTTCATGTGGTGCTCACTTTATAGTCATGAGTTATTCTATCAAGGACAAGTGATCACTCTGATCTTTAAACTGCTTGTTTAATTGTTCACTAAACTCATCCTACTTATGAATAGAGTTAGTTTGCAAGCCTCGATACTATTGAAGATATTTTTGCTTAAAATAAGAATATAGTAACTTGACTACAATGTTATCCTGGGTGACATGTTGTACTAAGAAGATGGTCATAATGTTTTGGATATACTCCACAGGGGAGGTTAAATTCTTACCTATGAAATAAGACAAGCTTTTAAGGTCAGACACTAGAATGTCATCATACTGCACTACGACTAATGGACTTCCTCCATTGAAAATCACAAACACTTGAGTCCTCAACAACATTTTGAATGGAATGGGGAATAGACCTCACCTTCTTATGTAAAACCTTCTAAATGGAAGCATAGACTACTTTCTAGGAGGTAATTGGTTTATACTGCATCTTTCGATAGGGGACAAGGATATTCTAACTCTCCTTCTTCTTGAGGGTGGTAGAAGCTCACTAAAATGGAAATCAATGCCTCTTGTGAATGATCTTGTTCTTCTTGGCATGTAGGTAAGGGGTTGATCTTTATGGCCCAAATATGTTTAGAGTCACCAAGTGCTCTCACTAAGTGTCTACTACACTTATTAGCTAAAAATAGCACTAATTCCTTATCTTTTCTTCAAATAGTCCCACCAAGCATGTCAGAAACTATTTTCATTTGAAACTTGCACTTGTAGATGTTTCACAACATGGGGAAGTTTGGTGGTGGGGCACTAAATGTGAAGGCCTTGTGCAAGGTACTAGAGTATGAGGCACTAGGAATGAAAGTATTATCACTTAGCTTCATGTGTGAGTATCAATTATCTTGTTATAATGATGGGAATGTCCCTAAGGCATGGGACCTTTATGTTCCTTAAGATGAGCCTCTAGAGTAGGCTGAATTCTTTCTATTCTAAGTGTGCCTAGTTTAAGATTAGCATGTAATCCTAAATAGTATAAAGGTAAATTACCACTAATCTAAACCTAAGATCTTGATGGAAAGGGAGGGAGAAGGTAAGATAATGTTGAAATTAAAAGGATATGTGCCCAGAATAGAGTGAGCACTCTTACTACCATAAACATAGTGCAAACCTTTAAGAATAAGACAATATCACAAAGTTTACACCAAGTCACTCCAAATGCATAAGTGTTTCACATAGAGGTGAGGGAACATAGTGCAACATTGAGAGGGATGAATGTTATCCATAGACAAAGCCTACGTAGACCCTGGGGTGCATAATATATGACGTATAAGTGACTTTTGAGTTCAATGAAAAGGTTTTAGGGATGAATGATAAATGAGAGGGACAAATATTACCCATAGACGAGAAACAACAAAGACAAATAACACATAGATCATCAAAATAATAGGAGGTGAAATTAATTCTCATTAACATGCAAGGTCTAGCCAATACAAGTACTCATGGAGGGCAATTTCAGTAGTGTAAGGTTGCTAAAATATTTTGACCCCTTTTTAGTGAAAGAACCAGGCTTTTATAGTAGATTAAGTTATTTTTATAATTAATGTGCCACTTGGGGGTGGAAGATGTAGCATTTAATCCTTTGTGGCGCTACAGCCATGCTTCTTGAAGTCTACTTGGTGATTGGATTTGGGGTTAGTGGTAAGATCAATTCTAGATCCATGTGCATTATGAAATGGAAGATCTCTTTAACAAAGTTAAAGAGTGATGTGCACTCAAGTCCCAAAGTCTGATAGTCACTTCTACATTTAATTGTTTTGATGATGCCTCAATATCCTCTCAACTACCTCCAACTACTTTATTTATATCCAACAACCACCCAACATGTGGTGACTTCTGGTTGTTCCTGGGTATAGCTCCATGAAGATGATATGTGTCACTTTGGTGGGCTCTTAAAGGAGTATTTTGGGTTTTTAGGAAATAGTAGTGTGGGTGTGATGTATGGAGAGCTAATGCTCATCTTGGGTAAACTAGAAATTTATATATGTTGAAAAGTACTAGGTGGCCAAGTGGAAATAGTAGAAGGAGGGTTTCATGCATTTTTTATTTGTATGTTACATGTGTGTTATATTTGTACACATGCCTTTGATTTGAGATAACTATTGCACCAAGGTGCGTGTGAGAGTCATTGTGCTTGAGGTTAAGGCAACATGAGTTTTAGATTGTGCTCTTACATAGTGATAGGGCATGGATGTGCGACCCTATGAACTAGCATGGAACTCCATTAAATAAGCATGGGGAAGCCTCTAAATAATATTATGCACAAAGATTGGAAGTCTTAAGTACACTCCTCATGGTTTGGTAATTTTTCCCTACACACTTCCTTTACTTGACCATCTAAAATCTCAAAACCCTGTATCCTAAACTCATGTGCTTGTTGAACTATGCACCAAAAAATCTTGTGTGCGGACATGTATTGAAAACTTTATGTAGGTGTAGTTCATCACTGCTTTGCTGCAAAAACTTGCACCTTCATCTTGAGCTCGGGCATAGATGGGAAGCATCTATGCTTACTTTACTTAGAATGTTTGGGTCCTTGCAGGTGAGATATATCTCTATAATCCTTCAAAATCCCTGTACCAACCTAGGGGTGACTTAAAGAGTCAACAGGTGCTAAAGAAAGCCACTAAGAGGATAGAATGCTCAAGGATTCTATGGGATAAAGGAGGTCTATAGTGGCTATCTAGTTTGTTGGCTTACACTAAGATATAGGTAAAATTGTAAAGTAGGTTGGGGTAAGCACAAATAGACACACAACATATGTAAGTAACTCTAGTGGGTCCAACCACAATAAAACAAGTAGCTAAGACTAGCCTATTAATTGCATAAATAAAGTGAGAATAATAATACCAATAGACAGAGATATATATTGAAATGTAAATCTATAAGCTAAGGCAATTTGAGGCCAAATGAAAGATGTTTAAAGTAATAAATATGTTTCCAAGAAAGGATTTAAGAGCATGCCTATTATATATTTGAGCTCTCTTTCCAAATTAATACTATTATTTTCTAACAATGTAATAGTCGAGTTTAGCAAGAGAGAGAGAATGTTTAAGCAAGTTTTCTAGTTTATCTTGAGAATGTATATCTATAATATGCATTGGGGAATGTTTCCAAAGAGAGAAATAATATGAAAAAAAGGAATATTTTAATTAATGAAAGTAATATTTAACCATATACAAATGCAAGAAACTTTAGAAACTACCCTAAGCAATACACAAAATAACTATTTCACTAAAATAGCTCAAACTCTAACATATACACTCCATAAAATCTATGAGTTTCACTTTACATATCAAAGTACCCTTAGATCAAGCTCAAAGATGAAGTGAAAATGCTATACAAACTAGGAATCTAAGCTAGGAAGCAATGTAGGAGGAAGACCAAGCTATGTGCAAGTTGAAGTCCAAACCGAAAGCCAAGAGAAAAAGAGGAGGTGTACTGACAACTTGAAATGGTGTAAGAGCTCCAACCAAGTGCACAAATTAGGGGAAATGCCAAATGTATAATTTGGAAGTAAGCCACAAGGAAGTAGGAACAAATGATAGCAATAATGGTGTCTCCAAGCAAGTGTGTAGCAGCATATGGGATCCTTTATTACCAATTAATCTCAAGAGTGCCAAGAATGAATCAAGAGATATTCAAAAAGCCATGAGAGTCAAGAGAGGGAATAAGAATCAAGAGAGAGTGTGGAATGAGAAGATAAGAGGCTCAAATGAATGAGAAAGAGGCATATATCCTAACCTTAATCTACCAAATGACCTAAAACTAGTCATTTTTTACCATTTGACTTTATTTTGACACTTTGGGTCACATTCTGCTTAGGTTATGGCTTTGGTGAAGGAAATGTGCAACCTAAGCTATGGGTTTCCTTCACACAAGCCACAACCTAGGTCAAATAAGAGCCTAGGCTAGTCAATAGGCTCATGAAAGGCCTTGATGGGTCTCTAGAAGGTTTGTCTTGTGTGAAAAAGGGCCAATATGGACTAGGGATATATGGAGGGTAAGAATATAATGCAAGAGAGGTCTAAGTAGGTGTAAAATATCTCAAATTGGGATGACCAAGGTTGGTAGTCTGCATGTGAGTTGATGTGTAATCATAGGGAGGATTAGGGTCATGAGAAGTACAATTACATATGCCCCTAAGGTACAATCAGTTGGTGTTCAAATGAACAAAGAGTGATGTGTAATACCTAGAAGCCATACCAAAGAAAAGGAAATAAAGAATTAAAAAGATAAAAAAGAAACATTACTTACACTTACCAAATAAGGATGGAAATAGAAAAAATTAATGGCATAATCCATGGGTGAGAGTATAAATGCTACGTAATCCAAAATCCAATGCTAGCTATAGATCCATCTCTAGCTCTAGTTACTGTAAAGAAGGGACACAAGTGATATCAAACCAAAGTATATTATCTAGAATGACACTCACTAGGGCATTATCCCTAGCATTCTCCCTATGAGGGATATGCGTGAACTAGACATCCTCAAATAAAGAAATCAAATCATGTGCCACCTCAAAGAAGGGGAGCAACTCAGAGCTAAGGATGTCCTAGACACCAGTGATTTGAGACATGGCTAAGAGTGAGTCATAGAATAATTTCACATAGCACGTGCCTAACTCATGGGTGCCAGTCAAGGCACTAATAATTGCATGATAATCAATGACATTATTCAGCTCAGTGATAAGGAAGAAATTAGATACAACAAGCTCATGGCCCCAATGATCATCAATAACCAAAGCCATAGTTGTCAATCCTATGTTTCCCTAACTACTGCCATCAGTGTGAATCACCTCTGAGAGGTGCACCATAATGGGGTTCAAGGACACAAGACTAACAAATACAAAAAGGGGATCTCAAAGTGAAGCAATGTAAGCTAGTTGCATGAGGAAAACAAATAATGAGACCAAGCCACAATCTCAGTGGTTGACCAACACTGATCATGATGAGAGGTAACAAAGGGAAAATGGGGGAAGTTTGGAGAAGATGAAGACTAGTTGGCAAGACTAGAGCAAGTCTCGAACCACTATAGCTAGATGACAACCCTACCTACAACCATGATGAATAAGAGATAGAGGGAGTTAGAATGGATTGACTACGAAAAAGTAGAGAAATGACTAACTAAAAGAATCATAGCAAGTAACTTTTATACTTGGGTGCCTATGAGATGGGACATGGGCCTAGGAGGTCAAGGAGGACCCAAAAGGGGTTCCAAAGACCAAAACGGGGCCAAATCATGTCCAAGGAAGCTTCAAATTAAAAAATGGGGTTTTTTAATGTGCTTAAAACATGACAAAACTTCTAAAATGGAAGTTTCATGGTCTGAAACACAAAAACGGGTAAAACACCCAAAAAGGGCCCATAAAAAGCACAAAAAAGGGGCTAAAAAAGGAAAAGAGAGAGAGAGAGAAAAGAGGTCATTTTCACTCTAAAAGATCCTTTGCCATAAGCAACTAAAGCCCAAGTAGATAAAATGAGGACATGGTATAATGTCAAGGATGTACAGAATGGTTTGAATAAGCTCCATGAATGAATACTCATTTTTTGGGGGTTTAGAAGGCCCTAAACACATTTTGACTCATTTCAAATGATTCGATAGATGAATCAATTGAAATAAAGATTCAAAATGATGGGCTAGGTGATATGGAGAAAATGGGACTGATAAAGGCTCAAACTGTGGCATGTGGATCGAAGGAAGAGGAGCCCTGGGGCTCCCTAAGGCATCCCAACACAAATTATGGCTTTGCCCAAAAAGCCATGACCTTGGGTAGGGAGGCCTCAAAACAAGCCCTGAGGAGCCTGATATAACTCAAGGGGTCTTGGAAGGGGTCAAAAGAGGAAGGAAAGAGAAAAATAAGTTAGATAGATTTAAAAATGTTTTTTACTTGCTCTTACTCATTTTTTGGCCAATAGACTAATCCATTTGTCTATTCGCTTTCTTATGAGGAGTTAGCATACCAGAGGAGGGAGGACCTTCATAGGTGAAAGAATGACTAACACAATGAGATAGGCCATGAGAGGTGACCAATTAAGATAGAGTTCTGACATGGTTGGGTGAGGAGGTAGACACTCTACTTGTGGTGGACCAGGATCACCTGTGGAGTGCAAGAATTTGGAGGCTAGTACACGTGATCTCCCTATATTCTTTTAGAGACCTAGTGAATGCATTGGTGATCACATGGGTACCCAAAAGGCATGTGTTCTAGTTAGGGCCTGATTTAGAGGCTATCCTTAGTATTGAGGACATATACTAACTCTACAGGGTGAAGCCAATGGGTAAAGAGATAGAGCTACCACCAATGCAGGACATAGAAGCAACAATCTCTACTTGGTGGGACCCCACCCATAATGGAACAACCATGGAGTGCATATCACTTAGTTATCACTAGGGGTACACACTTTTGGGATAGTGATAGTAGGGACTATGGTCAGGAGGTTCTATATTAGCCAAATTATAGGATGGCTACCACTCTCATGGACAAGAGTTGTCCAACATGAAAAGGGGGGATAGAGATATGCCTAGGGCCAATATATCCTAGGTGTATTATATTAGTATCTGGATCACATTTGGCACACAAAGTTGGGTGGATTGACACAACCCAACCTACTCATGTTCTTGGCTTATGAGAGGCTCCCACTAACATGATTGAGGACACCCAATGGTAGTGAGGCATACCATATACTAGAGGAGGACATACCATGGGTTGCATGGTTGATATATAGGGCAAGGCCCATGCGAACCACCTTAGATCTAGATGTATTGTATAACTACATCCAATATCCTTATAGGTCTATATCATGGCTAGAGGATACCAGGGTAAAACCCTACTTGGGATGGGAGGAGCTCTAAGGTCCATAAGGATCATACCATCATCTAGGGAGATAAGCTCTGGTAAGGTGATCAAAATGAGCACAACCGAGGCTAGTTGGGGATGAGCCTGATAGGCAACTAAGGCAAAGTAAGGGGGATGATGGTGGAGAAAGGCCACCATGATGAGTACCACCACCACTAGAAGGAGCATGAGCTATAAGAGGGATGTAGAGGCCATCATCATTGCCAGGTAAGATAAGTGTATTTACTAGATATCATTTCATCTTTGTACTCATTCTTAGTGAGAATTGATATGTGACTAACACATATGCTCTGTGTGTATGTAAAGGAGACTAGCCTAGCTAGATTAGACCCCAAGTGGACCTACTAATTAGGGATTTATTCTTTGATGTGTAAATGACACCACTAATGGAATAGGTATTACATCTTCTAATGGGGGCAAAGCCATATACTCAGTTCTACTAGGTGGGTGCATAAGCCTCACTCAGGTTGGTGAGGGCCTGACATATGATTCCATAACTAGAGGCCTAACATATAATTCCATAACTAGAGGCTAAGTCAACATGGCATGAGGCATCTATGACAAACTAGAGGGTGGTCATAGCAGAGATTAAGGCATAATTGGTGAGAGCAAAGGCCAAGATTGATAGGTTATGGACTAAGCTAGCCTAAGAGTAGACCAAAGGAGCTGAGGCACATGGAATGAGAGTAGATCAGCTAGCTATACTAAAGGAGACTATAGATCAATTGTTCAAGAGGTAGAGATCAAGATCTCCACCTAGAACATGAATATAATAGATATCACCTAGTCATAGGCTAACTTGGGTATGCATATGTAGCCACACATGTGATAGTTTTTGGGGAGTGCAAGCCCATGTGATGTACCTAGAGAAAAACATGTATTTTTTGCAATATATATACAATGGTTTTCTCATTATTAACACATATGTGTATATGATTTTATGTGTGATGTGTATGATTCATCTGATATAGACTACTAGATACATATGATTAGATAGTAGGAACTACTAATAAAGAACCCATGTGCACACACATATACTAGTGACACAGAGGTTAGTGGTGCTAGAAAAGAGGAAAGTCTCACCTTAACACCATAGGTTGCTTTCCTAGAGGGTTGCACAAGCCCTAGACATGAAATGTCTTGAGGCAAAACATATTGATCGGATGCTATAAGGGCTCACCTTCAAGGGTCAAGAGATGGAAAACCCCATTTTCAAGAGAGGCGATGATAACAAAAGGGCCAAACCACTGGTGTGTGAGTTTTCCCTTCTTATGGTGTTCTTTATTGAAAATAAGGACCATATCACCTTCCTTAAATTGATGAGGGCTCACCAAATTCTCAAATTGGTGGCAATGATAGTGTTGGTAAGCATGGTTATATTCAAGAGTGGCTAGTTATCACTCATCTAATTGCTCAAGCTTGATGAGTTGAACAGCACGTTCTTCCTCATCAAAAAGAGAAATAAAAGTCTTAACCTATAATGAAGGGATTAAAACATCTAAGGGAATAACAACCTCAAACCCATAAATGAGAGAGTATGGGGTTGCCCCCATGGCCATTTAGAAGATAGTTCGATAGGCCCAAAGGGAAGGATAGAGCATGAGATGCTAGTCTGTCTTGGACTAGGCAATGATATTGAGAATCATCTTCTTTAAAATTTTATTTAAAGACTCTACTTGCCCATTTCCCTAGGGGTAATGGATAAAGGAGAAATGAAGCTTGAACCCAAAGCATTCAGCAAGCTCACGCATCTTAGGGCTTTAGAAGCTTAGGACATTGTCAACTATAATCATGGTGGGAACCCCAAACCTACATATAAGTTGGTTCAAGATGAACTTGGTGATGGTCTTCCCACACATGCTGATAAGAGGTATGGCCTCAACCCACTTCATAAAATAGTCAGTGGTGGTGATGAACCAACAATGGCCATCAAAAGAGGTGGGTTTAAACTTACCGACAAAGTCAAGATCCCAAACCAAAGAAGGCCAAAGGGTCAAAATAAAGTGTAAAAGGTCAGTTGGGGCATTAATAATATCCCTTATGACTTGACACATCTTAGACTTTTTGGTGTACTAGATTGCATCCTTAAAGAGATTGGGCTAGTAGTAGCCCATCTTGATAATATGTTAAATGGTGGCCTGCCCTCCCAATGGCCATCACAAACACTCCCATGAGACTCCTCAAGCAAAAGACAGGTGTCTTAAGGAGCAAGGCACTACATCAACACACTGTCAAGACCTCTCTTGAATAATATGCCACCAATGATGATGTAGTGAATGATGAGCTTATGGATTTGATAACATTTTGATGAAGAAGTAGTGGCAAGATAAGATTGGTCTTCAAGGTAATGGATAATGTCCTAATAAGAATCACACTTGGAGACCTCAATATGGTAAACCAAGTAAACCATCTCATTAAGAAAGGCATCATCAACCAGTGCCACATTAGGGTTGGGTAGTGGGCTTTCAATTTAGTTGGTCAGCCATAGCCAAGCCCTTGGTATACTTTTGGTTAACAATGTGGAGGTTAAACTCTTGAAGAAGCATGATCTACCTCGTAGTCCTACCAACAAGATGTGTCTTGCTAAATAAGTAGCGAAGTGGATCAGACTAGACAATCACATTGGTAGTCTAGTCCAACATGTAATATCATAGCTTCATCATAGTAAAGATGAAGTAGAGGCACTGACATTTGACCAAATAATACTTGAGTTCAGGGCCAACCAGCATGTGAGAGATTTAGTAAATATCTCTCTCCCTATTGGTATCATCCTTTTGGCACATCATGCCCCCAATGGAAAGAGCAGTGATAGATTTATATAAGATAAACTCACACCCCTCAATGGGTGCCATCAGGATAGGAGGACTATGAAGCATACACTTCAATTCATTGAAATCCACTTGGAATTTAGTAAACCATATGAACGGAGTGTCCTTGTGCAAGAGATGTGTGATGGGTATGGATTTGTGAGCATACTCCTCAAGGAAATGTCTAAGAAAGTTGAATCTTCCTAGGAAGGACTATAATTAGATGAGGTTATGTAGGGGAGGCATCTAAAATAATACATTGATCTTGTCAGGATCCACTTCAATGCCCCTATGCAAGATGAGGAAGCCAATAAGCTTTCTAGATAACACACTAAAAATGCATTTTTTGGGGTTAAGACTGATGCGATACTCTCCAAGACATTCAAAAATGATTTTGAGGTTTCACACATGCTCATCCCACTTATAATATTTTCCAAGTAAATCATCGATATAACACTCAATGATCTTCTAGATAAGGTCATGAAAAATATGGGTCATGGCATGTTGATATGTGGCCCCAACATTATTCAGACTAAAAGGCATGAGGACATAATAGAATGTAACCCATGGGGTAGTGAATGTTATCTTATACTGGTCTTTAGGTGCAATCTAGACTTGGTTATACCTAGAGAAACCATCCATGAGGGACATGATCTCAAAACCAATAGTGGAATCAATAATCTGGTCTATCAAAGGAGTGGGAAAGTTATCATTTGGGTAGGCCATATTGAGATCCTAAAAGTTGATTCAAATATGAATAGCCCCATTATTTGTTAGAACATGAAAAATATTAGAAATCCATTAGGGATAGTCCATAGCTTGGATAATCTCTGATTTGAGCAACTGGGAGACTTTAAAAGCCATTGGCTATTATTTTTGGTGAACAAGTAGGGTCCCATTATCCATAATGAGATTATGGACAACTATGTTAGGATTTATGCCCTTCATATAAGCGTAATCCCAAGTGAATATATCTAAAAATTCATGCAAGAAGGCAACCAACACATCTCATTCCTTAGGAGCAAGGTTGACATTTATCTTGATGATCTTAGGCCTTGATGAAGTGCCAAGGTTAATATCTATATATCCTTCAATGTTCATAGCATTACCTTCCTTAAAACACTCAGGTGTAAGATAGATTGACTCATTTAACACTTTAGTTTCAACCAATAAGACATTCACCATAGGAAGGCCTAGGATTGATCCATTTATGAGAAAAATCTCTAAACTAAAGTGATCAAGGGGATAATGATACTTACAACATGGTTGCATGAGCTTAGTGTAAGCCTTTCTCTCTTTGAATACGGTGCATATCATAACATGAATTAAATAGCACTTGATATCAAACTTGGCCACTCTAATGGTTTTAAAAGGATATGTATGGAGAGAGAATACACTCTGATGGACAAAGCACGACACAAGGTGAAGCTCAAAATTTAGAGAAACATCCTAGAAGAGATCTCTGAAAAGAGATGGGCTGGCTTGGTGTCATGGAGTGGAAGAGGAAATAGACTAACATGTGTGAGAATTTGAAAGAATGAATGTTGATCGATACTCAACTGGATAAAAATGTTTATCCTTGAAAAAATGAGACTCAAAAAGAGGGGGTGTATGAGAATCTATAAACCCCCATAAGGAGATATCCAAAGCCTCACATGAGGGCTTTGTATTTGAATAGAGCAATGCCCAAGGATATGGATCAACCTCTAAGGTGTGATCCTCACCTTCATGAAGAAATTGTACCATGCAAAACATGGTTGATGTGATGGCCTACATGGCAGTAATCCAAGGATGGCCACAAATCATGTTGTATGAATGATCAAGGTCTAGCACACAAAATTTGATTCTAACTATTTTGGGGCCAAACTTGACCTAGAGCTTCACATTCTCCACCAATGTAACTATGTCATTTTTGAAACCAACATAGTTATTGTAAGAATCAAAGAGCTTCTTCCAATTGATCCTAAGCTCATTGAACACATGCAAGGGCATGACACTCAATATAACTCCATTGACAATGCATCACTTAACATGATAATCATCAAAAAAATTCTTGATATAGAGAGGGAAACAAGCCCTCTTTGTAAGAACCAAAATGTCAAGCAAAGAGGTTGGGTTGAAAAATAATATGGGAGGATGAGGGTACTCATGTGTATTAGAGTTGAACAACACTTTGACATCATCATGTAGTGGAGCCTTGTAAGAGAGATAAAGATCATCGAAGATGAGGCCCCTTTGCTCAAGGCAAAGGTGAAGAAGGTCCCAAATGGATATTCCAGTTGAAGGCCCTACATCTCCTCTATAATGGAGTAAGGATGATTTCTAACCTGGGTAAGGATGTTACACTTAAATTCAAATCTGACCTTAAGATTTCCTGCAACCATGGGCTAGACAGGGGGCCCAACACCACTAGTCTTTCTAAAAGAGTTAGTGTCCCAACTAAAGTGTGTGTTGATAAAGTACTCATACATAGTAGAGACTATGTCGATAGAAATAAGGAAATTTCTACTCTTGCACCTAGATTTCCCTCTCAAGTCAGTCTAAGAAGCATAGTCAGGTGGAAAAGTAAAAAGGGGAACATAGGTCCTTAGCCTTTTATATATTCTTTTTCTTCTTCTTCTTTTTCTTTTTCCTTTTCTATTTGTCGTGATCAAGTAGAGGCTCCTTAAAAAAATTCAATTTGAGGTTGGGTTCTACAAGTAGAGAACTCTATGATAGAGGTGAGGCTTGCCCACCAGACTTTTGGATAGTATAATTATTATCATAGTGCCCCCTCATCTGATGGAAATTATAAAACTAGTAGGTTCATAAGAAAATACCATCCATTGCTTTGCTATTCCTAATTTAGGAGCCTTATTTTCAGCTGACTTCTTGCTCAAGGCATTCACCTCACAGGTATCCTTCTTGTCCTTCTTCTCAGGAGGAGAGTCAGTAACACCATCATTGGTCACATTATAGTTATGATCATGTAAAGAGGATGACCTTTGTGAAAGGAAAGGCCATATGCCCATACACACCTCAAACACTTCAATCTTTAGATATTCATTAACAACTTCATCATAAGAGGTAGGTTCATACTTGAGGACCTCAAGGTGAATCCCCTACCTCAATGCTCACATGAACATATCATAAAGCTAGTCATCTGATAACCTCGTCATGCACGTATAAACAACTAAATGCCATCTACACCCAAAATCAAAGTTTGATTTACCCTTGGCCTACACCATGAAGGTGAATGATTAGATTTCAAGGTTAAAGGGTCTACAAATATTGAAGTATTGGAAGAAGTCATCAAGAAGGAGCTAGAAACTAGAGAAATAATCTGGTGGTAGATTTTGAAACCAAATAAGAACTTTGACTCATAGAGAATGAGTGAACATCTTCAACATCATACATTCATCCTATTCCCAATCCATACATGCCATCATTAGTGCCATAATATGCTTCATGGGATTGGAGTCTTGCATCCCATTGAACTTAGGCATTTTAAGGATAGGATTAGGAAGGGGAATAACATGTACCCAATTGGCTAGAGGATTTTGATGGAGATCCTCATAAGCACGGTTGATAGTAGGTTGATGATGAAATTTAAGGAGATCGTGATGGTGATGATGTTGCCTATGCCCATAGGCATCACCATGACCATGACCTCGGGAATATGATGTCAAGGAGGATTTTGATAGGGAAGATGCTCATGATGTAAATCATCTCTACCATGAGGTTAGCCATGGGAAGTGTGATAGTCCCCATAGGGATGATGGGAAGACATGGAATTTTAATGGAAATGGTCATGATGACCAAAATATCCATGATGTTGGTCATCTACCATCAGATGAGGGTTAAATGGTGGTTGTTGATGCTCCTGATATGCATCCCATGGATCTCTAATCTGCAAGTGGTGATCAAAATCAACATACTCATCAAAAAATCTAAAAGGACTAGGAGAATGGGAGGAACCCCTAGGATGGGGATGCCTCATAGAGTTAGAATACCTATAACCCATAGCATGGATGTGAGGATGTTCTTGCTCTAGAGTTTTTAGTTGGGAAAGAGGTGGGGTACTCACATGAGAATTAATTGAGGCACTTGACACCGAGTAGGTGTAGGCTTTGTTTCTAGAGGAATCATGCCAATAACTCCTAAGGGAGAAAGAAACACTTCATTCAACTAAATATGTCTACATTAATCATCAATGATTACACGTAACTCATTAGGTCCTAGCTATGTAAGGAGATCCTCATCACCTAGAATAGGTGAATGAGGAAAGGTATGAGGTTGAGATAACACATCCTTAGATAAATAAAGCTTAAACTAATGAAAAGGAGATCGATTCCATTAGTTATAATACTTCCAATCTTATTCCCTTTTGAATATGAGAGGGTGTAGACTACCATGCTGCGTCAAGGGAATCTCCTAGGTCCTATGGTGTCTATGGAATTCCATTACAAACATGGCTTGCTCATTATTAAGCTCAATTATGAGACCTTGATCCATTTGGATTGGAATCCAAAGGGTAGGAGATCAGCCATGGATGCAATGAATCATGAGCAATATGGGAGACAACAAAAAAGGTAGACCAATGAAGAACCAACAAGGAGAAAGACACAAAACTAAAGTAAGAGAAAACAACTAAGGTGAGAGTCAAAACACAACTAAAAATAAATCCTAATAACTAACAGATGGGAGTTGGATAAGAGAGATATAAATGGGATAGAACTAATGTGAAACTATATGTGAGGTCTCACTAGGCATGCCAAAATATAGCTACAAGAATCTAAACTGAACCACCAGTGTTTGGTAGGGTGCTAAAGCAAACCACTAAGAGGCTAAATGGCTCAGGGGTTCTATGGGCTACAGGAGGTCTATAGTGGCTATCTAATTTTCCAACTTACACCAAGGTATAGATAGACTTGAAAACTAGGTTGGGGATAACACAAATAGGCACACAACATATGCAAGTAACTCTAGTGTATCCAACCATAGTAAAGTAAGTAGCTAAGACTAGCCTATTGATTGCATAAAAAAAGTGAGAACAATAATACCAAATGGAGAGAGATAATAATTGAAATGTAAATCTATAAGCTAAGGAACTTTAAGGCCAAATTAAATATGTTTTAAGCAATAAATATGTTTTCAAGAAAGGGTTTAAGAGCATGCCTATTTTATATTTGAGTTATCTTTCCAAATCAATACTATTGTTTTCTAAAAATGCAATGTTCTAGTTTAGCAAGAGAGAGAGAATGTTTAAGCAAGTTTTCTAGTTTATCTTGAGCATGTATATCTCTACTATGTAATGGGGAATGCTTTCAAAAATAACAATGATATGCAACAAAGGAATATTTCAATAAATGAAAGTACTCTTTAACCATATACAAATGTAAGAAACTTTAGAAACTATTCTAAGCAATGCACAAAACAATTATTTCACTAAAATAGTTCAAACCCTAGTATATACACTAAAAAAACAAAGGAGTTTTACTTTAAATATTCAAGTGCCCTCAGATAAATCTCAAATATGAAGTGTAGATGTTCTGCCAACCATTAATCCAAGCTAGGAAGCAATGTAAGAGGAAGACCAAGCTATGTGCAAGCTGAAGTCCAAACCAAAAGCCAAGAGCAAAGGAGGAGGTGTAATGAGAAATTACAATGGTGTAACAACTCCAACCAAGTGCACAAATAACTTGTAATTCCAAATTTATAAGTTGTAATCAAGCCACAAGGAATCAAGAACAACTGAGAGCAAGAATAGAGTCTCCAAGCAAGTGTGTAGCAGTATATGGGATCCTCTATCACCAATGAAGCTCAAGAGTGCCAAGAATGAATCAAGAGAGATTCAAGAAGGCATGAGAGTTAAGAGAGGTAAGATGAATAAAGAGAGAGTGTGGAATAAGAAAAGAAGAGGCTCAAAAGAATGAGAAAGAGGAATATATCCCAACCCTAATCGACCAAATGACCTAAAACTAGTTATTTTTTATAGTTTGAATTTATTTTGGCACTTTTAGGCATGTTTTGTCTAGGCTACAGCTTTGGTGAAGGAAACATGCAGGCTAGGCCATGGGTTTCCTTCACACAAGTTGTGGCCTAGGTCAAACAAGGGCCTAGGTTGGTCAATAGGCTCTCAAAAGGCCTTGAGGGGTCTCCAAAAGGTTTGTTTTATGTGAAAAAGGGCCAATATGGACTAGGGATGTATGGAGGATAAGAGTATGATGCGAGAGAGGTCCAAGTAGGTGTTAGATGTCTCATAGTGGGATGACCAAGGTTAATAGTCTACACATGCGCTGATGTGTAATTATAGTGAGGAGTAGGGTCATGGGAAGTATGATTACTTCTTGTTGGCTTAGTGTGATTTTGAATTTGTAACTTAAGTTCTTACTCTCTTTACAACATTTCCATTGTATCTAGATGATTTTCCTTGATAAACTATATCTCTGAATGATTTGCCTTAGGATGTTCAATAAATCCCAAACCTTGTTGACCAATATTATCAACTGCTAGAATAAGAATAGTGATGCCTTGGGCTTGCTTACCCAAAAATTGACCATGATAATCAAACTATTGTAGATATTTGTGACCGAAATCATACCATTTTGAATATTGAGCCTCATTTTGGAGAGGTAGATTTTCTTTCTTTACTTGTGCTTTTTGTATTATTTTTGGATTTTATTGTGCTGTTTCAACCTTTTATTGTTTTGAGTTATGGTTTGGTAACCATTTTTGTATTGTTTCTAAATTAGACCCTTTTTGAATTTGTATATGTGTCATTGTATTTTGTTTAGATGAAGTGTCACTATGTGATTCATTTGTATCCATTATCTATTGTATTTTTAGTTTCAATGCTAAACATGAACCGGTGTGGTGCCCGTGCATTCTATAATATGCACAATAATATCTAGATCTCCTTACTTGGTGTAGAGGGGGTAGGTTTATCAACTTAGATTTAATCATTTCCCTTAATATCTCACTTGAACTCTTATTTTACCTTTGAATGATTTTTGAATCACTAGTTATATATGTACTTTGTTGTGATTTATGATTTGGATATGTAACATTGTTTCCCATAAATTGACTAGGTAAAGATGATACATGATTTACATTATTGTGCCCTAAAGGCCTTTGTCTTTTAAATTTATTTTCTAATGTTGAATATTTTCATGTAATAGTTGATTCTAATTTTTTTAACTTGTAATTATCTTGCTCTTATTAATAATTTGGTCACATAGAGTCTCACAAGTGCAAACCCTAGTTGTTTCTAATTGAACATGTAGGCACACACCTTGTAGGGAAGAGGTGTGAATAGGATGAGTATGGGGAATAATGACATTGGTATAGGTTATTTCATCTCATGGAGGAATAATAGTATGGACTTGGTTAGAGGGAAAGTAGTTATCACCCTCATAGAGATGAAGAGGAGGAGGAAATTATTTCCTATGCATAAATTATGACATTGAAAATTGAAACATAGTTGTTAGCTTATATGTTAAATCCTCTATGTGTGTATGATTTTTCTAGTTAATTTAATTCTACATAAGATAAAGATAGCATGCTATGATAGATGACATATATTCCAATTGATATAAATCATCATCCATACATTTGTTTGACTTTTCTAAGTTCATTCCAAATTAAAGGAAATAAGCATGCAAGTGAAAGTATTAAACTTTGCAATAAAATGTGATTAATTTCTTCTATCATTATGATCATAATTATATGAAATACAAATCAAAAGATATATAGATCTAAAATCTGAGTTCTAAAAATCTAAACCCTAGGATTATCTAGGGTTAGGGTTTTAAATCAAGGTTACTTTGTAAAAATTGAAATTACATTAAATAAATAAAATCTTAATGTGATTTTGATTTCGTGAGCTAAGTTATGCCCAAAAATTATAAAAATAAAATTTTTTAACCCTGATTTAGTGCACAAAAACTTGGAGAAGTCAAACTAGGGTTTTAAGTAATATTTGAAGTTAGGTTCACCCAATGTTTTAACCTTTTAAGGTTTTACTAGTGTAAATCCTATGTTAGATTAAAGGATTGAGTTGTCTAAAATGATGAAATAGTATGCAATAAATAACCACTAATTTGTTATAGAATTTGACTTTCTTTGAATTTTGAAAAATAGTAATAAATATGTGCAAATAGAGACTTATCTAGAAAATACCTATCATAGAGGATTTAAGTACTAAAAATTGGGTTACAAATAGGTTTGAGTGTCATCAACAAGATCTCGGAGTCAAATTCTCTCCTGGATAGTAACGCCCCACTTGGATAGTAGTGCCATGTGTCTCTAGTGTCTTGAAAATTACACTAGTGTCTTTTGTGCAGGATTGTTCCTATATTTTGGGATCACCTGCAACTATGTTTATGGGCTCTATTCCTACATGCACAAAGTCTGAAACTCTATTTTGTGCCTATAATAATTGATTTATGTTGTAAACCCTAATCCTCCTTGTAAGTATGGCATGAGCTAAAAGTATATGTTTGTTAGTAGGATAGGTTGGACATCCTTATCACCCTACTATGAACAAATTTTCCTACATACTAATACTCCAAGGAGGGATCAATCCTGATGTACTTCTCCCAACTAGTTTTTAGTGCAAGTGTAATTGAATACTAGAATGATAGCGGTATTGAATTCCTTGAGTGTGCTTGAGATTGGAAATCTTTGAAATCTGAGCTTAGGGTAGTTGTAGATGGTAGTATGTAGAAGCAGTTTAGAATAGGGATTAATAACCTTGATTTTCCTTAACTTGTTTCTTGTTTGAATAAGCTTTTTGCATATATTTTATATCTAGTTGATATATGTCTAAGAGTCTTATATTTATAGTGTTTTATAGCTTGTACGGATAATAAAATGTGTTTAGGCCAACCTTATGATGGTTACACATTTAAAAATATATCCGTTTGGGAGATTTAGGGTAAGGGACACTAGTTATATGTTGGGGACACTAGTGTCATGTGGCTCTAGTGTCCTTAATGTGGCACTAGTGGACAATTTTAAGGTTGATGGGCATGAAGGGCCAAGATTTGAGAATGAAGGTTTGGGACTATGTTTGAGCTAACTAAGGACATATGTGGTCTACACAATGGCTAGAAAAGTATGATAAAGGCTCTAAGATAGGTCTAGGGCTAAGCTAATAATATATTGTCTCAAGCAACACTCTTACCATCCAAATACCATTTTTAAGATGATTATAGAAAGCTAAATTAAATGATGTATATTTTTTTAAATGATTTTTTTTTTAATTTAACTCTAAAACCAACATGAGAATTATTGTGTTTTTTTATTTTCGTATATGCAAGTAATATTCTAAAATATTGAATAATTTAAAATGCAAAAGAGTATGGAAAATGATTTATTTTTATATTTTGTGTTCTTTTCTATGTGCAACTAAAACTAATTAAAAGGATCTAATATAATGAAAAATACAAATAAAAAAGAATCAAAATAAAATACCCTAACCTGACTGATGCATGGGATAAACAGAGAAGGATAACTTGAATGGAACTAAAATTATTATGATACTTATTATATCCTTAGTTGTTTCTCAATGATGAACCATGTATTCTCCAAAAAGAGGGATGCAAAAAAAATGAAAACACAAGAACAAAATTAATAGAAGAGGAAGTTGGACTATGACTAGTTATCACAAATACCAAAGTGTTGTGATGTAAGTTCATGAGTTTATTCCTCCAATTTTTCATGGTGACTAGAAATTTGTTGTGGAATTTGGGATAATTTCTCAAAGAATCTAAAAAAGGTATTCTATATCTCTTTCAAAACCTATATACTCAAATCTTTGTGCCATTTTTTGGATTTGAATTTCATAGAGGAGTTATTTGTAAGAGAAGAATGGATGTTTCATGTGGGAGTTAATAATATCTGGTTGGGAATTTGTTAGAATTTACTTAGAGATTGTTAAAATTGGCTTGGACATGACCTTGAATGAACTAGAACATTGGATAAAAATTATATTTAAATAGGAAGCAAAGTGAAGGTTCAAATGTGTAAAATGCATCAAAATGAACTTCCCATGAATATATTTAAAACTACATTTAATGGTATTAAAATTACCTCTCTATGTAGGTGGATATTGTGTAACTACGTTGATAGTTCTTGCAACCATGTCGAGGTTTCAAAACCACTAGGGTGGTTTTTGAAATTTCTACTGTGGTTGTGTGAACTTCGAACATGGTTTCACAACTTCTATAATGGTTCTATTGTGTACTCTAAGAACTTTGATTTTGGAAAGTCTTAACTTATTTTTTTCAAGTTTGACACTTGGGTAAGGCTTGAATAGAGTCAAAAGAGGAAAAGGAGGAAAACACCAAGTATAATCAAGTTATTATTTAAAGAGGTCCTTGCATCATCAGCATATATCATAAAATGTTGCACCATGTAAAATTTGGTGTGTATATATGCATGTGGGTCAATAATAGGGTCATTTTTAACCTTCTCTTCTTTCTCAAGTGCTTGAATTGCTTCACCAATAGATATATTAGCTTTTATAGGTTTATCAATCCCAACCTTAAATTCTATATTCAATCTATTCCTTCTACCCCCCATTCTTGATGAATAATCATGAACAACTATTGAAGCATGGTGGAAGGATGCATGAGAGGTAGAAAGCTTGGTAGGTCTAGTAGAGGAAGACATTTGCACCTCTATTATAAAATAAGATTTTGTGACCAAAAATATCTTTTTTTCCTCCCCCATTTTCCTAGTAAATCATGTTTTTTATTACCATGGTCGAAACAAGGGTGATGGGATGTAGGTGCAAAAGAGGAACATAAGGTATCCTAGGACAAATATTTGTGTTTTCTAATTAAGACATCAAGAACAAGTAATTTGATGAAACCATGGTGCGCAAGCGCTTTCAAATTTCATTTTTTAACCTCATATTCAAACCTTTGAATAAAATTAAGCATGAATAAAAGAACATTCATAATAATCACATCTCTAAGATGCGAGAGGATCCTAAAATGATATCTAAAAATTAAATATCATTTAACAAACTTTGTAACCTAGGGGAAAAAAAAGGGGATAGAGGAATGGAGAATTCCATTACTCGTATCTAAAATTCTTTCCCCTACCTAAAGAAAAACATTTTTGAAATGGGATATTTTGGCTTTGATGACAAACCAACACTCCCCCATTTGTGGCAGGGCCATCACTTATACAACTGTAGCTTCATCTATCCTCAACTTTAAGCCTATTAACATAGTCATGCCTTCTTTGAGATAGAATTAAAAGTACATAGCTATGGCATCAAATCCACATAGCCTTTCAAAAAATGTCACCCACCCTACCTCAATAAAATTGTTAAAACCAGTCTTATTATTTCTCAAAGCTGAATGATTCTCAGATTCACTTCATTTAAAGCATCCCATTGTTATCAATGAGGAAGTAAAGGAATAATCAGATGGAAGTTTGCATAATAGTAATTCCAAACAAATAATGGGTTATTACATCATTTATGAAAATAAACAAGTATTTGAAACCTCTAATTATTTTTGAGTCAAATCCATAATAAATTGAAGTGTACAAATCATCCTTCCACAATCATATTGGGATAAATGTGTAAAATTATTAATGAATCCATAGCTACAAAAACATATAATGATTAGAAAGTGATTGGTCTTAACAATACCATTAAACCCATTGACATCACCCTTTTATTACTAAAAAAATATGTTTACTTAATTTAAAAATGTTCTATGGAAAATTCCCATCTTAAAAAAAAGAAAATATTTTGTATGAAAAACATGTCCCTCCATATGTTTTCAAATCAACTTCTTCTCTAACTTCCTAAACTTGTATGAATCCCCAACCATCCTCCAAGTTGCATACTTTCCTCCTGGATTTAAAAATCAACAACCTCCCCTACTCTTGAATTTAACTTAAGCAAATCATCATTACCTACTTTCACTTAACTACTTGCTCCAATATAATTCCATGTTTAATATTGCTCCCTAAGTTCATGAATCAATGCTTTATCCCTAATATCAATTTACTATCCATTCTAAATTCCTTAAAAGAGAGAAGGAAAAAAAATCCTTAAACAAGAAATCCTGAGAAAAATCAATCACAATCCACACACAAGAGTATCCTTATAGACTCCAAAAATGGAAAATCCCCCTAAAACCACAGATGACATTAGATATGGATGATGATATTTCTCATGGAAGCTATTATTATATTATAGATTCATGTATTTTGTTATAATTTAATGATTAAAACTTATTTAGAAACTTTATATATTGAATAAATACATATGTGTTGTTATGAATGTTGGTGTCATATATTATAGTGAGAAGTCAAGTAAGGAAAGAATATATACTCTACATATGATATTGTATTTAATTCAATTACACAAGCACTTAGGCATTAGAGGCATTACTTAGTATCTGGTGATTTTACTCTATTTAAATACCATCAGATGTGAAGGTATGTGAACACTCAAAATGCAATAAATATCAAGTATGCAAAGTGAGTATTTTTTTAGGGGTATGCTTTTGTTCTTATGTGTAAGACAGTAGAGAAGAATCAACTAGTTGATGTATTGAAGAGCATGTAGCATTGTTAACTATTACGGTGATTGAAGTAGTTACATTTGATGATATTAAGGCTTTTTATAATACTAATTGAAAATTTGGAACTATTTTAAACAATGTAGGACTCCATTAGTATGTGAGATGGATTTTATTCATAATGAATTTCTCGTATAATATGGTTATCTCTTTAACATAAAGTAACTATGCATTTCCAATATGTTTATGAGAGACAATATTGTGAGAGAAAATCATAGTGGTAATTTAGGTGGACACTTCCTTAAAAAATAAATTATAGTTTTGGTGGAAGATAAGTATTTTTGGCCAAAGGTGAAATGAGATGTAACAAGGTGGACAAGTATAAGGAAGTAGAAGATATAACCAACATCAAAATATTTGAGGAATGGGATTAAGTGTTTAATATTTATGAATTAAATGCATTTCATGGAGAGGATAATTCAGGGGAAGAATTAGAAAAAGTGATGAATTTGAGGCAAGTGGCACCGAGGAAAATAAAGATAGTGCAGGTTTAAACAAAAAGATAGTGAATACCAAATAGTTACAACAAATATTTAGTACAATGAAAAAGATTATAATATGAAGATAACACTTGGATATCAAAATGATAATTTTAATTAAAAGACAAGAATAAATGATAAATGCTAAATTATTTTTAGAAAGAAGACAATGATGCGAGATCATATCTTAGACAAGGCATAAGTTTTGACCTAAGCCCCTATTTGAGCCCCCCTTTTTAAAAAAAGAGATCCATGCAAAAGTTAACTAAGTTTGAATATACAAATTATTAAAAATAATATTTTCTAAAAATTATTAAAAATAAAAAATCTCATTTAACTCTTGGATTCACATTTATTTTAATAATATATTAATTTTGCATAAAAACTATATATTCAAATTATATATTATTAATTCTATTTATATCTGTAAGAGAATAATAATTATATTTCTTTGTCTATTCAATTTTACTCACAATAATTTTAATTTATAATTTAAAAGTATTATGCTCTTAGTCCTTCACTACAACTCTACATTAAGGATGTAACGTCAAAATTTAATTCACTGGATTATGATGGTATGACTTCAATTACTATGCCAAAAACATCTAAATGAACATAAAAAGGACTAAACCAATCTATGAAATATTAATATGATAATGTTGATAGAGTTATCTGTTTGAGAAGTGAGAATATATGTTCATATGAATATGATATTTCTATGCAACTATACCTATATTGGTGTAAGCGTTATAGCTATGTATCCCCTTATAAACTTACTATAATACCCTATGTGAACATGAAATGTGTATGCCTCATTGCAAATTGTAAGGTGGTTTCATGTTTAAAATGTGTGTTTGTTTATGAATAATTTTAATTATTTTTTTCATCTCTTAAAAATAAATGTTTTATTATGAGAAGTAGACTATGTATTAAAGGACTTTTTTTTTAAGATCATTGATAGCTTTTATCCAATGCCTTAATCGGTTCTGGGATATAATAAGAGGTCTAATCTCCTAGAAACAAATGCTGAGAATTAGTGAAGATGTTCAACCTTGAAAACCCTTAACAAATTATAGACATAAATGAATCTTCAAGAAAAATCCAATAGATTTTTTGATCCAACTAACAACCAAAAAAAAAGAAAAAACTTTCAAAAAAATAAAAAACTAACAAACTCAACTTGAGAATCAACATTTTATTGCCAATGTTCATCTACCCCTACTAGAAATAAGATATTCTATTGTCCACTAAGTTCCATCAAGAATGGATTTTTGAGTATCTAGTTGAAGTCTTTTCGCTTCCATTTTCCTGCCTCTTTTCCCTTTCTTGCCATAGTTTGGGGTTTGGATAGAGCTAGAGGACTAGGCTATAGTCAAAATAGACTTACTTTCTAACTCTTCTTCTTCCTCCTCTGAATTCTCCTCTTCTTCTGATGCTTCCATCAGTTGGGAGGTTTCCAAAAATGGAGAGAAGTTTTATGATGCTACAACTCCAAATTTTTTCGTTACCTTTTCTTGATCCTTCTGAGGAGGAGAAAGCTTCCCTTCCTTCACATGGTCCTCAACTTATTCTTCCACCTGAACAAATCCAATATTTTATGTTACCTTTACATGATTTGGCTATGGATAAGAATGTTGCCCTACCTTCAAATTGATCTCAACTTCCTCTACCACCTGAACCTTAGCCTGTTGAGGACTAACCTAAATCTTTTGGCTATTTACCAAAGAAGGTTAGTCAAGATTTGAAATCTCTGAACCAAATTTCTATTTGGGCAACCTACCTTTTTATCCATTTCTACAAAATCAAAATCTTATGAGTACTTTGACTACATTTGAAGCATATGAATGACAGTCCTTCCACATTGACATATTGAGTCCATAATCCTTGTGATGAAGAGATCTAAACAAAATGATAGAAAGGTTTGGAAAGATCCATCATGACACACACCTTGACAAATCTCCTATAAGCTTTCACTGAATTGTCAATTTTCACAAAGAATCCTGGCTTACTTACGAGTTGCTTGAGAAGATCAAGATTTCACACAACTAAGGGCAGATTATACAATTTGATCCAAACTGGGACATTCAAGATAACCACAATAGTAGGATCAAAAAAAGGAGCCCATGGGCATATAAATACCCCTTATTTACCTAAAAACTAGGGACCATTAACCACACAAAATCCCTATCTTCTACAAAGAAAACTGAATTAGAAAAAACCCATTAGAAAGCATAGTTAAAGAGGAAGCTTGCATATAAGGCCAAGTTTCAGAAGACCATTGTGACAATATTTGCTAAAAGGGAATTTTCCCTACACATCTACCTATCAAAGATCTGCTTCCTCTTTCCAAGCTAACATCTAAAAGCTCTACATCTAAAATTTACAAAATTGGGGGAGTCTGAAAAGACTGGTGGGATGTCACCTAAAAAATCTATTTCAAGCATATTTTTCTGAGCTGAAACCCCTACAGGATTACCTTGTGAATCTTTCACCAACTTTGAAGCCTCTGCTATTATTTCTTCATGTTGCAGTTGACTTCTAAAAATCGAGGTAGGTTTGAAAACAAGGTTATCTAAAAGGACTAATTTTATTTGTGCATAGAATTTAGTTTTTTTTTTTAATTATTATAGTTGAAAGTGGACTTTGAAATACACTAAATTATTAATTTTGATTTTTTTTAAATTGTTAGCCAATGACACTGAAATTAGATTGTATCTCAAATTTATGTAATGCAAGGACATGTTTTTCCAAATAATTTTCAATCTTTCATCGAGAAAAACATTATATGATAATATTAAAGTATTTTTATGGAAAGAAGTTAACTAAATATAAAATTTTATGTGGATTGAATAAATGTGTATCAATTTGAATCAAAGATGTCAAATTTTGTAGCTGAATGTCTTTTTAACTCATTTATATTCATATGTGTGTATATAAAATTTGTCGTATGTACATATAAAATTGGTAGCACAAATAATTAATAGAAAAATATAGTCTTTTGAATCAAAGATCTCAATTTTTGCAACTGAATGTCTTTTCATTCCTTAATATTTATGCACGTGTATATAAAATTCATCATATGTGCATATAAAATTGGTGGAAAATTAAATGATTGAAAAACAATATTTTATTGATGCATGTTTGTTAGTCTTTTCCATTTTTATATCTTATTAAATTTTATTTTTTAATAAATTATTTAATTTTAAATTTATTACTCAACAAATTTTTGAAAAAATATTTATCAAAATTTATTATAAAACAAGTATAAATTTATTAAATTCATAAATTTTATTATAAAGCAAGTATAAATTTATTAATTTTATTGAAATATACACATTATATAAGAGATAATATTTTCACATTCTATATGTTTAAAAAAAAAATCTTTGGATATTTTGTTCCTTCCCAAAAAATAATACTTATTATATATATATATATATATATATATATATATATATATATATATTATATAATATAATATAATATAATATGGATTTTGAAAGCTCCTTAAACCTTATACATTTAGATTTCAAATATAAAACAATCGTTGACAGCTAAAAAGTACCAAACTAACAACAAACTTCAATATGTTTTATGTTAGAAAATAGTCATTTCTCTTATATAAAAGTATGTTTGGTATACAATGAATGATTTTTTATCTTCATATTGGTTCTTTTTCATTCAAAATAAGATACACTAAAACTAAATGAACATAAGATGTTACATTCAAATTTTCCACTCTAGTAAATTGTATTGATATTGAGACAGTGAATTATTAATTTATTGTTATTTAATTATGTTAGAATTGTGAGATTTATGTTATCTAGATTGAAAATAGATTTTAGTAGGAATAAAGAGAATTTTGCATACATTACAATATTACTGATATAATACAAAATCTTTGCATAAATAATTTTAGTTCAATTTTATTATAGCAGTTTACATGATAATTGTATATCTCGAGTATTGTTGATATTGTGTCCTAAGCTCGGACTAACTATTATTTTTGTCTAAGTTAGATGCAGGAAAATCTCGGTCCTCAAAGATAAATAAGAGAGATGGAAAGTATCATCAAAGAGAGGGTTGTATATGTCCGTAAAAGAAACGTACAAATTATTTTGGGAATATGTCACACATACACGATTGTTTATTTTAGTGTTTGTGGTATATGATTCTTGATTGTTTGTTCATTTTTCCTTATAGGTTATTATTTAATATACCTTATAGTTAATGTAATTAACTTAGCTAATAATATGTGATAATTCTTATAAGTTTATAAGAACTTTAATATTGTTAGGTTGTGATTACAAATTGATTGATTTGTTTACAATTATCATAAAATAGATTTAATAAATAGAATTAGACTTGTCTTAGAGAATTAAGAAGATTATTACATTAATTAATTTATAAGATTTAAACTCTCATTTATGATTTAAAAATAATAATAATAATCCCTACTATAATAAAATAATGTTGTGACCCCTCCATGTCATTAATCTAGAATATTATATGAAATAAAAATAGTTTATGCAAAATTAGTTGTCAACCATGTTACAATTAATAAATTTAAAAATAATTAACCTTGTTTAAGTTTTAACCAACCTTGGTGTGGGTTTGGGTTGACCCAAAAACCCAACCCATGAATGTAAATTTGAATTTGTTCATTCAACCAATTTTTTCACCTTGTGGTTGGCATGTGATGAAGAATTTTTTGACTTATGTACATATGGTCAAGTGGGATGATTTTTTCTTAGAAGCACATGTGACAAGAGTGAGTGGGAGGAGATTAAATTCTTCACTCTTTATTTTAAAATACAATATGAAAAGATAGTGGAGACAATATTCATGAAAGAGTAAATAAAAAAGTGAATAGTGAATAGTAAACTAAGTGGAGGTAATAGTAATTTATTAGAGGAAATAGTAATTTGTGCACCCTCCATGATCATTTTTATATTCAAATAAAAATTAAGTGTACCCTCTATGATCAATTTTATATTTAAATAAAAATTGAGTGCACCTTCCATGACTAAAATTTTAGTTAGTAATAAAATCTATAAATACAAGTGGAAGGGTGGCATTAAGGAGGACCAAGAAGGAGGGAAAAAGGAAATTAAGACATGTTATCTCAGGTTATGATAAGGAGGTCAAATTTGGGAGAAGGAAACTCTACAGGAAGATAATTTTTCAAGACAAGAAGAAAAAGGAAATTAAGACATGTTATCTCAGGTTATGATGAGGAGGTCAAATTTGGGAGAAGGAAACTCTACAGGAAGATAATTTTTCAAGACAAGAATCCAAGTTCATAGCAAGAAAAAGAGACAAGTAGCTAGAACTTTTGTTGTATTTATAATTAAGTATAAGTTTGAATTGCATTATGAATTCATAAATTTGAAGGATATTAAGAATTTATTTACAGTATGAAATCAGTTGTTATTTTATAATAATAAAAATAAATTTAAAATATGTTCAAACAAGATTATGTGTAGTTTTGTGCATTGTTGTGTCTGTGGAAGAAAAAAAGTAGATGTAGGGAAATAATCATAGACATTGTGTTCAACATTTTGAACACATAGAAAATATTTTTTAGAACATTTATAAATCTAAAATAAATGGTTTACCTTGGTTTCATCAATGTGCCCATATCTAGAGAAATAATTACACATTTCTAGAGCTAGTAGAAGCTAGTGATGAATAAATTGGGTATTTCTAACTAGTAGTGACTAGAGTAGAATAATAGATAGCTATAATTAAACTTATATGGAATTAAATATGTTGTAATAAAAATTTTAAAATAATATGAATTTAATTTAAGGTTGTATATGATTGATTAATACAAAAACTACTTATATATTATAGCTAAAATGATTGCCCTTTGTAGAAAACAACACATCATACAAGGGCATAGAATGAATCTAGTGTTTAAATAAATTTAACACATGGTTGTATCTGATCATATAAAAAGTGATCATTGGCTATATCATACTTCCTTAGGTGTATTTAGACTACCTAAGTTAGACTTTACATGGTATGCTTAAACTAGTTCTTTATACAACCTTAACAATGGTGTGTAAATCTACACTAGCTAGATGGAACCCAATCAATACGTGGATTTGAATTAATTATGAATGGATAAGTTAATTCATTATTTTTTTAATTTATTTGAGACTAATTTAAAACATATATGTACCATGTGTAAATCTTACGTACTAGTAGTGAACCTGCACACATGATAGGTGGGTTTGTTTTGAGATAAATAAGTATAAGACAAATCTCTACATAAAGTAAAAGTAGTTAGTATATGATTTAGTTATGGAATAAAGGTAATGGATGATACCATAGACATTAATAACAATATGGGTTTATCCTTAAATGTGTAACTATGTGTAACTATGTGTAAACTATGGATCCCACATGTAGCCTATATGAATCAAATGTATAGATAACATGGCTTAATATATATTGATGTCCCATTATATCTTGGGTTAGGGATGGTTTTGAATATTTAAAATTTAATACCATCCCTAACCCAATATATTATTGAACATCAATATATATTAAGCCATGTTATCTATAAATTTGATTCATATACGTTATAAGTGGGATCCATAGTTTACACATAGTTCCACATTTAAGGATACACCCATATTTTTATTAATGCCTATGGGATAATCCCTTCCCTTTATTCCATAATTAAATCATATACTAACTATTTTTACTCTATGTAGAGATTTGTCTTATACTTATTTATCTCAAAATAGACCCACCTATCATGTGTGTAGGTTCACTACTAGTATGTAAGATTTACACAAGGCACATATATGTTTTGAATTAGTCTCAAATAAAGTATAAAACTAATTAATTAAATTATCCATTCATAATTAATTCAAAACCACTTATTGATTGGGTTCCATCTAACTAGTGTAGACTTACACACTATTGTTAAGGTTGTATAAAGAACTAGTTTAAGCATTCTATGCAAGTTCTAACTTAGGTAGTCTAAATACACCTAAGTAAGTATGATACAACCAATGTTTACTTGTTATATTATCAGATATATCCATGTGTTAAATTTATTTAAACACTAGATTCATTATATGTCCATGTATGATGTGTTGTTTTCTACAAAAGGCAATCATTTTATCTATACTAGATGACTAGTTTTTATATTAATCAATAATATACAACCTTAAATTTAATCCATACTATTATAAAAAAATTATTACAGAATATTTAATCCCATATAAGTTCAATTACAGTTATCTATTGTTCTGCTCAAGTCACTACTAATTAGGAATACCCAATTTCTTCATCACTAGCTTCTACTGGCTCCAGAAATGTGTAATTGTTTTCCCTATATATGGGCACATTGATGAAACCAGATGAAGTAAACCATTTATTATAGGTTTCTAAGGGTTTTCAAAATTATTTTATATGTTTTAAAAATGTTTAACTCAAATTATATGGTTTTACTTTCGATAAAGGAATAATTTTGCATACACTCAGGTATTAATAAGTTTAAAACTCACTTGTTAGATGTATGAATATGATGCATGTTATAGATATCATGGGTTGATTCTATTTGGTGAATATTAATCTATTGTTATAGGGATAACTTGATAATATCAATAAAGTAAAACTATAGTATAACATAGTGCAAAGTCCAAAAAAATAAAGGGGTTTATTAAATCCTAAAACCTAGACATGTAGTTTTAGCTCTTTACTAGGTTGCTTTCTACCTTCTTGTGTACGAAGGATGAAATTTAGCATTATGAAATTTGTATGGAATATTTAAATCAATTAAAATAATATTATATTGTTTTCATTATTCTATTTAGATGTGAATAGACTCTTTCTGAATTATAGTGTGTGATCTATGTATAACTGGGTATTTACATTATGATCAATTATTTGTTGAAATGCAAGTCAATAATTTTTTAGTTTCTTTATGCACATTTGTTTTGTTGAAATACAAGCCATTAGATTTTTAGTTTATTTACAATCTTTTATTTTATGAAAATGCAAGCTAGTATCTTGTTAGTTTTTCTAAGATTATTTATTTTGTTGAAATATAAGTCGATATCTTGTTAGTTTCTTTATGATCTTTTATTTTATTGAAATGCAAGCTGGTATCTTGTTAGTTTCATTATGGTCATTTATCTATTAAGAGGCAAGCTAGACACTTGATTAGATTCTTTTCCAGATTAGATTGAAATATTGTATGAAATGGGAAAAGCAAGTGGAAGATTGTTGCTTATACAAATTTAGACCCAGATTTAAATTTGACTATATAAAATGCTTTGGCCAAAGTAATGTTATAGATTTATACATTTTCTATCCACTATACTTTTTTGTTTGTCTGATAGATATTATATTTCACTTTTTTCTATTTTAATGGCATGAATTTCAACATGCATTATTTGATTGTACACCCATACATGTTCTCGAATTAGTTATGAATGTTTACTCTGCATTCATCTACTCTTTCATGAAAGGTTGGGCCACTCCCTAGTTGGGATGTGCGTGGGGGACTATATGGTATATGGTTAGAGGAATGCATTTGTATGATGCTCTTTCTCTTTACAGATGAAATTAATATCGTAGTATGTTCATGTTATCATATATTAAGTTATCTCAAATATGTTATGTCAGACAGATTATGGCATATTCAATTGTATTTATTATAACATTAAATGTTCTAATTTATTTATATTCTTATACTAGTTGTATTTATATCATATGAAGGACTAGTTTGGTCATAATGTATAATTTATTTAGATGAATTATTCATAACACAGTTTTATATTGTATTATTTATATAGTTAGGAACTACTAGAACTATATTTATGAAATGTTGAGATGTTGTATCTATATTTTAACTATATTGAGTGAAGTGGGACCCAACCATATGTTGTGTTAAACTCATAAAGCATTATATCTATTAAACTATGATAAATAAATAAAATTATAAGTGATTTAATTAAGAGGATTTTGGGTTCCAACATGTGGTATCAAAGCTCTAGGTCTAACACTCGACCTAATATGCTCATTCTCGAGTTTGAGAGAGATTCCATGAAACAAACACTTAATGAGATTGAAACCTAGTTAAACCTTAGTTTAAGGAACTAGTTAGTGTGAAAGGGACCAAGAGTCTTGAGGAATCACAAATGGATTTCCATGTGAAAGCTATCCACATGTGCATGAATGTTGTTAGGTATTGTTTCACCTTGAGTGATGGATTGGTGATACCTTGTGGATAGCTTTGTTAAGAGAACCTTTGAGGAACAAAGTTTGTTTTCCTCATCATTATAAGGAACAGACCTTATTTTATGAGGATCATATTAATGGATTGGTGTGCCATGGTATTTTGTGTTATTTTACTATTAGGAGATAAATTCCTTATCCATGTAGGAAAATATTGATCATATGGTAATGGCACCCATATGGGTGGGTTGTCTATGAGTGTTATAGCCTTGATTTAAGATAAGTCTCTTTTAAGAGGTAGAGGTAGAAGTAACCCCAATTTGGGTGTATTCCTCATGATTAAACATGTTCAATATGAGATCATACCTTTGCTTTAGTGGCATATATGCTAGTTACCCAAAGTATATAGTTTGGCATTGATTATGTTAGTTGAACCATGGATAGTGCTAATTATTTTAGGTGACTTTTATTTTCTTAAGGATTGTTGCATTCCTTTTTCATGTTTTGAAAATGTATGTATGATCTAGTAATATGTGGTACCTTTTTCAAGGATTGGTAATGCATCATTCTGTAATCTTATCACACATTGTTTGGATTATGGATTTTGGACTAATTTAGAGAAGGGACAAGAAGAATGGTGCAAGGATGCACACTCTTGATTATTGAGTATTTATTTACATAAGAGGATGAATTCTATAGAAGTGAATTTACATAATCATCTAGAAGTACTATTTGCATAATGATTTCTATTATGATATTTTGTTTTATTCTTCACAAGGTTGGGATCAATTAATTATATGAGTTTCCTAGAATGTCATGAACATATGATTTCAAGATTTAATCAAGAGGGACTAAATTCCAAGGCAACATATTGAATATGACACATAAGTCTTGAAAGTTTAGATATTGTTTGAATATCCTTTTTGATTTAAGGATTTAAGGTACATTTAGTGAGTACCCTTGAAAGTACCAATAACTTCTTGAATTTAAATGGCTAGTTTGACCAAGTGATTCAAAGGTGATTTTATCTACCAATTTGGGTATATTATTACCTAACATAGATCATAATTTTTGAGTAAGATAATCTATAACCTTTATGATCACTAAGATCAAACACTTTGGTGATGGTTAGACTTTGATGTTTTATAAAGTAAGTTTCTAAGGCCACTTGTATTTTGTATTATGAGTGTTGTAAAAGCATAGGATGCTTCTCACCCAAGCAAGTGTGCATTTTAGTTGGATTTTTATGCCTTTAAGATGATAATTTTAGTGGATGAATCTTTTAAAAAACCCTTAAAAATTGGTACCACCTAGTAGGGTGGGCAACCCCCTCATAGTAAAGGATTATGTTTTGAATTGCTAAAATTTACTTTATGTTGGAAGCCTCTTTATGGATTAATGTTCCATATGTTCCTTTGGTTGGGGAAAAAGAGTTATTTTATCTAGAGATGAATTTTTACTCTCTGGTCATCTAGTGACAACAATATAAGTCCATTGATTTGATTCACATCCTTCATAGGGATGATTTGACAAGAGGTTTATTTTTGTTAAGTTGATTCAATAAACAATTCTTAAATAGTATCTTTTACTTATTATTGGATAAAGGATTTTTATTTATGAAATGGATTGATGCTTCCACACGTTTAATGTTTTTCCTCCTATTGTGAAAATGTGTTGTGATATTAACCAATTACAGGTTTGGTAAGTGTGTATTTATTTTGGCAACTAGGATTGTGATGTTTTCTTCATATAGCATGAGGATATTAGTTTTTGATATGACAGCTCCCTACTCCCCATTTGTGGTATTCTAGAGCCACACTTTTTGGTATAATTGTATCTAAACTTGTGAAATTTTACCACGTGAAGCGATGAATCTTGAGATTATTTTGATTCTTGATTGGGATTTATGAATTGATTAAAAATCTCTCTTTTATGATTTATCTTGTGATGATTTTTGAACTATTTGGCCATTTATTATTTCAATAATTTTTATGATTGATGGGGATCCCACTTTTCTTTCTTTTTATATTTAGTTTTAGAATGTATTAAGTTGTTTAGCCATCTTTTATGCTTTTTTTTTTACTTATGGATTATAATGGTTTGAGTAACTTTGAATTTGATCTCCTTTGTGGATGAGATAGGCTACTTAACCACTTTATTTACTCCTTGGTTGGATTGGTGTTGCTCTCATATTGATTTAATGAGATGTTTTGATGAGTAATTTTTGTCTGCCTTTCACCTTGTGAGTATGGGAGTAGTATATGGAGAGCATTTTGATAGTCTAAGCGGATGAGATAAGCCACAAATTGTTGTGTAACTTGTTGAGCAATCAAAGAGGCATCATTTCACATGTTACTTTAAAATGTAAAAAGAGTTTGAAATATTTTCATTTATGTCAAAGGTCTAGCATTATTGGTGATAAAGGCCCCATAGCATTTATTGGTGTTTTTAATGTTCATATCTTGGCTAATATGTGTTAATATTTATCTAATATTAACAAATATATTTTTGGTTGCATAAAGTCAAAAGAGGAACCATGAATAAGTCAAAGAGTCACAAGGTAAAGATAAAAGAGGAATGGGACACATTTTCCCATGAAGAGTCATCTTGAGGAATTCCAAGACTCACCAAGTGAAGACAAAAGAGGAAGGGCACAATTCCTCATGAAGGGACACTTTGAGGAATACAAAAAGTCACCAAGATAAAGATAAAAGGGGAAAGGATGCATTTTCTCATGAAGTGTCACTATGTGACTTTTCAAATGTAAATATTCGAAGGGTCATGCAAGTTTGGCACCATTTTCCACGAGGATTGAAGGGTCAAAAAGGGTAAATGCCAAAGGTCATTTGGTAAGTTATAAATAAAGGCTTGGGAAGCCATTTTTTATAAGCAAAAAATAGCATGGTTTGTAATTATTATATCTTGCTTAGAATAGCATAGGAGAGAAAAGAAAGAGATATAGTAATGTGCTATCATTTGTTAAGAAATCAACATTGAGAGATGGTTATGTGGTATACACAATATGGGTTGGTGCTCTTGGGGGTTGGTGCTTAACAAAAGGGTTGGTGCTCCTGCAAGTTGGTTCTTGCAAATTTTGTATTTTGAGTTGATGCTCGTTCATATACTTGAGATTTTTCTTCATAGTTTTTTCCACATTAGGTTTCCATGTTAAAATCTAGTGTCTCTCTCTATCTTGTGTGGTGTTTATTGTTTCAATTTTATTGCATATCTTAAATGTATGGTTAAGTGGAATTTTATTAAGTGAAATTTTATAAGAAATATGACATACTAATTCACCCCCCCCCCTCTTAGTATATCCCATGCTTAATAATTAGTATCAGAGCAAGTTCCTTTGGAAAAAAATTTATAGTTTGAAGGTAGATCAGGGAAAGCACGATGGTTGGATCACATGGAGGTTTTAACACAACTAAGGCACCTTTGTTTGATGGGACAAATTATGCCTTTTGGAGCATAAGGATGAGGACTTACTTGATGGCCCTTGGATTTGATATTTGAAAAGTAGTGTTGGAGGAATAAGAAGAGCCACAAACACTTGTGACTATATTGATGTAAGAGAAGGCAAGTGAAAATAATGTTAAAGGTTTAAATGCTATTTTATGTGGTTTATGTGAATTAGAATTTGTGAAAGTTATGCAATGCAAATCTACTCATGAGACTTGGGTAAATATTGATAATATTTACAAAGGCGATGGAAAGGTTTAGCGGGTTAAGCTTCAAACTTTCAAAAGATAGTTTGAGAGTTTGAAGATGGAAGAGGAAGAAAATATAGCGAGTTATCTTTTATCGGTTGATCAAATAGTAAATTAGATTCAAGGTCTTGGAGAAAAGTTAGAAGAGTCAACTATGGTACAAATTTTTTTGAGATCTCTACAAATGAGATATGATGCAAAGGTTTTGGCAATTAAGGAGATGAAGGATCTTGCCAAGCTAAATATGGATGAACTACATGGTATTCTTATGGCATATGAGATACAGACCAAACAAGAGAAACCCTCAAAGAGGGAAGATACTTTCAAGATGTCAAATAAAGATAAATCCAAGATTCAAGAATTAAGTGATAGCTCTAGTGGTAGGGAACATGACAATAGATTTCTATTCATCTGCAAGCCTAAAAAGGTCACAGGTAAATATCAAGGAAAATTGCCATTTAAATGTTTTAAATATGGTAAGATTGGAAATTGTGTAGATAGATGCCCAGATAAGAATAATGGTGATAATGAAGGAAATTATACTTAAAATAAAAAATTTAAATGCAAATACAAGAAGAGATTCAAGAAGAAGAGTTTATATTCTAAAGATCTTAGCTCAGTTGAAGATAGTTGAGTCAGTGACTCAGATGAAGAAGAGAATCTATTCATGACCATACATGAAGATGTCTCCACAAGTAAAAGTATAGATGATAGAACATGATGAAAATGAGGATGAAGCTGAGGTGAATCTAGAAGGAGAACTCATTTGTGCCTTAGAATAATTAAAATCTCTTGAGAAGAAGAATCAAAGATTGAAGCACCAAATCGAGAAAAATGAAAAAGAGTCAAAGGAAATTATTGAAGATCTAAAAACACACTTTGAAGAAGCCAAAAAGAATGAAAAATATCTAATAGTACAGTTGAAAAAATTAGGTGAATAATACGAAAGGTATGTTATTGAAATTGCCTCTTTAAAAAAAGATATTGAGAAAGCAGTCAATGATTCAAAATTTAAGGATAGCACTGACATGTTAAATAAAATATTGAAAAGTCAATATCAAATAAGACAGGTATTAGATTTAAAAAGAAAAAGAGATATGTTGAAGCTCTTACAAAAGAGGAAACAAAAAGGGAAGAAGTGGAGAATATAGAGGGTATCTAAAACAAAGAAGGCTAGAAGGAACAGAGATACAAAAGACAATCACGATAAAGATACGCAATAATATATATGGTCAAAAGAAAATATAATTTCAAAAAAGAGATAATAATTTCAAAAAAAAAGAGAATGAAACTCATGCAAAGTCAAGCAAAAGCCACAACTCTTTTGTTCCTCTATCAGGCTTTGATGAAGAGGTCATAGTTTGTTGTAAGTATAATAATTTTGGACACATAACTTGACATTGTAGAAGTGTGTTCAAGTCAGTCGAGAAGGATAAAAGTTTAAGGTTTCCATTCATCAAGAAGAAGGTTCAGTTAGGTTCATGATAAAAGAAACAACATGAAAATTCTATGTTAGTTCAAACAGCTTTACATGCAAGAAATGAAGAACATCCATGGTTCATTGATAGTGGATGTTCAAGGCACATGACAGGAGACAAGAGCAAGTTTCTTTAAGGTATCTATTTTCATGGTTACTATTTTTATTATAATATATATGGTCATAAGAAAATATAATTTCAAAAAAGAGCTAATAATTTCAAAAACAAGGAGAATGAAACTCATGCAAAGTCAAGCAGAAGCCACAACTCTTTTGTTCCTCTATCAGGCTTTGATGAAGAGGTCATAGTTTGTTGTAAGTATAATAATTTTGGACACATAACTTGACATTGTAGAAGTGTGTTCAAGTCAGTCAAGAAGGATAAAAGTTTAAGGTTTCCATTCATCAAGAAGAAGGTTCAGTTAGGTTCATGATAAAAGAAACAACATGAAAATTCTATGTTAGTTCAAACAGCTTTACATGCCAGAAATGAAGAACATCCATGGTTCATTGATAGTGGATGTTCAAGGCACATGACAGGAGACAAGAGCAAGTTCATAAATCTAAAGAAGATCAATGGTGGCACAGTGAAATTCGAAGACAAAACTATTGCTAAGGTAGTCAGAAAAGGTACTTTGAGTTTAGATAATGGTAGAACTAAGACTAAGAATGTATTATATGTAGAAGGTCTTAAGCATAATCTATTGAGTGTAAGTCAAATATGTGATTAGAGATACACATTCAAGTTTTATGCAGAAGGTTTTGAGATTAGAAGAAAATATTCAGATGAGTTGATTACAAATGCTTAGAGGACAGGCAATAATTTATGTGTTATCAAATATCTTCACAAAGGCACAATCAAAGGACACATTCAAGGATCTGTGAGAGGAGTTGGGAGTAATTTATTTTACTTCATGACATTGAGGATCAGCATCAGTTGAGGGGGAGCTAAGTGTTAGCTCTAAGATAGGCCCTTTGCCATTGATGTCAAAGGGGGAGAAGTACAGAAACAAGTACAAGGAATATGTACAAGATAATTTAGTAAGGGGGAGTTAATGTATGTTTTTTAGTTTGATATATATGTAGGTTGGCATGTGTAATATAGGTTTCAGGATGTGGTAGTTTCAGTTTGAGGTTGCCATTAATGACAAAGGGGGATATTGTTAGAAATATTGTCATTGATGTCAAAGGTTTATGATTATTGGTGATAAAGGCCCCATAGCATTTCATGGTATTTTTAATGTTCATATCTTGGCTAATATGTGTTAATATTTATTTAATATTAACAAATATATATTTTTTTTGCATAAATTCGAAATAGGACCCATAAAGAATTCAAAGAGTCATGAGGTAAAGACAAGAGAGGAATGGGACACATTTTCTCATGAAGAGTCATCTTGAGGAATTCCAAGAGTCGCCAAGTGAAGACAAAAGAGGAAGGGTGCAATTTGTCATGAAGGGACACTTTGAGGAATACAAAAAGTCACCAAGATAAAGATAAAATGGGAAAGGATATATTTTCTCATGAAGGGTCACCATGTGACTTTTAAAATGCAAGGATTTGAAGGGTCATGCAAGTTTGGTGCCATTTTTCATGAGAATTGAAGGGTCACAAAGGGTGAATGCCAAAGGTCATTTGGTAAGCTATAAATAAAGGTTTGGAAAGTCATTTGTAATAAGTGAAAAAGAACATGGTTTGTAATTGTTATATCTTGCTTAGAAGAGCATAGGAGAGAGAAAAAAGAGATATAGTAATGTGCTATCATTTATTGAGAAATAAACATTAAGAGATAGTTGTGTGTTATACACAATAAGGGTTAGTGCTCTTGTGGGTTGGTGCTCATGAATTAGTTGTTGTGTTGGTGCTCAGCAAAGGGGTTGGTGTTCCTACAAGTGGGTGCTTGTAAATTTTGTAGTTTGATTTGGTGCTCATTCATATACTTGAGATTGTTCTCCATGGTTTTTCCCACATTGGGTTTCCATGTTAAAATCTAGTGTCTCTCTCTATCTTTTGTGGTGTTTATTGTTTTAGTTTTATTGCATATCTTGAATGTATGGTTAAGTGGAATTTGATTAAGTAAAAATTTATAAGATATATGATATACTGATTCACCCCCCTCTCAATATATCCTGTGCTTAACAGAAAGGATGATGTGGTCTTTGGCCTTATTTTTTATGATAATTTTAACATTTTTTACTCCTAACTATGAGAGTGATGGGGATGGGATAAATTGATATATTGGATACCATTTATGTCCACCTAATAACGACTTAATGCAATTTTTGTACTATCTATTTTTTCAATAGCTTGAAGAGTAGCGACCTATGATGTGTTATCAATTTTGGGCACTTTTTGGAGATCATTTAGTCATGAAGACCATTAAGTTGTGGAGACCTAAGGGATGAGTGATGCATAAATAATGCGAGTCCGAAGATATGGGAGTGGATCCTAGTTAGTCTCAGCTTGACTTGGTGGTTACTGAGTTTATACATTGGAAACATATTATTTTTAATTCTTATTCATCATCATACTTACCGAGAGCTACGTGGTGTAGTGTAAGTATTGACTTGTGTACATTATGTTTGTGGGTTATTTAACATTTTTCCTTGGGGATGAAGGAAAAATATTCTCTAGGTAAGAGAAATGTACAAAATTATGGAACTCTTTCTAGCCACTTTTTTACATTTGTAATGATCTCTAATATGTTTTAGGTTATAAGCAAGGGGAAACTTGTTAAGCATGTGCAATTTTTTTTAACAAATTTAAGAGAAATAAAAACATAATGTTGTTCATGTATCATAACTTAGAAAATATGTAGTTGATCCTTTACATGTTTTGGCATATGAATGTAATTAGGTTATGGACCTCGGGGTCATAACCATTAAACAAATAAGAATACTTAACTCATGCAAGCTTGATTGTATTGAGAGGTATCTCAATGCAAGGTGTTGTGGAACTAGTATTCTAAAAATAATATTACATAAAAAAAACTATGAAGGTTTTATTTTCAAGTTGTTTCTATATTTGTTTATTTGATAAATTACTAAACTTGAGTTTACTTTTAGTACTTTTTTTTAAATAACGTCATCATCACGATGACCTATTTTAGAAGGGAATGATGTCACATCCTAATTTTTCACTTCAGTAAACCACATTGATATTAAGACAATGAATTGTTAATTTATTGTTATTTAATTCTATTAGAATTGTGATATGTATGCTATCTAGATTGACAATGTATTTTAGTAAGACTGAAGAGAATTTTGCACCATATGGTATTAAATATTTTTATAGATGATTTCAAATCAATTTTATTACAACGGTTTACTTGATAATTGCATATCTTAAGTATTATTGATATTGTGTCATAAGCTCATACTAATTACCATTTTTGGCTAAGTCGAATGCAAGAAAATCTCAGTGCTAAGATATAAATAAGAGAGAGGGAGAGTATCATTAGAGAAAAGGTTTTAAATATCCGCAAGGAGAACCTATAGAATATTTTGGGAGCATGTCACACACACATGATTGATTGTGTGATATGTGATTCTTGATTGTGTGTTCATTTTTTCTTGTAGGTGGCTGTTTAATATAATTTATAGTTGATGTGATTAACGTAGCTAACAATATGTGGTAATTACTATAAGTTTATAATAAAGTCTATGAATTAAAATTGTTAGGTTGTGATTACAAATTGGTTGATTTATTTGCAATTATCATAAAATAGATTTAATAAATAGGATTAGGCTTGTGCTAGAGAATTAAGGAGATTATTTAATTAATTAATTTGTAGGATTTAAACTCTCATTTATGATTTAAAAATAATAATCTCTCCTATGATAAAATAATGTTATGACCCCTTCATGTCATTCATTTGGAATATTAGATGAAATAAAAATATTTAATGCAAAATTGGTTTCCAACCATGTTGCAATTAATAAATTTAGAAATAATTAACCTTGTTTAAGTCTTAACCAAACTTGGTTTGGGGTTGGATTGATCCATAAACCCAATCCATCAGTGGAAATTTTAATTTGTCTATTTAACCACCTTTTTTACTTTGTGGTTGGCATGAAAATCTTATTTTATTGGTCTCTTTTTGACCCATAAGCCTGCCCATGTGATGACGAATCTTTTAATTATTTGCATATGGGTCAAGTGAGCTGGATTTTTATTAGAGACACATGTGAAGAGAGTGAGTGGGAAGCAATTGGATTTACCACTCTTTATTTTAAAAGAAAATATGACAAGATAATGGAGACAACACTCATGAAAAGAAAAAAAATGAATAGTGAATAGTAATCTAAGTGGAAGTAATAATAACTTAGTGGAAGAAATAGTAATTTGTGCACCCTCCATGATAAATTTTTTATTCAAATAAAAATTAATTTCATTCTTCATGATTAACAATTTAGTTGGTAATAAAATTTATAAATAAAAGTGAAAGTGATGTAGAGATTACACAAAAACTATCTCACTTAACCTTATTTCATTATTCACCAATAGATTATAAGGTCACTCCATGCAATGCTTATATCACTCCTTTGACAATGCTTCACTAGCTCTTTGTTACAACATGCATTCAATGGTTCTGAGGTTTTTATCATATTAATCTTGTTATTCATTATTTCAATTGTCTTATTTATCCATTATACACCTTTTACACCTTGTTATATTTCCTTTGGAGGTTGTTATTCATTTTTTCACTCAAAGTTTTCAAGAAGACTATGTATTCTCAGTCTGTATTAACCTAAAAACTAATATATTTGAATTTCATGAACCATTAATGTTTTCCAAAAGATTGTGAAGATTTAATTAGTTTTATCTATGTCCCATACATCCTATTCATGCATTTGGAAATAGTTTCTCATCCATTGTTCAAGTTTTAATCTCATTTTGTGTTTGACTATGTTATTTTAATAAAATTTTGTGAGCCCAAAGGGATTGGTTTCAAAAAACACACTAAAAGTTGGAATAGCTCTGCATAAGGTTTACCTATCTCATTCAATCAACATTCACTGTTTATAACCCCTATATGCCATACTCTTCACAAGAAATTGTTTGACTATATATGTTCATAAAGGATTATATACGCATGCAAAGATACTTGTTGACATTCTTGGGTTCTTGAAGATTCTCATATTTTTTTGAAGACTTTAATACCATTATAAAAATAATTTAATCTTATTTCAAACATTTAAAAATCCCATTGACAACTTTGTTTTACACTCTGGTGACATACATACCCTTATTGTATACACAGTTCTAGTCAACAAAGGACAGTGCGCACTAATTTGTGGGTTATACCTAAAACAAGGTTTAAAAACTTCACAAATGTTTAAATATATGAAATACAACTTATCATAACTATCTAAAGCTAAGGTTCCTTCTCCAAAATTTTCAACGTCTTTTTAACAGAATTTATACAATGACTATATGCAAACTCAGACTAACATAGGTTGGTGAATGGAATTTTATAAAATATTGTGAACTCAACTTGGTATTAATTAAGGAATAATCAAAGAATAATTTTCAACTTACCAAATTCACAAGAACCCCTAATAACACTTTTGAAGCATTTCTTCGATTTGCACGCTCAGTGTTCATCCTCATATAGGGTACATAGAATCTACAGACACTTTCTTATTTTTTTTAAAAAAAGAAAATTGTTGATCATTCTCTTAAAGCAACAATCATACTTTCTATCATTCTCTGATGGGTTGCCACCAAAATCATAAACTTAAATTATTAAATTAATAATCTTTCAATCTCGATCCATAATACCTTTTATTTAATATGCATACAGTTATTTCAAACTAGAATATACATATACAGTTTTGCTTGTCAAAGAACGTAGTGTTGTTATAGAGTTAATAAAATAACATATTATTTCAAATTTTTGACTTGACACATTACCTTCAGTCATCAAAATATTTGAATAACATGCACCTCTTTACAATCAAAACCACTCCTAAAGACGTCTTGTTAATTTCTTTACCATATGTTGTCAACTTAATGAAGATGCATAGAATTCAATACAAGTCCTCCTTCATACAAGTCAGGGTCACAACATAACTTAGTTTCATCAACACATTTTGTAAGACAAATAGATTCCATAATATAGTCATATAAAAATAAGAAACTTATTCTTTATTTTTGAGGTTCTTTTACATTTGTTCTTTGAAACCAAAGCCCCTTACAATTTTCATATACTGAATGACCTGACTCACTTCACACTAAAAACCACTATTTATTTCAAAAAGACTCATAACTAACTTTTGGAACTTCCTCAAGTACGTTGAGGATAGTTTTTAACTACCTAAACCCTCTAATAACACTAATTATACTTAAGACCCATAATGACTAGATTGACTCCTAGACATGAAACTGGACTAATATATACAAGGGGTAGTGATGCTCCTACATCATACTACCAAGGAGCAAAATAAAACTTTCACTAAAATTTATAATTGTCTTAGAATTGATATTCTTTGTAACACCTTTTGTACAATGGAATCTCCTCCTGGATCCCAAGGTCTATTTGTGAAACATAGACCTTTGTGGTGTTTGCCTATGTTGGTTCCTTCTTATTTCTTCTTTATTTTGCTCTCTCCTTTGAGGTCATTATCTTGCACATTGATCTCCCATTTGATCATCTTCAATACTTTCTTCTTTTCTTGCAACCATCCTACACATGAAACACACAAGTTAATGAAAAAAATCTTCTGCTCATCTTCTTGGCAATCTCTCTCTTGCTCATGCTTGTTATTGCTTGGTTTTGTTGTTTGTGGGAATATTGTTTTTTGAGTATTCTTCTCTTCTTCAAACCTCTCAACCTCTACAACCTATTTAGTCTCCTCTTATTGTTGTACCTGATCAATTACTTCCCTTTATATGGCCAGTACTCTTAACATACTCACTTTCTCAACAAATTAATCTAGACTCTCCTTCTTTTGTATACATGATAAATGATTAGACAAACATGAAAACAATCCTTTTACCTGCTCATCTGAAAGTATGTCACCTTTCTCTTCTTCTCTCAATTGGTATTTCATATTGGGTAGTTGTTCTCTCTTAAGCATGTCTTTTTCACCTTATTCCATCTTAAGCAAGTCTTTTCCACCTTGCTCCACCCTAATCAAGTCTTTTACACCTTATTCCATCTATCATCCAAGCTCTCTCCTTGGATCAATGAGCTTCTTTATATCTTTTTCTCTCCTTCATCCTCACTTGGATTTCAATTTGCCTGACCAACCTTTCTCAATCACCTACAATCTTCTTTGAGTAGTCTTTCCAAACAATCTTTAACATACTTATCTAATGCATAAAATGAAAATCAATCATCAAATATATACCTGACCTTCTCTATAGAATCTTGCTCACTCTGATACCAAAATGATGTAGAGGTTACACAAAAACTATCTCACTTACCTTATTTTAGTATTATGATCCAAAACTCAAAAGTTTTGATTGACATATATTTCAAGAACATGAAAATAACATGGTAACAATGAATTCTCTGAGAAAAGATGTTTTATTACTCAAAATTGCAATACCACTATATGCTTATCTTTGGGAAGAGATGTCCGATTTCCATTTTAGGTTACATATTTATTTATACATATTTTTAAAGTAGGAGGAGGATGTGGAAGGTCACTAATCTCGAGGGAGATTAAGTGGTTTGACTTCTAAGATTTAAAACAATACAAAATTTGAGGAATTACTATTTTTAGAAACTTATTATTTTTAGAGTGCACTACTAAAATTGAAATTTGGGGCACTTCCATTAGGTTTTTAGAGGTGAAATTCATCTAATGGAGATCCATTCCATCTCACCATGTTCTCCTCATTCTTATCTTTCCAACAGTTCAAACGGTGAGTCAATTGGAGTTACAATGCAAAAGTTATGGCTCTCAAAAGTTATGTCATCAATTGGAGTAGAATTGTCACCCGAATTGTCACCTGAATTGTTGCCTAGATCATTCCTCCCTCCTTGAGAAGCAATGGTCCCCATTACATCAATATTCATTATTAGGTGTGGAAATTGTGTCTGAATTTGATTCTCTATGAGCCACTCACCTTGGTGGCTAATCTGGCCCCTTTTGACCACTCGATAAAGCGAAATAGACCATCCTCTTGTTGTCTTCATCCAGGTGTCCACAATCTGATCCTCCTCCACTAGAGCAAAAATATGTGGATCAAGCTCATCAATGTATAGTTTTTTTTATATGAATGAAGTGTCCAATAGAGGTGGATGATATGGTTTAAGGATCTCCACATTGAATATTGGATGTAGACCAAGGTAAGTTGGTAGGTTCAACTCAAAAGCATTTTTTTCAACTTTTTGCGTGATGGTGTAGGGACCATCACAAAGGCTGAATTTTTTTGTGTGAGCCTGCAAGTCAATCCCTCTGAATTCGTAACCAAACCTTATCACCCACAACAAAATGGTTTAAAATCCTATATTTATCATGGCATTACATATACTTCTGATTCATCTTCTCCAAGATGTCATGAACTTGCTACTGGATGTGTTACATTTGTTCAATGAACTTTGTTGCTTTTACTACCTCAGATCTTCCATGAGGTGTGTATTCCATGGTGGATAATGGAATTTATATATCAATTAGTGCCATGGGTTGGAACCTGAAGCATACTTGGAATGGACTATGCTTGATCAAGTTGTGCAGGGCTCGATTGTATCCATGTTGTATGAAAAGAAGCCCCTCATCCCATGTGTGTTGATGTTTGGAGTGATACATCTGAATCATGTGAACAATCAAGTAGTTCACCACCTCTATCTAACCATCAGTCTCTAAATGGAAGGCTATGGACTTCATTAGCTTGGTATCCATCATCTTCCATAGAGTGGACCAAAAGATGCTCAGGAACCTGCTATCTTGATCTGAGACAATGGACTTGGGGAGACCAAAATAGAGCCATACATGACTAAAATATAGTTGAACAGTTTCTTCAGTAGATATATTTTTCTTACAAGTAATCATGATAGCCATTTTTGAAAAATGATCAACTACAACAAAAATACAATCCTTACCATGTTTTGAAGCGGGCAAACCTGAGAAAAAATCCATTGAGAGAGATTCCCAAAGCCTGGTTAGTTCTAACAATGGCATGTACAATCCTTACTTCTTATTTTTTGGCTTAGCTATTGCACATGAGGTGCAATATTTGAGATATGTTTCCACATCCTTTTTCATATGGGGCTAGTAGAAGTGTTTTTGAAGAACTGCCAATGTCTTTTCTACACTAAAGTGTCCAGCTATCCCACTAAAATGTGCTTCTCATATCATCTTCTATTACTCTACAGTTGGAACACAGATGTGCCCCATATGATAGAGGACATTATCTTTCAAATAGAAATCAAAAACATGTTTACCTTTTTGAAGCACCTAATATGTATCAACAAAGGCAAGATCTGCTTCATATAGAGCACCCCAAGTGGTAGTCTCATGTCTACACAGGTCAAGAATTATTATGAGTGCAATAATTGGTGGGCAGCTCAGAGAATTTATGGTTGTATTTGAGCTCCCCTTTTTGTTTTTGATTATCTGATGGAATTGCTATAGATATGTGGCCCACTTTTGGTGCCTCTCATTTCATAGTTTGCTTTGTGTTTGGATGAATTTCAATGGTCAGTGGTCAGTGGTCAGTGTGGATGACCATCTCTTTCCCCAAGATATAGTGTTTCCATTATTTTTAGGCTTGCACAATGGCATAGAGATCCTTATCATACATTGGATATTTCTTGATTGTATCAGTGAAAGTTTCACTATGATATGCAATAAGATGGCCATGTTTCACAATGATAGCTCCCATGGCATATTCAGATACATCTGTCATCAACTCAAAAGGTTGACGCAAATCTAGCAAGGCAAGAACAGGGGCTGAGCAAAGTCTATTCTTCAAATTCTCAAATTCCCTTTGTTGTATTTCAGCCCACTAAAATGTATCTTTAGCTCATGCTTTAGTCACTTGGGTTAGTGACCAAGTAACACATGAAAATCTAAGAACAAACCTGTAATAGAAATTTACAAGACCCAAGAAGCTGTGAAGTTATGTGAGGGTCCTTGGTATAGGCCATTCTCGAATAACCTAAATCTTTTTTGGATCAACATGGACCCCTTCCTCATTCATAGTGTACCTGAGGTACTAAATTTTTTTCATCTTAAATGTGCATTTATTGAGATTTACATACAACTTGTGCTCTCAAAGAGTTTGAAGCACCTTAAAAACATGTTGCAAATGTTCCTCCCATGTTTTTCTATAGATGAGTATGTCATCTAGGTAGACAACCATGAATGAGTTGGTGAAGGGTCACAGGATGTCATCCATCATCCTCATGAAGGTTACAGGTGCGTTAGTTAAGCCAAAAGGCATAACCAACCATTCAAAGAGCCCCTCCTTAGATTTGAATGTAGTCTTCCAGACATCAGTGGGATCAATGAGAATTTGGTGATAGCCAAATTTGAGATCAATCTTGGTGAAGAAATTTACACCACAGAGTTGGTCCAATAGGTCATCAATCCTGGGGAGGGGGTAGCGATTTTTCACAGTGATTTTATTCAAGGGTCAATAGTCAATACAAAGCCTCTATGTTTCATCTTTCTTTGGTGCTAGGATAATTGGGTTGCCACAGGGTGAAGAGCTTGGCCTGATGTGACCCTTTTGGATCAATTCTTGAATCTGTCTTTTTATCTCATTATTCTCCAAAACTAATCTGTGATACATAGGACTGTTAGGTAAAGGTGATCATGGGATCAAATAAATATAATGTTTTTACTTGGAAATGCAGTGGAACTCTTGTAGGTGACTTGAATAAGTCATATTCTCCTATGATTTGTCCCATCTGCTTCTATTGTTGTGTTGATTGTGTAGTTAGGATTGCAACATCAGCCTTCTTGTATTTATGTGGTTTGACCACATTGAGAATGAATTACTTTATCTTCTTCACCAATCTCTTACATTTTTTGGCATTGATCAAGGAGACAGATGTGGGAGGTGGTACCTCTGGTACCCTATAGTGTGACATTCCAAGAGTGAGGGTGATTCTTTGAGTTCATGATTCATAGATTCCATGTCGATCATACATGAATGGCTAACCAAGGAGTACATCACAAACATCTAGATTGACCACATCACACAAGAATTCATCTTCGAAAGGTTTTATTGCATATAAAAGAAAACAATGGTGGGTGACACGGATGTCTCTCCTTGGGCTCAACCATCCAATATTGTATGGCTTTGGATGAGGCTTCACGGATAGATTTAGACTTTTCATAACTTTAGTAGAGATTAAATTCTTTTCACTCCCACTATCAAGAATGAAATGCAGAGGCTTATATTTTACCCATAATTTGAATTGAAACAATCTTTCCTTGTCATCTAGCCTTTCCTCACAGGTCTATGATGAAGTGATGATGATGTCGGGCTCAACATCTACAATCTCTTCATCCTCTTTGATTTAAGGTTATGTATGATACAGAGTAGTAGATGTCGATAATTGTGACTCAAAAAGTAGTGACTTGATGGCTCGACATTCTTCTTTGGAGTGAGTTCCATTTTTGTGGTAATCACACCATTTTTCAGCCTTCCCCTTCTGGGGTTTCTTATCTTGAAACTCATTTTGCTTCCAATTTTGGCCTCATGTTTGACCTTCCTTGTCACTTTTCTATTTTGAAGGTTGACTCTTTGTATTCTTTCTTCCATGCTTCTGCTCAATCTTCACTATGAACTTATATGCCTCACTGAGTGTTTCCAAATTGAAGAGTTCAATTTCCCCCCATATGTACCATTTTAGTCCACCATGATATTTGAGAGTCTTATGTTTATCACTTTCTTGGATGCCCAATCTTGTAGATAGAGAATGAAAAATTTCTATGTAATCTTGAATAGATTTGTCCTTACCTTAGCGAAGTTATTGCCACTATTTGTATAGATTATCATATGCTCTAATGGGATAGTGTTCTTCCTTTACCACTTCCACGAAATCATCCTAGGTAGGTTCCACCTCAATGCCAATGTCATCTATACTTAACTCTTTTTATATACTTCCCACCAATTTTTCATGGGTAATGATGCTTTCAAAAGAGCAAAAGTGATCTTTTCTCCATTAGTGAATTTATTTACAGAGAAGTAGGAAGATAATTGATCCAACTAATTCTCTATTATGTCAGCATTGATTTTGCCTTCAAATGTAGGAATATCAAATTTCACCTAAACCTTGAAGGGTGTTGGGTCACTGAAAGGACATTCCATGGATGAGGAGCCAGGAAGTGTAGATGAGGAGCCAGAATTTTCCATCAGGAGTTGTTGGAGAATTTGGGCAAATTATTGTAGCATCTATACTTGATGCCATTGGAGGGCTTCATTCACCATTTCCTTGAAAGGATAGGATGTCTTGGTGTCATCTGTCATTTAAATTCATTTGGAGAAAATAGGTGGATAGTTTGAAAGCTCTATTATTTCCCACCTAAGCTTCTTGTATCCTGACCTCATCCTTAGGATCATACACTCTCAAGACAAATCACTCTGATACCACTGATCTAAAACTCAAAATTTTTGATTGACAGATATTTCAAGAATATGAAAATAACATTGTAACAATGAATTCTCTGAGAAGAGATGTTTTATTACTCAAAATTGCAATACCACTATATGCTTATCTCTAGGAAGAGATGTTTGATTTCCCTTTCAAGTTACATCTTCATTTATACACATTTTTAAAGTAGGACAAGGATTTGGAAGGTCACCAATCTTGAGGGAGATTAAGTGGTTTGATTTCCATGATTTAAAACAATACAGAATGTGAGGAATTACTATTTTTAGAAACTTACTATTTTTAGACTACAATACTAAAATTGAAATTTGGGGCACTTCCATTGGGTTTTATGGGGTCAAAATCTATTAATCAAAACTCAATGCCATCTCACCATGTTATCCTCATTCTTATCTTTCCAATGGTTCAAATGGCGAGTCAATTGGACCTACGGTGCAAAAGTTATGGCTCCCAGAAGTTTCATCATCAATTGGGGTAGAATTGTCACTTGAATTGTTGTCCAGATCATATTCACCAATAGATTATAGGTTCATTCCATGCAATGCTTATATCACTCCTTTGACAATGTTACACTATCTCTTTGTTACAATATGCATTCAATAGTTCTAAGGCTCTTATCATTTTAATCATGTTATTCATTGTCTCAATGGTCTTCTTTATCCATTATACACCTTGTTAGATTTCCTTTAGAGGTGTCTATTCATCATTTCACTCAAAGTTTTCAATAAGACTATGTATTCTCAATCTGTATTAACCTAAAAACTAATATCTTTGACTTTCATGAAGCATTAAGGTTTCCCAAAATATTGTGAATATTTAATCAGTTTTATCTAGGTCTCATACATCATATTCATGCATTTGGAAATAATTTCTCATCCATTGTTCAAGTTTTGTTCTCATTTCATGTTCGACTGTGTCATTTTAATAAAACTGTGTGAGCCTGAAAAGGGATTCTTGAATTCATTCATCCCAACAAGGTTTGACAAAACACAATAAAAGTTGGAATAACTCTATATAAGGTTTACCTATCTCATTCAATCAACATTCACCATTTATAACCCCTCTAAACCATACTCTTCACAAGGAATTGCTTGACTGTATATGTTCATCAAGGATTATATATCCATGTAAAGATACTTGTTGACATTCTCAAGTTCTTGAAGGTTCTTAGACTTATGTAAAGGCTTTACTATCACTATAAAAATACTATAAACTTATTTCAAACATTTAAAAATCCCATTAAAAATTTTGTTTTACACTCCCATGACATACATACCCTTATTGTATACACAATTACAATCAACAAAGGATTGTGGACACTAATTTGTGGGTTAGACCTCAAACTAGGTTTCCAAACTTCACAAATATTCAAATAGATGAAATACAACTTGTTGTCCCCCAAAAGTAGCAGTCATTTTTGGGACAACATTTGAACTATTTTGGTCCTACAGAACAAAATTGTATCTTCCATTTCCAAAAATTTGTCCTAGATCTTCAAATTCCTCATTTTCCAAGCTTCTCAGAAAATCTACAGACTTTGCAAGTCAAGTTCAATGGGTTTTACATGTTGATTTCTACAAATTTTGTATCTGCAAATTCTACAAGCAGGTTCAAAGGCTTCTGCAGGCGGTTTCAATCAAAAGAATCAGTTTTTCAATACTTAGTCATTTTCAGGGATTAGTTTAGAGTTTTGGTTCAGTTGAAAATCTTCATCGGCAAGCATCTGAGTATAAAAAGAGACTTGAACCGTTGAACCATTGAACCACTTTGGTTCAAACGTTCGATGGGTTCAAGGTTCAACAAGTTCAAAGTCTTTGGCAAGAGTTAAGCGCTTCATCAAGATTCAAAGTTCAATCACTTCAATTGGTTCATTAGCTTCAAGACACTTGGCCAAATCAAGGCGGCTTGAACCATTGAACCGTTGAACCATTGAACCACTTTGGTTCAAAGGTTCAACGGGTTCAAGGTTCAATGGCGGGTTCAACCAAAGGAACAGTTCAATGGCTCGGTTCAACCAAGCAGTTCAACACTTTATTTCACTCAGTGTCTTTTGGTTCAACCAAATAGTTCACTCAGTTGGTTCATTCTTTGGTTCAACGTCTAAAAGTTCAACAGAAAGTTTAAAGACATTTTTCAAAGCTTTGTTTGAACCGTTGAACCAAAACTCGGTTCAACGTCTTGGTTTAACGAATAGGTTCAATAGCAGGTTCATTCACTTGGTTCAGCCACTTGGCTCATTGGACGGTTCATCGGCCTTTGGTTCAAAGGGGCTCACCAAGCTTCATTGAACCGTTGAACCGGTTCAATGTCTTAGTTCAATCATTTGGTTCAATGAAATGGTTCAATGGTTGGTTCAAAGGCAAGTTCATAATGTTTGGTTCAATGCTTAGTTCATCAGCTTGTTTCATTCATTGAACCATCGGCTTGAACCATTTTTGGTTCAACCGATTGGTTCAACAAAATGGTTCATCGTCAAAGCTTAAAGGGGTGGTTCAATGCAGAAAGAGACTTCTCGAAGGACAAGTGCCCTTGTGAAGGACACTTAATCAATAAAATCACCCTTTGGAAGGGTCATTTTTCAAGGAAGCCGAAAGGTAATTCTTTCGAATTTGTTTAAGGCATTTGAAAATTGGCTAACACTTAATTCTTTTGGATTTTTGTCTGAAGGAATTCCTTCGAACGAAAAGTCTGAAAGAATTCTAAGTGGCTGCGGGCTCAAAAGATTTGAAGACCAGTCAAAGACTACGCAGAACAGATTTCTGTGGACTTTTGTCCACGGGAATTTTCCCTGGGAAAATTGTCTGCGAGAATTTTCTGCGGGACAAATGTCTGCAAAAATTACTTGCGGGAGAAAAACCTGAGAATTTGCCCGAAGGATACCCATAGGGAAATTTCACAGGAGAAAGCTTGAGGATTTGTCAGTGGGAACTGTCAAGGCAAAGAGCTGCTGAAGGAACCCGAAGGGCAGGTGCCCTTGCAGGGGACTCTCGACGACCAAAGTAAAAGGCTATTCTGACTCGACATAGGTCATTTCTCAAGGCCCAAAATGGCAAGTCCAATCTAGGAGGGCAAGGCCAAAATCTGAAAGAAGACCAAGGGGTGACGCCCCTGAAGACGTCAAATTTAAGACAGTGAACTAACCGTTGAGAACACATTGACGGGCATGTAAACGTCAATTTTAAATCCCATGAAATAGCCGTTGATCTTTTGAATTTATAGACCCGAATGTATTCCCAGAATTCAAGACCAAAACTAGCTGAAGGCAAGGAAAGACAAAATTTCTAGGACTCAATTCAATTAACCAGAAAAGGAGGAACGATGAAGACAAGATCAGACTGCCAAGTGAACATTGAAAGTTGAAATATTTCAATTGCATGGCTGGTTTTATCTACATTGAGAAGATCAAATGGGTAGAATGCCCCAAAGTTCTAGCTTGTCTTCCTAACATTTCCCAATGCATCATGATGTATTATTGTTCCCGAGCCCTTCTTGAAGTGGCTATATAAGGGACTTTCTTTCATTGTAAAATGGATCTCTTTTTTTGACAATCTGAACGAAACTCTGCCCAAATTGAGAGGCATCATTGAGACTTTGTGCTCAGTTTGTTGACCATATTTTATTACTGGAATAAGAAAGCAAGGGACTTTTTCAAACTTTGGGCTATGATATCCTTGTTGTTGAGGAAACTATTCTTATGTTTATTTCCTTGATTTATTTTCTATTCCATTGATTTAACAAGCAAGATTAGTAAAATTAGTCAGGAAGGTGTCCTGAAGAATCAACTGTGGAGATACTTTGTGCCCCCATAGCTGCCTTTAGTGTGTTTTCTTTTCATTGCTATGTAAAGGACTTTGAAAAGACTTTGAGCTCTCATTGTCCTTCGTATATTACTCTTAAGCATTTCAGGTGGAGACTTTGTGCTCTGTCTCGATCTGCTGGTTACCATATCCTCAGTTACATTCTGATTTTATTTCTAGGAGTATTCTTGTGGCTGGCTGAATAGTTCTCCTGAAAGAAGAGGAGTGTTGTCTATCATTTCCCTTGAGTTTTCCTTTGTTTTGCACACATCATCTTTGAAGAAATAGAGATGGATGTCTTATCCTACCCTTGAGTATTATTTTCTGTTTATACATATATATAGCATATCCACAGGGAACCTCCCCTTGATGAGAGGAGAGAGCAGTCTCCTTTTGATTTGATAAACTTACACATTTGGATGACTAATCTTCCTACTTTGGCTAATCAGACCTATTTTATTTACCAGTACGCTGATAGACAAAATATTCAACCAACACAACTTATAATTACTATCTCAAGTTGAGTTTCCTTCTCCAAACATTTTGACATCTTTTCAACAGAATTTATATAATGATTATATGCAAACTCAAACTAACACAGGTTGGTGAATGGACTTTAATAAAAGATTGTGAACTCAACTTGGTATTACTTAAGGTATCATCAAAGAATACTTGTCAACTTACCAACTTCTCAAGAACCCCTAATAACACTTTTGAAGCATTTCTTTGATTTGCATGCTCAACCTTCATCCTCATACACGCTGCACAAAATCTATAGACACTTTCTTATTTTCAAAAAAATAAAATTGATGATCATTCTCTTAAAATAGTAATCATACTTTCTATCATTCTGTGATGGGTTGCCAAAAAAATCATAAACTTCCACTATTAAATTAATAAGCTTTCAATCCCAATCCATAATACCTTTTCCTTAGTATGCATATGGTTATGGCAAATCATAATATACATGTCCAGTTTTGCTTATCATAGAACATGATGTTGTTACAGAGTTAAGAAAATACCATATTATTTCAAATTACAAAATTGACACATTACCTTCGGTCATCAAAATATTTGAAGAACATGCACATCTTTACAATCAAAACCACTCCTAAAGATGTCTTGTTAAGTTCTTTACCATATGTTGTGTTGACCATTTTTTGGTCCTACAGGCCAAAAAAAATTGGTTTTCCTTCCTCCCTTGTTGTCTTGATTAGCCAGTCTCTAACGTCTTCACCTTACTAAAATTGTCAATTTTCTTATAATAGGCTTGTTCTATAAAAAATCCAAGTGACTTGAGCCTTGTTGATGTTTCAAGCTGATCCGGAGACTTATTTCGCTTTGGGCAATTGGTTTGCACAAGCCTTTTGGCAAAGGAACGAGCCAATTTCAAAGGATACGAGTCTTTCAATAGGCTCCGAAGGACAAATGCCCTTGCGGAGGGCAAGCAGGTGACCAATTGGACCTTTCAGTAGGCTCTAAAGGGAAACTTGGGGCCCAAAGTGCCCTTGCAAAGGGAAGGGAGCACCTTCAGAAAAATGACAAGGCATAAGGTCGAAAGGTAAGCTTTCCTTTGAAGAAAATAAAAAGTAAAAGAGACCAAGGATTTATTCGGACTTTTGTCGGAAAAAAATTCATGTATAACCAAAGGGTGAAAGGCAAAGAATTCCTTCGGACAAAAAGCTCGAAGGAATTCCTTCGAACTTTTGTCCGAAGGGATTTACAAAGAAAAGAGCATCAACTTTGAAGGAATGACTTCCTTTGGGAAAAATGTCCAAAGGAATTCCTTCGGACATTTTGTCCAAAGAAATTGAGAAGATAAGGGAGCCTGAAGGAGCTCGAAGGGAAAGTGCCCTTGTGGGGGACTCTCAGCTTGCCGAAAAGGGACCTTTTCCACTTTTTTGAAGGGACACCTTCCCTTCAGGAAGGTTCATTTTGTAAAGGCTGAAGGAATTACCAAAGATGATGATGGGCCCAAAGACGTCAACTTTAGCATGATGAACTAGCCGTTGGCAATTTAAACATCTAGTGATGTCCCCGTGGGAGTCAAATTTGAGACAGTGAAATAGCCATTAGTTTTTGAATGGCGCAGGCCCAATGGAATTCAAAGGGGCATAAGACCTGACGACAAATTTAGTCATCCACTAGAAAGGGATCCCAAAAAAGGGAAAAGAATAGCCTGAGATCTCAAAATTGCCAAAAAGAGACAAGAAATAGCAAATAAAGAGGGAACAAAATAGAGAATCTAGAACATGACAATGCACACATACGACAACATTTGGAATGTTCCAAAAGATGCACCCAGCCAAACACAGGCATGAACTAAGCAGTCCAGGTAGCACAGAAAGTGTTAGCATAGGAAGTTATTTACAATGACCCATACTTTTGTAGTGACATTTAATACGACCCATGCTTTTGTAGTGATATTTAATACGGGATAAGCACCAAAGTTAAGACCTGCGACATCTACAGCATGGTTATTTCAGGGCATTTCTAGAAGGATGACATCAACATGAGTAAATTTCCTCTTTCCAATGTATTCAATGCAGCATGGGCCGCTTATTCTAGAAAGTGCCAAAGTCTTTTCCTTGATGCTATATATATTGTAACCTCTCAGTTGACAAGGATATCTCTCAGCTTGTATGGCGAAGCCCTGCAGGATTTTGCCTTGAATCAAGACATAGCAATTTTACCTCCATTTATGTTGCACTTTTGCATATGTTTATGGTTTTGTCTTGTGTTAATTCATTTTCCTTCTTGCTTTCATAGAATGATTCCAGCATGTCTAGTGTATTGTGAGTTCTTTTACAGGTCAGAAAGAAGTGTCTACAATAGAGTATAGGCGCATGTGAACAGGTTGCCATAGTGTGTCTTAGAACACCTCTGGTAGTTATTCTTCCCTATATCTCTAGAGGACCCCTTATTAGACATTGATATAGAAGAGTTTTTCATTCAAATGAAGTGTATATCAGCTTTTTCTTAGTGTCAAATGTATGTCAAAGCTAAGTAGATCAATCATTTGGTGCATCACCACTTAGATTAGTTTTTGTTTTAGTTATATCCTTCTCCCTTTTCACCCCCCTTATTGTTAGTAGTAGTATTGAAAAACCTTCAGAGATGCATCAAAGGTAGCTAGCCCTTATCTAGAGATTCTCCCCTCAGTTTTTCCAGACCCATGGCAAGAGGGGAGTCTCCATTGTGCCGTGTGGAAGAGAGAAGCCCAGCCTTCTTTCAAGGGTGCAATCCACAACGTCAATAGTTTTTTGCATGCCCGATGGGACAATTTATCCAAGGAGTTGAAGGATTTTTTGGTGTGTTCTTCAACCAATCAGCCTTTGGAGGCATTTCAACCAAGACTAATGGCCACTCTGAGTTGAATCATCTGGTTAAGTAGTCCTGGTACCATCAAGAAATCACATTTTGGTATGTATAATCCCATTGCTCAGAAGCATGGACCTTATTTTCCTTCATATAACTTTGATTAAGCTTAGGTTGCTCATGGCATCACCTCAAGCAGCTCTCCTGGTTTCCCTTTACCTAGTATAAGGGAAGTAATGCTAGAATTCGAGAAGCAAGTGATGGAGGTAAACATATTGGAGGAGCAGAATAGATATCAACAAGAGATTATGTATAAAGAGGAGTGCTTGTTTAGACAAGCTCAGGCCTTGCAATCCATGGAGGAAGTAACAAAATGGGAGAGTCCATTTATTCAAGGAAATTAGCCTTGTGTGCCTTCTCCCATTCCAAAGCAGCCTCCTCCTATTCTAAAGAAAGCCCCCTCTTGTGCACCAGATCCTTTCTACCAAATATCACTTGCTCACTATAGCTCGTCTGATGAAATAACCACTCCTGCTCTTAATCCCTTGCACCTAGCTTTCCAACATCAAAGGGCATTAAAGTAACCTCTCATGGAGACTAACCTGCTCAATTATTTATAATGTGGACCCTCTTTTTATGGAAATCACCCTATATCTTTTGGAAAGTAACACATCTCTCTTGAAGCATCCCTTCCTGTACATGAGCAGACCCTTCCCAATCTCCCTCAACCTCCTCAAATCTTTTAGCATAGGAGTGCCTATCATGAACCAGCTCAGGACCTTGAAGAGGATAAAGTTGTTTCCTGTTCACAAGGGAAAAGTTCCAAACCTAAGGTCATGAGTTGGAAGCAAACAATGGAATCATGCAGTAGGAAAAAAGAGGAGGAGAGGCCTATTCATTTTGATAGAAGCCTTGAAGGACATGAAGCTGATCCTATTCATCATGATGATGCTTGTGACCTCCAAGAAAGGCTCTTCCAAGAGAATATAGCCAAGAAAATTGTAGAATTGGAGTCTAGAATGAGGTTCCTCAACCAAGGCGTAATGGACGGTTCAGATCAAGCAGAAGATCCTACATTTGAACACACCCCATCTACACCACTCCAAGAGAGCTATCAAGCCACATCTGATGTGGATGAAGTGTTGTCCAAATGAAAGGGGGAGAATCATTTGATTATAGCTCAACATTTGCCTCCTCTTCCACATGAGTTTAACCATCAGCCTTCCACTTCATCCCTTCTCAAGGAGGAACCTTTTTTGAAAGAGGCAAGTGAAGAAGAGAGGATCCAATTTGTGGTTGATCAAGAAGCTCTCATGGATGTCAAAGAGGATGAAACCATCATGGATGATCCTTTTAAAGACATCATCAACAATGGAGAAGACATAGGTCATGCATACATGTAGATGTTCTAGCAATATGAAGATGAGGTTGACATATTTTATTTGTCAACAATGGACGATGAGGAATGTAAGCATGGTGAGCTCCCTACTCCCTTGTTTGATAAACTTCCTTGTTTTTTTAATGAGGAGAATGACCATGCTATGGAACCCGAGTTGGAGAAGATTAGGAGCATGTCTTTGAACAACTAGAGACTCTTGTTTTTTAGCAAGAAAAGGAGAGGCCTATCCATCTTGATGAAAGCTTTGAAGAAGAGGAGAAAGAAGGTGATGTTATGTGTGATGAGCAAGTAGTTTGTGATCTCATTTCAGACATCACAATAGTCACCCTTCTTCAAGAAAGCCATGAGGAAGAAAAAGATAAGTTTGACAGTCTCTTCAATGAGGTAGAAAGGAACAAGTCAATTTGTGATGCATATCAAGGGGTTTATGAGCTAGATGATCCCTATGGTGACGAGCCTATAACCATTGACTTTTTGGTGAGATACACTAGCATGAAGGGCCAGCATGAGGCAAGCTTCTGAGATCAAGATGAATACATATCTATTAGAACCATGTTTGATCCTGATTCATTTGGATACAAGCCAATCAAGGTGGTAGACAAGAAGAGCAAGTCACCAAGTCTCCTTTCCATTCAACCACTTGTCTGGCACCATAAGTTTTCTTGCCATGAAGGAGACTTCAGAAGTTTTCCCTTTGATCCAAGAGGGAGGTAAATGTATCTATTTAGTTGTACATATTAGTTTGCTTTCAGTTGTGTGTCTTTCATTTCCCCTAAGTGTTGTTTGCACATGTGTGTGTAGTTTTTTAGCCTTTGTTGTGTGTGTTTTCCTTTGTGTTTGAGGTAAAATCTTTGCTAGTTCATAGGTCCTTACAAGTTTATTGCTAATTTTTTCAATCTACACCCTGACTCCATTCCCAATGGAGTTTGAGGCTACCAATCTTCTTTAGCATAGCAGGCATGCTCCCCCTGTGAGTCACCAAATTTGTTGACCATTTTTTGGTCCTGCAGGCCAAAAAAATTTGGTTTTCCTTCCTTCCCTGTTGCCCTGATTAGCAAGCCTCTAACGTCTTCACCTTACTACAATTGTCATTTTTATTATAATAGGCCTGTTCTATAAAAAATCCAAGTGACTTGAGCCTTTTTGATGTTTCAGGTTGATCAGAGGCTTATTTTGCTTTGGGCAATTGGTTTGCACAAGCCTTTCAGCAAAGGAACAGGCCAATTTCAAAGGATACGAGTCTTTCAACAGGCTCTGAAGGACAAATGCCCTTGTGGAGGGTAGGTAGGTGACCAATTGGACTTTTCAGTAGGCTCTGAAAGGAAAATTGGGGCCCAAAGTGCCCTTGCAGAGGGCAGGGAGCACCTTCAAAAAAATGACAAGGTAGAAGGTCGAAAGGTAAGCTTTCTTCAGATAAAATACAAGGCAAAAGAGACCAAGGATTTCTTCAGACTTTTGTCTGAATAAAATCCATGTATAACCAAAGGGTTAATTCCTTCGGATAAATGCCTGAAGGAATTCCTTCAGACATTTTGTCCGAAGGAATTTATCAAAGGAAAAAAACCAAGGCAAAGAATTCCTTCGGACAAAAAGATCGAAGGAATTCCTTCAGACTTTTATCCGAAGGGATTTACAAAGAAAAGAGCATCAACTTTGAAGGAAAGACTTCCTTCAGGAAAAATGTTTGAAGGAATTCCTTCAAACATTTTGTCCTAAGAAATTGAGAAGATAAGGGAGCTCGAAGGAGCCCGAAGGGCAAGTGCCCTTGCGGGGGACTCTCAGCCTGCTGAAAAGGGACCTTTTCCACTTTTCTAAAGGGACACCTTCCCTTTGGGAAGGCTCATTTTGTAAAGCCTGAAGGAATTATCAAAGATGATGATGGGGTTGAAGATGTCAACTTTAGTATGATGAACTAGCCGTTGGAAGTTTAAACGTCTGGTGACGTCCCTACGAGCGTAAAATTCGAGACAATGAAATAGCCGTTGGTTTTCGAATGGCATAGGCCTGATGGAATTCAAAGGGGCATAAGACCCAAGGATAAACTTAGTGACCCGCTAGAAAGGGAGCTCAAAAAAGGGAAAAGAATAGCCTGAGAGCTCAAATTTTCCAGAAAGAGACAAAAAATAGCAAGGAAAGAGGGAATAAAATAGAGAATCCAGAACAAGACCATGTACACATACGACAACATTTGGAATGTTCCAAAAGATGCACCTAGCCAAGCACAGACATGAATTAAGCAATCCAGGTGGCACAGAAAGCATCAACACAAGAAGTTATTTACAGTGACCCATGCTTTCGTAGTGACATTTAATACGACCCATGCTTTCACAATGATATTTAATATGGGTTAAACACCAAAGTCAAGACCTGCAACATCTACAACATGGTTATTTTAGGGTGTTTCTAGAAGGATGACACCAACATGAGCAAATTTCCTCTTTCCAATGTATTCAATGCAGCATGGGCCACTTATTCTAGAAAGTACCAAAGTCTTTTCCTTGATGTTATATATATTGTAACCTCTCAGTTGAGAAGGATATCTCTCAGCTTGTATAGCGAAGCCCTCCAGGATTTTACCTTGAATCAAGACATAGCATTTTCACCTCCATTTGAGTTTGCACTTTTGCATATGTCTATGGTTTTGTCTTATGTTAAGTCATTTTCCTTCATGCTTTCACAAAATGATTCTAGCATGTCTAGTGTATTGTGAGTTCTTCTTTTGCAGGTCAGCAATAAGTGTCCACAGCAGACTATAGGCGCATGTGAATAGGCTACCATAGTGTGTCTTAGAACACCTCTGGTAGTTCTTCCTCCCTATATCTCTAGAGGACCCCTTATTAGACATTGATATAGAAGAGTTTCTCATTCAAATGAAGTGTATATCAACTTGTTCTTGGTGTAAAGTGTATGTCAAATCTAAGTAGATCAATCATTTGGTACATCACCACTTATATTAGTTTATGTTTTGGTTATATCCTTTTCCCTTTTCACCCCCCCTTATTGTTAGCAATAGTAGTGAAAAACCTTTAGAGATGCATCAAAGGGAGCTAGCCCTTATCTAGAGATTCTCCCCTTAGTTTTGCCAGACCCACAGCAAGAGGGGAGTCTCCATTGTGCCATGTGGAAGAGAGAAGCCTAGCCTTCTTTCAAGGGTGCAATCCACAGTGTCAACATGTTGTCAACTTAATGAAGATGCATAGAATTCAATACTAGTCCTCCTTCATACAACATGGGGTCACAACATAACTCAGTTTCATCAACACATTTTGTAAGACAAATAGGGTCTATGATATAGTTATAGAAAAACAAGAAACGTCTTTATTTTTGGGGTTATTTACATTTGTTCTTCGAAACCAAAGCCCCTTACAATTCTCATATATTGAATGCCCTGACTCACTTCACACTAAAAACCACTATTTATTTCAAAAATACTCATAACTAAATTTTTTAACTTCCTCAAGTACGTTGAGGAAATTTATTAACTACCTAAACCCTCTAACAACACTCATTATACTTAAGACCTATAATGACTAGATTGACTCCTAAACATGAAACTAGACTAATAGAGATAAGGGGTAGTGATGTTCCTGCATCAGGAAGGGTGGAATTATGTAGGACCAAGAAGGAGGGAGGAAGGAAATTAAGACATGTTATCTTAGGTTATGATAAGATTTAATTTGGAAGGAGGAAGCTCTACAGAAAGATAGTTTTTTAAGACAAGAATTGAAGTTCTTAGTAGGAGAAAGGAAACTAGCTAGAACTTTTGTAGTTGTATTTATAATTAAGTATAAGTTTGAATTGTATTATGAATTCATGATTTTAACGGATATTAGCAATAAATTTACAATATAAAATAAGTTGTTATTTTATAATAATAAAAATAAATTATAAATAATAAATAAGACTGTGTTCAATTTTGTTCATTATTGTGTTTGTGGAAGAAAGAAATTAGATGTAAGGAGAAAACCACAGACTTTGTGTTGAACATTTTTAACACATATAAAATGATTTTGAAAAACTTTAGAAACTTGAAATCAATGGTTTACCTCATCTAGTTTCAGCAATGTTCCCATATTTAGGGAAACAAAATTACATATTTCTAGAGCTGGTAGAAGCTAGTGATGACCAAATTGGGTATTTCTAATTAGTAGTGACTTGAGTAGAACAATATATGATTGTAATTAAACTTGTGTGGAATTAATTATGTTTTAATAAACTTATTATAACAATATAAATTCAATTTAATATTGTATCGGATTGATTGATACAAAAACTAGTCATCTAGTATAGCTAAAATGATTGCCCTTTGAGAAAAAACATCATATCATACATGGACATAAAATGAATCTAGTGTTTAAATAAGTTTAACACATGGTTGTATCTGATCATAGAACAAGTGAACATAATTTGTATCATACTTATTTAGGTGTATTTAGACTACCTAAATTAGAACTTACATAGTATGCTTAAACCAATTCTTTATACAACTTTAATAATGGTGTGTAAATCTACACTAGCTAGATGGAACCCAATCAATAAGTGGATTTGAATTAATTATGACGAGATGAGTTAATTCATTAGTTTTACACTTTATTTGAGACTAATTCAAAACATATATGTACCATGTGTAAATCTTATGTACTAGTAGTGCAACTACACATAAGATAGGTGGGTATGTTTTGAGATAAATAAGTATAAAACAAAACTCTACATAAAGTACAAGTAGTTAGTATATAATTCAATTATGGAATAAATTGAAGTTGTGATCCCATAGGCATTAATAACAATATGGGTGTATCCTTAAATGTGTAAACATGTGTAAACTATGGATCACACTTGTAGTCTATATGAATCAAACTTATAGATAAGATGGTTTAATATATATTGATGTTCAATAATCTCTTGGGTTAGGGATGGTTTTGACTATATAAAATTGAATAACATATGTTTTATAATAAGGGCATGCAATAAACCCTTATGTAATATGAAACAAGATGAGTAATTTCCATAAAGGAATAATTTTGCATACACTCGTGTAGTAACAAGTTCAAAACTCATTTGTTAGATGTATGAATCAGATGCATGTTATATATATCATGGGTTGATGCTATTTAGTGAATGATAACATATTGGGAAATGGAGAACTTGATAATATCAAGAAAGAAAAATTATAGGAGAACATAGTTCAAAGTCCAAAACAAAGGTTGTTAAACCATAAAACTTAGACATGTAGTTTTAGTGCTTTACTAGGTTGTTTTTTACCTTCTTGTGTATGAAGGATGAAATTTAGCATTATGGATTTTTGTATAGAATGTTTAAATTGCTTAAAATAATATTATATTGATTTCATTATTATATGTGGGTGTGAATACATTATTTGTGAGTTATATTAAGTGATTTATGTATAATTGGGTGTTTACATTATGATCAATTATTTGTTGAAATGCAAGCTGGTACTTTGTTAGTTTTTTTATGAACATTTATTTTATTGAAATGCAAGTCGGTTGCTTGTTAGTTTCTTTATAATCTTTTATTTTGTGGAAATACAGTTCAATAGCTTGTTAGTTTCTTTATGATTATTTATTTTGTTTAAATACAAGCCACTAGCTTGTTAGTTTATAAATGATCTTTTATTTTGTTGAAATGCAAGTTGGTAGCTTGTTAGTTTCTTTGTAATCATTTATCTATTGAGAGGCAAGCCAGACGCTTGTTTAGGTTCTTCCCCATATGAGATTAAACTATTGAATTAAATAGAAAAAGTAAGTGGAAGAATGTTGCTTATGTGGATTTAAACCCAAATTTAAATATGGCTATATAAAATACTCTAGCCAAAGTAATGTTATAATCGTATACATTGTCTATCCACTGTACCTTCTTATTTACATGTTTTCTCAGGGGTTTCATGTGGTATATATTGTAATGTACTTTCTATTTGTATGTTAATGGCATGAATTTCTATATGTATTATTTGATTGTACACTCATACATGTTCTTGGATTGGTTATGAATGTTCACTTTGCATTCATCTACTCCTTCGTGAAGGTTAGTGTCACTCTTGGGTTGGGAGGTGTGTGGGGCTCTCTGTATATCTAGATCCAATATTGTAGTATGTTCATGTTATCATATATTACTCTCTCTTAGATGTGTTATGTCAACCAGATTTTGACACATTCAGTTGTATTTGTTATAACACTGGATGTTGTAATTTATTTATATTCTTACACTCATTGTATTATATTATATGAAGGACAAACTTGGTCATAGTGTATAATTTATTGAGATGAATTGTTCATAATACAGTTTCATATTTTATTGTTTATGATGTTCAGTAGTTGGGAACTATTGGAACCATATTTATGAAATGTTGTATCTATATGTTTAGCATATTGAGTGAATTTGGACCCAACAGGATGTTGTGTTAAAATCATATAGCATAATATTTATTAAATTTTGATAATAGAAAAAATATATGTGTTTTAATTAAGAGGAGTTTGGGTTCTAACAGAAGAAGTATAGAATCGAAAGTATTATAAACATATGTGCATGATTTGGCTAACTCTTTATCGCGAAATCTTATCATATAACAAATAAAATTAGTTGAGTACATAAATAATTATTATTTACAAAAAAGCAATATAAAATAAAAATCCATAGCAAATATGGTATCTTTGAAAACTACCACATTATTGTAGTGCCCCTTGATTACTTATGATTAGGGAATTTATCAGAAGGTGGGTTGCCTTTTATCACAGTGGGATTTGAGCTTGAGTTGCTTATATTGCATGAATCCCTTCTTACCACTACACCACAACCAGATGGATAAAAGTTTATTTGATTAATTTAGGAACTGTGAAAGCATGAAATCTATAACAATAATAAATGTTTGAATTATTTTATTATACTTCATAAATAATAGCTTTTGTATATTATAATTTTATAATCCATATCTAACTATACAAATGCACGAAACCCTTGCACAAAAATGCATGCCTCTATAATATGTTGGATATATTAAAAAATCTCTATGATATATATGTGAGGAATGCTTTGATTTTGAAGATCTAGGATCTTATGAAGATGATCAAGTTTGAGGGTCATACTCTTCTATTACTCTATGCAAATATAATATATTTATTAACATTGCAGGACTAGCTAGATTTTAATAATAGATGGATTATAACTTCAAGTTTGCTATAATTATAAAATTAGATAGCACGTCATGAAAACATTTACCATTTACCAATTCATCTCATCATTGGTACAATGTTTTTACCTTTATTACCATCCCTCTAATTTGCATAAAAACCAAATACATCATGATACCTATATGGTATGACAAGGGTGAATTCAAAATCTCAAGAATAAATGGCATTAATGAGGAAAACCATAGTCCATCATGAAATCATTATTGTAAATGAAATTTAAATGTCATATCATCATTTTATGATAATGAGAAATTTAAGATCACAAAATGCAATAGGTGTACATACACACATGATCTCATAACCACATATGTGCGTGCGTGTGCATGTGTGTGTGTCGGGGTGGTGTTTCTCAATAAGTTTTCATCATTAAATTATAATAAAATGCATGATTCCATAATATAATAATAGCTTTGAGAAGGAATCCCATCATCCACAAACTAGGGATCTCAAAGCAGAGCACTACATACTCCCCCCTTAGGAAACTTTTTCATAAAAGTTTCGAGAAAAAATAAGAGGAAACAAATGTTGTATCTCATAAATATCTTCCCAAGTAGAAAATATTGGGTGATATTGGTCCCATTATCCCTTCACTTGATCAAACTCATAGCATCAATGTCGAAGTGATTGTTGGTCAAGAATCCTCATTGGATCTTCTTATAATGAATTCTCATCCATCTGTAAAGAAGACCAATCAAGAACATGTGATGGGTTAGGTGCATACTATCAAGAGCATGTGATGGGTTAGGTACATACTTTCTTAACATGAAAACATGGAAAACATCATGCATTCTATACAAAGTGGGTTGTAAAGCCAACCTATAAGCATTTGGGCCAAGTTACTCAAGAATCTCAAACAGTCCTATAAATTATGGTAACAACTTAGGTTCACAACCAATCTGCCATGTTCTCTTATGTGTATAACATGAAAGAACACCAAATATCTAAAATTTTATCAATCCTATGACAATCCAATGAATTTTTCCCTTGATCATGTGCCTCCTTGAGGTGTTGCCAAATTTGCACAACCTTATCTTCCATTTATTTCACCATATCAGGACCAATCAAAACATGATCCTCAAGTTTTTTAGAACTCAAGGGAGTTCTACAAGGTTGCCTCTACAAGGACACATGTGGGGACATGTCAATGGAACTATGATAACTATTTTTATACACATATTCTACCAAAGTTAGATATTTCTCCCACTAAGTTTATTACTCCATGACATGCGTTTACAATTTCTTCTTTAGGACTTGATTGACCCTCTATGTTTTCCCATTTGTCTTAGGATGATATGTTGTGTTGAAATTCAAATTTGTACCTAAAGCTACCTAAATCATGGTTCAAAATATGGATGTGAACAAAGAATCCTTATATAAAATGATTTTAAGTTAAACACCATATAATCACACAGTTTGATCCACATCAAATTTGGTAATGTCCTCTTCCTCATAAGTGTCCTTGGTTCGCAAGAAATGTGTGATTTTAGATAAATTATCCTCAGCTACCAATATGGAATTTTGTCTTCATTGAGTTTATTATAACCCAACAATGAAATCCATTGATACCACATTCCATTTCTATGTGGGAATGTCATGAGTATATAACAATCTGGATGGAGATCAATTTTATACCTTCACCTATTGGCATTCTAAGCACCGTGTAACATACTTGACCACTTCTCATTTCATTCTAGGATAATAACACAAGGTTTGTAGGTTTGTGAACATTTCCTTTCCTATGGCATGAGTGGAATAGAAGGTTTTATGTGCTTCATAAAAGAATTGATCTCTTATGATGCTATCACTAGGCACATACATGTGGTGTTGGTATAAAATTTATGCCTGCTAGATCCATTGACTTGGAGATAATCGCAGTAATTGGAGATATTTAGGACAAAATGCCTCTTAGGCAAAATCAGGGAATTGAAGCAGATTGTGAACCATCTCATGAACTAGAATATGAGCATAATGATAACCAAAAAAAAGATATCATAAATTAATGCATGGAATAACACCCACTAGGGGATCTTATGGAATCAATGGTACATATCAAAGCTTAGATGGGATCTCCCTTGGACTAAATAAAGCAAGTCTTCTAAAATTAAATAGTTGAAGTTTTTTCAGAGAAATCAAGGCTTGGATAGTTGGTATGAAAATATGTTAGGGGCTAAGTGATTTTTCCATCAACAACAAAGCCAAACTTGTTATTTTTCAATTGATTTATGAAGCAACTTTGTGGTGTAAATATCAAGAAAGGATGGAAAATCTAGACATGGCCACAATCACTTGGAAGAGGTATGAGCTATCCAAAGGCATTATTTGTTAGATACCTACTTTCTCAAAGATTCAATGAATTGCATTCTATATGAAAAAATGATTGACTATAGGAGAATATGATGTGTATTTCTTAAACATGCTCAAGTACATGGAATATATCTAGGATGAGCCAACTAAGGTCAAAACATATCTCAGTGGTTATTCGGTTGCCATTGGGAGTCAACTGCGAACATTTGAACCCACAACTCTAACTGAGGCCATGGGGAAGGCCTAATTGGTTGAGCAAGAAGTCGTGATAATCAAATTTCATTAATAACATAAAACTCAAAAGTATGCCCAAAATAAGGTACTCACTCATTATCTACATGGTGGTTCTCAATGTCACAAGACACAACAACAACAACAACAACAACAACATGGAAAACATGATCTCCCATGAGATAGACATCAAGGAAGACACTCTAAAACTCCACCCCCTATAGCCACATGTGACAAACCACAATAAGGTCAATGGCATTCAGGGAAAAAAAAATAGAATGAGACTAGAAATATGTTTACCAAAAAGGGGCAACATGATTCAGCCATTGTTGAATGATTTATTTGTGTTGGGTTGAACTATGAATGACAATGTACACAATGTGCATATCCACCACGATCTCATGATTGATATAGGAATGCATGCAATGATGGTCATAGTTAACATATTCATGCAACATTAGAAATGTGCCAATACACTATGGTCAAAAGTTAAGTAAAGTCAATTTGATTATTGTGTTTTTATTGATAGACCCAAGTGCCACTAGTTATTTATTTCACATGTAATGATGGAACATTGTGGCTTGGAAAACATGGTCCAAGAGGGAGTGTATAGATGGCCTCATGAGAAAGAAAAATCCATTACCTTTATAGTTTTTGGTGAAAAAATGGGCACTTTTAGTATTTCTTGGTTTGTGACTTGCCTAATATGAAGTGACACCAATTCACCAATAGTTAGAGATATCATCATAGAGAATGGTGATTTTTCTATACAATTGATAGGGGTAGTTCCCTCATAGGTTAAGAGCAATTTTGGGTTTTTTAATGTACTTTTTACCTGAAAGCACAAAAGGAAACAAAACAAAAAAAATAAAAAGAGAAAAGGGGAGAAACTTACAACGGGATAAACGTGGAGAACTACCAGAATAACTCAAGAACAAATAGCAGAAATGTCATGTCCCCTTCTAGTTGACATCGACATATCAGCAGGATTAGCCTATTAACAGCTCTCGTAGGCTAACGAGGCATGGTGAGAGAGTCATTTTTGCAGTCACTTAGTGATTACTTGGCTCAGTTTCGATTGGAATAAGGGTGACCTCTTGAGGAAAAGCTTAAATAGACCTTGAGGTCTCACCATTTTGGGCATCCAAATTTTTTGAATTGTTGTGTTGGTGAATTCTTCTCGAGTATTTGTGGAGCCAAGTGGTCTGCAGATAATCAGATTGTCACTGGGAACGTAAAACTCCCATTGATAGCAATTTTGAGGGTGTGCAATATCACCTGAATTATTGCAGTTGGAGGTGATACTTCAGTCACTTCGTTTGGGCAGAAATTTGTGGCCTAAGGCCAATTTTTGAGATCATTGTATTGGAGACTATTAGCCTTGGAGAATCTTATTGGAAGAATCAACTAATTGACAAGGAGAACCTGAATTTTTATGAAGGAATTTTCTATGCCAAGTCTAAAGCAACAGGGACGCCATTAGAGCCGTCTTTGTCGTCTTTCCATTCGCTAGAGCTCCTACTTGCAGCGATTTCCATTGGAAAGTGGGGCACATCATTCCTAGGGTTATGCTGAAGGCGTTAGGAATTATTGGAGATTTGGAAGCTGCTAAGATTATTTCATTCCTTTATTCCAGATCTGAACAGGGGCAACTTCCTCAGAGAATTCCTGTGGGTTGCATATGGTCTCCAACTTCCTGAATTTTAATTGCTTCTTGTTGGGAAAGCAAGGCGTCTCCAAACCAGGTCCATTGTTGAAATCTTATGCATTTTAAATATCATTTAGTTGCACTAAGAAATTGGTACGGCTGTAGGTGGCTATCATTAGTTCATATGTATTAAGCCAAGAGTCTTGGTTGTTTGACATTTGCTTTGTATTGAAATATTCATATTGATGAAGACATAAGTAGCGAATTGTTCAAAGATACTCTTACAAATAGATTTGTTATTGAAATGATGCATGGCAAATGTTTTACAAAATGTCTATTTGTTGTAGCTAGTTTTTGCATAACTAGTTTCCATATATTTGCATGACAAAAAAAAAAAAAAAAAGTCCAAAAAGAATTGCATATCTGCATATAGATCAGTTTGTAGGCATTGTAAGGGTCTTTAAATCAGTCTTAGCATTCATTGTTATCAACCTACTTCAACTGAAACACTACATCAGCACGCTACAAGGTTGCATATAAACTATTTGACGTAATTACAATTAGCATTTAGGTGAAATTGTTGACAGTTTTGAGCTAGGCTCATTACAAGAAATTGAAATCCTTCCTTTTCCACAATAATGAACATAGAAGTAGTTGAGATTTTAGGAACAAAAGGCATGTCTGGAAGCACAAAGTCTCCTCATAGAGTCGATTTTATACACTTGGTACGAAGTTCCATTGAGATCAAACATGTAGAAACCGATGGACATCAAGGAAGCTCATACATGGGGGCTCTCAACATAAAGTTTGGGAAACACCATTCGCTACACATAATCAAATAAATGCATAATTTTAATGGAGTCCTTGTTCATATATAGGAAATATGAATTCATAAACAAATATAATTAAAATCTACAACCACCCCAAAAGAGTCTCACTCACTTTCTTGCATTTCATTGCTCCAAATTGGAAATAATATGGCTCCACACAACGTTTCAACAATCTCTCTCCAAGAGCTTGAAAAAAATAAAAATAACCTCTACAAAATCCAGAGGTTTCCGTTTTGTACAATCACTCCCTTCACCAAAGAAGTTAAAAATTATTTATTTGCCTTTTCAATTTTGCATTTTAATTGTTGTCATTTAATGATTTTAATTAATATTAATTAATTATAAAATAATTAATAATGGAATTAAGTCACTAATTTTTTTCATCAGTGCCAAGACACCAAATCTACAACTTATTGCGTGTGAGTCAATCGAAGATGTTGCTTTGTCCATTTTGTTATAAGCCCTCTTAAACATTACGAAAAAAAAAAAAAAGAATGAAAAAATATAAAAATGGAATAATGAAATCTGGACAGAAAAATTTCACTATAATCAGTGGCTCCAACTATGAGACTACATTCTTTAGTGAAATGTAAGAAAACTCAAAAATACGACGGTGACATGTGCCTCATCCAAGGTGAGATGTGCCTCATCCAATGTACAAGTGCAATCAAATACCTTGTTATGACCAAGTGACAAGAAGTTCACCTATCAGAATCATATGAGAATTATTACAAGTTATCATGCCAGAGCATATATACTCAAACTACCTTCAAACCTCCATTGCTCTCATTCTATAATCCATCCAACTGGGAACTATTTTGCCTATCCCACTCATAAGGGAATGAACATTGAGCTCCCGAGATAGATCCATGTGTGAAAAAACTGTCCATTCCTGTTCTAAACAACCTGTTGTCTTCATCTCCCAAGATGATTTCTCTAAATTTGCCCATAACTTGATATGTTCTCTGAAAATTTATGTGTTTTGCTTGCTGATAGACTACTTCTTGAATTCATTTTTAAGACAATCTCTCTATTTTTTGTATCGTGGACTGGCCATATTTCTGTATATTTTACCAAATAAATATCAACTTTGTGTATGGTTCAGCTGAGTTTTGGGAGAATATCAGTCTATTTTTCTTGCTCCAAGACACAATGAAATCTCATAATCATCAGTTGCCATGCATTCTCTCAACCAGCTACAGAAAGCACTATGAGAGCTAGCCAGTTTATTCAGATACAAGAATATTAATTCAACAGTTTCTACTTCTTTGATTCGTAGGCTCCCAGGAAAGATTTCATTGGCGCCTTCAACCAATGAATGAAGCTCAAATGATGTTTATCTATAATTATTTTCAAAGCTGTACAGGTGAATCCCAGCTACATTGGACTCATTCAAGTCTCCTCCAACAAACAGGCTTCATGTTCCTGAAAGACTTTGATTTATTGTGCACACCTGTCGGGGTACATGAACTATTGATGAAATGTCTCAAAGAAATGCGTTGTCCATATTCTCACCGTCGATTCCTCCACATGGCACGAATTGGGAGGTTGCTTGCAAAGGTTGTGGAATTGACCTGGATTTACACCTGCCAACTGCGTTACTTCTCCTTCTATTGAACCCATTCGATTCACTACAAACTGTTTGACAAAATGTTTCAGCGAAATTATGTGCCCAAGTTGCCAACAATTGACTTCTTGTTCAGGCTAAGAGGACGCTTGGGAAGTTAGTGGAAATGATTTACACCTGTTGCTAGCATTTAGCTTTCAAACCTTCGAACTAGTATAGCCCACGTTATGTCACGATGCTTCCAGCCTATCTCTGTCCATTCGTGCCACCTGTAGGAAACATGCTACATGTTTGACAATATGACTCCAAGAGATGTTGTAATTCGCCTCCTGGCCGTCGACCCACCCACTTGGCACGAGTTTGGAGGGTACTAGCAAAGGTCATGGAACTCAATTTTACATCTATCATTAACATTTAAAGCAAAATATTTTTGTTTGTCAAAATGCCTCAGAAATTTAGCAATCTGAAATGTTTGACAGAATGCACCGAAGAGAATTTTAGCCATTTGGACCGTCGTATACAGAATTATTTAATGATTTATACCATTCGGACTGTCTTTTACAGAATTATTTAATGATTTGTAATTTCTTGGGGATGATGCTTGACAAAGGTTGTGGATTTGGCTTTATCCCTACCAAATGCATTTGATCGAATGTCTCTAAGGCCTGCTGAATTTGCTTGAAAAAAAAATTTCAATGAAAATCTGTGAATGAGACGCATTTGACCAAATGTTTCAACCAAAAATTGCAACCATTTGACTGCCCACGGCTGTCCATGAGAACATATCTCATTGAGGCATCAAATCTTTAACAAAATACTTCAAAGATGTTTGACACACCATTTGACAAATTTCCTCAAAGAAACCCGTTCTCCATGTTGAATAGAAGCAATGTAACACGAGTTGTTTGACAGAATATCTCAGTGAATTTGGGAACCTGGGATGCCTCATTGCCTTCGCTATCAAAATGATTTAACAACATCCATAATATTCCATGCTTGAGAGCAAACATGTATCACTGAAACATTCCGCTCTTCCATCAAAATATCAGACTACAGTTAACCCTGAATTTATCTGGACATTTCTCTTTTTGTTATGGTGAAGATACAATGATTGATAGAACGGTTTACAATGCGTCAAACACTTGGTTTGGGCGAGGTTGCCACCATATTTATCCATGTTTATCTTTTAGCATGAACTTGTACTCAATATGTTTGACAAAAGGAACATTCACCTCCGAGAACGTTCTTGGTGCTTATTATTTGAAGACTCTTTTGAAGAACACAAAGAACCAACACCCTTACTGAGAGATTTCCACAATTTGATGTTTCTGGATTCTTTTCCTGTAGTCTCTACTTTCGGTTTCATCTGAGCCAGTGTAACAGGCCCTGGTAATCATTTTTTTTACCAGACCTCTCAGTCTCTGGCATTTAGCCTCTATCTTAGTAACTTTCTTTAAAGTTGCTAAGTTCTTATTGTTAGCTGTCCGATCAGATTTCTTGCTAATATTCCTTTCATCAATTATCATATCCACTTGCTTATTGAGTGCATGAAGTTTATATCTAAGGACACCGTTCTTGCATTCTTCCTATTTGAAACAACTTATGCCACTTTAGCATGCTATTTCACTAAATTGGCTTTAGTTGTATTGTCTAAAAGGACCTGTGACAACTTCTCACTCAAACTATTTGAATCCTTCCTCTGATTATTGACATGCCATCATCACCTTGTCTAACAATTGGCATTAATCAAACAGTTATAGGTAATAACATTAGGAACCAAACCTTCATCTACCATCTATTCATGAGTGTATGTGTTCTAGGAAGATCACTCGCTTTACACAGGTCATCAAGGATTGTGTTGTATGTTACTTCATTAGGTTTAGAATCCCTTTTGGCCATTTTGCATATCATTTTCCATGCCTTGTTCAACTCTTTTGTTCCGTAGAATGCAAAAATAAGAATATTATACATGACCACATTGGCAAGACATCCATCACCTTCCATCTCTAACAAAAATGTGCGTGCTTTGCTTGCCCTGTTAATCTGACATAAACCTTCCTTGACTCTTGAATGAGATCAGAATTTGGACTCTTAACTTTTCTAGTTCGGTCTCAATATCTAATAAGCTATTTGTAGAGGCAATTATTTTGTTCTCTTCTTCCATTCCCAAGGCTGTGATTCTTTGCATTCAATTGAGATTCTTCGAGTCTGAATGGTATCAGGATGAAGGTGACAATGATGCCTCTTTACAAAATCTGATATTAGTTCAACAACCTCAATTGTGGCCTCACCGCCATATTTTCCCCCACTCAAAAAAATGATCTTACTGTTGTAGCACTCAGTTTCCTGCTCGAATCATCAACAGGACTCGTGTGGAATAACTACAACTAGGAAACTATCCAGTTAGTTAAGTGCGGAATGGATTCTAGTAAACAGCACATGTAGTGAAGTGCAATTTGGCAAGAGGAATAAGCATTTCCCAAAGTTATAAGTTTTTAATCTCTGATCTCCTTCAACATTCCTGCAACATCTGACCTGCTTGATCACCAGATTAAAAATTGGATCTCAATCACTCCATTCTTACTGTTAGCTATAGTAACCTCAGTATTTCAGATCTTTGTATCTTTTCCATTACTTCCTGTGCCTTTTTAGCCAATTTTTATTTTTACATCTACAATGAGGTTCTTATTTGTAAACATTGGAGACAAATGTGAAGAACTAGTTTCCTTTGAGCTACATGAATTTTTTAAATCAATATTGTCTTTATTGCTTTTGTTTGATAGTTTATTTGAGCTTTCACTATGTCCTTAGCCGAGATCTATATCCCTTCTGCCTGCATTGTCAATCTTTTTCAAATATGGGTAGTCTTGATTTTCATCAAACACAACTTCCAACTGGTGAGATGGCATTGATTTCAATGAACGTCCACCAAAAAGACTAGGTATAGGATGAATAGGCAAATTTGATTGCTCTTTCAAAGTAAGCACTATATCAGCATGGTCACTCCAACTCTTCAATTTGTATTCTTGCCTCACTTTGCCTGCACAACCATTCTTGAGCCTCATCAAGCTTGCTCTTGAATGAATTACATTGCTCTTCAGTTGAAACTTTCTTAAAGTCCTTAGATGAATCCAACTTTTCTTTGGTTGAATAGATGTATTCCTCGAGGGTATTTTTAAGCTCAATTGTCATTTTGTCAACTATGTCGGAACATAAAGAGCGATCCCTAAACCAACAGCTCCAAATCAAATATGTATATGCAAAATTATTGCCACAACCTTCACTAAAACAGCAGGATCTCCGGAAAAGAGCACAACCACCAAAACATCATGTGAGCTCAAGTCACAAATGCGGGGAGAAAGAGAAAACACCACAACGAACAAGCTGGGTTTTATTGAACACCAACACTCAAAACGGAAAAATGGAAAGGAAAAGAACACAAGCCAACATTTTGGCGGAATGGAAAACTATTTAAAAAGGGACATAATACAAAACAAGGCTAAACAAAGCCATTTATCGGTTGAGCAAATTATCAACCTTTGCAGGACAAAATTTGACAATATGAGGACATTACATGCAAAGACAAAAGTAAGAGTAACAATATATTTTTCATTGCATCAATGGGAAGGACATAAGGTATGGAGGGAAAGATAAACACCAGTTCAAACACTTGATCTTACACAATCGGAATATAAAAACTATTTGCATTTTTCTCATGAGTGATGGGGATTTGCATTGATTTCAAACTTAAAACATGAACAATGTGAGACATACCTCCAACGCCTTTCTCTCTTGGTTGCTTTTGTGATTCTTCAACCATGAGTGGCTGAATCGAATCTCCCATAGGTGTCTTCAAATGTGAGCTTGGGATTATGACCTCTTGGCACTTCTTATTTGCTCTTTAAAACCTGTTATGTGATCACGTTCAACATTAATGCACATTTTCTCTTCACCGGTATGAAGTCCGCTACCTTCATGACTCATCTCATGCTACTGAAAGGTGGTTGAATTTTTCTTTTTTGTACATTCTCCCAATTGAGGTGAATTTTAGAATGGGCAAATGTCTTTCTTTTTTACTTGTGTGGCTCCATAGAAGCTTTTCAAAAGTTAAAACTCTTATTTTCTCATCAACAATCTTTCGGATAGGATCTTCTTTGAAATTTGGTATGAAGAGAAAAACAATTTTTATTATATCATCATTTTCATAAACCCAATCAGTGCCTAATTCATGCTCATTTGAAATATTTATCTCTTTTATTTATTTTTCCTTTGGCTACCCAATATTTCTCAAGTATGTATACTCTTTTTTTCAACTGAAATCATTTCATGCCTGGGACAAAAATCAGACTATGGGCAACGCTATAAAAATCAGAAAGTTAGAAGCGTGGGTTGCATTCCCTCATTTCCATACCTCTTTTCAATAGAGTCACCAATATTCTCTTTCAATGGGAATATTTTCTTCAATTTTTAAGAATCAAAAGGCACCTTTTCGATCCCCAACAGAGTCCCCAAAAACTAATAGTGGAAAAATGAGCACTTCTAGTATTTCTTGGTTTATGACTCGCCCAATGTGAAGTGACATTAATTTACCAACAATTGGAGATATCACCATAGAGAATGGTGATTCTCCTATACAATTGAGAAGTGTAGTTCTCTCGTAGGATAAGAGCAATTTTGGAGTTTTTGTGTTTTTTTTACCCAAAAGCATGAAAGGAAACAAAAAGAGAAAATGGGAGAAACCAACAATAGAATAAACATAGAGAACCACCAAAATAACTCAAGAAAAAATAATAGAAATTGAAATCCTTCCTCTTACACAAGAATAAACGTATAAGCAGTAAGTTTTTGGAAATAAAATGCATGCTTGAAAGCACAAAATCTCCTCACAAACCCAATTTTACATACCTGGTACAAAGTTCCATTGAGATCAAACATGTAGAAACTCGTGGACATCAAGGAAGCTCATACATAGGGGCTCTCAACACAAAGTTTGGGAAACACCATTGGTTGCATATTATCAAATAAATGTAAAATTTTAATGGAGTCCTTGTTTACAAATAGAAAATATGAATTCATAAACAAAGGGATTTAAAATCTACAAACACCCTAAAAGAGTCTTACCCACTTGCTTGCATTTCATTGTTTTAAACTGAAAATAGCATGGCTTAACAAAAAGTTGCAGCTCATTCTCTCCAAGAGCTTGAGAAAAAGAAAAATAAATGTTGGAGAGTTGTCAATGATGTCATGGTATGTCATAGAGGTCTTATGATGAGTAGGTGAAGAGCCTTGATAGTCTATGTGACAATGACAAAGTGTGCAATATGCTTGTCCTAGTATGCTTGAAGAAGGCTTGGTTGATCTTCAGAGTTTGCATTATTAGAGATGTTCAGGGATGAGTATGGTGATTGGAGCATGTCCAAGAGGTCCCTAAGATGTTATTTATGCTTTGAGAGCTTGTGTGCATAAGTGGAATTCATCTGATTGTCCATAGTTTTCATCTAGATAGTTTGGATCTAGTGGTAGAAAATCTGAGTAGGCAATTTGATGATGTCACCATTGCCACATGTAGATGGGTTAAGAGGAAATGGTCACATGGGTTTGTTCATTTTTAAGACTAGTTCTTATGTGCCAAATTTTGGGTTATGCGATGTAGCACATCAAAAGATATGCAAGTGCAAAGTTGGGTCCACAGGGATTTTGACATTGTTTTCCCATAACCAAATTTGCAATGTGGCAAAAAGAGCCGAGTAAGCATTTCTATGGTGGCATATCTCACACGCGTGGATGATTCAGGAGAAGATGATCATATGGTTTGGTTCAATTTCGAGACTAGTTTATTTGCACTAAATTTTAGATCATGCGCTAAAGCATGTCAAAAGTTATGCATGTTCAAAGTTGGTCTCCCAAACAAATTCTAAGCATAGTTGCCTCTATGATAGAAGATTTTGAGAAAGAATTTTAAGGGCATTGTATCTCGCACACATGAAGGTTTCAGGATAATTTTGTTGTATGTATGGATTCTCCTATGTGAAGAGATCATCTAGTCCAAATTTGAGATCATGCATCGAAGCATGACGAAAGTTATTAAGATCCAAAGTATGCTTTTCGGGCATAATGTAGTTGGTCCCCTTGTTCAATTTGCATGATGTTAAAGATCTGGACCTAATGGAGATCCAATGGATCACGGGAGTTTGTACAATGAATATCTATGGTGCGCAACAAGTCAAAGAGGTCAAAGTGTTCACTGGTTAATAGAGTTAAAGATCAGAACCAAATGAAGATCCAATGGTGCACAAGCAATCATATAGATTGTGATCTAATGGTGCGTATTGATCAAGATGGTAAGAAGTGTTTGAGGTTTAACTACTGAGCAAAGGTATAGGGTAAGGATCTAACAGTGAGCAGGTGTTTGTACGGATTGATCAAACAGTGAGCATTGTTAGTTAAAGACCTGATTGATCTGCATAGATTGATGAAGTGCGTTGAGTCAAAGTTTCCAGATTGCACAAGATGAGGTCAACTATTAGATGTTTAACATTTGGATTTGACAGATTATGCGTTAAAGTTAGGACAAGATCAATGGTGTGTGTTTTAATCTGAGCTGAGAGGACATGAGATGCGATCATTGTGTTTGAGGTTTAACTGTGACCGTTGACAATTGAATATTTGAATTTGATAAAGGAAAAAACTAGTGTCTAGTTTTTGGGCCATAAATTTCGATCCAGAATGAATTTGACCATGCAATAAAAATCAAAGTGGTAGAGGACTCCAAGGTACATATGATAATATAGATTTGAAGATCTAAAAGTGAGTACAGATAAAGATATCGAGCTTCAAATTTGATTGTGGTTTCGTGCTTGTTCTGCAAGTGACCCGAGAAGAGTATTTGAGCTCATGTAGATGTTGTTTCAATGTTTCATGGTGAATTGGCTATTGGGGGGTATTGTAGACTCCATGAGGATGCTTTGTGAGTATTTTGGAGGTGTGATCAATTATATTGAGTATGAACAATGCTTAATAAGTTGACAATATGTGTGGTAATGGTGTTCCTATGTATAAGGTCTCTGTTTGAGTTGTTTGAGCATACGTAGAGGTGAGCTAAGGTGATTGTGATCATTTGATGATGTCCTAGGGGACATAAGGAGTGGACCTATGCATTTTTAAGTGGCTATGTGTTCTTTTTATGCTCAAAGAAGTGTCAAAGAGCTGAATGGGTCTTCATAAGACCTAAAAATGACTTAGGCCTATTTGAAAGTGTGTTGTGCTTAAGCGTGACCCATGTGATAAGCCTTAAGGGTGAAGGCATGTATTGTGGCTGACAAAAATTCATGTGGACCTGATAATTCATGATAGCTCTATATATAGTGAAATCAAATATGGTGATTTCTAGATGTGGTAGCAAGAGACATTTAGTGGAAGATTTGTGAGAGTGAATTGTGTAAGGTGGATGTGAGAGTTGTGAAGCGAAGGATAGGTAGTGTGCCTATTGTTTGGGTTGATGAGAAAAGAAGATTAAGTACTATGTGCATGATTTTTAGGTCATGTTTCTGATGATGGTATATTGTTCTTGCAGTTTGAAGTTATGCAAAGAGATCTGAGTGTGCATATGAGGATTGTTTGAGTAAAGGAGAGAGATTGTGGCATGCCTATGTGATAGGCTTGTATGAGTTAGAGAGAGATTTTATGAAGTTTTCAGATAATCAAGAGGTCTATCATCAGTTGTTGAAAATATTAGTTCTAAGGTGGAAGTTTTATTTTCAATGAGGGTGTAAAGGACTTGATCTTCCTTAGGGGCAGTTGTTCCTTGTGAAACAGGGTTTCACTAAAGACCTTTGGTCAGAAGGACTTGATCAAGGTTATAGGTCAAAAGGACATGACAGAACAGGTGATCAGAAGGAATTGATCATCTTAGGGGCAGGTGCTCCTTGTGGAACTATTGTTTCACTAAAGGCCTTAGGGTCAGAAAGACTTGACCAAGGTTCCTGATCAGAAGGACTTGATCAGTTTCTTGTTTGTGATCATCTTATAGGACAGTAGTCCATGTGTTTGCAGGATTGAGAGTGGGATTTATTGCCCAAGAGGGTTTTCCACGTAGATCTTGTGTTGTGTATGTAATATTGCATTATGTTCATTGTTCACTGATATGAATGATTTGTATGCTTCATGATGATTGTATTGAATGCTTAAGTATTTGCAAGGGTTTGGAAATTGAATTGGATTGTTTGCCACTACTGATTCACCCCTCCCCCCTCTCAGTGGATTTTACCTCTAACAATAACCTCTATAAAATCTTGATTTTTTCCTTTTGTACAATCACTCCCTTCACCAAGGAAGTTGAAAAGTAATTTATCTTCCCATTCTTGATTTTCTTTTTATTTAGGCAGATTCACAATATTAAATGAACTTTTCAATTTTACATTTTAAAACAATATTAATTCTAAAAATAATTAATATAACTAATGACTAAAGAGAGTATAGTCATTTAATGACTTTAATTAATGTTAATTAATTATAAAATAATTAATAATGTAATTAAGTTATAAAAAATTTCTATCAAACCCAAGACATCAAATCTACAACTTAATACATGTGAGCCAATCAAAGATGTTACCTTGTCCATTGGGCTATGGGGTCCTATGAAACATTACGGAAAAATAGACAAAAGGCAAAAAAAATAGAAAAATATAAAAATGGGGTAGTGAAATTTGGACGGTCAAATTTCACTACATGTGGTAAATAATTGTCACTTAAGTTTGGGAAACTTCATGACCAAAATGCACATTTATTGTACCACTCTAGGATCGTATGATTTAGTAATTTGAATGGACTAGTTGGAGAACCATAAGGTAGTGATCAATTGTTTTGAGAAGCATGTGAAAATTTGGGATGATGATGCCTAGGCCACAAATATTCAAGGGATTGAAAGGCCAATTTATTTGAGATTCATCACAACCATGCATCTTAAGGGATCTATGAGACACGACTATCAATTTATGTTGTCAGTATTTTGGAGGATGTTAATGGACCATATTTGAGTGATTTTCTAATTTTACAAGATTTTGATGTGTTTCTTGAAGAATTTTTGGGATTAACACCTAAAAGAGATATCAATTTCCCCATTGACTTGGTGCCTAGAACTAAGCCTATTTTAAAAACCTCCATATAAGATGATCACCCATGAATTGTGTATTGTGGCTATAGCCACAAGAATTGATTGACAAAGGATTAGTAATGCCCAATGTGTTTCCATGGGGAACTCCAGTTATCTTTGAAAAAAATAAAGATGGATCGCTAAGGCTATGTGTTTCTTATAGACAAATGAACAAGGAAAAAATTAAAAATAGATATCCCTTACTGTGAATTGATGATTTGTCGATCAGATGAGAGAAGCACAAGTTTTCTCCAAAATATATTTTAGATTAGGATACCACCAACTAAGAATCAAGGAGAGTGACATTTCAAATACAAAATTTCACACTTGATACAGTCACTATGAGTTTGTTCTGGATCCATTTGGTCTTACAAATGTGTTAGCTATGCTTTTTAGCCTCAAGAACAATGTGTTCCATAAGTATCTACCCAAATTTTTGTTTTTATTCTTTGATGATATTTTGATATTTTCACAGACTAAAGAGGAACATGAGGTAAATTTAAGACAACTTCTACAATGTTTGAAAGAAAACCATCTCTTTGGTAAACTATCTAAATACACTTTCTTTCAAGAATAAGTGTAATATCTAGGTCTCATTATTTCTAAAATCGGTATCATAGTTAATCATGCCAATATTAGTATGATAATGGAGTGGCTTGCACTAAGGAATGTGATATAAGTGCAGAGATTTGTAGGCTTATTAGGGTATTATAGGATATTTGTTGAAAATTTATCATGACTTGGGCTTCAATCACTTTCTCACATAGAAATGGAAATAAGTTCATGTGGAATGAGCAGTGTGAAGTTGCATCTCAGAAGCTCAAGGAACTATAGACAACAACACCTACTTGGTGTTGCCAAATATGAATAAATATTTTATTGTATGCACGAATGCATCTCTTGAAGGTCTCAATGGATTCTTGATTCAAGGGGGAAATTAATTTCTTGCAAATAAATAAATATTAAGAATCATGAGGTTAATTATTAGACTCGTGTTTTAGAACTAGTTGCGATTTTGTATGCATTGCAATTATGGAGGTATTATCTCATTGGCTAGAAGTTTGTACTTAGAACTAAGCACATGAGTTAGACACATATTCACTCAACCAAATTTAAATGTTAAGCAGAGGTGTTGGATGGAGTTTTTGGCCATATATGATTTTGATATTGCCTACACGAAAATCAAGTAAAATAAAGTGGTAGGCACACTTAGCAGAAGGCCATGTTCATATCATGTGTCGATTGTACAAGAAAACTTTTGAGGCTAAAATTTAGATTAAAAATGAAATATGCCTAGTATGAGGAGGTCACAACAATAATTTAGGAAAGTGAGCTTAAGGCTCAACCCTAGTACAATGAGTATTCAATGGAAAGCAATGGACTTTTGTCATACCAACACCAGATGTATATGCCTAGAGGTAGTAGCATAAGAGATCAAATTTTGTATGAGGTGCATAAACCTTTTATTCTACTCATCCCACAATAAAGGAAATGTTCACAAACATACAAACCTTGTGTTCTTAGCCTAGAATGGAGTTAGAAGTAGTTGAGTATATTTCATAGTGCTTAGAATGTCAACAGCTAAAGGTATAAAATAGATATCCAACCAAATTTTTATATACTCATGACACTCCCACATATAAATGGGATGTGGTATCAATGGATTTCATTATTAGGTTACAATAAATTCAGCGTAGACGAAATTCCATCTTGGTATTTATGGATAAGTTAACTAAGGTTGCATATTTCCTACTAACCAAGGACACTTATGGCGTAGAGGACATTACCATTAATTTAACTGGATTAGATTGTGTGATTACATGGTGTTCCACTTAAAATCATTTTAGATAGGGATTCTTTGTTCACATCTAGATTTTTAACCATGTTTTAGACAACTTTGGGTACAAAGTCGAACTTCAACACAATATATCATCCTAAGACAAACGGGCAAATAGAGAGGGTTAGTTAAGTCATAAAGAATAAATTGTAAATGTATGTCATGGACAAACATACTTAGTGGGAGAAATATCTACATTTGGTATAATATGTGTATAACAACAGTTATCATAGTCCCATTGACTTGGCCCCATATATGTAGCCTTGTAGGGGAAACCTTTTAGAACTCCCTTGGGTTTTAAAAAAACTTGAGGATCATGTTTTGATTGGTCCCGATATGGTGAAATAAATGGAAGATAAGGTTGTGTAAATTTGGAAACACCTCAAGGAGGCACAAGATCGAGGGAAAAAATAATTTGATTGTCATACGATTGATAGAATTTTAGATGTTAGATATTTGGTGTTTCTACATGTTAAAATACATAAGAGTACAAGGGAGATCGATTGTGAACCTAAGTTGTCACCACTATTTATAGGACCATTTGATATTATTTATCAAATTGGCGCAGATGCTTATAGGTTAGCCATACAACCCATTACATATAGGATGCATGATGGTTTCCATGTTTCCATGTTAAAAAAGTATGAACCTAACCCATCACATGTTCTTGATTGGTTTTCTTTACAGATGAACAAGGATTCATTCTAAGAAGACACAATGAGTATTATCTACCAGTGATCACTTCAACATCGATGCTATGAGGTTGATTAAGGGAAGGTCTAATGGGACCAATATAACCCAAGTTTTTCTACTTGGGAAGATACTTCTGAGATACAACATTTATATTCTCATATTTTTTCCTAAAGTTTTACAACAAAGTTTCCTAGAGGGGAGAGTATGTAGTGCTCCACCTTGAGACCCCTAATTTTTTGATGATGGGATTCCTCCTTGAATCTATTATTATATTATGGACTCATGTATTTTGTTATAATTTAACGATGAAAAAATATTGAGAAACTCTATATGTTGAATACATATATATGCATATGTGTTGTTATGAGATCATGTGTGTGTACACCTATTACCTTTTGTGATCTTAAATTTCTCATTATCATAAAATGATGGTGTGAATTTTAAATTTTATTTGAAATAATGATTTCATGATGGACTATGATTTTCCTTATTAATGTCATTTATTCTTGAGATTTTGAATCACCCTTGTCATACCATATAGTTACCATGATGTATTTGGTTTATGTGCAAATGAGAGGGATGGTAACAAAGGTAAAAATAATGTACCAATGATAAAATGAATCGGTAAATATTTTCATATTATCCATAAGGGTGGTATTTGAGTTGACACAGTAGAGTGGAGACAACAGATTCAACATAGCAACAAATTCATAAGCAATCATCACTCTACAATCAATTGGGATAATCTTACTTAGTTGACACTAGAATAAAAGTGAACACTTCATGTTTATAAGCATGGACAAAAATAATAGCAAATTGTCCACATGTGAATAAGGTGTGGTAAGTGCAAATAATAAATGAAAAATAATAAAGATCAAGGAACAATGGTCACCATTATGAAAAGAGATAGAGAAATATATGAAGGAAGCCCAAATCCACATTTGATTGAGATTTAATGGTGACAATATTTCCTCGTGTTATTGGAAAAACTTAAGTGAACCACAAGCCAAATTTCATAGTGATAATCTGAAAAAAATAAAAGGTAAAGGGAGGCTAAACACACTGCCTTAAAAACCAAAGGTAGACTTTTTGTGAAAAAAGAAAATTGGGTATTAAGAGAGCACATGGCCTCTTCGATTAGGTTACAAATTAGATTGATAAAAAGAGAAAATGAAATAGTTTGGGAAGAGATATTCACAGTGAAAATCATGTAGTAATTGATTGTGTCATGGCTTGGCATAAGGTTATCTTTATTATTACTTTTGTGACCCCTTTTTATTTTCTTTTACTGAAGGATGTCGTTATATGAAAATATGCATGGATCATGCTAATTGTAGTAGTTTCCATTGTTTTTTGATGTTTGCATTTCATGCATTTTACCTTTGGTTGAAGGATGTGGTTTTATTTAATGATATATAGATATTTTTTATTTTTTATAATTTCCCTCTACAAATAGTTGCATTTTATGATAGTGGTTGGACTATCTTATTTATTTTCACATTATTCTTATCCTTGAATTGTGTTTTCCATCCTCTGTGTTATCTTTCAATGGGTTAGACTAAGGAGAAGAATAGAGGTTTGGGTCCAGAATTATATTGGCATTTACTAGAAACATTACCATTGTTACATAGCTAAAGGCCTCTATCGAGGTGTTGGGAGAGGTAGTTAAAGTCTCAGGGCTAGTGTTTTAGGGGATTTTCAACTCTGCCAGGCTTTCTTGACTCCACTCATATGCAATCTTCATTCTTGATTAAGCACATAATTACATGTCGTAGGACAATGTTAGTTGTATTTCAAATAGTTGTGGGTTTGAGGACCATGTTTCATTGTGATATGTGTGTCTCCAACTTATTTTTAAAGGTTTTACTAAGCTTACTTGCCTTTGTGATATTTTTATATGATTGAGTTGACAACCTTCTTATTGGTTTTATTTTATACTACTCTTTGTGATTTTCATCTCATTCTATTGTTTCTTGATTAAACCCTAGTTTGATCTTTTGCATTTAGCTCATGGGTTACAAATGAATCATGATAATGAGTGAATAATAAATGTTTTGGTATCAGTTGGGGAAAGAGTATTAGGTTGACATTTAGTGGGTTGTTTAGTGAGTAGCTAAGCAGAGTAGTCAAATGATTCATTATTACCCTCTTATGGACTTGTGCACTCGATGTGAGGTTATCAAGTGAAACATGCCACCAAATCACCTCCTCATCTGGTATCCTTTCTAATATTGTAAAGATCAACCAATGATCAAGAAAACTTCTGGTGTCTCAATGCATGCATCGTAACTTCTATTTTTTAATATATATTTAAGGAAAATACTAAACTATGATAGTTTGATATTGCATAGTGGTAGAGTTATATTTTTAAGTTTACTATGCTTTGTGTATTGTATTGGGATTACATATGAAATATGGAATGCTTAAGAGCATTAAAAAACAACTTGTCATTCATTAAAGTATTGGAAGTACAATGATTTTTGTTTGATGTTGCTTATTTTTTAGAAAGGAAATATTCATAAGTAGGATCATGATGAATGGTTGAATAAATGAATCTACAATGATAACTCTAGTCACTTTGTATACTTGATCTTTACATTTAAAATAATGGATTTTCCATCCTAGTGGAGTGAGACCTATGATTTATCACTGAAATCTATATAAGTGTCTCTCTATGTTTTTTGAAACCAATATGTTATTGTGTGTTGTTAATTGATTAAGTGAGACAATGCATATTATTTGATACAATAAAATTGTGATCACCTTCAAATACATTTAAGTCAAGGCCACTTCTATCTATTGTAATTTGTAATGTGATGCATTTTACTATCCTTGAAAATTTTTATTTTAAGCTTTTCATTCTTCATGACAGTCCTACCTGCGTGTAACATAGCCGCTTGCTTATTTTGGTCAAGATGTGATATTTTCATATCTAAGTTTCTCTCTACATTCACTTTGCCACTATGAATGATCACCTTGGCTTAGTGCCTTGGTGTACTACCTAGTGACTATCATTTAACATAGACATAACTTGAGACTTTTCTAGTGATGCACATGATTGAACCACCTAACATAATCATGTTACATGGAGCAACACGGTGATCACCCTAAGATTTTTATCATGTGGCTACTCTATGGGTCCATGGAAGCATTGGTTTATTTTTTATTTGTTTTTAAAAGAGGAATCATTGCCTTTATAAAGATGATTATATGTTAACATAGCCTTTTTGGCTTAAGCCATTATGGCCTAGTTAATATTAATATTATCATTTCATTATTGAATAAAAAATTATAGATGACTTGAATTAGGATTCATCTACTCGATTATTTTATGAACCTAATTTTTACATGGTTCAAGACATGATAGGTCCAATGATTATGCAATGACCTCATAATAATTATCAAAAGGGAATTATCTAACATATTTTCCTCTCTTGCTTCCCTCTCCCTCTTATGTGTCCCTTGAAACCCCTTTGGTTGTATCTCCCTTTAGATTTTTTTCAAAAACATTTCATTAGTGATGAAACTACCCTATTAGGTGACGAAACCACCCTATGGGGTTATAGACCTGACCCATCAATGACAGGTATATCATGGTAGTTGTGTAAACTGTCGTGATGGTTCCATAGTAAAAGGAACATTCTAAATTAAAAGAGGGGAGGTTGTGTAACATGAAAATGCAATTCTATTCTCAATGGTGGAAGTTACATAACCCCATGCAAACAAGGGCCATTCTATCATCATTGTTCCACATTCTAATTTTAGCTTTTGGGACTCTCTCCTTGACGTGTTTTGCATGCTTATTGTCACAATTCTTGCTCTACCCACCTTAATTTCACCTCTAATTAGGCCCAAATCGCTCCCTCTTCTATTTCTAATTATTTTTAGTCCCTCTTAACTTCAACTCCCATTTCAACTAAGTTAAACTCCTCCATGCAACCTCCATTACTCTTCTACAAGTAAGTCAATTTTGGATCCAAAAATTTGCATTGAAGCTTAATATTTTTGAAGAATTTATATCCACAACATGCTACAATTGATTTGGAGCTTTTCTTTGATTGTTTTCATGTTTGACTACATAATTATAGACAAGGAGAGCAATTGTTATTGTAGCCAAATGTTTACAAATGGTGTCTTCAGCCAGTTATAGTCAGTTGTTTCTTGTTTAAAGTTATGTTCATCTTCTTATTCCCCATTTATGATAATAATTTATTCCTCCTCCTTTTTAGAGAGTTCTAAAAATATTCACTTGGGTAAAGTAGCTAGCAAACTAAAGACCACAATACAACAAATATCTTACTTTCAACTGGTCTACATCAAGATCAGGTTGAAGGTTTTTAGCTTATCTTTTATTTGTTCATTTAGTAGATTAGCTTAAAATATAATTCATTCTTATATTAGTTAAAATCTTTCTTTTGGAAAAAAATAAGTTTTGATAACAAAAAAAAATCTTCTCTCTCCCATCCTTCCATAAAAATAGTAATTATTTTCTTTTATTGTTTGTATTCATTCAATAGATTCTATCATAACACAATCTTGCATCTAAACCATAAGTGAATGTTAGATAATATATCATACATTTCCAACCATTGCTATAAGCATTTTTCAGTTTTGAAACAAGTTTTTTACTCTCAAATAAGCAACTATTGAGTAGCAAAATCCTAGACAAACCTAGGGGAACAAGAGGTGTCATTGTAATTCTGATTTTCATTGTTTAAATCAATTGAGAATGTTGTTTCAATTCATTTAATCATAGAACTCAGATTCAAAATAATTCATTTCAATTTCAAATGCATTGTTCATCATTAGTTTACAACACCTAGAAAGGTTAAAATTTGTTCTTGGCTTGTTTGGGTGAGAGGAAACTCTAGGAATGTAACAAAACTCTGATCGAGTACTAGAAAAGCTCATTGGATTTTTTTTCAACATATCCATAGGGTAAAATAGAGTGGATTAAATTTCCAATTAGGCTTATGCAACACTGAAATTAACTCACATAAGAGGGAGACATGTCTAGAATTACATCTTCTGATTGTTATTCGGGGGTAATCCATTCCTAGTCATGTTTAGTTAAGTGAATACCATGAAGTCACGATCAATAAAACTCAATGGTCTTATGATCTATAATGTGGTAACTCCATTGTTACCTATAATGGAAATTGACTTCCTCACTGGTTAGAAACTAGTAATATGTCACCTAGTGGCATAATCCAAATGTATCTTCTTTATTTGTAATATACTCATTTTTGAGTGAGGTCAGTGGATTTGTAGTACTTTACCCAATAACATGGTTAAGGGATCACATTACCTTGTTTAAAATGGTCACTACCTTTGTAGTCTCCCACAAGTAGAATTCTAGTGGATGAACCTTATCCACCCTAAACATAATTAGCTTACTAAAGAGACTAGTCAAGGAACTAATTATGTTATTGATCCATATTTTTGAAAACCCATGAGGGCCTTAACCACAACATAATTCTTGTAATAATTATAAGAATAATTTATTTAAGGTTCAAGCCACCCATACATGATGACAATAGGTAATCTCCCTAGTGTGAAGGTATTTAGCCTACTAGAGATATGACTAAATGAGTAAACAAACTAATTTACCTGCTAATTTGTAAATTTACAAAAGGAGGAAATGAATGGTAGCACCCTTTTATATATCTATTTATATGTTTTAATCCAACACATGTGAATGTCCATGGTTGGCTAAAGGAGTTTCATGCATGGTTAATTGTTGTTTAGTTTATCCATGACATAATACCATTCTTTTGCATAAATTGAGTGAAACATAATATCAACATAGATGGAAATAGTTCCCTATCTAACTCATAGCAACACTTCCTAGTTGCTACCAATATGTACTTAAACTACAAGAATAAACATCATAGAGTAATAAAGTACGAAACTATCCATCAAGTAAGATTATATTTGGGGGCAATAATAAGCATAAACAAATATATTGAGACCAATTATTTATAAAACAATCTATCCAATATCTATTATGTTTCTCCAATTAGAGTTAAGAAACTATGGTGAAAGAGGAGATAAACAATCATCGGAACATGGAAGTCCATATAATAGTCAAAATGTCATAAGTCAATAAATTACATTAGTTATAATAGGTAAATCATTGCTTTAGTCAACCAGTTCATCCCAACCAAGTGGTTAGATCAAATAAAGTCCATATTCATATAGAGTCTATAATCATGAGATAATCCATAATCATTAGCATTCAGAATATATTTTACCTGTATTGTAAAAGAATAGTGAAATGGGTTAGCATACGCTGCCATGCCCTATCGCCAAAAGGTAAGCAACTATACATTAGATTTTATATCAAGCAAATCAACTTTATAAGGTTCCCCAAAATGGTAACCCTACTAAATATTAGTCATAAAATTGAACCAAAATCAAATTACCTTTCTCATATAATTATAAAAAATATTTGAAATTGGGTTGTAACAAGATCCGTGCAACCTACAAATTTCATTTACAAATTTTCACTTGGTTTTACATCACAAGCTCAAAACACCCATATTTCATGGAAAAATACTTTACACTTCCAATAGACAACTATTATTAACACATCTAAGAAATGCATTTTATAACTAGCATGGCTCAAAAGCCTTCGTTAAGAATTTTCAAATAAACAAATATACATTATTCTCTACTCAATAAACACCAATACCTTTTATTTAGTTAAAATTTTGTAACACTGTGCAAAATGAGTATTGGTTCAAACGAAATTATGAAAGCTCATGAACACATAAAATCAAGATTAGTTGCTAGTTTTTAGAAGAGGCCATTCTACTCCATGTTTACTAATTGTTCAATTTCTATTGACTATTTTAATAATTTATTAACATGATACAACTTAATTATATGCTACTGCTAGTGCATAGTCTAAATCTATGTACCTATTTATATACGCACATATTTTGTCTTATCATTACATTACCCAAGGATATAATTAAATAAACATTGTTTCATCAAGGAAATGTCAACCTCATAATGACTACTGATAGATCATGTTATATATCTACTATTGTACATGAATTATCTATCAAATACATCCCAAATACTTGATTGAATATCAGTTAGAAAACATTCTTATTTTGTGTGTTCACACACACACACACACACACACACACACACACACCAATTTTGTAACTTGTTTACATATGTACATATGGTTGTAGAAATCAAACAAGAATACATTTAAAACTCATATACATGTATACATATGGCTATATAATACAATCAAAATACATTTACAACTCATAAATATTTCATGAGACTATCAACAACCAAAAACATACTCATAGCTAGTATAAATTCATGAAACTTAGCTATTAAAATACTTACAAACAACTCCTTGTAAGAATATGCATGGTTGTAGGTCATGGTCTAAATAAGCTATGTAAACTCATGAAATCAACCATTACAAGGAATATATGCACAACCATACAAATCAGATATTAACTCTCTCTTGTATATATCTTCTCATGCATAACAACTCATGCAACTCTATTCCCTTTTATAACAAAAGTAAGTTATTACAAGTCATCTTTTTTTTAAACCAAAAATGAAAATTGAAATGACATCACTCAGCAATTCAAATGGTTATACAACCATACAATGCATGATCAGTCATACAAGGGTTTAGTATGAGTCAAAATTAGTTAATGATTTGTATTAATCCATCCATTCAATGTACATTTTTAATCCATGAAATTTGCATGTGCATCCATACAAAATGTGGAGACAACCTTTATCAATGTAAGCACAGTCATACCAAAGTTTTAAACCAGATTTTATAAATGTTTACACAACCTTACAAAGTAATGTAATGCCTTCAAATGCAAGTTTTTCAACCACACTATAAGGAATGATCAAATGTGTGCATAACCCAACCAATCAAGGTGTATTTTAGCCATGGTTTTTTTTGACGCTGTGGATTGCACCCTTGATAGGAGACTGAGCTCCTATCTTCCATGCAACACAATGAAGACTCCTCTCTTACCTGTGGGTCTGGCAAAATTGAGGGGAGAATCTCTAGAGAAGGGCTAGCTCCCTTTGATGCATCTCTGTGGTCTTAGATTTCCTACTGCTAACAATGGGAGGGATGAAAAGAGAGAAGGTTTACTGAAAATAGAACCTAAACTAAAGTAGTGATACACCAAAATGGTAGGTCTACTTAGCTTTGACATACACTTTACACCAAGAACAAGCTGATATACACTTCATTTGACACAAAAAATTATTCTGCATCAGTGAGCTAGGGGGTCCTCTGGAGATATAGGGAGGAAGAAACTACCAGAGATGTTCTAAGACACACTATGGCAGCATGTTCACATGTGCATGTACTCTGTTGTGGACACTTCTTGCTGACTTGCAAAAGAAGAACTCACAATACACTAGACATGTTGGAATCATTCTGTGAAAGCATGAAATAAAATGACTTAACACAAGACAAAAACATAAACATATGCAAAAGTGCAAACTCAAATGGAGGTAAAAATGCTATGTCTCAATTCAAGGTAAAATCCTGCAGGGCTTCGCCATACAAGTTGAGAGATATCTCCCTCTTGCTGAGAGGTTACAATATATATATATATATAGCATTTTGAGAAAGAGTTTGGTGCTTTCAAAGAAAGGGTGACCCATACTGCATTAAATGCCTAGGAAGGAGAAAGTCTACTGTTTGAATAATGTTGTGGCTATTGTAAGTCTTGAATTTGCTACCTGGGCATATTAAACACTCCTGCAAAAGTATGGGTCGCTGCTCTCCATAACTGACAAAGCCATCCTTCCATGAAATTTCACGCAGCTATTCGCCTATTAATGCCAAACAATGAAAAAATGGGCTGCCCTCTTGAATGTTCGTGATCTTTGATGACCACTTGGTGGAGACTGTTTCATCTGTAGCAATAACTCCTTGTGATGACACCTTCTTTTACCACCTGGGCTGATCTAATTCATGTATGTGCTTGGCTGGGTGCATCTTTTGGAACATTCCAAATGTTGGCATATGTGTGTGTGGCCATGTTCTGGATTCTCTATTTTGTTCCCTCTTTCCTTGCTATTTCTTGTCTCTTTCTGGCAATTTGAGCTCTCTCAGGATATATTCCTCTCATCTTTTGCTGGCTCCTTAGCCTCCTTTCTCAGCAGGTCATTGAGTTTATTTCTCGGGTCTTATGCCCCTTTGAATTCCGTCAGGCCTGCGCCATTTGAGCTCTTTCGAGCCACTTATTGTGAAGGCATTAGTCCTTCGGCTTGTCCTCAACGGCTGATGCATCCCATCAAAATTGATGTCTTTGGGCTTGTCACTATTCAAAAACCAAACAAATCTTTCATCATCATAAATTTGACATTCACAGGCCCGTCACCATTTGAAAGCCAATGGCTAGTTTGCTGCCCTGAAATTGACGTTCTCTGGCCCGTCACCCCTTTGGCAATTTCTTCAGCCTTTTGTATTTCTTCCTTCATGAAGGGAAGGTGTCCCTTCAGAGCTTAGAAAAGGTCCCCTTTTTGGCAGTCGAGAGTCCCCCGCAAGGGCACTTGCCCTTCGGGTTCCTTCGGGCTGCCTTGGCCTTCTTAATTCCTTCGAACAAATTTCGAAGGAATTCTTTCAGACATTTTGTCCGAAGGAAATCTTTCTTCATGTCTTGGTCTTTTTCTTTGTAAATTCCTTCAAACAAAATGTTCGAAAGAAATGTGCCTTTGTCTTTTCCATGGATTTTCTTCAGACAAAAAGTTTGAAGAAATCCTTTGTCCCTTTCTTCTTTCAATCTTTTCCTTCAGGAAATTCCTTCGACAAATTCCTTATGAATTTATTCAGACAAAATGTTTTAAGGAATTCCTTCGGGCACTTTGTCCAAGGAATTCATCCTTTGGCTCCACATGGATTTTCTTCAAACCAAAAGTTTGAAGAAATCCTTTGCTTTCAATTCCTTTATATTTCCCTCAAGACAAAAGTATGAAGGAAAGCGTTTGTCTTTTGCATGGATCTCTTCTGAAGGAAAACTTACCTCTCAGCCTTTTGCCTTGTCATTTTTCTGAATAAAAACTCTCTGCCCTCCACAACCTGCTATAACGATCCATTTCATAACCTGACTGCCCTTCGTAAGGGCACTCTATCCTTGGAGCTTTGTAAAATACTTATATCTCTTTGAAGTTGGCCCATTCCTTTGCCAAAAGGCTTGTGAAAACTAGATGCCTACAATGAAATAAACCTCTGGATCAACTTGAAACATCTATAAAGCTCAAGTCACTTGGCTCTTTACGAAACAGGACTACTACAAAGTGAAATGGCATAATTGTAGTGGAGGGAATACATCCAATATTGACAATTCAAGACAGTAGGGAAAGAAGGAGACCAATTTTTGGCTTGTATGACCAAAATGGTCAACAAATCAGTGATTCCCAGGTGAAGCATGCCTGCTATGCTTAGAAACCAGTGGCCTCAAAGTCCATTGGGCACAGAGTCAGAATGCAAATTGAAAAGGTTAGCAATAGCCTCGAGAGATCCAAGAATCAATCATGAAGCATTTACCCCAAATGCAAAGGAAAACACACACAACAAAGGCTAAAAAACACTACCTGTGCAAACAACACTTAGGGAAAATAGGGAAAGAAAAAACTGAAAGCAAACTACTATGTACAGCTGACCAAGTATGTTTTCCTCCCTCCTGGATCAAAGGGAGAACTTCTTAAGTCTCCTTCATGGCAAGAAAACTTATGGTGCCAGACAAGTGGGTGAATGGAATGGAGATTTGGTGACTTGATCTTCTTGCCTACCACCTTGATTGGCTTGTATCCGAGTGGATCAAAGTCAAACATGCTTCCAACATATATGTATTCATCTTGCTCTTAGAAGCTTATCGAATGTGAGTCCTTCATGATGGTGTATTTCATCAAGAAGTTAATGGCTGCTAGCTTATCATCACAAGCCTCATTTAGCTCATAGCCCCTTTGATATACATTATAGACTGACTTGTCCCCTACTACTTCATTAAAGAGACTGTCAAACTTATCTTCTGCTTCCTCATGGCTTTCTTGAAGAAGGGTGACTATTGCGATGTCTAAAAGGGGATCACAACTTGCTTGCTCATCCCACATAACATCACCTTCTCATTCAAGGCTCTCTTCTTCAAAACTTTCCTCTTTATGGATATGCCTCTCCTTTTCTTGCTCAAAGACCAGAGTCTCTAGCTATTCAAATTCATACTCCTGATCCTCCTCCAACTCAAGTTCCATGGCATGGTCATCCTCCTCATCAAAGCAACAAGGAAGTTCATCAAACAAGGAAGGAGAGAGCTCACCATGCTTACTTTCCTCTTCATATTGCGGGAACATCCACATGTATGCATGACTTGTGTCTTCTCCATTATTGATGAGGTCTTCAAAGGGATCACCCATGATGATTTCCTCCTCATTGTCATCCATGATAGCCTCGTGGGCAGCTGTAAATTGGATCCTCTCTTCTTCACTTGCCTCTTTCAAAACAGGTTCCTCCTTGATAAATAATAGAGTGGAGGGTTGATGAACAAACTATGTGGAAGAAGAGGCAATCCTTGAGCTAGAATCAAATGATTCTCATCCTTCCGTTTGTCCAGCACTTCATCTATATTAGATGTGGATTGATAGCTCTCTTGAAGGAGTGTAGATGGGGTGTGTTCAGACATGGAATCTATTGTTTGGTCTAAACCATCCATGACACCTTGGCTAAGGAACCTCATTCTGGACTCCAACTCTACAATTTGCCTGGCTATATTCTCTTGGAAGAGCCTTTCTTGGAGATCATGAGGATCACCATGAGCAGGAGCAACTTTATCTTCTTCAATGCCTTGATCTAGTTCATGGTATTCCCTCCTCCAACTTTGAATCTTGACATCATGTTGAAAGACTTAAGGAGGTTGAGGAAGACTAGGAAGAGACTGTTGATGTACAAGAAGAGTTTCTAGAAGAGAGACGTGTTGGTTCATGGTATTCCATTCAAAGGAGGATTCACAACCTAAGGAATTGAGAAGGTTTATTTCCATGGGAGGCTACTCTAATGCGCTTCGGTGTTGAAAAGCTAGGTGCAAGGGATTAAGAGCAGGAGTGGTTAATGCATTAGATGAGCTAGAGTGAGCAAGTGCTATTTGGTGGAAAGGATTTGGTGCACAAGAAGAAGCTTTCTTTAGAATAGGAGGGGGTTGCATTGGAATGAGAGATGGCACACAAGGTTGACTTCCTTGAATTAATGGACTCTTCCATTTTTCTACCTCCTCCTTCATGGATTGTAGACCTGAGCTTGCCTCAACAAGCACTCCTATTTGTATATAAGCTCTTACTAATATCTATACTACTCCTCCAATCTGCTTATCTCCATCACTTGCTTCTCAAACTCTAGCATTACTTCCTTTACACTAGGTGAAGGGCAACCAGGAGAACTACTTGAGGTGATTCCATGAACAACCTGAGCTTGATCAAAGTTATATGAAGGAACACAAGGCCATTACTACTGAGCAATGGATTTATACATACCAAAATGTGATTTTTTGATGGCACCAAGACTGCTTAACCAGCTAATTCAACTCAGAGTTTCCATTAGTGTTGGTTGAAATGCCTACAGAGGCTAATTGGTTGAAGAACACACCAAAAATCCTTCAACTCCTCAAACAAATGAGTCTCACTGGGCGTGCTAAAAACTGTTGACGCTATGGATTGCACCCTTGACAGGAGACTGAGCTCCTGTCTTCCATGCAGCACAATGGAGACTCCTCTCTTGCCTATGGGTCTGGCAAAACTGAGGGGAGAATCTCTAGATAAGGGCTAGCTCCCTTTGATGCATCTCTATGGTCTTGGATTTCTTACTGCTAACAATGGGGAGGATGAAAAGAGAGAAGGATTATTGAAAATAGAACCTAAACTAAAGCAGTGATACACCAAAATGGTTGGTCTACTTAGCTTTGGCATACACTTTACACCAAGAACAAGTTGATATACACTTCATTTGACATGATAAATTCTTCTACATCAGTGTGTTAGGGGGTCCTCTAGAGATACAGGGAGGAAGAAACTACCAAAGGTGTTCTAAGACACACTATGGCAACCTGTTCACATGTGCTTGTATTCTATTGTGGACACTTCTTGCTGACCTGCAAAAGAAGAACTCACAATACACTAGACATGCTAGAATAATTCTGTGAAAGCATGAAATAAAATGACTTATAACACAAGACAAAACCATATACATATGCAAAAGTGCAAACTCAAATGGAGGTAAAAATGCTATGTCTTGATTCAAGGTAAAATCCTGCAGGGCTTTGCCATACAAGTTGAGAGATATCCCCCTCTTGCTGAGAGGTTAAAATATATATATAGCATTTTGAGAAAGAGTTTGGCTCTTTCAAAGAAAGGGTGACCCATACTGCATTAAATGCCTAGGAAGGAGGAAGTCTACTATTTGAATCATGTTGTGGCTATCATAAGTCTTGACTTTATTGCCTATGCATATTAAACACACCTGCAAAAGTATGGGTCACTACTCTCCATAATTGATAAATGTCAGGATCTTGCTCCACCAATAGAGCACATATGATTACTTCTTGTATTAGCAACTAAACACAGAATTTAACCAGAATCAATAAGTAACTAGAAATATGAAACAACACAGGAATATGAGAGACAATACACAATTGTATTAATAATCACTCAGAAGAATATACAATAAAGAAGATGCAACTTCTTCTTCCACCTCAAAGGTTCGCCACACCTCAAGACCTTCTTCCCTCTCTCTCTCGATCACAACAATCAACTCCAATGCAGAATTGATGTTCACCTCTCCAACCAGTCAGTAACACGCTGCCAGTACACCAAGCACACAACCGTACTCCAAGTAGATCCCCTGCTCTCTGTTGCTACCTGCAAATCACTAGACCTTACTCACCATTTTAGATCTCCTATAGAAAGTCATGCACACTTGCTGACCAAGATCATACACATACGAAGAACCCTGCTGATTCTCCAAACCAGTACCCACCTTGGTACTGTGGCACTAGGAGGAACACACCATTGCTCTCCTCTCTCAGAAGGAGCTTATTGCTCTCTTACTCTCTAGCTACAAGTATTACAATACAGCCCATGATTCCATATATAGATCTCATGCTTACAATAATTAGACTATCCTAATTATAATAATTAGACACACAACTCAAGACTATGACTGGCCTTTAACATGCAAACTGACAGTCCAAAAATAGACTCTCCAGAATCAACACGCAAACTGCATGTTCACGTACAGGCTACCGACGTCGGCTCCTCCATGATCGATGTCGGTCGACTGGTGACCGACGTCAGTTTCTTCTTCACTGTTGTCTGATCGACGTCGGCTGATCAAACTGACATCGGTTGCCATGCAACTCATTCTGCAACTCTCTGCAACCTTCGCATCCTCCGTAACTTCTCCTATTTGCATCCTGGTGAAGCTTTTAGCTCCACAACTTAACAATCTCCCACTTGGAGATAAATAGCTGCACCTGTACCTATACCTGTACACTGTCTAAATTATTCCTTGGCATGCATCCCTATTCAAGATCAACCCTGAAGACTAACCACCACACATCCTGTGATGCTACACCTATCATCTAAGTAACCTGCCATATCTGAACCTACATATCCATGTAGTGAAGACCTTGACCCTGCATAACAAGAATCCCTGCTGCTGATCCCACTGAACTGCCCTCCAGTACTCCTTTCCCGAATTGGCTCCATACTTTTTGACAACCCCCACTGCTTGGGAAAACTTAGGTCTACACTAGACCTCATGTGATTTTGAACCCTGTTTCAAGCTAAGCTTGAACTGTCCAGCCCTTAGTGTGCTTTCTAATTTTGCATCCTGCATCATGAACCCCGCCAACACCGTCTTCACATCAGCTCCCACTGGAGATAAAACTCCATGTCTCTTATGCCAAAGGATTTCACTGCTCCAAATTCTTCATGACACACCTCTGAACTAACCTTACCTTTAGCTCAACAAAACCCTGTATGTACAAACCTGCCAGCAAATCACCCACATACAGTAACTGGATAATGTTGCAATTATCATCCGCTTGGTAAGACAAACACAATAGTTACACTAACATTGACTGAAGCCATGCTTAGTCATCCACCTGTCAAAACTTGTACCACTGTCCTGCAGCTTCCTCAAGACCATATGCCATAGCCTTCTGTCTCTTGTGTCCATCCACTCTCTTCTTTAACTTGGGAATCCATCCCTCATCCAGTGCTTTCTTCCAGCTGAAAACTCTACCAACAAATACCTATTTGGTTCTTCTCCAAGGACTCACACTCCTCATCCATGCCAAGCTCCCACTGTTTCTGGATTCTACCTGCATTGCTTCTTCCATCTTCCTAGTTCTTGACCATCAGTAAGCAATATAAAGAAGGTGAACAACGAATATGAGGTTCACTTACCCTTTTTGACCTCCATATGGGTGTTTGAGACTTGCTGTCCACCCACTATCCATTCCAGTGACCGATCTCGACCATCTCCCAGTCTACTCCCGACTGATGTCGGTTCCCTGCACTGACCCTGACTGTCGACGTCGTTTCCCTGGCCGATGCCAGTGTCCTTTCTGTCGACATCGGTTCCTTCATGACCGACGTCGGTCTTCCTGATGCCAACGTCGGTTACTGTATGACCGACGCTAGTACCTGTGTTCGCTTGTGAGTGATAACTTTTTACCCGTGAGCTCTCCATGGATCAAAATCCTATTCAAATCAAACCTGCTCTGCTCAGAATAATTCAGTTCCCTCACTTGATCTCTGTCCGTCATCTCCTCCATGAACACCAAGGCTTTCCAGTTCTTTAGCTTGTCAAAAACATCTGTCTTCCACTTAAGAACATGCATTCCCCTCCTACATGTGTGGCCAAGCCTACAAAGCCACATCTCTGTAACAAAAGGTGAATCAGTAATATCAGTAGATAGATAAAGGATACCTAATTTCTTACCACCATCTAATTCAAGTGTATCCACTATGAGAGTTACAGTGCATCTCCCATCACCCAAATTTCTTGAAGAAATTAGACTCATCCCCAAGACTGGTACCTGCATGACTTCTTTCAACCACTGTGTGTCATTCGCCTGCAATTTCAGCTTCACTTCCCTTTCGTCAATAATCTGACAAGGCTCTCCAACCCCTAAATAAATCTCTCCAAAGTCTCCAAAGACATACCCATGAAAAGATGCTCTATTTCAGGCTGCATGGAAAGAGGCAAAAGAATATGTAATCAAAGATTCTACTTTATCCAGAACATCCTGTGCAACATCCCCTGCAACATCTACTCCTCCCTACTGATCTGCTACTAACCAACAATCTTTATTTCCCTACTCTTTCTTTCCATCAATCAGACCATTCATGCTATTCAGTTTCTCCATTCGTAGCTTACTTTCTTCTGCCATTGCTATACTCCCACTCAATATGAAACCCCTGTGAGTGACCTATAATCAACAAACACTACCAGATCTGAAACCACCTGCTAGTCAACCCAACCAAAAGCTCTGATACCACTTGTTGGTATCAGCTCTTGAACCTATAACCAAGGCTCTGATACCACTTGTCATGATCTTGCTCCACCAATAGAGCACATATGATTACTTCTTGTATTAGCAACTAAACACGAAATTTAACCAGAATCAATAAGTAACTAGAAATATGAAACAACACAAGAATATGAGAGACAATACACAATTGTATTAATAATCACTTAGAAGAATATACAATAAAGAAGATGCCACTTCTTCTTCCACCTCAAAGGTTCGCCACAACTCAAGACCTTCTTCCCTCTCTCTCTCGGTCACAACAATCAACTCCAATTCAGAATTGATGTTCACCTCTCCAACCAGTCAGTAACACGTTGCCAGTACACCAAGCACACAACCATACTCCAAGTAGATCCCCTGCTCTCTGCTGCTACCTGCAAATCACTAGACCTTACTCACCATTGTAGATCTCCTATAGAAAGTCATGCACACTTGCTGACCAAGATCATACACATACAAAGAACCCTGCTGATTCTCCAAACTAGTACCCACCTTGGTACTATGGCACTAGGAGGAACACACCATTGCTCTCCTCTCTCAGAAGGAGCTTATTGCTCTCTTACTCTCTAGCTACAAGTATTACAATACAGCCCATGAGTTCATATATATATCTCATGCTTACAATAATTAGACTATCCTAATTACAATAATTAGACACGCAACTCAAGACTATGACTGGCCTTTAACATGCAAACTGACAGTCCAAAAATAGACTCTCCAGAATCAACATGCAAACTGCATGTTCACGTACAGGCTACTGATGTTGGCTCCTCCATGACCGATGTCGGTCGACTGGTGACCGACATCGGTTTCTTCTTCACTGTTGTCTGACCGACGTTGGCTGATCAGACCGACGTCGGTTGCCATGCAACTCATTCTGCAACTCTCTGCAACCTCTGCATCCTCCGTAACTTCTCCTTTTTGCATCTTGGTGAAGCTTTTATCTCCACAACCTAACAATAAAGCCATCCTTCCATGAAAGTTCATGCAACTATCTACCTATTAATGCCAAACAAAGAAAAAATGGGCTGCCCTCTTGAATGTTCATGTTCTTTGATTACCACTTGGTGGAGACTGTTTCATTCGTAGCAATAACTCCTTGTGTTGACACCTTCTTTTACCACCTGGGCTGATTTGATTCATGTTTGTGCTTGGCTAGGTGTGTCTTTTGGAACATTCCAAATTTTGGCGTATGTGTGCGTGGTCATGTTCTGGATTCTCTGTTTTGTTCCCTCTTGCTATTTCTTATCTCTTTCTAGCAATTTGAGCTCTCTCAGGATATATTCCTCTCATATTTTGTTGGCTCCTCAGCCTCCTTTCTTAGTGGGTCATTGAGTTTACTCCTCGAGTCTTATGCCCCTTTGAATTTTGTCAGGCTTGTGCCATTCGAGCTCTTTCGAGCCACTTATCGTGAAGGCATTAGTCCTTTGGCTTGTCCTCAACAGCTGATGCATCCCATCAAAATTGATGTATGCGGGCCTGTCACTATTCAAAAACCAAATGGCTATTTCATCATCATAAATTTGACGTCCACAGGTCCATCACCATTTAAAAGCCAATGGCTAGTCTTCTGCCCTGAAATTGATGTTCTTTGGCCCGTCACCCCTTTGGCAATTTCTTCAGCCTTTTGTATTTCTTCCTTCCCAAAGGGAAGGTGTCCCTTCAGAGCTTGGAAAAGGTCCCCTTTTTGGCAGTCGAGATTCCCTCATAAGGGCACTTGCCCTTCGGGTTCCTTTAGGCTGCCTTGGCCTTCTTAATTCTTTCGAACAAATTTCAAAGGAATTCTTTCAGACATTTTGTCTGAAGGAAATCTTTCTTCATGTCTTAGTCTTCATGTCTTGGTCTTTTTCTTTGTAAATTCCTTCAGACAAAATGTCCGAAGGAAATGTGCCTTTGTCTTTTCCATGGATTTTCTTCAGACAAAATGTCTGAATAAATCCTTTGTCCCTTTCTTCTTTCAGTCTTTTCCTTCGGGAAATTCCTTCGACAAATTCCTTGTGAATTTATTCAAACAAAATGTCTGAAGGAATTCCTTCATGCACTTTGTTTGGAGGAATTCATCCTTTGCCTCCATGTGGATTTTCTTTGGACCAAAAGTTCGAAGAAATCCATTGCTTTCAATTCCTTTGGATTTCCCTCGGGACAAAGTCCAAAGGAAATCGTTTGTCTTTTGCATGGATCTCTTCTGAAGGAAAACTTACCTCTCAGACTTTTGCCTTGTCATTTTTCCAAATGAAAACTCTCTTCCCTCTGCAACCTGCTAAAATGGTCAAGTTCATAACCCAAATACCCTCCGCAAGGGCACTCTATCCTCGGAGCTTTGTAAAATACTTATATCTCTTTGAAGTTGGCCCATTCCTTTGCCAAAAGGCTTATGAGAACTAGCTACCTACAGCGAAATAAACCTTTGGATCAACTCAAAACATCTACAAAGCTCAATTCACTTGGCTCTTTACATAACAGGTCTACTACAAAGGGAAATGGCACAATTGTAGTGGAGGGAATACATCCAATATTGATGGTTCAGGACAGCAGGGAAAGAAGGAAACTGATTTTTGGCTTGTAGGACCAAAATGGTCAACAATTTTAATACATGAGAATCAACGATTCAAGGTATTTTATAATTTTAGCACTTAGTTGTTTGCACAATCCATTTTAATATAAATTTCCATCCATGGTAATGAATACACCCAATCATGATAAGTATATGAAATTATCCCATTTAATGAGCCATGGCGATGAATTCACCCAATCATGATAAGTATATGAAATTAGCCCATTAAACGAGTCATAGTTTTGTATTTTCAACTCAGCCATATAAATGTTTTTATCCATCCAATTCAATTATTTAAATGAATAGACAACCATCTAAATGTGCATATGCATCCATGTGAGCATTTACTCAACATTTAAATGAATATATAACCATTTAAATGCACATTTACAATCATGCAAGTATTCAAGCAACATTTAAATGAGTATATAACCATAATAGCACAAGAATCCTCCATTGAGGCATCTCATCAAACAAATCACAAGCATCCTCCCTAAGGCATTTGTCAAACAATCTCATGTGATCTCATGTAGTCTTCTTTCTTTCTTTGCCATGCTATATATATATATATATATATATAATTTTTTTAAATCTCTTATAGTTACAAAATTTACCCACCTCTTTTATTTTGTTTTTGTTTTACCTTATCCATGTTATAATTCTACCACTATAACAAAGCATAATCCCTCTTTCTTCAATAAATGTGTGTGTGTGTGTGTGTGTGTGTGTGTGTGTGTGTGATATAGAAATAACCAATTAGAGATAGGTCCTCTTCAATCATCCAACCAAAAGTATTATGTCATACTTCATCTAAACATTATAACAAAGGTGAATGAAGGAAATGTTATAATTTTGAAGAAGAATACAACATATTTTTCATAAGATAAAGAAAGGAGAAGGCATTATGGTCATTCTTCGTAATTTGACGAGCAAAATAAGCTACATGTGTGACGACGGTCATGTAATATAGCTAAAGAGATTCATCTTGGCTGAGCAAGGGGCATTTTCTACAATTCCAAATAGGGCTTTACATACTTGAATCAATAGAGCCAACATGGTAATAAGTATAATTAATCATGCAAAATCAATAGACAAACAACCTTCATATCCATTATTCTACATAGTTATTAGTAATCATGATACGATAATGAACTGAAACTTATAAATCATATTCACAGATCGATTATGGATCCTATAAAACTAGTATTAGTTATGCTTTATGGTGTTGATCATCGGTAGGTGCCCTTATTTGTCACAATTAAAAAATAGGGTATAATAAGGAACCTCATAGTGTTGTTGTTTGGGGCTTAGATCTTTTTTTGAATCAATTGCATGCTGAGAAAACATAGTTTGCATAGTAGATCCATTTACATATCAATAAAAAGAAAAAAAACAAATCCATATAGCTTGCATATAAGAAAGTAATCGGCATTACCATAGATAGAATAGATCTATCTCTTTCTCTCCCCTACTTTGCATGCATTGAAAAATATTTGAAAAATACAAAAAAAGAAGTGTTCATTCATTTTATTTTAGTTTTCTTATTGCTCTCTACTTTCAGTTATTTCATTTTAGCAAGTAATTAGTTTCCATTTTTAGTCAAATATTCACAAAATAAACAAAAACATTACCAAAAACCTTGTCCAACCGTACAAGCCAAATGAAACCTTGCTCCTAATAACATAACAAGTATTCACACAATCCATTCAAACAAGTTCATATACTTACACATTTTATAACCCCTTGGTATGACACTTATTAAAACACCCAATCTTGTTAGATGTGGTCTTTTTCATAGGGTTAAAAAACTTGGTCCCATTGTTAGCATATAGTTTGATATTGATACCGAGCTTATGAGAGAGGTTTTCTATTCCACTCCAATCCCCCACCTCATTGTTGACTCTCTCAATGCTCTAGAGGAGCAAGAACATATTCCTAATCCACCAATCATTATCCACCCTCAGAACATAGGTCATCAATACAACTTTATTCATGCCTAGTTTCCCATTCCCACCCCTTCTTATCCTTGGGTCTAGCCTCATCCTATAATATTTACATTTGTGGATGACATAACTGGGCATAGCTAATTCGATAGAGTAGATATATTCTCATAAGTCATCCAACCTAATCTCCCTCATTTCCCCAGTCCTAACATTGATCAGGGGCTTCACATCCTCATAATCTCAGAGATTGAAAGACCATAGAGCTCTATTTTTGTGCAACTTAATGCTCTTAATGAGTGCATTGTGACATTGTAGATATATTTTGGTTCCATCATGAGAACTTCCCACATTATGAATCCCATTCCACCTAACAACTAGCCTAAGCTATAGCCCATCCATTATGTCAATTGCCTCAGCCTAACCTTGAGGAGTTGAGTTAATAGTTTAGTGTATGTTATTTACATGTACATAAATTTTTTAACTTGACATGAATGACTTCCATCCTTTGTGTTTTCTATATCTTCCTATTCTCATTTATCCCATCTCCACTTCCCCTCTGCCTTCCATTTATTTTATGGTATTTATATACCCATCTAATATGTTTTGATAGGACATGGGCATATATCTTTTCCTAAAGGGCTATAGGAGAAGTCAACTCAACTCTAGTGAGTTATCATTGGTGAGTTAGAATAACCCCACCTTTGGCACTAATGTATACTACCAATTTTATGATTACTCTGATCCTAAGACCCAAACCAAGAGGGGTATCTATCCATGAGATATATGATGTGTCTGAAATAATGAGCAATCAGCTCAACTCCAACACTATGACCCTCACTAGAAGAGGCACAGTCACTCCTCGCACGACCACTCCTTACATGGATACTAAGCCATCAATTATCCTACAAAGCTCATATGTGGAGAGTATTCTTAAATATGATAATTATCTGGGAAGGATCCGCCACTTGGAAGATGAGGTTAATCGTATGAAAATAGCTATGCATCCCCCTAGAAGGAGCCAAGATGCCTTTAATCCACTGGTATAAATTTTAACCACTACCCCTAGGGCTTATACTCCAAACCAACCTCTTCAAGCTAATCCATCTCATGCCTCTACCCATCTCGTGTAGGAGGCTATTAGGCCTAACATAGTTACTATCCTATACCAACTCATCAAAACGCTATTAGGTTGTATTAGTGACTTGGAGAGCACTCAATAAATTCTATGTTAGGGGAAGGGCTCAAATTCTCTTACACAAGGTCGAGGGATTCACCATTTTTAGACAACCGATGAGAGTTATTCAACCTTTTCCTTCAGTTGATCCTTAGTCACTGCCTGGTCATACTTCTTGAACAACATATTTATGGTCGTTTGCACATCTTCTTTTATCCCCTCATAAGTAGTCTTGCCAAGGTGTACCTTTGATACTTGATAGTCTTCAACACCAATCTCTTATTTATATTTTTTTGGAGGAGGAACTATAAATTCAACATATATTTCCCTATGTTCATCCATGACTACATGAGAAACCATTTTGGGTTTCTTTGGTGCACAATGAGTAAGTGAATTAATCGCATTGAAGTTAACCTCATGTGGTTAAACTATCTTTTTCTTCTTCTTGACTACCTCATTCAGCTAGTCTAGAATCTTTGCGCTAGGATATTTTTGTAGAAGCCCTTGTTCCATTTGGGTCTGAGTCTTAGTGCGATTAAGAGGAATTATTAAGGCTTGTTCTAATGTAAGTATGACATCTCCCTTATTTTATTTTGGATATTCAAGTTCAAATTCAGGAGCATAAGACGAAGGTGTGGAAACCTTTGACAAAGGTTAAGGAGGAAAGATAGTTACTTTACAGTAATATTGAGGAGATGAAATTTTCATAGGAGTGGACACTTGAACCACTAGATAAGGGTTTGTAGTTATGTGATGCAATTTGGTGTTCTTAGTCAAGCCCTAAGAATGGACAAGATTTGAATATAGGTCATTTAAAAAAGTAGAGATCCTAAGAGTTCCTTTAGTCCCTCTAGTTGACTTCCAAATATTGATCTTGAGTGGGTTTTTGGTTTGACCAACTTGTTGGGCCTTTGATTATTCCTTTTTATCTTCTTCAATTATAACTCAGTTTGCATTGACACCAAATAAGATCTTACAAGTGATTTCCCATATTTTGGTTGTTGAAATTGATCATGATTTATGTCTACAACTCTCAACGGTGGTAGGAATCTAACATTTTCAATATTGACCCCTTTGGATATAAGCCATGAGAGAGTTATGTTAAAGATTATTTGTTTCCCATCCTCCAAGGATGTTGATTCTATATTGCTCCAATCAACTCAAGGTAGGGGTCTAATTTCTATACCTTGTTCATGATGAACATGATCCACATCATCTTCATCATTTTGAATCTCTTCTAGAATGCATGGTATGTTGTAATAAATCACCTACTCAAGGGTGAAGAAAGATTGATCTTGAGCCTAACCTCTTTCTCACTATCATAATCCATCCAGTAGTATTCATAATATGAAAGATGCTAATATGAAGAACTAAGGATATTTTATACCAAACCTCTGACATCAAAAGGTCTATTGTGAAGGGGTCGTAGGTTAACCTGAGTCATTTTTTTCTACTAACCCTCTAAAATCAAAATAAGGTCTATTGTGAAAGGGCCACATGGTAGCCCAAGTCATTTCTAAAATTGACTTTGCCATGAAGGGTGAAGCAAAATTGTATCTCCCAATAGTGATTCAGAAATGAACCTTTAACTTATGTTTTCTAGATAAGAATTTGTGAGTTTTTACAAGATAGGACACTAGCTACATCAGGGCCCACCTGTTATCAACAAACTTTGACAACATATAAGGGCATTCTTAAATCCATAGACTGATACACAAGAAAGTGGGGAATTGTATGAACTAAGCACCCATCTGGAGATTTTACTGGTAGCTGTTATGAAAAATATGAAATTATATGGATATAACTCAAACATTTGAATGGTATAACACATAAAGGCATCATCAAACATGCGAAAATGCTTTAAGACTAGTGTCTAATGCGAGTTGAGGGCAAAACTCAGATCCACAATGATGACATCTACCCAATTATGTTTAACCCACTATATATCCTCCCATGGGAAACTACGTATACTAGATAAGAAGTCATATAAAACTTACATGTTTGGTACATCTCGCATAATAGTTATTGAATAGAGTCACTAATTAATTTTACCTAATTTATGAATTTTTTATTCTCATTGATGATATGAATATATTTGTACATCCATTCTTAGAAGTCCTTAGGTCATGGTTCCATGGGGACTACAATTACACCAAATTTATGGAACAAGTGGTCCCATGCAATAGTTATTCTCTGTAACTGTAGAAAACTCCATTTATGCCTAAAATCAAGAGTAGTGAGTGTTTTGGTGTGCTCTAGTAGTGCCCCAAGTAGTAGTGGGGGGGCAGTTGCAATGCCAAGCCCACAAATTTTAGTCTGCCCCATGGCAAGTAGGAGTTGGGCAAAAACACATTTACATTCCCTCCAAAATATTAATGGTAAATATGGTAGGAGAAATTTTGCATATATTGGAGGCAGAGCAGTGACATTAACAACCTCTGCACTCTACGGACCTTACATCAACTCTATTTTCTAATTCCCTGATTCTGACCTTCAGCACAGTCAAAGGTATGAGAAAATATGACATTAAAAATCTTTATATGTGTACGTTAAATAGTATTTACAGTTTATATATATGAAAAAATAAAACTACTTTAGATTATGAATCCTAGTTTCAACTTTTACAGTTTCAGAAGGCTCTATGGCTTATACTAGTAATTTAGCTCTCTTGCATTTGCTTTGCATACATATGGATAGGTTGGGTCGTATGATATGTGATGCATGGTTGAGATAATAATGTGATAGGTTGTGGCAAAAAGCTCCCTGCACCCACCTACACAGTAATTTTAGATGAATATGAATTTACAATTTTTAGGGGGACTGTGTGGATTAAGGATGTTTTGTGGAAAATTTCCCCTATATTTTATGATAGGTTGATGCAATAATCTCCCCACACAATTAAAGATCATAAAATTTTTCCCTATATTTTATTAAACGTACTGACCATGCTGCTTAACTTCTTTTCTTCTCTCTAGTCTACTAGATCCTAAAGTCTGATTTATTAAATTCTCTATTGACTCCTGGGAGTAAAGGATATGCCCTTCCCAAATTTTCCTCGTAAAGTATATTTTTAGCATGTTTAAAATATATTAGATCTCTATGATTAGGGTACAGGGGGAGAATACTTGATCAAGGGACAAGTTGCCTTGTTTAATAGTGGTTCTTGGGTACATACTTTATTTGACGAGAACATGTCAAAGGCTATTTTTCCAATTACAGATGGGTTCAATAATCTCACTTTCATAAATGAAAACCTTTTTTTTTTTTCATATGGTAGACTATGAATAACTTTAATGATAATATCACTTCTTTTATTCGTTCTGGAATCTCATTGTAATTTTGAAAGAGAAGAATAGTTATAAATCTTGTGAATTACATTTGCACCATTCAAATATAAGAAAGACAAGAGACTCCAACAATTGGTCTTGGTTTACTATTACATCCTTCTTGCATAAACAAGTTTATTTTTGTGTATACTTTCTCTACCCCTGGGATTTGTCTTACAACCTTCTCTACAGAATAGGCATAGGTAGAGCACTCCAAGCCTGCTATGTTGAATGTTACTTGCAAGTCATTTTAAACTTGTGGGTCATCCACAACAGTAACCTCATGTCTCCTTTGAAAGAATTTATTAGTTTGGACATATGAAGTCTATAAAAAAATGTTTAAGCTATATGGAAGGCCGATTACTCAAATTCAACTCCAAAGATCTTTAGAAAAAGGGCCTACCATTTTCTATGAATATATCTTGGGGAACTTTATCTTGATGTATTGTTGCTCCACATTTCACTGTTCTTAACAGTGATTTACTCAAGTGAAATGTTCATAGTTATGCACCTATAATTTTCCCTAAAGCTTGCACTAATAAAAAATCCAAGAACTTTGTCAACATTACTTAGGATAGGCTTACTTTTTTTTATTTTGGTTGCTAATAATTTTTAATTATGTATATAATATGTACAATGTTGGAGCTGCTCTTGTTTGCTTTGCAGCCATGTTAGAATGTACAGTTCAAACAAAGTCTATATTAGTTTTTAAATATATATTGTTTCAGTAGAAGCAATGTTTTAAAGCATATAAAAATTAATTGCTATTACAAACATAAATTATAGAATGAGGCAGAGATATATATTTCTATTAATTAACAACCAATAGGAAATCATGTCAGCTACCCTATGCATATCAAATTCAGTTTCAAACCTATGCATATCAAATTTTAGAGTTCGAAAATTTTAAGATCATTGTTTAATATCTTCTTAAGCTGAAGAGGAAGAGAACTTGAAGCAATCATTTGTTTTGTTACAGGAGGGAAGTTGAATTATTCTTGATTGCCTTGTAAATATTGACTGAGAGGTGTTTATTGTATGATATTAATTTCTAATTAAGGAATTCTCACATGGAATTTCTCTACTTTAGTGTACCATGGTATGGTATTCCCTTGGACTACCAACCAACTTATATTTCTTTCAAAGCACATTTTTTTATAGACTTCATCTATCCAAACTAAGAAATTCAAAAATTCATTTTATAGACTTCATCCACAACAGACTTCATACATTTTTAACTCGTGGGTCATCCACAATAGTAACCTTATACATCTTATTTTTTGTAGAGAAACATTGTCTCCTCACAGCAATAAATAAATTTGTGTATAACCCAACTCCTACAAAGTCAGGTTTCATGAGATATAGTCCAATGGTTGTAGAAGATGATATTGATGATGATGATATATACTGATTAAAAAATGATACTTTTGTTGACTTTGTTCCAAGTATGCAATTGAATAATGAAGAAGTTAACATCAGTATAGGCAAAATAAATTTTACTTATGGGGTCAATCATGAAGATCAGTCTATGTTGTACATTGATTCCCTTTCATACCAAGAGCATTTGGTTACCAAAAAATAAGCAGTTGCCCTTTCTTCACAAAAAGGTAGGGCTCATTGGAGCAGTGCTGAAACTCTTGTCTTGATTGATGCTAAATACATTGAGAGGAATACACAATGCAATGGTGGTGTAATGAAAAAAATTGTATTGACTTCTAGAAAGTGGAGACTTGTGAAAGAATATTGCTTGAATCATGGTGTGAATCGTATAACCAATCAATGTCGAGATAGGTGGGAACATCTACAACCTAATTTCAATAAGATTAGAGACTATGAAAAAAAATCCCCTCAAGGCACGATAGTTACTGGAGTATGACATCCCAACAAAAAATTGAAAAGAAACTCCCTGTAAAATTTGTGGAAGAATTTTTTGAGGCAATGGATGGCAAGTTTGGTCAAGATAGAGCCATAAATCCTGGAAATATATGTATTGACACCTCTTACACAAATCATCCACTTTTGAGGAATTTATTTCTCCCCCTGAAAATGAACCATGCAATGAATTTCAAACACCCAATGTTGCATGTGAAAGCCAATCAATAGGTAAAAAATGAAAAACATCATCTAAAGCAACTGGCATAAAAGATATTGTTGTTGAGAACAATAGGTTGGTGGTCTCTACCATGCAAAAATATTAGGAAGGACGTATGAAATGCCATGAAAAAGATTGTGCTATGATTGAACATCATCTACAAAAGGAAGAAATGAATGAAGAAAAGATGTTCAAAATTGAAGAACAAAAGATAAATGTATAGGTGAGTTTGGCTACAATGATAACCACCATTGAACAAGCCATGTTGAAGATAAGTGAATCATTTGCTACCGACAAATGACTATTGGACACTTTTTTTATTGTAGATGTTAGACTATGTTATAACAATGATTGAAGCCCATTTTTGGTTTATTTTCATAAAACATACTTTAAATCATGTTGGTAATGTTATAATAGTAATTGAAGCTTGGAATTATTATATGTGGCTCATTTGAAGCCCAAATATAGCACATGCCAATTTTTTGCATCTTCAATTTATTAGACAACATCTTTGGAAAACTATATTATTTTGGAGATGAAACATACTTGTGAGAATCTTTGGTATATACAATTGTATTTATATGTGCTTCTTTGTTTTGGAGATGATGGATATTCAATGTGTATAAATCATATGGCTCAAGTGTTGAAATCCACAACAAGCTCTTGTTAAAAGTAGTTGAAACATGATGTATGTAAAATTTTGATAGATATACCTGCACATATGTACTTCTTAGCTGTGAAAACGATGAAGGATATTCATTGTGTATAATACCCCTTGTTTAAAACTTTAAACATATTTATGAGAAATTTTGGGGCATGTATGCATCCTTATATGTTTGTTATTCTTTAGATGATAGTCTATATTCAATGTACATATGCATATAGTTTAAAGTGTTTAAATCCCAAATACCCACTTGTTAGAAGTAGTTTAAATTTGCATGTATGCATAATTTTGATATTTATATATACATACACACATACCTATGTATACTTGGCATCTATTGATGGATATTGAATGTGTATATATATTGCTTTAACTATTGGAAGTTTAAATACTCACTTGGTGGAAGTAGTTTAAACATTTATATATGTGAAAATTTGGGATATATGTGTGTATATACTTCTTAGTTGAAAAAACAATGATATATATTTAATGTGTATAGACATGTGGTGGAAAGTATTGAAATTCTTAGTGGCCACTTGTTAGTAATATGTAGACTCATATTTGAAAAAAAGAAAGGCATATTTATATGTGTGCTTAGTTGTGCAAATGATGACATGTATTAAAAGTCTATATATTATGTTGTTTCCTTTCATGTTGTTGAAGCTTCATTTTTTTTTAGTTGCCATCTTCTATCATTTTCTATTATTCCTATTTCCCATCATTTCCTATTGAGGTATATCCATGTTTCCACATACCCACAATTTAATGATATAGTCATATATGGCCCTAACTACCACTTCCTACTAGTAGTTTTTCATTCTTCATGCAATATAGCTCACAAAAATTGACTAGTTCTTCTTTTCCCACTGAAAGTTAATACAAGAATACCCTGAAATTAGAGAAAAAAGTACATATCCTTTAGTTTCTTGCTAACATCAAAGAAGAGAGTACAATACTGATATCTAGCCCTATGTAATGTAGTCTAGATGTTCAAAATAACTAAAATAAACATTAAGTTATTTTTGGCAAACCAATATTGTTCCATGTTAAAGCTAGTGAGTAGTGGAGCAACCTTAGAAGCCCTCCATTCCTCTGGTGCTCCAAAAATGTTATTGTTGTTAACTTGAAATTCATGTGTGTAACAAAGCCCTATTTCCTTAACCTGGATCCCAAGAGACACATGGATAAAACCATTATAAACTGCTAAAATTCAAATGTGTTATATGTTAAATCACTAAGTTGTTCATGACTGGCTAAAATTTGGCCTTGGTAGCTCCACAGACAATAGAACATGGTTTCTGAGATGCCACTTGAATAACTCCCTCTAAGATCAAACATTTCCCTTGTTCCTATTTTTAAAAAGATTACAACTTTTCCTCTGCAATCAATGAACCAACATCTACTTTTGTAATCAATTTTAAATGCCTTGAGAAGCATAAACTCCCTTTAATCATTGTGATGAAATCACATTTAAACATTTTCATCATACAATGTAGAAGTTTAGAATATCATGAATAAGAAATAACTAATATGACTATGATTCATTTTCTTAGGCATTGAGTCCACTCTTCATCCTCCTTTTTATTCCATTGTTTAGTGAGGTCATTTACCCATTATTTGAAAAACATGGAAATGATCTGAAACCAAGGAAAATAATGGTTTTGGGTATGCTTTTATGTACTCTAGCATTTCATACATCAGGACTAATCTAGTTACTAATTGACAAAACAACCACATTTGGGTCTATTGGATCATATTCCAACCCTCTCCTAGATTCAGAACCTAATGGTGGAACTCACTATAGATTGTTTAACACAACATATGCAATTGGAAGCACCTCTGATTTAGCTCCATTTCTATTCTTTACAATGTCTTTGTATTGTTCACTTAGACATGTCAAAGTCACATCATAAACATTGTTGAAACTCTAATTTTTTTCAAGTAATTTTTAGTGCGATTTTCAAAACTTTTTACAATTGTTTGTTGTTGTGTTTGCAATCTCAAGCTTCATTCTATATGTAGACAGTGGTTTGCCATAACTTGTATGTCTACTATATTCAAATATATTTCAGTTTTTATTGCCTTGTAGGATTCACTCTTGGACATATTCAATGATTGAAGTGCATGTTGCATTCATTTATCCAAGGTTTAGAAAGAAAATAATTGTTTTATGAAGCAAGGCTATTGACTTTGTAATGTAACATATTGTATTTACATCATGGTTGTTTGAATTTGCCATTTGTGGTAAATGAGATTCCCCTCAAGCTTTTCAATGTTGGATAATTTTTCAGAATTGTTAGTGATATAAGATATATATATTTTTAAATATTCGGCAATGGGAATCCTCAACATGCAAACTATATTCATCATTATCTCTTTGTTTGAAACACTATTTGTTCCTTGTTTCGTGCATGTTAATTAATTGAATATTCAGTCATACTTATGCCACATTTATAATTTAATCTTCAAAATAGTTATTCACTAATACTTTGTTTTGTAGGAAGGAGTTATTGATATTTTAAACACTAATTTTCAATAACATCTTCTCGCATACAATGGATTCAACTACAAGAGCAACAATTAAGCTTATCCTTGCAAGTGCATCTCTTATCATCCAATTAGCATTGCAAGTTGCAAATGATCTTCAAGATTCAATCAATATGCAACACAAATCAAAGAAGTATAAGATATCTTCATGTAGAAAACAAATTCCTTCAAATGCTGACATGGAGGAAGATACAAACCAGGAAGTCCCTACAATCATAGCTGAGGAGGAAAATCTAATCATGGAAAAAAATATATTAAATTCTCAGTGGGAAGGGAGGATTCATGGTGACCGGTACATCAAACCATGTTCGTTGCATTGATGGAACCACTACTTTTTTAAAGCGAGATGTGATGATAAATGCTTTCGTGGTATTTTTTAGTTACCATATGTATTATTTGAATCTTTATGTGATGTTTTGCATGAAGATTTGAGCTAAGGTGACATACCATTCTCATTTGCAACAACTATAAAGGGTAGAGTCTTATTAGTGGAGAAGCAGTTGGCCATTGCAATTCTATGTCCATCGTCTGGAATCACAATGCTTAACATAAGTGAGCTTTTTGGTTGTGGAAAATCTATAGTGGTTAGAATTATACATAAGTTCATTAATGCTATAGCAATTTGTTTTCGTAATCATATATAGTGGCCAATAGAAAATTTAAGAATGGAGCATGTAAAAGAAGGATTCCGCCAAAAACAAGGCTTTCCAAATTGTTGTAGAGCGATAGATGTTGCTCACATCTAATTTCAACTTTTGGCTAACGAGTGTTCAATAGATTGGTTTGATCAGGGTCATAATTACAGCATGTCATTACAAGCGATTGTAGATAGTAATATGCGATTCATGGATGTTTTCACTAGACGGCCCGAGTCTGTTAATGATACCAGAGTATTGCGTAATTCCTCATTTTATAGATTGTGTGAAGGTAGGGAGAGATTAAATGGTTGTGCAATTTCTATTGGCTCTACAAACATGAGAGAGTATATTATTGGTGATGGCGGCTATCCATTGTTATCATAGTTAATCACACCCTTCATTGGAGCCTCAACAGATAGCCAAAAGTAATTTAACTTCAGGTTGTCGTCAACACGTATTGTTGTGGAGTGTGCATTAGGGAGGTTGAAAAATATATGGCAAATTCTACATTGCAAAATTACTTAGCCCAATTTACAAATTTTACCAAAAACTATTCTAGTATGTTGCATATTACATAATATATTGCTAACATATGATGAAGATGTCACTGGTACATTTGAAAACACTGAGAATGAATGTGAAATATCAAGAAATCAAGAGATATTATGCGATCAGACTGCAACACTAGCTCGAGTGGAATTAATGGAATATCTTAATGGAAGGAGTGGCATAACCCAACCAAATGAGCATGAATAATCATTAGTCCAATGATATAGCCTATTTGACTTATGAACTGTATTTTTGTGTTCTAGAAATAAAAAATTGATTCAATATTTGGCTTATGAACTCTCTTTGTATTGTATACAAATAATTAACACCACAAATAACTAGTTTAAAGGAAATGACGATCATATAACCAGGGAAATATTTTACAAGAGCATGTATAATACATTTGTTTCTTCCAAATCATGTGTGATTTGACAGCTGGATGGGAGTTTGGAATGGGTGGGACTTTTTGAATCTCAATGATTTTTGGCCTCACCTCAGAGAATTCAGAGCTTCTGAACTTAATAATCGTTTTTTCGCAATATATGCACCCCGCAGGGCACTGATAGATAAGATCAAAGCATATTGGATATTGAGCAGGGAGCTTTAATGTTATTCCTCAGGGAGTTTCAAGTGAATTGGGGTTTTCTAAAAAGGCGTTTTAATAGTTTAGTTAATGTTAATCTTTTCATATGGTTTGATTATGGATTTCATTGATGATTTACACAATACCTTGTCAAGATGATTCTATTTCTGTTTGAATAACATAGTTTTACTTTCTTGTTACTAACATGTCTAATCTCAAGAAAATTATTCATTCATGATTAATAGTGTATGATTTATTTGTAGATGCTCAAAATATGTTTTTAGCAGGATTGTTGACTCTATTTCTAACGTCTGTTCTTAAGTTTTGAATTAATGCTGGTGTTATGTTTTGCCCTTTTAAACTTTCAGAGGATGGTTTACAGTAGCATTTTTCCACAAATCACATAGTTACGCATGAAATGCTTATGTTCAAATACAATGTTGGTCACAAATTCATCAATTTTGTAATTTGCATGCAAGTTTAATGAATAACTGTCGTGCATCCAGGAAAAAGGTAGAGATTATATAGGTACTATTTAATGAATATACCCTGAAAAGCTGGATAGAAATTGCAATTATATCAATTTACCAGGTCACCCATTTTGTGAAGGCTACCTCCAAACCGGAGTCATTCCCACAAAGAGCACTAAGGCTACATCCAAAATAAATGTTGTTACATCTGTAATTCATGTTATGATCATCTTATTTGTTATCATTGCAGGCTTAACACAAGCAAACACATCAAACTAATCACATTCTACACCTAATGGAATTCCTTGGTGTTTTCAACGCAGCGTCAGTCCTCTTTTTCGCATATTTAGGATTTGATGCAATTTCTACAATGGCCGAAGAGACAAAGAATCTTGGTGTTGATATTCCAATTGGGCTAGTTCGGTCCATGCTGGGCATCATAACAACGTACTGTCTAATGGCTATGACTCTATGCTTGACTCATGGCTTTATTTTTTTAATGCCCGATGAAGTGAATTTCTGCAACTGCAATGGTTTTTTCAATTTCCATGGGACCATCCTGCAAAAAATTTCCTATTTTTTCTCTACAATACCTGCAATTTTTTTTTTTAAATTTCCATGGGACCGTCTCACTACAGAAAACCCCTATTTTTACTCTGAAGCACCCGCAGAATTTTTCAATTTGCCCCCTCCATGGAACCAGGGTCTTAGCTATGGGATTGCCAACCACTTTGTTCAATAGTGTGATAATATCACTGATTTCCATCTTGAACTCAGAGTGTACGATGGTCTAGGGTATTCTGCTAGAAGTTGTCTTAGGTTTTATTAGCCATGGGAACATGAATCTAAGTTAGAATCCCAAAATTGTTAAGCGGCATCGGGGGTGAGATCGATAAAATATTCATGGTCGGAACATGCTCACCCTTTGAATCTCAATATGTTGTGCACCAAGGCAAAGAACATACTCATCCTTTGAATTCTTCGCCTCCTTGTTATCCTAATATGTGTAACTGGAAGTGAAAACATTGGCAGAAAATAACCCTGTTCTTACTAAAAGAAAAAACTAGAAACTGCAAAGTAACTGGTAGAATATGATGAGCTACAAGCAGGTTAGCAGAACATATATTTTGCATGCCTTAAGAGTCTAACATCTATTTTATAGGATACAGAGTCTAACATCTATTTCAAAGGTCACGGAGTCTGATGTCTGTTTTATTGGCCGCAAAGTCTGACGAGTGTTGAGTAGAGGGCAGGATCTAGCGTGTACTGAATAGGAGGTAGGATTTGAGGGTTATTTGGCAGCTGAGAAAAGTATGATGCTTGCTTAGCGGGTGAGCGGAGTCCAAGAGTGCCAAAGCAAGTTGTGAAGTCCATGAATTGTTTGTGTTGGGAAAAATCTGACAAAGTATTGGCTGGCTACAGGATTTGACGAGCTATGGAGGGGGGGGTCTGAGGCTCCATGAAAAACAAATGGTAAAGTTGATTTTTTTTGCCAATGTTGAAAGCCTTGCTTAAACACAAATGAATTTTGCAAGATTTGTCCCTTGAATGAGAGAAATGGAGTGAAAGCTAGGGTTGGGGCAAGCAAAGTGGAGCGAAAGAAAGATTTTTGAAAAGAAAATGAGGTGAAGTGGGAGAAAATGGAGGAGAATGGTTAAGTAGGGTGAAGCCACACACTTAGGTATCAACTGCATTAATGGCAGGGTTTGAGAGGTGTTTAACAGTTGTCGAGTTCTGATAACTGTAAATAGTTGTCTAACTTTGACAAGGAAAACCATTTTCAGCTCTGCTCTACTCTGGAATTACACTCTCCACCTGCCTGATTCTCATCTCTTGCTTGGATCGATTGGGATGACTTCCCCTTTCCCCTTCCAACATTGAATTCAAATCTTGGTGGCTAGCATTGACCCTCTACCATGCTCCTTGAGTTCCCTTTAATTTGGAAAAAACTCCACATGTCATGTTTGATCTATTTGTGCAATTAATCTATGCATCTTTTCCACACAAGTGAAACCACCGGTTGTTGTAGACTAGCAGTTGCAAAACCACAGTACTGGGTGCATAATTGTCTCTTACATAAAGTCGCAGTTTTAAAACTACTCTCGATATGAAGTTTCATCATGCTTCTATCAAAAGGTCAATCTGACACATGGAACATGACTGAAACAAACCTTCATGTATTTCCTTGCCATGTGGGACTCTGGTTGATGATCTTTGGCTTGACATTGACTTCTTCCACACCAACAAGTTGTTTCAAGAACATCAACTTGCACAATACAAATGTATACAAGAAACTGAACCCATGTTTATGGATGATGCAAGATAGTTTGTGAACTTGGATACTCTTGCATCAAATAAGTGTGGATAAAATTTTAATGTATATATTATTATTAGAATTGTGATTTTTATTGAGGGCTTATGTTCTCAACAAATGGGATTATTGTGGGACAAAAACCAATAGTTAATTAAAAAAATTAGTAGATTTTTTGAAATGAAAATTTTCCATCTTTTGAAAATATTGAAAAAAATTGGCCTTTTTGTTAACACTTAGTTTTGGCACAAGGTTTTTTATTGTGATACTTTAGTGTTGTTTTGTACATATATATCATTGGTTTAAATTAGAGTCTTATTAACATTTTTTTGTAATCTCTTCCTTTCTTTCTTCTTCTCCATTTGGTCTTGTATTGTTCCCTTTCTTCTGTTTTCTATTTTTGTTTGTCTTAGAGGCCTCTTGTTTCCTTTTGTCTTTCCTCCTCTCTTTTTTTTCCTTCTTAGAATAGACTCAATGGTTCATCTATAACTGCCAAATGGTCTGCCAAGTAGGTCCTGTCTTGTTGTGGGATTTTTTTCCATCTTTCGCTTCTTATTGGTGTTTGGACCTATGATTATCACTTCTTTCATATTTTCTTGGTCAATTTGTAAGCCAATTTTTTCCTAATTGAAACTTGAGATGTGTGTGTGTGTGTGTGTACAAAACTTTTAAATGTGGTTCAATAAGTAAAGTCAAAGGAGTATCAAGTATTTTCAAGTCTAGGCATACTCTATATTGTTATATTTCTACTTAAAGCCCTGCCAACAAGGGTTTAACTATGCCTTGTATCAAAAGAAGGATTAGGCAACTGGAATGTAGTTGCATTGCACTTAGGGATAAAAGGCATAGTTCTTACTAACATAACTCTAACTACACTACACAAGAACTACTTTGGCTATGCAGGACATGTAGCTACAACTCCTCGATGAGGTTCCCAAGCTAGCTAACCTTTTATTTTGTCTACTCCTCTTGCAAGCATTTGTGGCAAAATTAGGTTAAGGACAAAGAAAAAGATCAACTAGATAGTTATGCTCGATAAAACATCGAAGTGAACATACATACATGTTTTGCATCTGATAGCCCACGAGGCCTAGATATTTTTATAACTTGAAAAGAAATGTAGGATGGATTTGAAAATATAAAACATATTCAATGCTTCAACATGCACCAATTTGGCAATTTGCCAAATCCACCCAGTGTAAATTCAACTATTATAAATGAACCATTGAATCCATCCCTTTCGAGTGTGACTTTCAGATTTGATACAAACTTGCACAAACAATTCTAGATCACTGTCTTAGTCTTATAATCATAAGATTCTGCCAATGTGTCTAAAATTCTTATCTCCTTTATTAATTTATTATTATTGGCTTGTTACAATTATTGCTTGCCCCATTGGTTATTGTTTTACAATGCATCATCTAGGTCTCATTATTGTTTACACCAATATATATTAATTCTAGCATATGCCTTAGTTTTGTTTATTTGTGGATGCGATAATTACCCTTAAATCAAATTTAATTAAAAAACCTTGAACCTTCAAAAGTAGATTAATAGTACAAATTAAAACTAGGGCTTAATAATTTCAAGATTTAATTCCATGTTTGTTATGTAAAGAATGTATAAGTTACTAGATTAAAATATGACCTCTATCTTGTGTATACATGGGCTTATCCCTGATGTTGTGATGCATAAATTGGGGCTTCACTCGCTGAAATATTAGCATTGGAATTGTGAGAGGCCTTTTAAACATTACTCTCTAGGTTTGTTGTATCAAACATGAGTCCCTTCTCATTGGATCTTGGAAAGTTAAATAGTTGGTGGAGTCTTAACTCTTCACCTTAGACATGGCTTGTTTGTCTTAATCAAATATGGGATTCCAAGATAAAGCCAAAACTCGCTCATTTCTTACAATGTTTAGTTAATTAGGGTTTGCCACTTGGTGAGACACTCATTCACATTGGAATTTCTCATCTCAAGTGCCCTGCGTGCAGTAGACCTGAGACCTTTAAGCATATGTTTTGGACTTGGCCTTGTGTCCATGAAACATGGCAATAAATTCATGACGTTTTCAAGCCTTTTCACCCAAAGCCCATCATTTGGAGGATGACATTGTCTGAAGACCCTACTTAATGACCACCATACATTAATTTTATTTGGATTTTTTTCAGAGCTTCTATTCTCTTTCAGCTTTAGAAATTTAGAAATGTTGCTTTGGTAATGAGGATACCTCTGAATAGTTTTTCATTAATGATAAAGTTTATGTGCTGATGTTTTTCTTTTTTCAGATCCATGTACAAGTTGATAAAGTGGCCTTGGAATTCCAACATATACAAGAACTTCTTGATATTGGGGGAGTGCCATGTGAACCATGTGCATATTCCCTCCATATGCACCATCACAAGGTTCTCCATCACCAACACCCATATAAGGATGAAGTCGCTTGAGTAACTATTTATCCACCCCTCCTTCTCAACAAACAGGTTGGCATCCTCAACCATGCGACAAAACTTTGTTGGCTCATCTCATTGGACTTCTGTAGCATGTGATGGTGATCATATTGGGTTGTTTGTTCCTTCGCCATTTGTATGGGAAGTGATCCTGGCTTTGGCTTTGCAAGATATTATTGAGGAAGGTGGGTGGCACCAGATCTACCATCGATAAAACACTCTGTTTGGGATACTTTGCCTCCCAAGGATGATTTGACACCTCCTCCTTCTAGTGTTGCAATCTGTGTTTGATGTTACACACTTGTTTTTGTGTTTTGATTATATGTTGCTTTAAGACTCTTGGTAGTTAGCTATACTTTCTAAGAATGTTGTTTTAGTCCTTTGATGTAAAGCCATCTTTTTTGCCAATGTTATTTTTGCGTTGTGAATACCAACCCATCACCTTGTTATTGTAAACCACCCATGTGCTTGAAACTCCTCGTTATTTGATTACTAGATACATTAATGTGTTTTTAAAAAAACTAGGGCTTAATACCCAAATATTTTCTTTTTGGACATTTTCCCACTACTCTAACTATACTTTTTATTCATGAATTTTTATTAATTATTTTTATCTCGTAAACATTATTAAAATCTCTATCCATCTAAAGCATGGATGAGATTTGATGGCGATCTTATTCATTTTCATTGGTATCGAATTTAGTTTGTGTCTTATAAGCTTTATTGTCACACATAATAATAATAATAATAATAATAATAATAATAATAATAATAATAATAATAATAATAATAATAATAATAACACGGTCCTAAAATCGACATGGAATAGTCACAAGGTGAGACAAAGAAAGTAAGTGCACTCTAGTCACAAGGCGCGTTCTACAAAGTTCCCAAGATTGTCTAGACACTTTGAACAATCCTCAACACTATCTAGATGCTCCGGACAAGGAGCTCAAAACAATAGGAAATCAAATGAAAGATAATATGACCACTGAAAGGGGGTAAGAGAGGGGTCACAAACCACTGTTGTACTCGAAACTCCTAATTATTTGATTAATAGATACACTAATGTATTTTCAAAAAACACTAAAACTTAATTATATAAATTTTTTTTGGACAAATTTTCACTACTTTAATTATACTTTTTATTCATGAAATTATATTAATTATTTTGATCTCGTAAATATTATTAAAACTATTAATTATTTTGATCTCGTAAATATTATTAAAACTATTAATTATATTGATCCTCTAAATATTATTAAAATTATTAATTATTTTAATCTCGTTCCATCTAAAATATATGGATGAAATTTGACGGTACTCTTATCCATTTTCATTGGGCTTGAATTTAGTTTAAGTCTAATCACTTTTGTTGAAAATTGGAGACCTTACAATAACACTAGTTGCAAATCAAGTTTAACCGTCACGAAAATTTCCATCGATAGTCAAATTACAACCCCGATCCTCAATAAAATATCGTCCTCGGGACAGAAAGGTCGATGGTAAATCCTAGATCTGTCTATTCCATCACAATCATGAATGATGAAGTCAACTATAGCCATTTTGTTTTTTATTAGGTAGGAGCCTCACTCAGGGGTAATACTTTTTTCAAATATATCTTTGAATTAGAATTAAGATTCCACGATCACAAACATATACTGCTCAGGAAGATGCAGCGACTGTTGATTCCATTATAGCGTTGTAATTTAAAGGAATGGATAAGATTGCATGCACCAGCTGCAGAAGGGCAGTACTACTATTACTGCCAATATGTTTTGGAATTTTCTTTTCAGCAATTCAGATCAGCAATGGATGGCAGGAACAAGGGGTAAGTAATCCAATACAAAAAGTCAATAAAATTTATTCACTGCTGAAAGCAATACGATACAAAACCCACTAAAATCTATAGCAATAATAATCATTGCTGATTTTGTAATTCATTTTCATCCACTGTCAGACATGCATGGGTAGCAGCAGTGGGAATGAATGGCAATGCATGGATAGTAATCCTTCCTCAAAGCTGTTGATCAAAGGAGGAACTGTAGTTAATGCTGAGAATCAGCAGTTGGCAGATGTTTATATTGAAGATGGAATTATTGTTGCAGTCCAACCCAACATTAAGGTTAGTTGAAGATCAAACTGTTTATTTGACATTGATGCGTATAAGGGAATATCCATTGGTGGGTAGTTGTTCATTTGTTTAGTTAAAGTGCATGAATCTCCATTGGAAAAATTGAATCCTCTTTTGCTGACCCATGAGCTTCTAGTTTTTTTGGATTGGGTGCTCGTAATTCCTTGGCTTAGTACCAAAGGTCTGAGCGGTATTCATTTCGGCTCCTGGGACCAACCCGTTCTCACCTCTCATGGTGTCGGGTTTCTGCAGTCAACAAGAATTAATCTGCGGTGGGTTCCTTGTTAGCCAAGAAACTTCTCTTTTAATAAATAAAGAAACTTGCAATTACATACTAGTGATTATAAATTTAACGGCAGTTCATTCTAGTGAGTACATAAACAATATTAGATGTCTTTCAGTGGAAATATGGCAGGCAACATTTACACAAGATTGGAATTTGGGTCTGTTGTAGTCCTAATAAGCGCCCCCCTACTTACTACCCCTCAATCATAGGGCTGAACAACCGTGAATTGCTACACTAAGACCCAAGATATTCTATTGAATTCTATTATTATTTTCTCTGTATCTACGCCTTTGCCATATAATTAAAATTTTGTTGACTTTTAGTTTTTATTCGAATGCCCCTCAGGTCTAGTACTGCCCCACGAATTTGAACCATGGTTCTCAACTTCCTCCTCCTTGATTAATCTTGGGGTCCTGCAGGTGCACTCGCACTTACCAGTTTGATTGATGTATTCACTTGGATTCGCTAATGTAATAAGGCATGCGAATGTGCTCTCCTGATCTTGGTTGTGGTGTACTCAGGACCATGTCTCCCATGGACTCAAAATGAACATCCTCTCTTGTTTACTCCTGTTGGGCTTGCCCTTCTTGAACCCGAGCCCTTTAGGAACATCGGAAATTGTATGCTAAAAAAACTTCAAATTATGATGTTGAACATAACAAATTTTCTACCAAATACTAGATTTGAAAGATCGAGGTCTATAGACTATAACAATGAGGAACTAGTGGTTATTCATCAAGGCTTAGACACATCAGAATAAAACCTATCCAAATTGAGCTGGGAAGCAATCTCAAAACAAGAGTTATCCCCAAAGTTTCATCCTCTAAATTTTGTACATAATTTGCATTGTTGCATTATTTGTTGGAAACAATTTTGGAAGTGATGATGTCTAGAGTCCTAGTTTGGCCAGAAACAAACTTATTTCTGTTAGACATGGCAAAGGAATTTGACATTGAGAACTTCAATAGAAGAAAAAACATAAAATTATAATTCAAAAATTCACACAAATGATAAAATTAAAATCAAATATATTGATTCAGACACATCACGAAAAAGCTGGACATTGAAAATTTAAAACCATTATTAAATACAAGTCTCCATGAATATTATCGATTCAGATAAAGCACTTCATATTATAAGTCACATTCAATGTTCATAATGAATCATAAATGATAGATGGTAATTGCAATGTTGAGTGATGAGAATGCCAGAATGCATATTGCCAAATTCCAATACAAAATGACAAATGTGAGAATAAGCACGGAATCATTGATCTGTCTTGGATTATCTGCATCCACATTCTAACAGACTGTAGGTGCTTCCCAAATAAGCTGGTGTCTTCCAATGCAAAATTTGCAAGGTAATACAGTTTTTTTCCCCTATTTGAAGCTAACTTGTTCCTCTTCACTTAGAGGACAAAGGAGTATGTTCATCTGTATAAATCAGAATTCGAGTTTTAATCCAGCAGGACTCCAACATGGCATATACTGTTTGCCATTCCAATGTTTCGTGCTTAACTACACAGATGTAAAATCTATGCACTGCCATACCATTTAATAAAAATGAGTTTTATCTTTGCGTGTATGAAACAGAGTAGAACTCCCCTTTTCTTTACATATTTTCTCTGTTTCAGTTCCATTTGCAAATTGTTCTCTGGTGTACAGGATCTGCTCGGCTGTGCAGGATTTGCAGATTAAAAGGGGCTTCTAGAGTAATTGTTCATTGGCGGTCATGTTGTACACATGTATCTGTCTAATATTAAATGCAGATATTAGTAGATGTCATGTTTGGAAATCGATAAAGTAATTTCATAAGCCATATATGCCTGCTGTTAGGATTGTTTGCAATGCTACCTGTTTCCCTGTTTGGATCTTACTCAAAAAACAACTCCTGTTCTTCTATATACTCTTCCTGTCCCACACATCTTCCCCTACATACCCCTTTGGTGGATCTCACTCTCTTTTTCAAGACATGCAACACGTGTGGGTAGGTGGAGCAACAAATCGGGATAGGAAGCATGTATGGTTGTGGGCGGCAAAATAATAACAAATTAATTTGTAATTGTGAAGCAGATCAGTAAAACAATACGAAGTTATTGGATACAAAAAAACAGAATGAACATTTTTTCTTTTCCTGATTTCATCAATGAAATTTATGTGGTTTTTCTCAACATGTGTGTTATGTGTTCTGTCTCTTTATTCAACATTCACAAAGGCACTAGTTATGTTCTTGATATCCAAGTAGTTTCTTATGTTGTTGAGTGTCATGACTTCTGGAAGACAAAAGGCAACAGAATCCCAATAATCGCTTACAATTACAGTAGTTGCTTTATGTTTATTCATGCACAGCATTGTTCTCTGCTGTGATCACCTATTTATAGAACATGTTCATATTGCTACAGCATTAATCTGGGGGTCAAAATAGTAACTCGTGTGCCTGAGGCAATTCCTTCAATAGGATCTCCTTTGGTAGAATTATCACGTGGATGTGTTAGTCTGGGTCAATCTAACTTGACTTGTGTTTATAGTTTACACACTTTTATATTCGTCAATGGTGTTTAACACCTCTCTATTAAATCTACAGCACCATTACAGAAGTATTGAGAATATGCTGTTAACCCAGGATGAAATAATGCTCACAAATGAAGTAATCATTATATCTTAAATTGGACCATGAGGATTGGATTCGGGAGTCCCACACATTTGTCTTTAACCATTATTATTCATACTTGAATATTACATTTGATTGTTTATCATGGTGTTGGCATGGTTTGACCTGTTTTGATAATTTGTGATCAGAAGAGATTTCTTGAATAGAAGTAGAGAGTAAATATGGCTGTTTATGTTCCTAATCTTACTGTAATTGATGGTAAGGTCAATTACTGAACTTGCATGAGTGTGCTTACTCAGGTTGCAGATGAAGTGCATGTCCTTGATGCTACCGGTAAATATGTCATGCCAGGTGAGAACATGGCAGTCTTAGTTTCAAAATTGAAAAAAGTTATTATTAGTGGTTATTCCTGATCATATTCAAGTAAAAAAGCCTTTTAGGGATTTTGTTTTCCTTTACAGTAGCCATCATTATTCTCTGAATGGTCATGTACTTTCTGTGGTACAAAACAGGTGGTATTGATCCCCATACACACTTGGAGATGCCATTCATGGGCCAAGAGTCCATTGATGACTTTTTTACCGGTCACACAGCTGCATTAGCAGGAGGAACAACAATGCATATTGACTTTGTGATCCCAACTGATGGGAACCTTGCACATGGTTTTGAAGACTATGCAAAGAAGGCAGAAAAATCTTGCATGGACTATGGTTTTCATATGGCTGTTACAAGTTGGAATGCAGATGTCGCCAAAGACATGGAAATGCTTGTTAAAGACAAAGGTCAGACCTCTTTGTTTTCTAAGTATACTAGATCTGAACTGTAGACCTAGAAGGTAATTTTTAGTAGTCAAAGCCATCATTTTCAGAATGAGTCTGTCCATGTATTAGAGAATTTGATGTTTTTGTTTTGACAACTTAATGGAAGTGCTCTTGCCTTGGCAGGTATCAATTCCTTCAAGTTTTTCATGGCATACAAAGGGTCTCTCATGGTAAATGATGAGCAACTCTTGCAAGGTCTAAAAATGTGCAAGTCTTTAGGTGCCTTAGCTCAGGTTCATGCAGAAAACGGGGATGCAGTAGCAGAAGGACAATCTCAAATGATTAACCTTGGTATAACTGGTCCCGAGGGTCATGCACTTTCCAGGCCTCCAATGGTATCTACTTAAAGAATTGTCTAAGTTACATAACTTTTTGCTATCTTTTACTCTATGTTGATAACTCTTATCAGTTTATTTCCTGTCCTCTTAAGCTTACATTTTGGGTTCTCTTTTATTTCATAGAAAGATCAGAAAGACAGGAAAAGAGGCAACATTGGGAGCAAGTCATTAGCAAAATGAATAAGAGAATAGAGCAATGGACAAACCGATAGCTAATAGTAGCTGGAAAAAATCAGTTTATAAAAGCAATGCTGCAGGCTGTGCCCACATATATGTCCTTACTCAGAATGCTACAAAATGTAATAAGGCTTACTAAGCTCCTTTGGAAAGGACCAAATGACGGAAATAAGCTGCCATTTCTATCCTAAGGAGAAACTTTTCTGGAAAATCTCAATTCAGAACCAAGACCTTGCTGGAAGGATTTTATGGAGATTGATAACCTCATCCCAAGCATCACGGTAAAAAATAATAACAGCTAAGTATGTTGGCACTCAAAGATAATAGCAGGTACCACACCAACATATAGCCAAAATTCAAAAGGTAGTTCAATCTGGGATCAGATTAAGGATGGATTATTGGAAGTTAACATACAGTATGAATAACGTGAGGATGGAGCTATAGCCAACTCTAGGAAGAACCATTAAATGATTAATCAGAATGGGCCATTAGTAGTGCAACCTGACTTGCAACAACTTAAAGGTTTGTGAGTCGTAAGATTATAAATGCTATATGCTACAAGTCTCCCCATAAGATGCTTGCACACAACAATAAAATACAAGGTAACTATTCTTTGACTACAATGGCATCTATGGATAAAACGCCTATGTAATAATAAAATCTCATAAATCCAGGTTTGACGAAGACTGTCACCAAACCAAACCATGCCCGAAGACGAGCATCCCATGATGTTCATTATCACGAGGCATCATTAATTTTGGACTCCAACGAACTTTATTTTCTTTGTCTAGCCCAAAACAAAAACATATAACAATCTAATCTAAATTGCATGCAATCATCATTTGAATATCCATTCAGTGGCCCATATGCATCTTCAACTAAGCTTACCATCATCCACTACATGAGCAACTGTAATTGAACCCATCGATTGGCATAGAAAGCACGAGCAACCTCAACTGAACTTGACTAACTATCTTCACTGAGCACAACAAACCTCAACTAAACCTTCTAATCACTAAGTCAGTGGGAGCGTGGGGAATCACGATTGAACTCCAATCAAACATTAGGGAGAATGAGTAGCCTCAATTGAATGCCATCATCAAGGACAATCGCAAGGAACCTCAATTGAACCCCGTCTTGCCATACATGACATTAGTAACCCCAGTTGAATTCCTAGACCTCATTATCCAATGTACAACAACATTTATGGCTTAACAAGTTATTAATGATATTCCAATCCATAATGATTATCAAAGTCCAACAACTGCTGTACTCATCATTAGATGCAATCAACGAGCCAAATTAGTCAAACAAACCAGATACCTTGTGATTTTATTTGTTCAAAACTTGACTAATCAATAGCAAAGTTTTCAATCAATGCAGCAGGTGTAGTGGTCAAACAAGTCAACGTAATAGAAATTCTCTTAGTCAATGCAACATGTTTGGACAAACATCAGTCCTCTCGGTCAACAAAATAAAGTATCAGTCAATGAAGGGTCAAAGTAGATCAGAACAGTCTTGCTCTATGGTCCGGTCCTTGTTAAGGTCAGCATTCATGTCATTCATTTGGTTTACCTCCAAGTTTTCTATTTCAGTTCTCAAAATCAGCATAGATTAGAGAAGAGAAGAACTTGATAAATAATGCATTATGAAGGTCATTTACTGGCATTCATATATGCTAGTTGTCAACCCAATGTGCTAATGTGGCACCGGTCGGTCTAGTCAACATTTGATCTCATTTAGTGTTTCCATTAAATACAAGGTCATCCAGGGGAGAGAATATGAAAGTTTGGAGTAGAAAAGTTGAGAATATTTTGGGAATTTGGAGGATGATGTCATGAGTGGTGATCAACAATTTAATTTTTTTTTCTTAAACAAACTTCATGTATCATGCCGACTCTCCTATATCCAATTCCTCTATAATTTGATTATTGCTTTATGGAGTGAAGGCCTATTGCCAGGGGTTTGAAGTGAGGCATCAGGGAGATGAAGGGGGATTTTTTTAATGGCTAAGAAGGAAATATTCTATCATGGCAATCCATCCAATAGAGATGGGACACGTCATCCAACCAGATGAAATTAATGGACTTCTAAATTGCAAATCTTTCAATTCCAGTATCATGAACTAACTGAAGTTTAGTACCATTACTTTGGAGGACCAGATGTTAAACTTTGCCCAGTAACAAATGAAAACTCAAATGAAGTAGAATATGTTGATCTAGATGGCTGTTCGGAGTAGAATTCTGAAAATTTCCAAAAATCTATTTTTTTGGGTTTTTCTACATTTTTGTGTTTTGCATTTTTGGGGCCTTTCGGTGAAGAATTTGGCCTTGAAAATTTATCAGATTCTCTAAATAGCTGTCAATGGTATATTTTTAGGGTGTCATAAACTACTTCGCTTGATGAACTTTCCAAGGCATATTGCGGGTTTAAATTCCGATTAACGAGCAAGGAGATATGACCCCAACAAGTGGCACTACTAAAATAGTAACATCATCAACCAAAAATCGGCTATTTGTCCACTTCTGGCTGTTCATTTTCACTTATAAAGTGGATATATGCCATCTACATGTGAGATAACTTTTCCGTTCCCATTTGGAATCCTTCATTTACTATTTTTAGTTGCTTTTCAGTTTTTGCATTGTATAGATATAAAGTAGATAGTATGCAATGAAGAACACAGAGTTCAAGGCATACATCTCTTCTACAGAGATTGCCATCTTTGTATATGCTCTCATTTACAATAAAATACTGTTGTTTTTACAATTTCTACTCTACTTCTATAACACATTAAGCTCTATAGTTAGTGTCTTGTCCACCAAATCACATACTTAATTCAGATCATATGTGGAATTCATAAATTGAAAAAATCCAAAATGATGCAATCAAGGAGCCAAATTGGTCAAACAAATCACTTATTTTGTGATTTTATTTGTCAAAAATCTGACCAATCAATAGTAAATTATTCAATAGATGCAGCAGTTATAGCAGTCAAACAAGTCAATGTAGTAGGAATTATTGGTCAATGCAAAACTTTTGGACAAACATCAGTCCTCTTGATCAATGAAGTAAAATATCAGTCAACATAGAGTCAAAAAAGATCAGAAGGGTTTTTCACAATGGTCTGGTCATTGCTAATGTCAGCGTTCACATCATTTGTATGGTTTAGTTCCAATTTCCTTTTTCCTGTTCTCAAAGTCAGCATAGGTCAAAGAAGATGAAAAATTGATAAATTCGGCATTATGAGGGTCATTTAATGGCATATATATATGCTAGTTGTCAATCTAAAGAGCTGACCTGGCACCTGTCATCTTAGTCAACATTTGAACTCATTCAGAGTTTGTAGAAACCCCTGTTCCCTGATTTCTGAAACTGAATTTTTTTTTGGACTGTTTTGTGTATTTTGATTTTTTTTGTTTTTGCATAAATAAAAGAAGAATGCGAATTCGCAAGATAAATTCGTATAAATTCAAATAAATAAATATTGAAGCAGTAAACCCTTTTTCTGGCTAAACTATATTCTTATTATTCTTCCCAGATGATTACAATATAGTTTCTCTATCATGCATATAAAAATAATATAAAATATTGTTCAAAACCTGATTTTTCCTGCAAACCCTAGATCTGGTACAGCTGGTATGGCTGCAATAAATACTCTTTTCTCCGTGCTTCTGAAGATTCAGAAAGATGCTAGATGTATAGGCGCCCTAAAGGGTATTATCAGTTTTGCCAAAAAGAAGACGTTTTGCACTAGAAGTGAAATACGCCCCCTGCTGGTACTGTACGGCCTGCTGCAGAACCGTACAGATTCCGTACAGCAGCAGTGAAAAAAGTATGGCCTGGTACAACTGTACTCCAGAACTCAAGAAAAGTGCGCCACTACTGATAATCTCGTTTTGGATGATTTCTGGATCAAACCCTGATGAAATAAATACCTGTGAATCTCTGTGATAACTTCTGTATAAAGTTATCTCTCAAACTAGAAATAGATCAGCTGATATCTCACAACCTCTAAATTGCACACACTGAAGATTGCACGTTCTCTAATGTAAATCGAATACTGAAAACCCTTGGCTCAGTCTTCTCAGAAAATACTTAGCAAAAATTTTGTCTTCCACATGAATGAATGGCACGCCCTCCAATGAAAAACCCTTATATCCTCTAAAAGGTGCGCTTTCCCTAATTAGGGTTTCCTTCTCTTTTAATTTTTCCATAGTCTAAAGACACAATTTTAATTATAAAATATGATTAAAACGGCCCCCTTCATAATGAGCGCCCCCTTGGGTCAAAACGCCTAAGGCATTAAATTATGCCAAATAATTAATATTTAATTAAATCAATTAAATATTAATCTCCCTCAATACATATCCGATCCTCGAACTGTCTGAAGCTGGTGAACCAGGGAGTGATTCCGCACATGACCAGACCAAAACAGGGGTGCTCCGCTGAGTGCCAAAAATCCCTAAAAAATAGGAGCTCAGACAAACGTGTCCGAAAGAGCCCGAACAAAAGCCAACTGGAAAAATTTTGCTAGTCGAAGCCAAGCCAAGCTCCATCAAGACCCTCTATCCATCCTATCAGCCTACGAAGGTTGCATAATAGGCTAATCATCAACTCTGAAAGATGTCAACTGGAAGGGGACATGATAGTCCGCCCCTCCTGAAATTGCTTGTCCTCAAGCAATATCAACTCTGGATGCTGCAAGATATCCTCGCTCTCCCATGTTGCATCCTCCACTGACAAATCTCTCCACTTTACCAAATATTCCCTGATAGTCCTACGCAACTACCTCTCTCTGTACTCCATGATAGACTCAGGTACTAAAATCAACTTTCCCTCATCATCTGAGGTAAAACTGTAGAAGGTACCACACGATGTCCCAACGCCTTCTTGAGGCGTGATACATGAAAACATTGTGTACCTTGCTCTTTGCAGGAAGCTCTAGCTCATAAGCCTCCTCTTCAACACGCCTCAGGATCCTGAAAGGACCGTAATAACGTGGCTTAAGCTTTTCTGCCCCACTCTTCCTAAGAGTAGATTGACGGTAAGGCTGCAACATAAGATAAACCATGTCACCCACATCACAAGATCTCTCTGTCCTCTTCTGATCTGCGTACTGCTTTTGCTGATCTATGCCCTGGCAATATTCTCCTTGAGAGCCCTCATAGTATCCTGACTCTCCTACAACAAATCTCCAGCACTCGGCACTTTACTGTCACTCAGTAGCAAATCCAGAAAACTCGGCGCCTCATATCCGTACAACGCCATAAAAGGGGACATGTGTATGGTCATATGGAAGGTCGTGTTATAGCAATACTCGCACAAATGAATCCACTTGACCCATTCCTTTTGCTGCCCTGCAATATAGTTCCTGAGGTATCCTTCCACCCATTTATTCACTATCTCTGTTTGTCCATCGGTCTGCAGGTGGTCGCTGGTGCTCGGTGTAAGCTCGGTCCCACAGAGTTTGAACACCTCCTGCCAGAAGTGACTCAAGAACCGACTATCCCTGTCGCTCACTATGCTCCGAGGCAACCCATGCAGTCTGAATACCTCTCGAAAGAAGACCTCTGCTACCTGTGTAGCTGTGTAAGTACTGGTAATCGAAAAGAAGTGGGCATACTTCGTTAACTGATCCACGACTACATATATGCAATCTCGTCCTTGGGCTTTAGGCAAGCCCGTAATGAAATCCATCGACAGGCATTCCCACTTCCTGTCAGGAATCGGAAGTCGCTGCAATAATCCTGCCGGGTACGTGTTCTCCTGCTTGTTCTGCTGACAAACAGGGCACTCATGCACATACTGAAGAACATCTGCCTTAAGTCCTTTCCATGTGAATCTCTCCCGAATCTGTCTATAGGTCTTGAAAAACCCGGGATGTCCTGCAGTAGGTACATCATGAAAAGCTCGCATAATAATATTCTTCACCGCTGATCCTGGGATCAAATAAACCCTGTTCTTGTAAATGATCAAGTCATTCACAAGCGTATATCTGGTGTCAATTGTCGATCCCTCAACAATGCTGGATGCCCATGAATCCTTGGCATACTCTGCCACAATCATGTCTCCAATCCTCTGTGATGTGAAACATAGTACTCAAATAAGGCCTGCGTGAAAGAGCGTCAGCCACTACATTCTGGGTGCCCTTGATGAAAGAGATGTCAAAGTCATATGCCTGTAATTTGCTCACCCACTTCTGCTGACGATCATTGAGATCTCGCTGCCCCAAGAAATGGCTCAAGCTGTTGTGGTCAGTTTTGATGCAAAATTTGCTGCCAACAAGATATTGCCTAAATTTTGCCAAGGCATGCATTATAGCAAGCATCTCCTTATCATAAATAGTGTAAAGTCTCTCTGCCCCCCTGAGCTTATGGCTCTCATACACTATAGGGTGCTTGTCCTGCATAAGCACTGCTCCAATGCCCTCACCTGAAGCATCGCACTGAAGCTCAAAAGGCTTCAAAAAATCAGGTAGTGCCAACACGGGACACGTAGTCATCAACTCCTTAAACCGCACGAAACACTCCTGTGCCTCAGGTGTCCAACAAAGAGCACCTTTTCTCAACAAATCTGTCATAGGGGCTGCATGACGTGAATAACCATTCAAGAATCTACGATAAAACCCACACAAACCTAGAAATCCTCGTAGCTGTGTCAGATTCGCTGGAATAGTCCAGTCAATAATAGCGCGGATCTTCTCAGGATCCATCCGCACTCCCCCTGCACCGATAATATGACCCAAGTATAACAATTCAGTCATCCCCAAATCACATTTGGACTCCTTGGCGTACAATGACTCCCTCTCCAAAATGCTGAGTACGGTCTCCAGATGAGCCAAATGCTCCTGCCAAGTCCTGCTGTATATAAGAATGTCGTCGAAGAAAACAAGTACAAACCTCCTTAGCAGTGAATGGAAGACTCTGTTCATGGTGGACTGAAATGTCGCTGACGCATTAGTGAGCCCAAATGGCATCACCACAAACTCATAGTGTCCACAATGACAACGAAAAGCTGTCTTCTCAATGTCCTGGTCACGAACCCTGATCTGATGATATCTTGACCTTAAGTCTATCTTCGTGAAGTAGCATGCACCATGGAGCTCATCAATAAGCTCATCGATACGAGGTATTGGATATCTGTTTTTTAATAGTCCTCTTATTCAGGACTCTGTAGTCAATGCACATGTGTAGGGTGCCATCCTTCTTCTTCACCAGAACAACTGAAGAAGCAAATGGTGATTTGCTAGGCCGAATGTTACCCATAGCAAGTAACTCCTTGATCGTTTTCTCGCTCTCATCTTTCAACCGCTTAGGATGCCGATAAGGAGTAATCATAATGGGCTTAGCGCCCTCCTCAAGCTCAATAATGTGCTCAATGCCCCTGTCTGGAGGTCTCCCTGGTGGAATGTCACTGAATACCTTACCATGCTTGACTCTCAACTACTGAATGTCAGGATGATACTCACTCTTCTGCTGTCCCTTCTATATTGGTGCCAATGTGCACTCGGCAGCCCACTCTACCATTTCATGTCGCATGAGACTCTCCATCCGATGAAAAAAAATAGTTTTGATGTTGCTGTCCCGTATTGCCTTCAGAATATGTGTCTTCCCATCAACATCAAAACGAATCTCCATGTCCTTGAGACGAAGAGTGACTTCCTCAAGTGAATGAAGCCACTTCATGCCCAAGACTAAATCTATATCTCCCATGTTCACCACATAATAATCAGCCTTGAACTCATAGTTGTTCAAGTGCAATGGGAGATCTCTAATCATCCCCTCACACCTAAGAGTGTAACCATAGGCCACCTTAACTCTAATGCCCTCGAAATCCTCGGTAGTGAGTCCACGCTTCTCCACAAATCTAGCATCAATAAAATTATGTGTGGCTCCTGTGTCAAGAAGGGTGATGACCCTCTATCCTGCCAAAACTCCACGGAGTCTGAATGAACCCTCCTGCTGGATGCTAGATAGGCGTGCCTCCTGAATCTGAAGCTCTGACTCTGCCTCTGCCTTAGGCTCTGAAGCCTCTGACTCTGACTCCTCAGAACTCTCTTGCTATTCGGAATTCTCTGATTCTGAATCCTCATAATAAGCCCACATCACTCGATTTGCCTTGCCCTTAGGCCTCAAAAGACAATCGTGATTGGCATCATAGAGGCCTTTGCAGTAGAAGCAAAGCTTCTTCCTGCGTAGATCGTTAAGAGCCTCTCGATCCAAAGGTGGTGCTGCTTGTTTGCCCTTTGAATCATTCCTAAAATCTGATTTATCTTTGTTAAAATCTGATCTCTCTCTATTTCTGTTGAAGCCCTTATTGTTCTTGAATGAAGAAGTACCTCTTGAGTTAAATTTACTGGATGGGGCTGCCATGTCCATGCTACGCGCCTTCTTCATAGCTTCCTGTAACGAAGGAGGATCAAAGGCTTTGATCCAACCTCTCAATGGTTCGGATAGGCCCTCTATGAAAAGAACTATCAACCTACGCTTTGAAATGTTTGGCACCATGACTGTCAACCGCTGAAACTCCCCAATGAAGAACTCCAAGTTACCTGTTTGTTTCAACTGTGCCAAATCTCGAAAGTAAACCTCTGGATCTTTCTTGTCAAACCTCTCAACCAACCTATCCACGAAGTCCTGGTACTCTGTCACTTGATTATGCTGAAGTGTCACCATACCTTGGTACCACTAGTCATGTTCTACTCCCTCCAAGTGCAAAGTGGCGTATTTGATGGCTTCTATCTCTGTCATTGGCCTCAAAGCCAAAAATGTGTCAAGCTTATGAATCCATGCTTGAGCTGTCATCTTATCACTACCGTCAAAAGTAGTCAAAGAAAACTTGCCTGTAGCCTTCTTCAGCTCACTTAGTTGACCTCTAGGCCTCCTGTCCTGTCTAACTGATCTATAATGCTCTCTCCTTTGATTAACAAAACGATCAAAGGACATCCTCTCTCGAACCTGAGGAGCTAATAAATCCTACTCATCATTTGCAGCCATGAGTGCATCTGCAAATAGGGGATCTCCTGCCGCCTCCTCTGCTAGAGCTTCTGGTTCCTCTTGAACAAACGTAGGACGTGTAGGCCTATCAGCTGTTCTGGAATGGGTCAGCTGTGGTCTTTGATTCACTGTAGCACTCATGTTATCTCCTTGTTCCCCATTCTGTCTAACAGGTGGGTTCATCCTCTCTACCATAGTAGTAAGTGCCTGTAGTGCCTGCGCCATGTGCTGCTGGCCTGTAACCATAGCATGGAAGAATTCTCTGATGTCCTGATCATCATTATGCCTGTGGCCCCTGGGTGGGCTACCCTCACGCCTGTCACTCATGATGATAGGCTGCTGTTCTAAAACCTGGTCGCCTTCAAGCAAGGCTCTCCTGCGTGTGTAATACCTGTGTGGCCCTAACTCTTGTGGCTGCATAAGATTGCCAAACCTTCAGGATGGCAGGATTTAGCTCTGATACCACTGTAGAAACCCCTGTTCCCTGATTTCTAAAACTGAATGTTTTTTTGGACTGTTTTGTGTATTTTGATTTTTTTGTGTTTTTGCATGAATAAAAGAAGAATGCGAATTTGCAAGATAAATTCGTATAAATTCAAATAAATAAATATTGAAGCAGTAAACCCTTTTTTTGGCTAAACCATATTCTTATTATTCTTCCTAGATGATTACAATATAGTTTCTCTATCATGCATATAAAAATAATATAAAATATTGTTCAAAACTTGATTTTTTCTGCAAACCCTAGATCTGGTACAGCTGGTACGACTGCAATAAATACTCTTTTCTCTGTGCTTCTGAAGATTCAAAAAGACGCTAGATGTATAGGCGCCCTAAAGGGTATCAGCAGTTTTGCCAAAAAAAGGCGTTTTGCACGAGAAGTGAAATACGCCCCCTGCTGGTACTGTACGACCTGCTGCAGAACCGTATGGATTCCATACAACATCAGTGAAAATAGTACGGCCTGGTACGGCTGTACTCCAGAACTAAAAAAAAGTGCGCCACTACTGATAATCTCGTTTTGGATGATTTCTGGATCAAACCTTGATGAAATAAATACCTGTGAATCTCTGTGATAACTTCTGTATAAAGTTATCTCTCAAACTGGCAATAGATCAGCAGATATCTCACAACCTCTAAATTGCACACACTGAAAATTGCACGTTCTCCAATGCAAATCGAATACTGAAAACCCTTGGCTCAGTCTTCTCAAAAAATACTTAGCAAAATTTTTGTCTTCCACATGAATGAATGGCACGCCCTCCAATGAGAAACCCTTATATCCTCTAAAAGGTGCGCTTTCCCTAATTAGGGTTTTATAATTAAAAATTAGGGTTTCTTTCTCTTTTAATTTTTTCATAGTCTAAAGACAATTTTAATTATAAAATATAATTAAAATGGCCCCCTTCATAATGAGCGCCCCCTTGGGTCAAAATGCCTAAGGCATTAAATTACGCCAAATAATTAATATTTAATTAAATCAATTAAATATTAATCTCCCTCAATACATATCCGATCCTCGAACCGTCTGAAGTTGGTGAACCAGGGAGTGATCCGCACATGACCAGACCATAACAGGGGTGCTCCGCTGAGTGCCAAAAATCCCTAAAAAATAGGAGCTCAGACAAACGTGTTTGAAAGAGCCCGAACAAAAGCCAACTGAAAAAATTTTGCTAGTCGAAGCCAAGCCAAGCTCCATCAAGACCCTCTATCCATCCTATCAGCCTACGAGGGTCGCATAATAGGCTAATCATCAACTCTAAAAGATGTCAACTGGAAGGGGACATGACAGTCCGCCCCTCTTGAAATTGCTTGTCCTCAAGCAATATCAACTCTGGATGCTGCAAGATATCCTTGCTCTCCCATGTTGCATCCTCCCCTGGAAAATCTCTCCACTTTACCAAATATTCCCTGATAGTTCTACGCAACTACCTCTCTCTGTACTCCAGGATAGACTCAGGTACTAAAATCAACTTTCCCTCATCATCTAAGGGAGGTAAAACTGTAGAAGGTACCACACGGTGTCCCAACGCCTTCTTGAAGCGTGATACATGAAAAACATTGTGTACCTTGCTCTCTGCAGGAAGCTCTAGCTCATAAGCCACCTCTCCAACACGCCTCAGGATCCTGAAAGGACCGTAATAACGTGGCTTAAGCTTCTCTGCCCCACTCTTCCTAAGAGTAGACTGACGGTAAGGCTGCAACATAAGATAAACCATGTCACCCACATCAAAGGATCTCTCAGTCCTCTTCTGATCTGCGTACTGCTTTTGCTGATCTGTGCCCTGGCAATATTCTCCTTGAGAGCCCTCATAGTATCCTGACTCTCCTGCAACAAGTCTCCAGCACTCGGCACTCTACTGTCACTCAGTAGCAAATCCAAAAAACTCAGTGCCTCATACCTGTACAACGCCATAAAAGGGGACATCTGTATGGTCATATGGAAGGTCCTGTTATAGCAATACTCGCACAAATGAATTCACTTGACCCATGCCTTTTGCTGCCTTGCAATATAGTTCCTGAGGTATCCTTCCACCCATTTATTCACTATCTCTGTCTGTCCATCGGTCTGCGGGTGGTAGCTGGTGCTCGGTGTAAGCTCGGTCCCACAGAGTTTGAACACCTCCTGCCAGAAGTGACTCAAGAACCGACTATCCCTGTCGCTCACTATGCTCCGAGGCAACCCATGCAGTCTAAATACCTCTTGGAAGAAGACCTCTGCTACCTGTGTAACTGTGTAAGTACTGGTAATCGAAAAGAAGTGGCCATACTTCGTTAACTGATCCACGACTACATATATGCAATCTCGTCCTTGGGCTTTAGGCAAGCCCGTATGAAATCCATCGACAGGCATTCCCACTTCCTGTCAGGAATCGGAAGTGGCTGCAATAATCCTGTCGGGTACATGTTCTCCTACTTGTTCTACTGACAAACAAGGCACTCACGCACATACTGAAGAACATCTGCCTTAAGTCCTTTCCATGTGAATCTCTCCCGAATCTGTCTATAGGTCTTGAAATACCCGGGATGTCCTGCAGTAGGTACATCATGAAAAGCTTGCATAATAATGTTCTTCACTGCTGATCCTGGGATCAAATAAATCCTGTTCTTGTAAATGATCAAGTCATTCACAAGCGTATATCTGGTGTCAATTGTCGATCCCTCAACAATGCTGGATGCCCATGAATCCTTGGCATACTCTGCCACAATCATATGTCTCCAATCCTCTGTGATGTGAACCATAGTACTCAAATAAGGCCTGCGTGAAAGAGCGTCGGCCACTACATTCTGGGTGCTCTTGATGAAAGAGATGTCAAAGTCATATGCCTGTAATTTGCTCACCCACTTCTGCTGACGATCATTGAGATCTTGCTGCCCCAAGAAATGCCTCAAGCTGTTGTGGTCAGTTTTGATGCAAAATTTGCTGCCAACAAGATATTGCCTAAATTTTGCCAAGGCATGCATTATAGCAAGCATCTCCTTATCATAAATGCTGTAAAGTCTCTCTGGCCCCTTGAGCTTACGGCTCTCATACACTATAAGGTGCTTGTCTTGCATAAGCACCGCTCCAATGCCCTCACCTGAAGCATCGCACTGAAGCTCAAAAGGCTTCGAAAAATCAGGGAGTGCCAACACGGGACACGTAGTCATCAACTCCTTAAACCGGACGAAACACTCTTGTGCCTCAGGTGTCCAACAAAAAGCACCTTTTCTCAACAAATTTGTCATAGGGGTTGCATGACGTGAATAACCATTCACAAATCTACGATAAAACCCACACAAACCTAGAAATCCCCGTAGCTGTGTCAGATTCGCCGGAATAGGCCAGTCAATAATAGCGCAGATCTTCTTAGGATCCATCCGCACTCCCCCTGCACTGATAATATGACCCAAGTATAACAATTCGGTCATCCCCAAATCACATTTGGACTCCTTGGCGTACAAAGACTCCCTCTCCAAAATGCTGAGTACGGTCTCTAGATGAGCCAAATGCTCCTGCCAAGTCCTGCTGTATATAAGAATGTCGTCGAAGAAAACAAGTACAAACCTCCTTAGCAGTGAATGGAAGACTCTGTTCATGGTGGACTGAAATGTCGCTGGCGCATTAGTGAGCCCAAATGGCATCACCACAAACTCATAGTGTCCACAATGACAATGGAAAGCTGTCTTCTCAATGTCCTGGTCATGAACCCTGACCTGATGATATCCTGACCTTAAGTCTATCTTCGTGAAGTAGCATGCACCATGGAGCTCATCAATAAGCTCATCGATACGAAGTATTGGATATCTGTTTTTTAATAGTCCTCTTATTCAGGACTCTGTAGTCAATGCACATGCGTAGGGTGCCATCCTTCTTCTTCACCAGAACAACTGAAGAAGCGAATGGTGATTTGCTAGGCCGAATGTTACCCATAGCAAGTAACTCCTTGATCGTTTTCTCGATTTCATCTTTCAACCGCTTAGGATGCCGATAAGGAGTAATCATAATGGGCTTAGCGCCCTCCTCAAGCTCAATAATGTGCTCAATGCCCCTGTTTGGAGGTCTCCCTGGTGAAATGTCACTGAATACCTTACCATGCTTGACTCTCAACTGCTGAATGTCAGGTTGATACTCAGTCTTCTGCTGTCCCTCCTGTATTGGTGCCAATGTGCACTCGGCAGCCCACTTACCATGTCGTGTCGCATGAGACTCTCCATCCGATGAAAAAAATAGTTTTGATGTTGCTGTCCCGTATTGCTTTCAGAATGTGTCTTCCCATCAACATCGAAACGAATCTCCATGTCCTTGAGACGAAGAGTGACTTCCTCAAGTGAATGAAGCCACTTCATGCCCAAGACTAAATCTATATCTCCCATGTTCACCACATAATAATCAGCCTTGAACTCATAGTTGTTCAAGCGCAATGGGAGATCTCTAATCATCCCCTCACACCTAAGAGTGTAACCATCGGCCACCTTAATTCTAATGCCCTCGAAATCCTCGGTAGTGAGTCCACGCTTCTCCACAAATCTAGCATCAATAAAATTATGTGTGGCTCCTGTGTCAAGAAGGGTGATGACCCTCTATCCTGCCAAAACTCCACTAAGTCTGAATGAACCCTCCTGGTGGATGCTAGATAGGCGTGCCTCCTGAATCTGAAGCTCTGACTCTGCCTCTGCCTTAGACTTTGAAGCCTCTGACTTTGACTCCTCAGAACTCTCCTGCTGTTCGGAATTCTTTGATTCCGAATCCTCATAATAAGCCCACATCACTCGATTTGCCTTGCCCTTAGGCCTCAAAGGACAATCGTGATTGGCATCATAGGGGCCTTTGCAGTAGAAGCAAAGCTTCTTCCTGCGTAGATCGTTAAGAGCCTCTAGATCCAAAGGTAGTGCTGCTTGTTTGCCCTTTGAATCATTCCTAAAATCTGATTTATCTTTGTTAAAATCTGATCTCTCTCTATTTCTGTTTAGGCCCTTATTGTCCCTGAATGAAAAAGTACTTCTTGAGTTAAATTTACTTGATGGGGATGCCATCTCCATACTATGCGCCTTCTTCATAGCTAGCTGTAACGAAGGAGGATCAAAGGCTTTGATCCAACCTCTCAATGGTTCGGATAGGCCCTCTATGAAAAGAACTATCAACCTACGCTCTGAAATGTTTGGCACCATGACGGCCAACCGCTGAAACTCCCCAATGAAGGACTCCAGGTTACCTGTTTGTTTCAACTGTGCCAAATCTCGAAAGTAAACCTCTAGATCTTTCTTATTAAACCTCTCAACCAACCTATCCACGAAGTCCTGGTACTCTGTCACCTGATTATGCTGAAGTGTCACCATACCTTGGTACCACTAGTCATGTTCTACTCCCTCCAAGTGCAAAGTGGCGTATTTGATGGCTTCTATCTCTGTCATTGGCCTCAAAGCCAAAAATGTGTCAAGCTTATGAATCCATGCTTGAGCTGTCATCTTATCACTACCGTCAAAAGTAGTCAAAGAAAGTTTGCCTGTAGCCTTCTTCAGCTCACTTAGTTGACTTCTAGGCCTCCTGTCCTGTCTAACTGATCTATAATGCTCTCTCCTTTGGTTAACAAAACGATCAAAGGACATCCTCTCTCGAACTTGAGGAGCTAATAAATCCTACTCATCATTTGCAGCCTTGAGTGCATCTGCAAATAGGGGATCTCCTGCCGCCTCCTCTGCTAGAGCTTCTGGTTCCTCTTGAACAAACGTAGGACGTGTAGGCCTATCAGCTGTTCTGGAATGGGTCAGCTGTGGTCTTTGATTCACTGTAGCACTCCTGTTATCTCCTTGTTCCCCATTCTGTCTAACAGGTGGGTTCATCCTCTCTACCATAGTAGTAAGTGCCTGTAGTGCCTGCGCCATGTGCTGCTGGCCTGTAACCATAGCACGGAAGAATTCTCTGGTGTCTTGATCATCATTATGCCTGTGGCCCCTGGGTGGGCTACCCTCACGCCTGTCACTCATGATGATAGGCTGCTGTTCTAAAACCTGGTCGCCTTCAAGCAAGGCTCTCCTGCGTGTGTAATACCTATGTGGCCCTAACTCTTGTGGCTGCATAAGATTGCCAAACCTTCAGGATGGCAGGATTTAGCTCTGATACCACTGTAGAAACCCCTGTTCCCTGATTTCTAAAACTGAATGTTTTTTTGGACTGTTTTGTGTATTTTGATTTTTTTGTGTTTTTGCATGAATAAAAGAAGAATGTGAATTTGCAAGATAAATTCATATAAATTCAAATAAATAAATATTGAAGCAGTAAACCTTTTTTCTGGCTAAACTATATTCTTATTATTCTTTCCAGATGATTACAATATAGTTTCTCTATCATGCATATAAAAATAATATAAAATATTGTTCAAAATTTGATTTTCCCTGCAAACCCTAGATCTGGTACAGCTGGTATGGCTGCAATAAATACTCTTTTCTCTGTGCTTCTGAAGATTCAAAAAGATGCTAGATGTATAGGTGCCCTAAAGGGTATCAGCAGTTTTGCCAAAAAAAGGCGTTTTGCACCAGAAGTGAAATACGCCCCCTGCTGGTACTGTACGACCTGCTGTAGAACTGTACGGATTCCATACAATAGCAGTGAAAATAGTACGGCTTGGTACGGCTGTACTTTAGAACTCAAGAAAAGTGCGCCACTACTGATAATTTCGTTCTGGATGATTTCTGGGTCAAACCCTGATGAAATAAATACCTGTGAATCTCTGTGATAACTTCTGTATAAAGTTATCTCTCAAACTGGCAATAGATCAGCTGATATCTCACAACCTCTGAATTGCACACTTTGAAGATTGCACATTCTCCAATGCAAATCGAATACTGGAAACCCTTGGCTCAGTCTTCTCAGAAAATACTTAGCAAAAATTTTGTCTTCCACATGAATGAATGACACGCCCTCCAATGAGAAACCCTTATATCCTCTAAAAGGTGCGCTTTCCCTAATTAGGGTTTCATAATTAAAAATTAGGGTTTTCTTCTCTTTTAATTTTTTCCATAGTCTAAAGACAATTTTAATTATAAAATATAATTAAAACGGCCCCCTTCATAATGAGTGCCCCCTTGGGTCAAAATGCCTAAGGCATTAAATTACGCCAAATAATTAATATTTAATTAAATCAATTAAATATTAATATCTCCCTCAATACATATCCGATCCTCGAACCGTCTGAAGCTAGTGAACCAGGGAGTGATTCCGCACATGACCAGACTATAACAGGGGTGCTCCGCTGAGTGCTAAAATTCCCTATAAAATAGGAGCTCAGACAAACGTGTCCGAAAGAGCCCAAACGAAAGCCAACTGGAAAAATTCTGCTAGTCAAAGCCAAGCCAAGCTCCATCAATACCCTCTATCCATCCTATCAGCCTACGAGGGTCGCATAATAGGCTAATCATCAACTCTGAAAGATGTCAACTGGAAGGGGACATGACAGAGTTTCCATTAAATTCCAGGTTGTCCAAGAGTGGGCGAGTGTTTGGAGTAAAAATCTCAAGAAATTAATGGGAATTTTGAGGATGATGTCATAAGTGGTAATGAATGATGTTATCCTTCTTTCTTAAACAATCCTCTTATATCTTGTCGGCTTTCCTATATCAGACTGTTCTTTAAAATTTGATTATTGCTTTGTGGAGTGAAGGCCTATCATGTTGAGTTTGAAGTGAAGATTTGTGTAGGGTCAAGAAGGAAATGCTACTAGCATGGCAGTCCATTCAATAGAGATGAGATACATCATCCAAAGCGATAAAAATATCAGACATTTTAAATGCACCCATTGCAATTACAATATCACAGGAATTAACCAAAGTTCAGTACCATTACCTTGGAAGACTGGGTGTTAAACTTTGTCCAGTAGCAAATGAAAATTCAACTGAAGCACAATATGTGGAATTCATAAGTCGAAAAGAGCCAAATATGAAAAGAGGTGTGTTGCTTCATCATCTGAAGCTGCCAAAAAGGCTAAAATTCAACATTCTATTTCACAGTTTTGTTCTTATATTAGCTCCACTCCAACAAAATTTTCACAAACGATTGGAAGAGGAGCTGAGAAGTTCCAAGCTTTGTTTAAGCTTACGTGGAAGCCATTGGAAAACCATGGGTAGACAGGTTAGTAGTTCAGTGTTTTTGAGCAAATATCATCCCTTTAAATTTTATTCAAAATCCCTATATAAAAGCTATGATAGAAGGGGCTATCATTTTTGATAAAGGTTACTCAGTGCCATCTTTTAAAATCCTAAGAATTGATCTACGAGAAGAGGAGTTGACATCCATATTTACTGAACTTGATGAAATAAAAAATAATTGAAAGAAAATGGGTTGCGATGTATTAAGTGATGGGTTTTTTGGTACAAGGGGAAGGTCCTTTCTAAATATCTTGCCACAATGCCCTCAAAGTGAAATGTTTATAAAATGTATTCAGACAAGGGTGTGAAGAGTGCTGATTTCATTTTCAAATGCATTGAGTTTTCCATTTTGGACACTGAGGAGAAAAATGGTGTCCAAGTTATCATTGACAATGCACAAAATTGTTACCTAGAAAGTAAATTATGTATAGGCAATTTTTCTCATCTCTTTTTGGACACCATGTGCAACACATATTGGATCTTTTTGCTTTAAGGTCCATCAAAACTGAAGTGTATAAGAAAAGTTGTGATAAAAAGAAAACAGATTTCCAAATTTATACTCAATCATCACCCAAATTTGAGCTTGTAATTCTCATTTTCCAAGCATGATCTTCTCTCTACAGCTGAAACAACAGTTGCCTCCAATTTCTATTACTTTGAAAAGAGAGGTGGAGGAGAAGACAAGTTTGCGAAGATTTGTGGGTATTAATGAATGGGAAAAATCTAAGCTTTCCAAGGAAATCCTTGCACAAGATTTTAAAAGAATTATCTTAGGAAATACATTTCGTGAGGAGATTGAGAAGATCTCAATCTTTTGTGAGCCACTTGTCCAATTTTTGAGAATGTTTAATGGCAATAAACCTTGCATGGGCTTTATGTATGAGGACATGGACAATGCAATGGAACAAATCCAAAAAGGATGATGTTGAAGAAATCAAGTGTATTTGGGAAATCATGGACAATCAATGAGACGTGCATAAACTTTCTATTTCGATCCTAAATTAGTAGAGACGGATCATGATGAGGACGAGGGCACAAAGTGAGTTATTTGCAACAATAAACATGCTAGTTTGTGGTAAAGATGAAAAGGCTAGAGTGACAAGGAAGCTTATTGCTTTCAAGAACTAGGAGAAATTGTTTGGTCCTAAAGAGGCAGAAGTAGTCAGAACTCAGATTGATCCCCATAATGGTGTTAGACTTATTGGGCTTGTACTACAGAAGTGCGAATCTTCAGCAAATATTCCAGCACTTCTACAAGTGAGTTGCCCACAATATTTTATGATTTCTTGAATTCTCTCTTGCAAATGAAGTTTATGTGTGCCTTAGAGAACCATTAACGATGAGTCACTGCATTATTTGGTAATAATTGCATGTTGAACAAGACCACAAAGCATAAAGACAAAAGATTCTACAATGGTATGAGGAGAGGTGTCGTCGGAAAGAAGAGGAATGATCTGAAAATCAATGCCATATGGGAAGGAATTAATGCCATTAAACCTGAACAAAGGTGAATGAAGATGACAACATGGTTAGGGAGCAGACCAAGAAATCAGATGTTCTAATAGGTTGGTGGAACAACAAGAAGGAAGATCAAAGTTGCAAGAGTCATCCAATTATAAAAATCCATCAAGACAAGTTTGAAGTATAAGTGAAAGCTAAAGTTGAAGTGAAATCCAAGGTTAAATGGTTTAGTTGAAACTAGAGAACCTCATGCCACTCACAAATGAGGAGGGGTTGGAGCTTGCAAGACGATTGCCCCCTCCAAAGGAAGAAAGCGCAAACCTTATTGACCTATTGGAGTTGTTCTATACATGATAGTAGGTGCATGTGGATATAATAACGATCTGTGAAGAGGAATGACATCGAGCAGTTTTGGGGATGTTAGGATTGGGTTGTTGTAGCCGCAATGCGAGGGTAGGAAGCATTTTTTGTGGAGGATATATGCTTTAAATTCTCTTTGAGATAGAAGGTGGCAACAAAATTCCATCTCCCTGGCATCCCCCATCCTTGCGTTTTTGGCATGTATTGAGCTATTGCCAAGGCATGTATGTTTTTGATTTTTGGTGCAAAGGTCTTGTTTTTTAATCTCTAATATCTTTGGACCTTCCAATATTCTTTCTTGCTATGGCATCTCTTAGAAACATGCCCATTGTTGTTCAGATATTCAATTTTTCAGATGCGGAAGTTGTAATAGAAGGTATATTAAAAAAATCAACAAGAAGGTCAAGATAGAGAAGAGTTTGAATCACGAGTCTAAATCTGAAGAGATTCTGATGGGTGTTAAGGAGTGCTATTGTCATAAGGAAGAGAGGAAGGGAAAACAGAAGTGGCCTTTCCTTGTAGCCACAACTTTAAGGGTGTTCTTAAGAGGAAGGCCCAGGCCCTGGGGGATAAAAGAAGCATAAAATTTTTTAACAATGGTGGAGTGCCTGAAAACTTAGTGAAGGAGAACAATTCTTTCTTATGTAAAATGACAGATCTTGAGTTTAAGAGTCCCCTTTTCAAGGATTTGGATTAGCTCTAGGAACTGGGCTCCCATCTCTTCCCTCCTTGAGCTAAATACTTATCATGAAAAGGAGGTAGGGGCTAATTATAACAAGAATAAGCGAGTGGCTAGCATAGATTTGGTAGGGGAGGACAGTGAAACCTAACCTACTATTATAAAAGGAAAGTATATGGTAAAGAGATGAGATTAAGCCAAAAGGAGGAATAACCCATTTTCCAAGCTAGCAGTGGCAAGTCTTAAAGGTTTCCAAGCATTGGGAAGAGAGGGCCTCCTACATTTATCTATTGATGTCTAATGCTATAAGAGAGAGAGCTATCAGTACCTTCCCAGTTGAGGAGGAGGTTCAAGTGGTAGAGTTTGCCAAAGGAATGTTACATGAAGCCAAAGAGTCGATGGGAAGAGCTATTATGGTGTTGGAGAACACCAATCGACTTATGAGAGAATTTTTTTATCAGAAATATTATGGAAGGGAATAAGACAAGGTTTGTCATGAAACTAGTAAGAAGGTGAACCTGACCTCCATATCTGCGATCTTAACCTACTTGTCTATTGTCTAGTCTTGGGTTGTTTAATTTCATGTTATAACTGGCCAAAGACTTAGACTTGGTCTTTTAATAGTTATGATTTGTTTGGTTTTCTTCAAACAATGCATATAATATTCTCTAGGGTTGGGTTTGTGTATTATTCTCATGTTTTGGGGCTTTTTCTTAGTTCGATTTAGTAAATTCATCCTTAATTAAAAAAAATAGCAAAATTCCCAAATAAGAAAAGTAAAACATTACACAAACCCAACCCTAGAGATTATTATCTCCATTGTTGGAAGGAAACCAAACACAACACAACTGCTGAAAGACCAGGTACAAGTCTCTGGCCATTTAATTACAATAACATAAACAAGCCCATTTTTGAACAAATGACATAGAATTAGAGAGTGTATTTGGAAATTAGGTTCCCCTTCTGGCTAGTCTTAGGAAAATCCTTTGCTTCCTCCCTATTATAGTATTGATGATAGAATTTATCTCATATCAGTTGGTTAGTGGCCTCCAAAACCATGATAACTCTTCCCATCAACTCCTTGGCTTCATGCAACATCCCTTTGTCTAGGCCCACAACTTGAACCTCCTCATCTTCCATTGGGAAGGCACTAAAAACTCTCTCTTATAGCATTACACATCATCAAATAAATGTATGAGGCCTCCTTTTCTAGATGCTTGGCAATTTCTAATACTTTTTTGCTTCTAGCTTTAAAAAAGGTCTCTTCCTCCTTTTGTCTTAATCTTATCTCCTTATCACACTTTTTCCTTTTGTTACTAGCAATGGAAATTTTGCCATCCTCCCTTAACAAGTTTTTGCCAACTAATTGCTTCTTCTTGCTAGAATTAGCTCCTGCCGCCTCTTCTTGAAAGGTATTTAACTCAAGGGGGTGGAGATGGGAAGCCGTCTCCCAAATCTATTGCAAGTCCTTGAAAGTAGGACTCTCAATTCAAGGTCCGCCATTTCAGCTCGAAAAGTATTGTTCTCTAAGTTTTCAGTCACTTTGTTCTTAAGTTTTTTATAGCTTACTGCATCACCAGGAGCCTAGGCATTCCTCTTAAAAACACCGTTATAGAAGGTCATCTCTTTTTTTCCTTTCCCCTCATCCTTGTGATAGGAGCACTTTTCAACATCCTTCAAGGTCCCTTCAAAGTTAGTCTCTTGATTTTGATTCTTCTCCACCTTTCCCTTGTTGTTGATCTTTTGAACATGCCTCCTTATAGCTTTCAGCATCTGATGAATTGGAGATATAATAGTGGGCCCGCCTCTTAGAAAGGCCATGGACAGAAGAAAGTTGGGGAGGGCCAAAACAATTAGAGACAACCCTGCTAGACCTTTACATAAAAACTCAAATATGTCCATGCCTTGATTGAGGTTTAAGACAAAAAAATACCACCTCCACAAGAAAGGATGGAAGATAAAATGATATAGGATGTTGGGACCATTTCCTAGCTTAGGGGGATTTTAAAGCAGGAACATTCTACCGAAAATGCCACCTAAAATCACCCTGTAGCTGCACCAACATAACCCATCCGGCCCCAAAACCATTTGCTGCCATACCTCTCCACTCACCCTCTTTCATGGGTGCACCAACACTTCTATACAAACTAGAAAGGAAAGAGGCCAAGAAAGTCATAAAGAGGAACATGCTTGTCCACTTGATAGCTTTACCAAATGCTACCCATACCGCAATCATGCCTTTCACACAGTTAAAAAAAAAGACACTGGATGCCCATCATTTAGGCAACCTAATGAAGGAGGGGCGAGGAGGAGGGGGGTGTGGGGGAAGAAATAGTAGGCCAAAGGGTGAATACTACACCCATGTACCCATGCTATTTTCAGACCAAATGCTCTCTAAGCTAGACCTGGCTTGGCAATCACGCTTCTCACATCTAGCCACTCATCAATGAAACCTATCCTTTATTTCTTCCTTTGAATTTTTTTGCACTTGCCATTAAAATTGCCCTTCTTCCCTCCTCATGTTCAATAACCTAAGGGAAAAGTAGCTAACCAACCAATTTATAGATTATTTATGGTCATAATCACCTTTGTCTCTCTCCAATTCCGCTTCTTAAGAGTCATTAAAAGATTAATGCTAATTACACAAAGAGCAATAGGGATCATATTAACATAAATAATACATGAAAATTAACCACTAACCTCATAAATAATGAATATTTAGATGCCATATCTTAGTGCTTAATATGAATTGTAAGGAACCTCATAGTAAATGTCTATTATTCTTGGGCCACTTGTGTGACTCCAATTTTTTCTCCTGTCACAATTTTCTCAAAGTACCCATGCTTTCCAACATCTTGCTAAGTAGCCTTAAAAGCTATGCCTTGCAATGAAACACCATAGTTGACTAACCAATCATATGCTTTATTCCATTCCCTATAGCAGTGATCAATATTGAAGTCAAAAAAGGCATTTCGAAGGGCCATGGCTTCCTTAATTATCCCATTGATTTTTCGCTGCCACATTGCACCCAATGCATAACATTAACAATGATTCTGGAGTCACCTTCCACAAGGCCCCTCGTAAGTTTCATCTCAATAGCCAATATGTGTTTTAGCAGAAGATATACAACCCATGATATTTTTGGAATTTATGCCTATGAAAGCCGCTTCAAAACCATTAATACTTCCTTCTGACTTTTGAACCACGCAACTAGCTCCCAAAGGTTCGGGGTTGCCTTTTGATGCACCATCAAATTTTATCTTCCACCATCCTCCCTTTTGAGGAGACCACCTGGTTCTAAGTCTCTCTGTTTTTCCATTTCCCCTTGCAGATTTCATGTCATCATTAGTCTTTTGCTCCAACCCACCATTTCCTATTCCTCGAGGTTCATTACTGATCTTTTCCTTTGCTAATGGTTTCCCATGATTTCCTTTAGGGCTCTCTCTATATTCTTTAGGACAACCTTTGCCAATTTTCTCTCATTAAGAAATATTCCCGTGTTTCTTTCAAGCCAAATTTTACAAATCATTGCAAGAGTCACATTCCACCGCTCTTTCAGAGTGATTGACCTAGACCTTATATCCCAACCGGTAATATTCTCCCCTAGATTCTGAGGTAGGACCCACTCGACCTTGAAATAGCCTACCATACCAAGTCAAATATCATTTGCAAAAGGACAACTAAGAAGAATATGGTCCACTGTTTCCTCACCAACCAAACAAAGTTCGCACCTAGTAGGCCCATAAAAACCTCTTTTCATTCACTGATTCCCAGTAAGAATCTTCCTTTGAGCTGCTAACCACATAAAGACTTTATAGCTTTGGGCCATGCGTGAAAATTCCACACTTTATCTCAGGCCTTCGACCTAAAGGCTAACATGGCCAATTCCACTAGAAAATTATGCCCTGCCATCACAAATTATCCACTTCAATCCTTGAGATTCCATTGAAGGGTATCAAATTGGTTGCTTCAAGGGATTTTGAAGCTTTGAAAAGACATCTTCAAACCATTTAAAGTGGGATTGGTTCTATTTGAGAAGCAAAATATTTGTATCCTTTGTTCTTCGGGACTTAGTAGTCCTTGACTTTCTTACCTTGAGCCTGAGAATCCACTTCTTGAACATCCCTTACTTCTATATGCTCCATGATGGGATCCTCTTGGATCCACATATCTTCCTAGAAGTTAGTTTTTTCCTCATTATCATCTTAAAGAAGAGCACCGTTTGAATAAGATATCTGGTTTAGGCTGCATTTTTCCAAATTGCGGACCCTTTGGGTAGCTTCTTGGTGGTAATAATCCTCTTTGGGTCCCCACTATCTATGTATTTTCTGTGGATCATGATACTCCATTTGGCCGTATTCTCACTATAGATTCTCCACATAAGTTTAGCACTAAGGCCTTGATTATCCATTTCAACGCTTCTGCAGGATTGCGAACCAATAGGTATATATAGCTTGAAGGACTATTTTGATTGCAAGGATAGCCATTTTCCTTTCTATCTCAATTTTTTTTTTGATTTTGTCTGCCAATCCCCTTTGAAGCTTTGCACATACCTTTTAGGTAAAGAGAGGGATGCCTAGATACGAATTGGGAAGATGAGCCACTTCACAAACTAGGATTCTTGAGAAATACAATTGTTTGCTCTCCCTCATGTTCAAGAAAAAAGCTATAGACTTTTTTTTTGGATCTATTGTCCCGATGCCAATTATTCCCGCGAAGAATATCCTTCAAAGCTATGCATTCCGTCAAAGAGGGCTCCGCTGCAAGTATGGTGTCATCCACAAATGACAAATGGGTAACTCCTTAATTATTGCTCGATATCCTAATCCCCTTCAACCTTTGCCTTGTACCAGCATATTCAATTGCTCTGCCCAAGGCCTCCACAAGAATAATATTGAGATACAGGCATAGAGGGACCCTCTGTCGAAGCCCTCTATATGATTTGAAGAACCCTGTAGGAGTACTAGTGAGAAGGATTGAGAATTTAGGTGTAGAGTATCACTCTTCGACCCATTCTCTCTAGTGGACAAAGAACCCAAACCTTTCCATCACCTTCCCAAGAAAAGCCCATCAAATTGTGTCATAAACCTTATGTATGTAGAGTTTAAGAAGGATACCTTTACTCCCACTATAAGCATCCTTCTTAAACTCTACATCCATAAAGGCATCCTTCTTAAACTTTAGAAGCAACAAGAGGGATCTTCCTTTTCTCATTAGTACCTTGCCACAAGCTACTAAGCTTTGTTGTACTTGGTTCACAAGCCTATTATTCAAGGTTAGATAAGAAGATGGTTGATGTTGTCGCAAAGAATTCACATTCAAAATCATTGTCAGGCCAAGCAAGAGCCGTGTTATTGTTGACCATCTCTCACGAATAAAGTCGGTGTTGTCTCCAAATCTTGCACCCTAGAAGAGGTTGTTCAAGCCTCTTCAA